>JAMAKR010000009.1:0-598927 GCA_023628425.1 Chaetomiaceae sp. PYS4301M | reverse complement strand
CCTTTTCTTGTCCCTTTTCTTGTCCCTTTTCTTGTCCCTTTTCTTGTCCCTTTTCTTGTCCCTTTTCTTGTCCCTTTTCTTGTCCCTTTTCCCGTCTTTTTTCTTCTTCCTTTTCTTGTTTCTTGTCTTGTCTCTTTTCCTGTCTGGCGTTCCTTTTCAGTCGTGGCGAGAGCACAATCGACAACTCGTAGCAAGGGGTCCCCCAATGAGCTGGAGTGCCGAGACAACAAACAACAATGCCACGACTACGAGACAGCCTTGACCTCGATGGACAGCAGTCCTCGCATCCTGTTATCACATACGACCATATCCACAAAAAGTACGGGATCCCGTCCGCTCTCCCCACGTCAAAAACGCAAATGGCTTCAACACTCCATAAGGACAGAAAGAAACTCCCAACAGGAGTTTATCTTCTGTCTTTTGACGTTTCCCTTGTTTTCGTCGGTTACGCTTTCCGGGTTTGTTTCCTCGATGTCGGGTGACAGTACGCAGCTCGCCCCACTGTCTCTTTCCGTCCCTGCCACAACCCAGCAAGAAAAGGGACTTTGATCAGTGAACCAATAAACAGTTGAGCAAAAAGCCGAGCGTAAACCCCTTTTTGATGTCTCCAGATTACTCCAGTAAAACCGCTTCACGCCTTCCCTCCCTCTGGATCTGGGCTAAGGAAATGGGGTGAACGACATCATGCGAGAAGCCCAAATAGCGGACGGCATCTCCATGGGACGAGATACTTCGAGAATCCAACATCTCCTTGATGACCCGCAGCGTACATGGACGGCGCTTGCATGTCACCTTTTCCCACCCCGCAATGACTCGAGGTTCAAGCTCGATGTCCCATGTTGCTCGCCACATGATGCTCGCGCCGGCAGTCTCATGGCGACGGTCTGCAGACGGAGCTGATGGAGATGACGGCGCCTGGTAGCGGAAGACGCAGGCAAGCCTTTGCCCGGCGTTCCACAGTTCCATCAGGTTCAGGGCAGGCAAGGTTGCCGCGGCGGCCGCGGCTGCCACCAGCAAGTTGTTGATGCTTGCCGGGCACTGGTTGGGGAGCAGTTGCTGCGAGGTGAGGGTGAGCACGGCGAGATTGCTCCAACTACTTCCCCTTGGAGGGGAAGACGATGGCGAGAGTAGGATGGGGAAGAAGTGTCTCGCTTCGACAAGAAACGAGGCGGAGAGATGAGTGAGGTGCGGAAGCTTAGCACCTGCCCTGGCGAGCTCTCTGGTGACGCTGCGTCTTGGAGTACCAGCAGGCCTCCCCCAAAGCGACGACGTCAAAGGGTTTTCGAAGAGACCGTGGTATTCAAACCGGATATAAGTATCCGAGAAGTCTTCGAACAAGACAATCTTGGAAAGCTCGCGCCCAGTCACGGGCAGAGACTGAAAGAGACGGCAGGTGCCTACAGGCGCATGATTCAAGACCAAATTAGCTCCAACACAGCACATAGAAGGTACCTAGCCAACTGACGAGATACCAGGGTCGAAAAATTGAACGTACTTGCATGAGCATTCAGGGCCAAGACACTGGGCGTACTAGCATCAGGATTCCAGACGTCCCATTCGTCTTCCTGTTTTCTCCAGGGCTCATAAAAGAGCTCCTTCAAGCCGACCAGGTGCTTCAGGAGCTCTCGGACAGCATCTGCCCCCCACTGATGCGTCGACTGTCGTCTCAAGTAGAGACTCGCTACGGCCGTGACCTGGGGTAATTCCCCTCAGTGTTCAGGATATAAGTCGATCTCTTCAAACAGTCGCGAGACGGCCTCTTCTGGCGGCCCCGGCACCGGGGAGCCATATGGCCTCCAGCCATGATGCGGCTCGCGAATAATATCGGACGGGCCCTCTTGCGTCGAGGACCCGCCGAGATCCATCAGCTTGAAATGATGGTGACCGTCGCTTGGTGACTGCACTGTGATGTCGAGTGACAGGTTTCCACTCGGCCTCAGCCTACCAAGGGCGTCAAAGGTGTCGAAGAGGGCGCACCATATAGTTTGTATATCCTCCGTCCAGTCCTCGTCCGTCCTCTTTTTGTTGCATTCCGAGCAATCGTACTCGGCAAGAGGGACAAACAAGCGGATGTGGCGCACGAGGCCCAGTTCCCGGCCCCGGTTGAGAATATTGAGAAAAGCCGGGGTTCTGTAGCCGGTTGGGGGTGAGCTTGAGAGAGCAGAAGGTGGTGGCTTCGACGACGCCCTGCCACTCGAGGCAGACGGTAGCGTAGGGTGCCAGGCTGCTTCCGTCTTGCTGCGCTGCGAGGACCAGCTGCTTGAGGATTATGAGCCGGACCTCGGCTGGGAGGCTTGCCCAGGACGTCTTCTTCTTCGTGCCTGTGTCCATTTTACCTGTCTGATTTGTTGAGTAGAGAGGTCTGGTGTTGATGGTTATTGTCTGTCGGGGACCTCGAGGCGAGAGAGGTTGATGTGAGAGTAGACTTTTGACCGAGGTGCATGCCTACTTTAATAACTCTGGTCCCGTCATCATACCTGACCCATTGCATAACAATTACAACATGCCCCTCAGGAGCCCCCATGGGCGCAAGACGTCTGTGCAAGTTGCGCAATCTGTCCGTAATGCTGCGCATGGAAGTTGTGCATTTTATGGTCGTTCAGATGTTGCATGAGGGATGCTGGTGGTCGGCTGGAAGGCATGCCTGGGCGGTTTGTTGAATCATGGCTGCTTCGGGGCTCGAGGAACCTGGTCCTTTTTCCTTGAGGACAACCGAGAACAACATGCCAGACATGCTTTACACCGGGTGACGGTTTTCCCCCGTTGGTTTCAAATTTCCAAGTTCGTAACCTGTAGGGAAGTCACCAGTCTTTGGATCTTTGCAACCCTGTTGCCATCGTCAGCGATCGCACTTGCCATGCCCCAAGCTCAAGCTCAAGGCGTACTTGCATCAGGCGTTAATCTTGGAAAGGGCCAGATTTTGCTATCGGGAACAGAAAAGAATGTAAGCGTTGTCGGTTGGTGCGTGCTTCCCCCTTTCTTTCCCCCTTTCTTCCCCCCTTTCTTCCCCCCTTTCTTTCCCCCTTTCTTCCCCCCTTTCTTCCCCCCTTTCTTCCCCCGCTTTCCTTTCAAATTCGTTCCACCGGGCAGACCAGACCACCACACACCAGAGCAGAACAGGCTATATTGCCCACATTCCCACACTTGCTTCATGTTGCCAGCAAAACGGACTTCGGTACGTTTCCTTGCCCACCCAAGTTGCTCCCCCCTTCCCTCCCCCAACAGCGAACCGCGGGACACCCGGACCAAGCCATTGCCACTTCACCCAGCCACCCACACGACAAGGCTAACATGACAAGCAGAAACTATAAAAAAAATTCAGAAATTTTGAACTTGGTGTAGGCGGTGTAGGTGGCGGGTGGTGGTGAAGCGGACGCTGAAGGCTTCAAATTGGGTGCGCCTCGGTTCTAGGCACGGATGAGTCCTTGACACTGCAGCGGGCTAAGTTGAAGTCTCGACAAGGTTAGAGTCCCCGTTCTCGAGGCCAAGTAACATGGCAAGCCCGGGTGTTTGCCCAGGTGCGGCGAGGGACTCGTGGCGGAGTGGGTGGGAGCGGGCAGCGGGACGGCGCGGCTCGGAGGTGTGGGGCCGGCAGCGGCGGCGGTCGTCTCGGAGCTGGGGGCTGTCGCCGGGGCACGGCCCACGAACGGTGTGAGAATTATTGTTATTTTCTAAGTTGGCTTTGTTTTTTCTCCCTCTTTTTTTTTCCATCTTTCTTTCTCTTTCTCCCTCTCCCCTTCTTTTTCTGCTTCCGGATGGCCTAAGAAAACGGCTTTTTTTTTTTTTTTTTTGTTTTTTTTTTGCCTGTTTGTGTTATATTTTTATCCTATCCGTTAACCTCTCATGTCACCTTTGTGGATGGGTGTTCCTCATCCGAGTTGGTCGTCGATAAGCCAGGAAGAGACAACACACAGTCAACAGCTACCTGTGCCGAGCAAGGATAAGCCCAAGCAGACAGGTCCTGACAGTGGGAAGTTCAACTAACTGCCTGGCAGCAGCCGGTCTTCAATCATTCGATTGGTCAACGTTTTCTCACTTTTCTCTTTGCGCTCTCTCTATCTTTGACCAGAAGCCGCAGGACCGAACCGCCACACTGCTCGATTATCTCGACGCCGGCCCCGATGCCATAGCTGGAAAATTTCGTCTTTGTCTTCATGTTCCTCGACGCTGGCGTGTTCACCTTCGGCTTCGTCCTCGACCGGACACCATTAAGGACAGTCTTCAAGTCGCTCGAGAGATATTTGGGCCGACACTCATGATCGATTGGTCCTCCACACCTGTCCTCCACGTCGATGTTGCCCCCGTCCTCTTCCAGACTGCCGGACGCTCACCATGCATGATGAGACCAATACCACAACCAACCAGTCAGTGGATGTTCTGTGCAAGCTCGCCGCAATTTTTAAGGAGATGGTTGTAGAGGGGATGAGCAGCCGCCACCGCCGCCGTTTTTGTATCTACAGTAGTTACTCAAGTGGTTTGTCGAAAGCATTGCTCCCGCATGCATCATTCGAGTCCATCCATGTTAAAGCAGCCAATGCGAAAGACAATCCAAGAACAACTCGAATACAAGACGCCTCAGCCAAACTCGGGGCAACAACCTCGTCTTGAATGGGAGCGTGAGCACTGACGCACGAGGCACAAACAGGCAACCTATGACGCCAGACGCTTCCTGGTGTTTTGGGCTTGATTCCGGGCAAGAAGCTCGTGCTTGCCGTCTGACCGCATCGCGCCGAAGAAAGGAAGTCTCGCAAAAGGCAGGCTGGCCCGTCGGCCGTTCGCCATCAACAACCATGTCTCGAGGCCATTTCCAGTTCCCCGAGAAGCCACGGGAAACCAAAAATCCACCAGCTCAGGACACTTCCCAAGGGCGTTATCCACTCGAATCACGACGGACTTGGACACCGGCAAAAAACTTATGATCCGTAAGCCCCCTCCCCAACCCCAACAAGCCCTTCCCTCCCACAGCAAACTACATAATACCCGATAAGCTAACTGGGCCCCGCCTCCGACAAACTGGAACATGCTTGCATAGCGATCGTGGTCAAATGTTTTCTCAAATGGGCAGTCCCTTCGTTGGAAGTTACGATGGGCATCGGTCACGGTTTTTGGCGTACGTCCGTCCCACAAGTCTCACACAGCAGACAAGACGTCAAAAAGGGGAAAAAAAGAAGAGAAAAGAGAAAAGCTCACCAAAAACCAGGTGAAGTCCTGGTCCACGCCATCGCCTTGAACCTCTTGGTCGGGCTCGAGTTCCTTTACGAAGTCGCGGTGGCCCTTCTTTGGCTTACGGAGCTTGCCATTCTCGCTGCTGTTGTTTTGGCGGAGCTGATCCTGATCGTCCTGGTGGCGCTGCCGTTTCTCCTCGTAGAGAGGGTGATGGTGCTGGCCTGCGGGGTGCCCGAGGGCGCCGTCGGCCGGTGGTTTCAGGACGTCGGGGACCGGGCCCGGGCCGCAGTCGAGCGCTGCTGGGAAGGCTCCGGGGCGAGCTGGTTCTGGAGGGGCGTTTTGCGGGCTGTTGAGGCTGGGCTCTGGTGGGTGGAGCGCGAGGTGAACCGGATGGCTTGGGGGTTGGACGGGGTCAGGAGGAGGGTGGAACATTGGGCTTATGATGGCGCAAAGGTTGGGTTGGGTTGTGGCTTTCTTTGGAGGCCCGTACCTTATGGCAATATTAATGTTCTGCTTTCATTCTTCTTGTTTGCAAAAGGCCGTGTAACGTTATCTGGAGAGCCCGGCCCAGGCGCATCCACAGCGACACTTGTCTGACTTGTGAAGGTGCAACCTGGGGTTGATGATGGTTGTTGATTGAAGTTGGCCCACTTTAGGAGGCACAATGAGGCTTGAGTGGGGTGGCTTGGCCCCACTTTCACTCACACCAGCGAGCCAGCGAGCCAGCGAGCCAGCCAAGAACACCAACCTGGGCGCCGCCCCGCATCCAATCCCCCACCAAAGCAAGACTCGCAGCCCTGGAGGCTGTGCCCCAAACGGCATGAAACCGGCTCAGCCTCGTGCGTGAGGTGTCATTCTTCCATATCACACTGCCGAATGCCTGCGCCTGACCCACCAGGCCTCGTCAGCACGTGTTTTTGTTCAGATTTAATATTCGAAGGCTTTCATGTTTGCCAGTCCCTGACTCGGAGGAAAGTGGAAGTGAACTGTGAACAAAGAGTCAAAGGCGCCAAGAACTTACACCCAAGCAGCGCAGATCTCACCAAAGACATTCAACGTCACACAGCATCTCCAGCCAGGCCGCCTGAGACCTTAAGATACCTAAGGTACCTATCTGCCGAGCACGATGCTCGACGAGAACTTGCCTACCTTTCGGCTCAAGCCGTCGTCGGACAACCCGCTCTCCAGCATCCTGTACTTTTCGCAGAATGGCTCCGAACCAGCACCCGAGTACCTGGTGCGCCGGGCCGATCCCGCGCTGCCCACGGCTCGCAACAGGTACGGCATCGCCCTGTGCGATCCCTACAACGCAGACGTCGTGTACGGGGAGGTGATGGTCGAGCCCGGCTGGTCCCAGCCGACCCTCTCGGCCGCCGAGATGCGCGCCCAGGCACAAGCCGGCGCACCTCCGGCACCCGCCATGGCCCTTGTTCCGGACAGCTTCACCGTCCAGCTGTACAACCCCGACCAGGCCGTGACCATCAAGTTGGTGGCCGGGTCGTGGAACAAGAGCGACACCTGGGAGTTTGAGCTGCCCATCCAGACCTTCCGCACCCCAACCACCAGTGAGCTGGACCGTGAGCAGCAGAACAGCTCTCCGGCCGCCGCCGATCTGGTCCCCCGCATTATGTTCCGCTGGAAGAAGGACGGCCTGTTGAGCAAGGACATGACGTGTTACATGACGGGCAAGCGGCTGGGCACGCGCAAGAACAAGGAGCCCGACATCACCATCGGCCTCTTCAAGGCTGTGCGCGAGAGCATCCTGACTGTCTACCAGCCGAACCTGCACCGCGTCGAGGTCGAGGACCGCAAGGGCCTAGAGCTGGTTCTTTTGCTCGCGTCAGAAGTCATCAAGGACTTCTGGCTGATTCCAAAGACAGACTTGTTCAACGTCCAGGGCGGCCCGGCACCCAGCGGAAACAAGAGGACGAACTCCCGCCCGGTCGCCACTGCCGCCGCCATCCCCTCCTCATCCTCCGTGCCAGTAGCTCCAGCCGCCATGTCGGGCGCACTAGCAGCGGCAAATACCCCCCCTCAAGCCACCCCTTCCAAACCCACCCCTACCGCCGCCACCACCGCAGTCCCGCCCCCACCACCCCCATCCAACCCCGAAATCGACGCCGAAACCCGCCGCCTACAAGCCATGGTCGAGCGCGAGCAACGCGACCGCGAAAAAGCCGAGCGCGCCGAACAAAAACGCATCCAAAAGATGATGGACGAGGAAGACCGCGAGCGCCGCCGCCGCGACGCCGAAGTCGCCAAGGAAACCGAGCGCCTCCGCAAGATGTACGGCGTCGAGGGCCAGCAACTCCCCTCCGACCAGCAGCCGCCACCACCCTTACCGCCCCGCTCGCCCTACCAACAACAACCGTCCCCTCAACAACACCTCGGCCCGTCACCGTGGGGCTACGGCCCACCACCGATGCTCCCGCCCCGACCTGTCAGCGCGGGACCGCCGTGCTCGAGACCTCCTCCTCCGACTGCGTTTCCTCCACCCGGTCAGCCGCAACAGGGTTATGGTCAGGGTTATGGTCAGCAGGGTCAACAGCAACAGGGTCAACAACAACAGCAGGGGCCGTTTCATTTCAAACCTCTGAATGTGCTGTGGAAGGGCGCGTCGGACGGGTTCCAGCAGCTGCATCAGCAGCATCAGCAGCATGCGGCGGGGAGGAGGACGTCGGGTGGTGGTGGTGGTGGTGGCGGTGGTGGGGAGGGGGGGAAGGTGAGGAAGAAGAGGAGTTCGCAGTGGTAGTTGCGTGGGGTCTACTCTGTACTGGGTTTAAGGTGGTGGTATGGGGGTGTTGGAATTGGGGGGTTGGGGGGTTGGGTTTATTTTGGGAGGGATCATGATCAGGATTATTGGGACCAGCGTGGGTTGGCTGAAGGGCGTTAGGTGTTTTGTTGGGATGCTTTGGGTTTGGGGGGGTGGGGGTGTCGGGTTCTTTGGTATATCAGATGATGGCTGCATTGACTGCATGGGATGATGACTGTTTGACTTTTTGGATGGGTATGTCTTTTTGACCAGGATAACACGATATACGCATTGATATCTACGGAATATTCCAACCTGGTAGAGCTCAAGCTGTTGCGCCACTTCTCGAGCTGAGGAACCCCCCTTCTCCAGCCAACCTCCGTCTCACTTACACCGTAAGAAGTAGAAGATAGGAGACCGGCGATGATGCCCGTAACAGGCAGATCCACCGAGCGAGCAAACCCATCGTCTCAAGCCCAGCACCTGCTTTACACTCACATATTAACATTCCAAGCAGCATCAACGCTTCTGTTTCAACCAGACAAACGACGCAGGGTCACATCGTCTCTCAACGGGGGTGCCTGGCTAGGTAGCTTTCTTCCAGAACCTCAAGCTCTTAGACTACTACTACCCTTTCAAACCTCCCATGAACCCTACCTACGCTCTCATAGGTCCCCAAGAGGCGGAAAACAGAAAGAAAGCGGGAAAGAAGGGCGGAGACCGACCCCCAAAACCCACCAACCCCCAGTCCGCGGGAGACAGGCCGGGCCGGCCGGCAAGAAAGGTGAAACGCGGGGTGTGGGTTTTGGGTGCGGGCTCCTTGGACGGCCCAGAACCGCTGGGCTGTTTCAACCTTTTGGGCCGTCTGCTTTGGGGGCTTGGCCTGGGGACGGCCTTACGGCTTTTACATGGGACACGCAGGCCCCCAACCCCAGGCGGGAATCTGTGGCGAACCGCTGTTCGAGATGCAGAACGGGGTGGGTGTACGTTATGTAGGTCCATGGCTTATGGTTCGTCGGGCGGGAGCAGGATCCTGGGGTGGTGAACGGCATATCTTGTCATTGGATCTCGAAGGGTGACACGGTCGGGGCTGTGTCGATGCGGCGACAATGCGGGCGAAGACAATGGACAATGATGGGTGGTTCTTGCGAGAAGCAAGAAAAGATCAGACGGGAAGGAAAAGGAAAAGGAACGGGGGAAAAAGGCCAACCAAACTCGCCCCGGCAACGCAGGGCCAACGCCTGGCTGTTGATGTGCAACTACCAGGATTACGAATCTCCAGTTGGTGAGCTACAGTGTGGAAGCCTCATGGACCAATTTTGGGCGGTGCCCGTTTGCACCTGCATTAGAATATTGGCCGGCGTCTGCAGCGAGCCCAATGCTAGAGTTTGTGGCTTGGAAATCCTCTCGACAAACAGGCCATCAAGAAAAGTGCGCGTCCGAACACTGCGCGCGTACTTGGTACGTGTAAACCCACGACATGATCGGCGGCTGGAGTAGAGATGGTTATGCTCGAAGGAAGGGTCTCGTCTGATTTCGGACGGTTTCTTTTTAAATCCTGGAAGCAACGCGAAAAGCAGCATCGACACATGACATGATGTCTCAGAGTTGGCGAACCAGCACATGTTCCAGGTTCCGTTGTTGCATTGCCAGCCAACTCTTGATGGATCTGGCCAGGAGGTGGATAACCTGAGGTAGATAGCGGTGACATTCCGTAGTGTAGAAAAAAAAAACCGAGAAGTTCGGACTCGCACCTTCATTCTTGTTGCAGGTTGGTGACTTCCAGGCTGGTCCTGCCAATGGTCTGACTGGCTGGTGGATGGTTCAACTGTTCAAGTTCCTGGCAGCGCTGGGCTTGTTGGGGGAATCCTGGCCATGGCCTGTGGGGCAGTGGAGCAGCCTGGCAGGGGTGCCAAGCAACCGAGAGGGCAATTTTGGCACTAGCACGGTTTGGGAAGAGCACCACTTCGCAGCGGGCAAGCGAGCGGCTACGGCAGCACCTAAGCCCGCAATCGTCAACCTCCGCCCGCCATCGACGACCTTGGCGAGCAATCCCACCCAAGCAAACCACTTGGACGTCTGCTGTTTTCTGCTGTTTTCTGCTGCCGCCACTCTCGCCGTCCCGACGCCGTGCAGCCCTATCTGCCAGACCGGAAAAGTGTCCCGACACCAACAGCCCACCCCCGACTTCCAAGTTGCTGTCTGTTGGATCCCGCAATAAGCCCCCCCCCTCAGGCTGACAGACGCAACAACGAGCGGCACGCCCCCCTCCCTCTGCCTCCGATCGACCACCTGCAACCAGAGGAGCAGATACCGAACCACCGCCTGCTCCCAATCGAATTCGACGCTCTCTCTCCATCCCACCCCGACTCGCGACAGCAGCCCGTTTTACTAGTCAGCCGGCCCGGACACGAACACTCGGCCGGTCCCTGCCTCCCCCGCGCACCCCGTCCCCCGGATCAAGAGAGACAGCCGTCCACCCTGGCCCTCGCCGCAGTCCAGGCCGTGAGGGCCCCCGTCTATCCAACCATGAACTTCGACTCCGGGACCGCGTATGCCGAGTCCGATGCCGACGACGAGTACGAGCGGGATATCCACGGCAGCTCGCCCATAGCCACCGACGTCGAGACCTCGCCCATCGACTCGGACCCGCCATCGACCGAGCACACCCCCACCACCTACGGCTACCGCTCGAGTGCCGACCGCCTGCCCGAGACCATCATATCCGAGTGGACCGCCGACGAGTGCGCCGACTTCATCGCCAGCATAGGCGTCCAGCAATACGCAGACAGGTTTCTAGGTATGCAAGGGGACGTATCGCCGAGCTGTTGGGATACCCGGCGCTGCTGACACACTTCTCTCTCTCTCAAGAAAATGAAATAGTGGGCGAGGCACTCGTCGCGCTGCAACATGAAGACCTCAAGGCTATGGGGATCACCAGTGTTGGGCACCGCCTGACAATCCTCAAGTCGGTATACGACGTCAAGAAGGCACAGGACATTCCCATCGAGTCCGACCACTATATGCCGCTCAGTATGTTTTGCCCCCACCTTGCTACCGGGCCCAACCGTGCAGTGCACTAACACGAGGGACTGCAGCTGCCGAGACAGAGGCACAATCGGCCAACGCGACGCTAAAAGATATCAAGCACCTCGTGGAGCAACTGAGGCTTCGAGACGAGCGAATGTTGCTCTTCGAGCAGGATTTCCGCAGGTTAACCGAAGACTTCAGGAGGTTGCGCGAGGACATGCTACCAGCGCTGCGGCTGGCCAAGGACGCCCAACAACCTCTGCCGAATGTCAACAGCGTCCCCGCGTACGAGAACACTCTGTCACCACCCGCCCCGACGCCGTCAACGGCAGGCCAGTCCAGCGCAGGCCTGAAGCGCCAATACTCGACAAAACAGATCATGCTCGGGACAACACCAAAGGCCACATCCCCGACCCACCTCCAAACGAACCACGACCGATCCATCGCCGAGCAGACCCTCGACCCCGCCGGCGCCGCCGAACGAGCCGTCCTCTCCTCCTCCCACCTCGCCGCCATGAACGGCTCCGGCAGCGCCGCCTCACCCTCCTACCCCTCCCCCAACATGCCCTCCCCAACCTCCCCACCAACGGGCATGCTCTCCGGCACCACGCTCGGCGCCCGCTCCTACCGCGCCGCCGACCAACCAACCCCCTCCTCCCGCTCCACCTTCGCCACAGAAGACCACTACAGCCAATCCCAAAAGACCACCTCCGCCCCGCGCCGCCTGCAAACGCCCGCCCCCGAAACCCCCGGCGGCAGCAGCAGCAGCAACGCCTCGGTCGAGATCTTCAAGTCCTTCCGCGTCAGCATGGACGACCCCTGCTACAAGGTCCTGCCCGCGGCGCTGAAGAAATACCAGATCAACGCCCCCTGGGACCAGTACGCGCTGTACATTGTCTATGGCAACGAGGAGCGGTGTTTGGGGCTGGATGAGAAGCCGCTGATTCTGTTTAAGCAGCTTGATAAGGAGGGGAAGAAGCCGATGTTTATGCTGAGGAAGACGAATAATGCGCCCGCGGATGGGGCGGGAGATGCGCCGGGGAGTGCGGGGTTGGGGGCGGCTGCTGCGTCGGTGCCTGGGGGGAGGGGGGGCGGGATGGGGTATGATCCGCCGGGGGGGATTATTTGATTGTTACTGTGGTGGCTTTTGGGTGTGGGGGGAAGCGAGAAAGGGGGAAGGGGGGGGTGCTGCAAGGAGTTGTATGTGTTGTTCTTTTCTTGGGAATGGACTTTTTTTTTTCTCTTGAGCGGGGCAGGTTGGAACTTGTTTGTGTGCGTTGTGTGTGTGTCTGCTGTGCCGGTCTGTTGTGTGCCTGTGTGGAATAGATTAACAGTCGATTTGGAAAGTGTATGTGAGTGAGAGAGCGAGCGTGGGTGTCGATGTCAGTGTCGGTGTGTTTTTTGGCTGGGTATGTACTTAAGGGTAGTATAGGGGTGTGCGTGTGGGTGTGTGTTGCGCTGGCTGGGTGGAAGATAGGGAGACATTTGAGGGAGGGAAAAAAGAAGGAAAAGAAGGAAGGGAAAGGGAAAGGACAGGAGGGAAAGGATTGGGGGTTTTTGTTTTGATCTTTTCTTCCTTACTTCATTTTCGACTTCTTTCTCTTTCTCTCAACTTTTATGCGGTCTTATTTTTATTATTCTACTTTGCTGTCTGTTGTGTAAAAGAGGGAGGGAAAGGGGGGGTTGAGGGAAAGCATAGCGTTCGTTGGTTTGGTTCAAGCAAAGCATATTTTCTCAGGTCATGGGCGGTGTATGTGTATGTGTGTGCGTGTCTGTCTTGATGTGTGTTGTTGATCTATGTCGTTGGATGTGTATGTGCGTGTGTGCCTTCTCTTGCCTCTCCTTTTTCGTGTTTGTTTATTCTACTATGTTGTTTGTTAGATACCTCCGTTTCCATAAGGGGAATTGGGAGGATGATGGTACAACGACCGTTCTTTTTCTGTCGTATTATTATTATTCTCCTCATGCATGTATGGACGGACTTGGGTTTCTTCTTGGGGCTTATCCAAGGTACTGTACCTACTTCGTGTGATCCTCTCGAGTCTGTGGTTTTGAGCTGTAGGGATTGGTGGTTTTCTGTGTTGCTTGTGTCATTCTTGTTTGATCCAGCCAGCATGGCCTTCTTTTCCGCGAGGACTCCTTCGTGACAGCAGCTTCTTCGCGTATATCGTTTGTTGAGTGTAATATAATTCATGTTGGCGGTGGATCGTCTGTCCGGTTCGCTGTGGGAGTGGGAGTCCTCGCTGTGTTACAATACCCAGCAGGGAAGCATCTCGGTGCTGAATGTTATCCACACAGATCTGAGATCCAGCGTGAAAGGACAGCGATGAGACGTCCGAACATGGGGCGCAATAGATACCAGCCTCTCTGGAACCAGCGAGGTCGACGACAAACCAAGATAGATCTGTTGGCAAAGCTGGTGATTATACTGCAACCAAGGCATCACTGCCGTACACCCCTGGCTGATCACCTACTGTAAGGTATCTATCTACACTGCCCCCTTCTAGTTAGGCAGCGCTTCCTTCGCATTCGCCCTCCGCGCCCACTCCCGGAACCAATCCAACGCCTCCGGATTCGCAACACTAGCATTCGTCCGCACCTGCATGCCCGACAAGATCTGCTTAACAGCAACCTCAATCTTCTTCCCATTCCCCGTCTTCGGCACGCCACCACCCGCCTCCTCAATAACCCCCGGCACATGTCTCGGACTCAACTCCCGCCGCACAACCTCCACAATCCGCCGACGCAGCGCATCATCAAACACCCTCCCCTCCACCACAACCACAAACAGACACACCGTCTCATCCCGATCCTCCTCGCGCCGGCGACCGACACATACCGCATCAGCCACGTCCGCCGCAAAGAACCGCGTCAGCACGTTGTAGATCTCGGCACTCCCAAACCTCACCCCCGCCGGCTTCAGCACACCATCACTCCTGCCCAACATAACCAGCGCGTTGGACCCAGGCGCGCGGGGATCCAGCCGGACAAAGTCCCCATGGTGCCACAGGCCGGGAAACCGCTCAAAATACGCCGCGCGGTACTTCTCGTCACCACCAGGACCAAAGAAAGTCAGGGGCTGGCAGGGGAAGGGCTTGACGCAGACCAGGTCGCCTGGGGCGTCGGCGTCGTCGGGGGAGACGGGCTGCGGGTCTTCGGGCGGGGAGGAGGAGTCGATGACTGCGATGGCCATGCCCAGGCCGGCGCATTGGACGGAGCCCGGGTGGACGGGGAGGAGGGGGCAGGGGGCGCCGAAGAGGGAGATGATGTCTGTGCCGCCGGTGATGGAGGCGAGGTTGATGGTGGGGGGGAAGGCGGTGTAGGTGAAGGTGAAGGTGGAGGGGGGGAGGGGGGAGGCGGTGGAGTAGATAGCTTCGAGGGCGGAGAGGTCGAGGGTTGGGTCGGTGATGGGGCGGATGTTGTTGGCTTCGAGGGTGGTGAGGTAGGCGGCGGATGTGCCGAAGTGGGTGACGCGGAGGGAGGAGAGGAGGCGCGGGATGGAGAGGTAGCCGTGGGGCTTGAAGGGGGAGCCTGAGTAGAGGACGAGCGAGGCACCGCAGGCGAGGGCCGAGACGCTCCAGTGGTGCATCATCCACGAGGTGGTGGTGTAGTAGAGCATGCGGGAGGAGGGCGAGAGGGAGCAGTGCAGGAAGTGCTCCTTTTTATGTTGGAGCAGAGTGCCGGCCGCGGTGTGGACGATGGCCTTGGGGAGGCCCGTCGTGCCGCTCGAGTAGAGGACATAGAGCGGGTGAGATGGCGGCAGCTGGGCGAACTCGAGGGGCGAGTTTGATGATCTGGAGACAGGTTAGGTTGGAAAAGGGAATACAGTCACTCGCCGGGAATTGGTAGGTACGTACGAATCGAGGAAGGCCTCGTACTCCTCCGCCCGGACGCCCTTTGCCCGGATTTCGTCCAGACCAGTCTCGACATTCTTCAGACCCCTGATGACAACGACCTGTTCAAGACCGTGCTTCTTGAGTTCCTCGACAACCTCGAGCGTCTTGGCTTTGCCGGACCACTCCTTGCCGTTGTACAGCGTGGCGTTGTCGGTGAAGAGGACCTGCGGGCGAATCTGCACAAGGCGGTCGAGCACGGCGCTGACACCGTTGTCCGGGCTGATGCCGGTCCAAATGGCGCCGAGGGTGGCGGCACTCAGCAGGGCGACCAGCGCCTGGACGTGGTTGGCGACGAAGCCGGCCACGACGCCATTCTCCTTGACGCCGGCGGCACGCAAGGCGTTGGAGCAGCGGCGGACCTGGTCCCTGAGCTCAGCCCACGAGGTCTCGGTGAGGTGGCTCTCGTCCTCGGTTGCCGTGATGACGGCCGTGGCTGACTCGTCGACCTCCGCATTGGCGGGGAAGAGGAGGTTCTCGGCAAAGTTGAGAAGCGCACCGGCAAAGAAGTCGGGCCTGGGGAACATGGGGGCCTCGGACGGCAGAACCTGGCGGGGACAGTTAGAGGACGGAATCTTCGCTGTGTTTTGTGGTTTTCAGGGGTAAGAAGCTCACCTCGTCAAACGGCTTGGAGGCCTTGATGCCGGCAAAATGCCAGACATCGCCCCAGAAGTCGGCCACATTGTCGACGGACCACTTGTACAGGTCAGGGTAGTCTTTCAGGGTCAGGCCGTATTTGGAGTTGACGTGTTGCATAAACTTCCACATCTGGGTCGTCTCGGGGCTCTCGTGCCTCCATAGCTCTGTGGCCGCCGCCATGTTGCCGGTTGTTGCAGTGATGCAGTTGGACAGACCTGGGAGATGTGGGGAGATGTTGGCTTCCAGGCGGGTGTTTGTATGGAACACACACACAGAATTGGTGAGATGTAATACGGAGCACGCAGCAGTGAGCAGTGAGTAGGTATGCCGAGGGCAATAAGGCCGACGATCGGAACAGAATCCGGGGAAGTTGTTAGCCAGTAGTCACTCTCCAAGGCTCCATCCAACCTTGGCCTGTCTTATTAGTAGCAGTTAAAGAACCTTAAGTACGGAGCAACGAGGGGAGGCACGGAGTGAGGCCTGGGGCTCCCGTGCTTGAATCTACTCGGTACTCCCAGTACCAGGGAAAGAAGAAGACCCCACGGCTGCCGGGATCTGCCGCAACTCTTTTTTTGCCCTTTTTTTTTCTTATTCCATGGGTGGCTCTGAAGAGACGAAACAGAGGATGGGGAAGCTCAACAAGATCTCTCTTTGGCCCGAGGTCCCTGCCGAGCCACAAACCTAATCCCAGTTCCGACTTCTGACGGGGGGGTTTGACACTGAGTGGACCCGCCGAAAGAAAGGTGAGCGCCCGAATCCGCTGGAAGCCGACAATTGCCACTCATGTCAATGGCAATACGGAGTAACAAGTGCTGCATCTCCTCCAATCCAGGCTTCCAGCTTCTGCCGGTTTTTGACATGGCATCGCATGGCTCCCCTCCTTCATGCAGGTACCGGCGTGGGCTGAGCATCCACGTTGCACTTCTCCATGGGAGAAAGTATCGAGAAAAGACACATTTGCTTCTGGGCCCGACGGTTGTTAGCCGAGGATTGGTCTGGACTTAAAACCGCGGTCGCCCTTGGGGGCATTGGAAAAGAGAGGAAGAAAGACAAATAATTGGACCCAGGAAGGAGAAGGAAGATAAATAAATAAATAAAATGAAAAGGAAGACAGAAAACAAAAATAAAAGAAAAAAAGAAATCTAGGATAGTCTGCTGGCAACCTCAACCTCGAAACGAGCAGGTAGTAGTGGGCTTTTCAGACGGTCGTATCTCGCTCGCTGTCTCGTTTCCAGAGGGCGCGCTCGCTTATAACGGGCTGCGTTTATGCATGCAACCTGAAGCCCGGTGCGGAATATTTGCCCATGCGACACTCTGCCGGTCTGTCAAGTCGAGACCCAGTTCCGGGTCGTCCGGGTCGGGTCGGTGGGATTGATGCACCCGCTCGCTCGTCAATGCCGATGCCGTGCTGCAGTGCAAGCCGACCGATCCCCGCCGCTCATGATCATCGGGTCCTCGTCAGGCATGTTGGCAGGCATGTTGGCAGGCATGTTGGCAGGCATGGCGCAGGGCATCAGGCACAACGACGGGCTCGAGGCCACACCGCTTCCCTATCAGCCCGCGTGTCATGCCACATGCGAGCTTAGTTGTTTCTCGAAGCCGTTTGTTTGTCGTGACTGTTTGGCAGGTTTTGCTAGCTTGGGTCATGAAACAGTCAAACCAGTCAAACCAGTCAGCTCATTTCCGTGGATCCCACTCATTCAAGAGCATTCAAGAGCTTCATTGCGGTCTCCTTCGAATCCCGATGCGCCCAATTGGGGAGGCCTTTGCTCATCAGGTCCCGATTAGTCCTCGTCGTCGAGTACCTACAAAGCACTGTACGAAGTCCAGCTTCGTACTTCCGTACTTATCTGGCCTTCACGTCATCGCTTCGTGAGGCAGATTCTGGTAATTTTGTGTGCCCGGATGCGCCGCTTGCGTATGTACCTAGCGGGATGCCCCGTCTCAATGGAATTCCATTTTCCAGAAGGATGCATCAATGTGCTACTCCGTATGGTTTGTAATGTACCGAGTACGTAGGGGCGACGTCGACATGACCGCCCCGCCCCGGTTGACCTTGGCCTTCGTCGCCATGATGATCGAGGTCGCAGCCGGACCCGTCGGCATCGAAGAGCGACTAACGTTAGTAATGCTAGCTCGAAAAAAACCAGTCAGGGGTCCAGACCAGGTGGTCCAACGAGCGGGACGCAACAGGGCTGGTTCGCCAAATTGCACCGTGGGGACACGGCACACAGCGTGCCCCACTGGCACCCCGATTCGCCAATTTAGGCCCCCTGCGCAGAACCCGTTTCCCTGAAATCCTCTGCCATGTCCACTTCTCCCGCTCGCCCCGACCCTTTTCGAACTTCGTCCAGTCTCTTGTTCTTGCCCCTTCCGACAACCCCCTGAAGACAAGCAGCACCCCTTTCGCGAATCCCGTCCAGAACCCAGGGCGAGCGCGACTTGGGCCGCGAGGTCCCCTTTCTTCCCTTTCTTCCTTCTTCTTCTGCTTGAGAGCTCCGTTCGATAGCTGTGCCACCCGACGCAGAGCAGCAACGTGATCCGTCCGGCCCGTCCCTCTGCAGCTATCGACCTGGGGCTTCTCATTCGCTGGATGCAGCAGCTTTTCAGCCAGCGCTTGGCACGTCATCCCAACTCCAAGTGCGTCCTGCTGCCTCCTGCAGTTATCGGCAACCTCGACTCGAGATCGGTGCTTTCAACTTGGACGACTGACTCTGTGCGCGTCTCGTCTTCGGGCCGAGTAAGTTGGTGGTTTTTCCTCGAACGCGCCCTGTCTGTTCTTTTTTTTCTTTGTTTTTTTAATGCTGGTCGACCTGGAAAATCCCTGGGATTTGCCATCCACCCATGCTCGTTCGCCGGCACCGCCCGCGTGCCAGTGGAGCTGTAAAAGGGGGCTGGTCCCCTTCCGGGCTGTCGCTTCCATCTTGCTGAGGTGGACTTGCGCCCAACTCTGCTGAGAGACGGCCTTGATTTGCCGGATTTTCTCCTGCACGCCTCCCCTCCTCCAAGTCCCTTGCTGACGTCCGCCCTCTGCAGCGTTAATTGGTGCTATTCTTTGCCGAGTAGCGTCTTGCTCCCAGCGCCAGGGCCCTCCGTTGCAGGTTAATTTACTGCCCAGCAGCGCACACGCAACCATCACAGCGATGCCTCGAAAGCTCTCCAACCCCTTCTCGACGTCCAACATGCCGCAGTCGGAGAGGGCAGCCGAACGGCGGCCGTCCCAGTCCAAGGCCAACCGGCTCGCCGGCTTCTTCTCGTCTAAATCAAAGGAACAACAAGCGATGCACCACCACCAAGTACCATCGCCCCAGATGACATCCTCTCCCTCCCCCCTCCCGACGATTTCGCTGTCTGCGGCCACCGGCGGAGAGCTCAACACCGACGAGACCCCGACCACCCTGTTCGAGCCCCCTTCCGCCGACGAGGCCAAGTTGCAGGAGCGCCGCGATGCCCAGTTCGGACCCCTGCTCGACACAAATCACCTCTACGTCAGCGCCCACCAGGGCAAGGCGCTTGAGACCCCGATCGAAGACGAACCGCCCTATTACTTTGTGCTCACCACCTATATCAGCTACCTGCTGCTCATCTTCTTTGGCCACGCGCGAGACTTCTTCGGCAAGCGGTTTGGAGACAAGAAGCACTACCAGAGCCTCAAGGTGCACAACGGCTACGCCCCCCTCAACGACGACTTTGACAACTTCTACGTCCGGAGACTGAAGCTCCGCCTCGACGACTGCTTCGCTCGGCCCACGACCGGCGTTCCCGGCCGCTACATTACCCTGATCGACCGCAAGTCGGACGACTTCAACCGGACCTACAAGTACACGGGCACCCACACGCAGACTCTGAACGTGAGCTCGTACAACTACCTCGGCTTCGCCCAGTCGGAAGGGCCCTGCGCCGATGCCGTCGAGGAGTGCGTCCGCAAGAACGGTCTCAGCTATGCCAGCCCGCGCGCCGACTCGGGCACCTCGGAGCTGGTCCAGGAGGTCGAGCGCGAGGTCGCCCAGTTTGTCGGCAAGCCGGCTGCCATGGTGTTCTCGATGGGTTTCGTGACCAACGCTGGTACCTTCCCCGCTCTCGTCTCCAAGGGTTGCCTCATCATCTCGGACGAGCTCAACCACGCGTCTATCCGCATCGGTGCGCGCCTGTCTGGTGCCGTCATCCGGTCGTTCAAGCACAACAACATGGAGGATCTGGAGAAGAAGCTGCGTGAGGCCATCTCCCAGGGCCAGCCGCGCACCCACCGGCCGTGGAAGAAGATCTTGGTTGCCGTCGAGGGTCTCTACTCGATGGAGGGCACCATGGTCGATCTCCCCGGCGTGCTGGCGCTCAAGAAGAAGTACAAGTTCTTCCTCTACGTGGACGAGGCGCACAGCGTCGGAGCTCTGGGTCCCCGGGGCCGCGGCGTGTGCGACTATTTCGGCATCGACCCCGCCGAGGTTGACATTCTCATGGGTACACTGACCAAGTCCTTCGGCGCCAACGGCGGCTACATCGCGGGCGAGAAGCACATCATCGACGTGCTCCGCATGACCAACGCAGCCACCCTCCTCGGCGAATCGCCCACACCCTCCGTCCTCATGCAGATCCTCACCTCGCTCAAGATGATCACGGGCGAGATCGCCCCGGGCCAGGGCGAGGAGCGCCTGCAGCGCCTCGCCTTCAACTCGCGGTACCTCCGCCTCGGACTCAAGCGCCTCGGCTTCATCACGTACGGCCACGACGACTCCCCCATCATCCCCATCGTCCTCTACCACCCGGGCAAGATGTCGGCCTTCAGCCACGAGATGCTCAAGCGCAAGATCTCGGTCGTCGTCGTCGGCTACCCGGCCACCCCGCTCATCTCCTCGCGCGCCCGCTTCTGTCTCTCGGCCGCCCACAACAAGGAGGACCTCGACCGCATCCTTGCCGCCTGCGACGAGGTTGGCTATATCCTCCAGCTCAAGTACTCGACGGGTATCGCCGGCGGGCAGGAGCCCCTGCCGGAGGGTGTCACGCCCGAGATGGAGAAGGAGTGGCGCAAGGCGAATGGGCTCGAGGGGGTTGTTAAGCCGCCTCGTTGGAGGCTGGAGGATGTGCTCGCGAGGGGCGTGCAGGATACTAAGGAGCCGTTGCGGTAAATTTACCTTATCTAATTAATGAGGGGCGGGGGTGGCGGGAGAGTCGTTTCTTTCGTCTTGGGGGTGTGAAGTCTTCTCTTGGAAGGGAGGTGTTGGGTGTTGGTGTTCTTGGGGGAGAGCCTAAGCCACGAAAGACAAAACAAGCCTTCCAGGGGACTTGTACATTTTCTCTCCCTCTCTCTCTCTCTGTGTCTCGTCTGAGTTTGAAAGGCACAACACACATCTATTTCGGTGGCTTTTTTGTGGGTGTGGTTGTGGTTTGCTGAGCAGAACCCCCTGACTCGCATAATAATCTTTTGGTGGGTGGCACAAATACAATACATACATCATTTCTTGGATGTATGGTATGTATGGAGGTTTTGAGGGGCCAAGGTTGGAGAGGAGCAACAGGCGTTGGGGGCGCCAGGGACAAGGGACAAGGGGGCATTTAGGGTGGTGCCTAAGGCAGGTATCTGCCGGGTGTGAAGGGGGAAAGGGGAAACGGGACAAGGAATGGATGAGGTGGTTCGTTCCTTGGTTTGGGGTCGGGTGATGACGGAGAAGAAGAATGTCTGTGGGTTTGGGGGAGGGGTTTGGCTGGGATGGGATGATGAAAGGGTTGACTAACTAACCTATTAATGAGGAGGTGGGGGGTTTAGGAATAGAATACCCTAAGTAGAAATTCACGATGGTGTTTGTTGGTTTTTGGTTATTTTTTTTTCTTTCTTTTTTTCCTTTTGAGTGGTTGTTGAACATGGTGATGTTACCTTACTGTCTGTGGTCTTGTGTATGGGCAGGCTGTCAGCAGGAAGGAGGATGTGCTGGTTGGTGTATGCATACGCAAGAATGCTGACTCCTTTGATAGTTGTTGGAGAAGGTAGGTATGTGTTGGCGGGCTTTTTACACGTAGAGACCGTTGTATTTTCTAGTTGTCTTGGGAACAACAACCCAACCTACCTAACGTGCTGGTTCAACTTGGCAAGGCTAAATGGCTGCACCTGGCGCTCTTCCAGAGTCACGTGCCAGCGCGTTGTCTGCCGCCTGAACGCGTTCTGTCTGCCATGTCAACTCTGGTCTCTGAAGGCAGGCACACGGACAGTCCATCCCGTCGAACCTTCCTGAACATTTGCTGGCTTTTAAATCAGTGAATCACTGGCCACAGTGCGTGCGTCATTTCAAAATTTTCACTGGGGGTTTTCGGGGGATAAAAGCTGAGAACTTTGGCCTGCGGTTGCCCGGTTTTCTGTCACAACCCGAACCCAGCGCATTCCTACTTGGGACGGCAGCAACCTCGCCTCAGTCATTCCAGCCCTCATCACCACCACCAATACCCATCTTGGAGCTTGGCCAGAGTGTGACTTGCAAATCATTTTGCCAACCCGCCTTCCGTACCTTACCTTTACCTGGCGAACACTTTCTCAACTTTCACGCCATCTCACTCAACCACCCACCCAGGTACTCACTCACTCTTATATACATCCCCGACCTCGCCCGACCTGACTCAAGACATCCCAGGTAAGTAACTGCCTCAGTATCCTTTACCTACTAATTGTTGCGCATGGGGTATTGATATTTTTGTTGCTGCCGCTGACTTCCGGAAACCCTCTTTCTCCAGTTCCAAGACTTTTTGCTCAGTTCTTATCTTTCCGGAATTTCTAAGTCTGTTTCCGGACTTGGGTCGTTCTTCAGTTCTGGATTTTTTCGCTGGTCATCGTTGATTCCGGAAACTGTTGTTGTTCTCGGCGTGCAACCGTAAGTCATCGCTGTTCATGCGACCGCAGCGCTGGTTGCTGTACATTCTACGCTTCCCTTTTGTCGCTGGCCGGTTGGGCGAGCTTTGAGGCATTCGGCTTCTGTCTGGTTGCGGTTACTTGATCTGGAACTGCTAGAGTTCAAGTCTATGGGCTTGTTGTGTTGACATTCATGTTTGGCCAAGACGCTGACTTGCTTCGTTTTAGATCAGCTCGGGATTACTGCCAGCAACGCCCTGGCTTGACTTTGGGCGATAAACTTCCTTCCATCCTTCTGCTCGTGAGAGCCGCTATGACAAGATGGTAAAGCCAAACAAGGGGAAACAGCAGACCCTGGAGGCGACGCTCGGTAAGATCTTGTCCTCTCCTTGTTCCTCTTGTCTGTTTGGGCTGGTTGATCTAGAAGACTTGCTAACATAAAATCTCAGGCCGCCCGCGGGTGAGGCCGATGGTCAAGACTCCCAAGGCTAAGAGCAAGGTCAAGGGCACTTCGGGTAATCTGGTCTCCAGCTCGCCGGCCAGGAACATGAATAGTTCGCCGAGAGCACCGCCGTCCTCGTTCGTACACTCGTCCCAGGTGTTTGGGAGCGCCACCAAGAGGAGGGTTGCGCTTGACGATTCGTCTTCGGATGAGGAGGCGAGCGAAGGTGACGACATTATGGAACTTCCGGTGAAGAAGACTAGGACCTCAGGGCTGTCGCAGAGAAGAGCATCGTCACCTGCCGAGGACAGACGGAAGGGCAAGGATGATGTGAACGACTCCGATGAGGATGACGAAGACGACAAACCACTGGCTGCGCCCACTCCCAGGCGCAAGCGACGCATGGTTGCTGACGACAGTGACGACAGCGACACGCCTCTGGTTTC
The DNA here is from genome assembly GCA_023628425.1 of Chaetomiaceae sp. PYS4301M. NCBI lineage: Eukaryota > Fungi > Ascomycota > Sordariomycetes > Sordariales > Chaetomiaceae > Chaetomiaceae sp. PYS4301M. The sequence goes on along the minus strand of JAMAKR010000009.1, from coordinate 575,727 downwards.
GTCCCCTGTCAAGCGGCGCCGCCTTGTGCAAAGAAACACAGGTTCCAGTTCCGCCAGGAACAGCCAGAACGGCGACGATGAGAATGAGCAGCCTGCGCCGGTCCCAGCGAGGGCCATCCGGGCAAGACGGAAACCCCTCTCGCAGAAAGAGAAAGCGCGTGAGCTACTCCGCCGGAAGCGTGCCGGGGAAGTCATCAATGACGACGACGAGGAGTCTTCGTCTTCCGACGACGCAAGACCTGCCAAAGGCTTGTATGACAGCGATCCGGACTATCTGGTCCTCGACGAGTTTGAGGATGAGGAGGAGGGTGTCATCGAGTCCAAGGAAAACAAAACCAAGGCCAAGAAGCAAAACAAGGGCAAGCAGAAGCAGGAGGCGACCGGTAATGCTGACTCAGACGCCAGCTTGGACGACTTCGTCGTTGACGATAGCGACGCTCCCCTTGGTGCGCCCGACGAGATTTACTCGAACATGCCCCTGGAGTTCACTGCGCACTCTCACAAGCCGTTGAAAGAACATTTCCGCGATGCCATAGAATGGCTCGTGCAGTTCAAGATCAACCCCGGCTTCGTTGAGAAGGAGCATGCGCTGTACCGGATGGCGTGGAAGAAGCTGGACGACGAAGTCCGTGGTCTCGCAACCTCCAAGTTTGCCTCGGCCGCTTGGAAGAAGGACTTTTACATGGCGCTGCGGGCTCGGCCCTACTTCGACAGCGGCGAGCTCCCCAAGGGCTCCTTGCTCGACCTCCAGAGCTGCGGCGCCTGCGGCAGGGCTAACCACCCAGCCAAGTAAGTCACACCCCGCACCCCCAGCGACCAAAGCATGTATATACATCAGCTGACCATCGACTCCCAGGCACACAATCAAATTCACCGGCACGCCCTACTACAAAGACACCACCAAGCTCTCCCGCTTTCTCCTGCCAGTCGAGTTGGAGAGCGACTCTTCCGAGGAGCAGGACGAAGAGGGAGACGAGGACGAAGACGGCAACCTGATCCCCAAGCAGGACAAAGAGTGGACCATTGGCTCGGTTTGCAACAGCAACGCCGAGACGGCCCACAGCCTGATGCACTGGAAGTACGCGCTCCTCGACTGGGTCGACGGCCGTCTGCATCAGGAGGGTTACATGACGCCCAACAAGCTCGCCGAGCGCGAAAAGTTGGGCCCCAAGAAGAAGTACAAACTCGTGGATAAGATCCTCGGGAAATGGGTCGATCAGAATGTGGTGCGCGAGCTCTATCAGGCGTTCAAAGGGACGATGGAGACGGCGAGGAACAAGTCGACTACGGGCAGATATCGTTGATTGTTTGGGTTGAGGAGTTGGACGGGGTCATTGTTAGACTAACCATGTATGGGGTAAACGATGTTGGGGATAAGCAGTGTTGGGGATTTGGAATCGCGGCGGCATGGTTTGCTTGGGGATTTTCAGGCTGAGCCTTTGGCTACGCGCGGGTGACATGGCGGCGGATCTTGATGCGAAGAGTTCAATGGACGGCATGGCTTTTGGGGCAAAGCGATGAGTTTTTGAGACGGCGTTGTTTGGGGCATGGGCTCTGGACCTTGTTGGGTTAGATCGTCCTGATGGCGATAGTGTATGGGATCACATTGTATGTACTTGTATGACCGGCCACATGTGAATTGTCTTGCTTTACAGCCATGTCTTCATGGGTACGGTGCTGGGATGCCTGAGACTACAGTAAGCATATATTTATCGGATCTGGCGGTTCTCAGGCCTCGCTCTCGTGTCAAACATCAAACGTCGGCTTCAGGAAAGAAAGTGATACCATACCATTCCGTAAGGTGCGAAAGCGAAAAGACTTGTCAGGCCAACAGGCCTCCTATGTGCCTACATTGTCCAGCCTGTCCGAGTGACTGTTTCACCGAATCACCTCGTGCTGGACCGCATGTAGCAAGCAGGTTGTGAAAATAAAAATACGCATTAATAACAACTGAATCGCTTCTCTCTGTCTGTCTGTGTGTGTTTCATTCCTTTCCCTGCACACCTCCCCATAGCTGGTATATTAGGTAGGAGGCAGTAGGTATAAAATTCAGTCTAAACACTCAAGCAAAGTGCAAGTCCTCCTTTTCTGTCCCACTCACACTCAGAGAAATCAGATCCCCCTGCGGAAACCGAAACATAATCTGGGTTAACTGATTCGCAACTGGGCAAGGGGCTGAGGTAGTAGCAGTAAAGATCCGCTCTTCGACAACAAGCACATGGAGGAAACAGCTTAAAAAAATAGCGGGGGGAAGGATATGAAAAAGAAAACACAAATAAAAGGGCTGAACACAACAACAAACACAACAAGAACAACAGACAAAAAATCCCGCCTGCTTCATTTGCCTCCCCTCCTTTTTTTGGTTCAACCAGCTCCGATCCGACCTGCCATGGCAGTAAATAAACAACAAATAAGCATAAAATACCCCGAAACCCTCGCTGGCTAACAAAAAACAAATCCTCCCTTCCTTTTCCCATTCATTCTTTCTCTTTTTCCCTGCCTTCCACCCAAACTCATCTTCGTTTCCTTCTTTCTTTTTTGATGCCTCTCATCATTCGCAACCCGGCATGAAGAAAATCAAACTCTGCCATGGGACAGCATGGGAGGGTAGGCAGGGCATAGCATACCATCCCCCAACCCCCCCCAAAACACAAACAAACAACACCCCTCACCAAAAAAAAGAAGAAAAAAAAAAGAAAAAAAAAAAAATAACGGAAGAAAGGGGGTCAAAACTCAGAACCCACCCCCATCCATCCCAAACCCATGATGATCCATCGGATCCATAGCCATATACTCCAGCAAATCAATCCCGCCCACATTCACGCCCTCCGCCGTCATCGAGACAGCGTTGCTGTCAATGTTCTGGAAGAAGGCTGGGCCTGTGGGGAGGTACCACATCTCGTTGTTGGGGTTGGCCCAGTCCTGGTTGTCGAATAGGCCGCCGCCGCTCTCACCCAAACCGCCGCCGGTGTTGTTCGAGCCGGGGTTGTTGTTGTTGTTGTTGTTGTTGTTGTTGTTGTTGTTGTTATTGTTGTTACTGTTGGGGTTGTTTCCGACGGTGTCGAGGGTCGTTGTTGCGGCTGCCGGGGTGGATGGGCCGAACATGGATGCTGAGCCTGTTGGGTAGGGGAAGGTGCCTGCTGTGAGGTCCCACGGCGTGGCGGAGATGTTGGCTGGGGTGGTGGAGCGGTCTGTGAGTTGAGGTGGGTTTGGTTAGCGTCGCTGCGCTGGGATTGGGAGGTAGTGGTCTTGCAAACTTACCAGGTTGGGGCCCTTCACGCAGCCGGAGCCACATCTCGTGGCCGTGGGTTGCCAGCCCGTTGATGCCGCCGCCGCCGCCGTTGGTGACGTCTCCGTGGGTCGCGCCGGGCGACCTGCCTTCCGTCGTCGAGACGGGCGGCGGCGGGGCGTAGATGAAGCGGTTCCTCAACCGGCTGGTCAGTGTTTCGAGCATGTCGGCAAAGCGGATGCCCAGGTGGACGTCGTCGACGACGCAGTTGCGCAGCGCGTCCACGGTGCGGTCCATCAGGTGGATGCTCAGCTCGACGTCCGACTTGGGCGCGCCGAGCGCAAACGTCTTGAGGAGGAACATGGCGCCGCTGATAATGCGGAAGTAGGTCCGCACGGGCGCGTGCTTGAGGTAATCCTGCGGGAGGAGCCCCTCGACAACGGTCCGGAGCAGGTTGCGGCTTCCGCTAACAACCTCCCTCACGTACTCTTGGTCCTCGGCGCCGAAGCCGCCCAGCTGTCCCAGCGGCAGCCGGCCGTAGTAGTTCTGCGTCTGTGGCGACAGCTGCGGACCTGAGTGGCCTGACACGCTCCCGCCCGGCCCTGTGCCTCCGCCGGCATTACTAGTGCAGCGCTCGACGACGGCCTGCAGGGAGAGCGAGTTGACGTAGATGCGCACGTACTCGTACTCGATGGTGAGGATGTGCCGAATGTAGGGGGGCAGCCGGAACCGCTCAAACTGGTTCCACCAGTCCTTCAGCATGGGCTGGAAGTCCTTGAGACACTCGATGTATTTGCCGCTCTGGATGATCTCAGTCGTGTGCTTCCGCGACCTGAACAGCCGCTCGTTGCCGAGATGCATCGCGTTGCTGATGCCCGCCCAGCAGTGGATGATCTGGTCGTCCAGCTCCAGGTCGGGAATGTAGTTGAATGTGTTCGACAGTGACGACGGGTTCGTCCCGGGCGTGGTGCCGTCGACAGAATGCCGCCTTCTCCGCGACACGGCGGGGTCCGACCTCCGCAACCTCTCGGGCACCATGTTGGTCCAGCCCAGCCGGCCGGCAAGCTGGCTCAAGTAGATCAAGAGCAGCCGCTTGATGCGGCTCGCCCTCAGACGGTACGATTCATCCTCGTACTCCGGCCTCGGAATGGCGCCGGCGGCAAGCAGCTCGTCAATGTCGTCAAAAACACCGAGCTCGTAAGCCAGGCCCATGCCCGTGCTCAGGAGCATCCAGCACATGCGGTCGCTCCTCCAGGCCGGCTCCAGCCAACTCTCGATCCTCCGGCCGCCGAACCCAGCCGAGAGCCTCTGGTTGCCCTCGACATCGTCGGGGCTTGGCGGGTCATACGAGGGCAGCATCAACTCGTCTGTCGCCTCGTTCGGTGGGAAGTGGAGCGCCCTTGGGTGCCATTCGGTCAGGATCATCAGGGACTCGATGGTGCCGAGCGTCCTCAGACTGCCTCTTCGCAGGCCCCTCCATGGGGCTGTGCTCGAGCTCTGCGGATCATCGGCTCCTGAGCCGCAGAAGCCGCCGCCAAATGCCTCTTGACCCCACACCACGCGCTCGATCATGCCCCTGAGGTACGTCCATAGCTGCTCGTGGATGGCATGCGAGCGGCAGTGGCCTCCTGTGCCGGGCATGCGGCGGTACCGGGAGGCAATCGTCAAGAGCGTTACCGTGAGGATGGGCTCCTCTGTCAGAAGCGTCAAGTGAGAGGCGGGGTTGTGGAATGTCGGTGGTGAGATAGGGGTAAGGGGTGACAGGTATTTGTAGTAGCTGTGAAGAGGTGTCAGCGCCAGACGGGCAGAACGCCGGGGATATCACTCACTAATCGATGTAGTCGATCGCTTCCTGGGCCGTGAACCAGCCGGCGCGCACAAAGCGAAACCTACCCCAAGCCTTGAGCGCCTCATTGTACCCAGGCTCGGACGAGGGTTCTCGCTTCGTCAGCTCCGGGTCGATTGCTTGTTCGGTTGTCGGGGCTTCTTGCCGTGAAGCATGTCGGCTGTGGTAGGCCCCCGGTGTGATGGCCTGGGATGACTTGCGTGACGCCGGGTCGTGTCGAGCGTGGTGAAGACCGGATTGGCTGGCGGTTCGTATGGGTGCTGGATTGTCGTCGGGCTTGTGTGACGCGCTAGCATTGGGAATCAAGAAATGTCAGCGACCGAGGCCTCTCCCGTGCAAGCAACAACGACAAAGAGACGGAAAAAGAGACGGGGTAATGGGAGCGGAAAGAGATGGGACTAACTTGTCGGTGGCGGCCTTGTAGAGCAGGTCCAGTGCATCGTGAGGCCCATACACCTCCCTCCGCATGACATTCCGGGCCTCGAAGTTCTCGAGCGGGGTGTTGGGCTCGCCATTACCAAACTCGCCGGCGGCGCTGCTGCTCTGGACGCTCTTGGACGTGTCGCCGGGGCGCCTCAGGGGTTGCGACCGGCCGTGACTGCCGCCGGGGGTCAGCGGGACGTCGCTGTAGAGGCGGCGGTCTCGGAAGGCGGGTGGCGGCGACGGGCCGCGCAGCTGCTTGCGGCCGTTGCGGAGGATGTAGTCGTCCTGCTCGACGTCGTCGAGGGACTCGTCGTCGGCCTTGCGCTTGCGGCGGGTGGCGCTGAAATAGCACTCTTTGCTCTCGCGGCGGCAGCGCACACACGGGGGGTCGTGCGGGTCGTCGACGGAGCCGAGGTCGCAGCGCACCTTGCGGCGGCGGCAGGGGATGCAGGCTTGATAGACGCGCTTGTGCTGCGCTTGCTGGGCGGATTGCAACGACGATGCGTCGGCGGATGCCCCGGGTCCGGACCCGGGACCGGCTCCACCGGCGCCGCGAGAGGACGGATGAGGATGGGCGGGGCCCCCCGCGGACGACACGGACGAGGCAGCGACAGGCGAGATGGGCGACACGGACGAGATCTGCAGGGCGGGCACGCCAAAGTGCGACATGGCGGGCGGTCAGAAACGGCCGAGTGGGCGCAACACGTCGCTTTTCCCCTTCGTTTTTGTCGAGAAAGTGATGCCCGCCGTTTGCCTTGTTGCTCGTTGGTCGGTTGGACGCGGTTTCCGATGGGTGAAGGACTGGCTTCGAGAAACTGGGGGAGCGGGCCAGCTTTTGGGGCTAAGTTAAGTTGAGGGGTCTTGGCTCCCTGCGATCGAGTCCGGGATGACGCTGCTTGGGGTCTTGCCTGGCAGCAAGTGGGCAGTGCCTGGCATGCCTGCTCTCGCTGCGGGGTGGGCCACACACCTTGGATCAGCGACCCACGAGGCGGGTTTCGTGGGGCGCCCAGCAGCCTATCAGCAGCGCGGCCCCAGTCGAAATGACAGCTCCAAACCCACCAACTCCCCGATCTCGACGCGCCGAACAATGACAGTGGATTTTTCTTAGCTCACACACAACTGCCTGTTCCCTGCTGTGGACACCCTTAACCGGCGCTATCTAGGCCTCGATGGGGAAGGTGTCTCTCAGCACGATGGAGTCGAGGCCAAGCTTTGAATCTGAATATTTGAGTTATGAGAGTTTAGCGTTGAGACATGAGACAGCCATGCTCCCTTCGAGAGAGCAAACAAGAATGAATGGCGATTGTGGCTTGTCGAGGCTGTCGCCGGTGTCGGGCCATGGACGGATGTCTCACTGTCCTCACAATCATCAGCCCTGGACAAAACCCAGCAGCAGGTCAGCCATTGACTGCATGTCCCGCGTGTTCCCCCGCCCACTGCCTGCAGAGTTACACACAGCATGGTCCCTGGCGAACGGCAGTGGATCAGACGCAGCCCGGCAAGGCTTCCATTTGCTGGGATTTGCTCGGAGTTGCTGGGATTCAGACGGGGCACGAAGTTGAGACGGGGGACTTTTTTTTTTTACCCCGCCTGACCCGAGTCGCAGGGGACTCGATTGGAACTTCGGATTCTTTGCTCAGTCCACGGCAGGTTCTTGTGATAACAACTCCAAACAAAGCAGGTTGTCTCGTAAAAAGGATAGTTACCTCCCTGAGCCACCCCATTCCGGACCACTCGACGTAGCACCCTACTAAGAAGAACTAACCCGAGGCACCTCTCACCAATGAACAAAGCAATTGAGAATGCCAATTGCAAGAAATCAACCAAACGGAAGCCAGGGGATCCCTCAACGGCGGAACAGTTGGTCACGCCCACCTTGGTCACGCGGCCACCAGACATCCGACTCTTCACCTTGTTCGGTGAGCACAAACGTAAAGAAAAACAGGTTCCACCTCCCAAACCCGGAGAACCTCCATGCTTAGGTAGCTAAAGTAAGGTTGCCATGGCTCACGGCTTGGCTTTGCGTAACCCAGGCTGGTCAATCTGTACGTTACTATCTGCGTAACGGAACGAGACTTTTTTTTTCTGGCCTCGTGGACTCGTGAACATCTCGGGGAACCGCGGGGCATGGCATGACGAGTCGACCTACCTGAACATTATCGAAACCTTTCCCATCCGAGCAGCCACAACCTCATCCGCACAAAGCTGAGACCTGATGGCTGCCCACCATGCCAGGGACCAGGGACCAGGGACCGGGCAACACATGGACCTTCACACCACCAGCACATTTGTTTGTACATACAAAAGGTAGTCCCATCCAACGCTGTATATGCAAACCGACCGTCTGATCGATCCCGCAGGGGAGGATTCTTTCCGACTGAGACCGACCCAACATCAAGGTGTGCTCACGTGGCCGGATCTGACCTGGCGCCACTGATTTGGACAGACCTACCTAGTTGACTCCAGCCAAGGACATGATGGCGTCGGCATTCCATAGATTGGCCATCCCAACACGAAGTAACACAGAGCTTTATCAACCTTGACCGTGGCTGCCAGTGATAGTTAAACGGAGGAGATTCGGAATCAAGTAAAATACATGGCTGCTGCATCGCATTGACTAGGCAGTTGCCCGCGCAAACACGAAAAAAATCGAACGCAAATGCCACCGATCCATCGTCTACTGCACGTGTCCGAAGAGAAAGCCTCACTCCCTTCCCCCACGCACGCAAGCCAACTCGGAGCAGCACAGCTCAATACTCCGTTTACCAATCCCGATTAGAAACAGACAGGAAAAGAAAAAAAAACCACCGCGCGAGATTGCCAACCGCACCACCCCTGGGCCTCAATGTCATATAAACAAGGCCAATAGGGGCAAAGCTGCCACAAGGCCAGTGACCAAGACCCAGAGCGCGATGAGGAATTCACCCATCCAACCAATGCTTTTTTCCACGGGAACCCCCCTTCCCTTACGCCAGACGCCATTGAATGCAGAATGTGTCGGCCTCCTGTCCTGTTCAGGGGATGACGGCGCCCTGCTTGACCTGAACATTGCATTGGCGCGGTCAGCAAAACATACAAAACAGGCACACTGCAGAAGAAAGAGGCCAGGTGTTGGGAGAGGAAAGAAAACCTACCAAGTAATCCCAGAGCGACTTGAGCAGGCTGTCGGGCAGGGTGTAGAGGTCGACCGAGAACTCGCCGGCGTCGATGTTGTTCTGGACAAAGGTGTTGTCGTCCTTTTCGTCATGGATCATCTGGATCACCTGCAGCAGGTCCTCCTCGCCAAGCTTGACGAGGCCGTCGGCCATCTTCTCGACGTCAAACGTCTTCTTCTTCTTGCCGCCGTCGGCTTTCTTGAGCTTGCGCTCCTCGTCTGAGGGCAGCGGGCCCGTCTCGCGGAGGATCTGCTGCAGCGCCTGCGACGGGTTCTTGAAGAAGATGGTGTGCTCGTTCTCGTACTGCGCCGCCGCGAAGTTCAGGTCGTGCGGGATGGTCTGCTTGCCGCCCTTTTCGGTCGTGAACAGATCAATGCTCATCTCGAACTCGCCCCAGCCCTCATTGGTGCACTTGAAGGGCGGCTCCATAAAAGCTACAAAGAACCTGTCAGTCGCCTCACAATCCCCATATTATCGCCAATCGCAGGATGGATGCCATACTCTGAGTCGGGTTCGCAAACGAAGGGTGGAGGTGGTACACCGCCTTGGTGAAGCAGCGAGCCGGGCGCTCCTTGCCATCTTGATCGAGGACGTAGATCTCGACGGTCCATTCCTTCATGGGGAAGCCCTCATTGACGGCAGGCTTGTCGCTGTGTTCGACCCAGTCAGTCTCCTGATCAAGCGCCGTGCCGCAGGTTAAACCACTCACATGTTGTGTTGCTCGGTGACAACCTTGATCTTGCGCTATTGTTGTCGCATCGCATCAGCAACCACGCTCCTCTTTTCCCCCGCCGAACCCCTCCATTCCGTCATCTCCTCCCCAACCCCCCAAACAAAACCAAAACAACCCACTCACCTCGACAATCATCTTGAAAACCCCGTTCTTTGTCTTCTTCCTTTGACCGGGAGTAGTAGCGATGGTAGGGCGCACGCCAGGAAGGCCAACAACAATCTCGGGCTCTGTTCAGCGTCGAGAATCCCGTAAGACGTCAGTCTTCCCGAAGCTTCCTCTCGCAGGTGCTCCAAGCGATGAAAAAAACAATGTATGATGCGATGTGCTCGGGATAGAAGCTGCCTCTCAACCAGACGGATGCAGCAATGCTCTCGTCCAGTCCACGGCGACTCGTCGGCGTTGTCGTCGGAGCTCGAGGGTCGTGGCCGTCGAAGGGGTTCGAGGACGCGCAAAGTGGGAAGGGGGGGGAGGAAAAGGAGGGGCAAAACTCGCGGATAGAGAGGTGCTATGTAATTGAGGACGTGAGTGGGAGGATTGTGAGGACAAGGACGATTGACGTGGTGGGAGGGAAAAGGTGAGGGTGAGGGGAGGTCGGTCAGCTCGAGATGGGCTTCACGTCGCGGTTTGGGAACAGCAGCCCGACGCGCGACAGGCAGCGGGTTGAATTGAATGAGCTTGGCATAGTTACCTGGATGTGGCGCAGTCAGTGCCGCTGTGGCACGACGGGTGATGACGCGGTTCGAAGCCATTGTTGTGGCGGTGCAATGGTCCGTACGCAAAGTGTCGAAGATTGAGAGCGACAGTGCGAATTAATGTCCGCACGGTGTTGGTGGTGTTTTGGGTGAGGAATGCTGCGAGAGCCAAAATGACTTCTTCGGGTTTGAAGGTTGGGGGAGAAATGGCGAGAGAGGGAAGAAGGCAAGCAACAAAACTGGCTTCGCCGAGCTGGAAGAAAATCAAAAGCGCAGGCCACCAAAAGGGCCGGTCATCTTCACGATTTGAACTTTGGGGATTCGTTGTTCTCTCTTCCTTTTGCGCAGTGTGATTAAGGTATGCTTCACACCGCAACCCTCTTTCTTTCCGAAACGCAAGAGGCCGCCATTGCTATTGCTGCAGAACAAGGGCACTGATTGGTATTTAGTCTATGTACAGCTGTAGTGGCTGGTTTTTTCTCCCCAAAGGGAGCACTACCCTTTCCGGCTTTGGCCAGTATGGGTCGTGGTGCTGTGAGGGGGACAGTGGGGGATTGTGTTTATGTGGGATCCTCAGCATCCTCCGCCTCGCTGCGGAGACGGAGCCTGTCTGGTTGGGAGGGTTGGCGCTTGTTTCCTGAGCTCATCGTTGTTTTGCCATCAAAGTGCCCGTCCACCTTATGCGGTCTCCTCCTCCTTCTTCTCCTCCTTGGCTTCCTCCTCCGACTTCTCCTCGCCAGCCTCCTCCGACTTCTGGAAGAGGTCCTCGTTCTCCTTCTGGGCCTTGATGAAGGCGTCCTTGAACAGGTTGGCGTTCTCCGAGTTGGCGAACCGGATGGCCAGGGTGAGAGCCTCGGGCTCACCCTCGCTCACATCGGCGACGACGTTCCAGACCCAGCTGCGGTCCGACCCGACGTTGGGGGAGAGCTTCATCTCCGGGACAACTATAACGAGTAAGCCTCCAAAACCGTCTCACCGGCTACAAGCCATGGGACATCCCACATACCATAGTGGTTGGCGCAGACCTTGAGGGTCTTGTCGCGGCGCATGACCAGGCGGGTCTTGCCGTTCTCGCGGTGCTTGAGGAGGCGAACATCACCGGTGCCACGCTCCTTCCACTCGCGCGTGTCGGAAATGTACCTGAACAGCTTGGCGCGCATCTTGAAGACCTGCTCCTCCAGCTCCTCGTTGGTCTTGGTCTCGACCTTCTCCGTCAGGTGGATGACGGGCTCGAAGTGGACGTCCTCGGACTCAGCAACCTCCTCCTGTTGTCAAGGGGAAAAAGAATGTCAGCAAAACAAACACCCCTAACCAAAGCCGTGGCGGAGAGCAGGTAAACCAACCTCATCACCCTTCTCGGCGGCAGCGGCAGCAGCAGCCTCGCGCTGGGCCTTGGCGCTGCCCGAGTTGTCGCCGCGGTCCTCCTCGTCCTCCTTCTTTTCCTTCTTCGCGCCGCCACCGAACATGGAGAAAACGGAGGAGCTGGTCACGGGCTTGGCCTCCTCGGCAGCCGGGGCAGCGGGAGTCTGGTACGTTCCGACGCGTTAGCCAAACCACATTCCCAAAAACAACCCCCCTTACCCCTTTTTCCCATTCTCCCGGGGGAACCGGCAAGCTCCCCTTCCCCCTCTTCCCACCCTCCCGTCTTGCCATCTTCAAGCAGCAACAAACAACATACCTCCTGCGTCTCCTCAGCCTTAACCTCAGGCGCCTTGACCTCCTCGAGGGGCTTGTTCTCGTTCTCGGCAGACATGTTGGGCGATTTTTCTCGTCGTGCGAAAATAGACCTTTGTTGTTTCGCGGGGGGGATACTAAACACCATTTGGCAAAATAAGATGATCAGCAAAACGAACACAAATCCGATGAACCCCTAACCCCACCACCACCACCACCGCCGCTACTGTACCGCCAGTGCTGCTGCTCCAACTGCTTCAGACCTCCCCATCTCGCGCGCGCGTGCACCGCCGTGCTCATCCAGAACTGGGACAAACAAGGCCTCACGAGATGAGGCGGCGGGGTCGTGGTTTGCAGCAGCAGCAGCAGCGCGCGCGGGGCAACAGAGCAGCGCCGAAACAGATACAGAGAAAAAAAGCCCTGCAAGTTTCGAACCCAAACCCAAACCCAAACAAAAAAAAAAAGATACATACCAGATGCTGCTTTTCTTTAGCTTAGAAGCGTGCTGGTAAAACCCGTGCCTGGTTGTTGTTTGGTTTTGGTTGAAGTTAGGTAGGTGGAGCAGGAGCAGACAAGGCAGCAAGCAGGCGGCGGTGGTGGTCCGGTGCGAGTGGTGCTTTTTGTTTGGTGTGGTGCAAGTGGTGTTGCAAAAACTGCCCCTCACTTGGCCTCGCCGGGGCAATCAGCAATCAGCAGCACTCACTCACTGAGGGGCGCGGCGGCCCAAGAGAAATTTGGGCATGGGATGGGGCGGGGCCCAGAGCGGGACCTGAGAGTGGAGACACGGACATGCGGTCGGGGTGAGCTGATTGGGCTGCAGCTTTGGATGGCAAACCCTGGATACAGGCATATTGGGCTCTGTTTTGGGCTGGACCCTGAGTTTTCTGTAGCACGACCCTGAAGCTTGGCCCGAGTTCACATCAGTTTGTAACAATGATATGAATCTATCCCATTCCCCCTTCCAAGTTCAAGATGCTGGACGGACAACACTGCTAACGCCCCAAGAAACACCATTCTCAAGCCCAAGTTGATTCACTCCAGATGTCTGAATAGCTCATATATTGCTTGTTCTAGTTAATCCCTTCCCTCCACCTTCATTCCCCTTCCCCATCACCCGAGTGACCAGATGACAGATCCGCCCTGCCCAGTCTCTCGTTCAAGGCAAGCCCCTCGTAGGAATGAAATGGCCCGTGAGATACCAACAGACGAGTCCCGAGCAAAGAGCAAAGAGCAACGAGCAAGAGAAGAAAAAAAGCCCAAAATCAAAACTCTAGTCCCAGATCCTCCCATCCATCCAGCCCTTGATCCTGAGGCAGCCATGATACGCGGGTAATCCCCCCCTCCCCCCCAAACCATCCATGATTCCATGTACCGACCGCCCATGCCAATCCATCGAGTGAAGAAAAGAAACAGAGAGAAAAGAAGAAAAAAAAGATACTAGACATGAAAGAACTGGGATTAGACGCCGCCTCCCGTGAACTTCTTCCACCGCGAAGTCCGGCCACTGGCGGCGAGCACGTTCGAGTCCTTCGCGCCCTCATCAGCCCCGCCACAGTCCTTTTTGCAGGACCAGCGCCTGTACATACCGCTTCCAAAGTCGCGGAATGAAGTCGTCTTCTTCGGCAAGTTCTTCTCCTTGCCTTCTTGCTCATTGCCGAGCTGTTCATGCATCATCTTGAGGAGCCGCGATGCGTTTCGCTCGTACTCGGCGTACTCGTCCATCTTCCCCTTCGCCTTGAGCCACCAGAGCCTCGACACGATCTGTGCGTGGACTACAGAGAGCTCCAGCCCTTTGCGGTGAAGCTTGAGCGACTTGCGCTGCCGAGTCAGATAGTCATGGGCGTCTCCCTTAGCCTGCTTGATTTTATCGGTTGTGTGCCGAACCGTCTCCGAGGCATGTTCCAGGGCGGCTGCGACGTCGTGGGGTAGCTTGCGTGCCTCGTCTAGCAGCTGGCGCGCCTCGCACTGCGCCTTGTCGAGTACGTCGTGCAACATCTGTCGGCCCGCCTCAAAAGCCTCCGAAAATGCCGACGTGCCAAAATCGACCTCGAACGTCTCGTTGATCTTGGGCCGGCGGGTGGTAACCACTGAGATGTTCAACACACCGTAGGCGTCCTTCGGCTCCAGCTCAACCAGGACCCCCTCATCCACGGCGGAGAACTTGGTCTTGACCGTCTCTTCATTGCGGCGCGCAGTGATATCTATCGCACCGCGAGCAAGCCATACCGCCTTGTTTTGGCTTGGAATTTCCACCAGGAATTCCGTAGGGCTGTAGACCCGGACTGAACAGACAGTCTTTCCGGAGTTGGGAGGCATCTTAGCCTCGATGTCGGAGGGAACAGCCGATGGTTTGTCGGAAAGGAAGCCGGCCAGAGACAGGGCCGAAGCTAGAGCACTAGTTGATGGCTTCGTCTGGCTGACCTGGACGGTCTTGGTGGATGTGACATTGATCACGACTGTCTTGGTGGATGTCGTGACCGACGAGCCTCTGCTGGTCGTGAAGCCAGTCACCGGCGAAACGCAAACGCCCGTCGGAGACGACGATTGAACATGGGGGGTATCGCCTGACCGTAGGAGCCCAACCAAAGGAAGAATGAGGTATGGGGCAATGAGGGCCATGATGACGGGGACAATCGCAAACATCCATTTCTTCAGATCGTGTTGTTTGGCGAACCGTTCGTAAGCTCGCTTCGGCCCTTCAAAAGCCGTGACCATGTTCAAATCCACCTCGGTATCGTCGAGGACGGACAAGCCGGTCAAATAGGCCAGGTTGCGGTTCATCTGCCGTGCGTCGATGTCCGCAAATGATGCATAGTCGATGGGGAAGCGCTGAGGCGTCATGGGCCTCTCTGGGTCTCGGGACTCCAAGCAGAGATGAACAGTGTGCTCGTCAATGTACTTCCCCCAGGCAGGGTTGAGGAAGCTCTGCTGGTCAGCAATGAAGATGCAGGGCAGGCCGTGGCGCTTCATAAAAGACCACGCTACCTCCCTCGTCTGGTCGGTCTCGGCGTCGTCAAGCTCGGAGCAGTAGAATACCGCAATGTGAGGCAGATCCCACTTTGGTTGAATGGTCGAGCCGCTGGGGGAGAAGACAGACCGATATGTCTTTTCTTGATCGACAGTGATGGCATAGAGGACCTCGTCTGGGAATGAACCTCCTCCATAAACGATTTCCTCGGCGGCAGTGCAGTGCTCCACCTTGATCTGGTAGTGAGACGCCTCCATCAGGTCGAGCTCTGGGGCTGGCCCGAACGAGGAGATGGGCACAATGTTGTACACGCCCTCACGGTGGCGGCTGAAGTAGTCTTGGTCTTTGGAGCCGTTCTTTGGCGAAGCCCAGATTGCACTGCAGATCTTGAGCACAATGCTCCTCTGGGCATCCGCCCGCCCCACGTAAAGGACTCTCAGCGGCTCATGCGTCGAGAGGTAAGACTGTGACATGGTTTGGCGGATCGAAGCGACAAGACACTTTGGGACGTCCGAGAGGCCCAGATCCTGGGCGAGGGCGGCAGACTCCTCCTCACCAAACTCGCGGATGGCATGCTTGGCTGAGATCTTCTCGAGAAGAACCTGGTCGTCACCGTCCGTCTCCTCAAGCTCGATGGAGCGGGTGACAACGCCGGACCCCTCGGCAGACGAACCATATTCCAGGCTGCCTGTCGGATTCTGAGTGGACGGGTTTTGTAGAGCTTGGTCCGCGTATCTGATCGAGGAGGCATGTGATGAATGGTCGGCCTCTTCCTCGGAATCAGACCTAAAATGGTCCTCGGAGCCGTCCAGGCTGTGCACGTCATCGGACCGGGGAGCAGACAGTGAGCAGGTCGACTCTGTCAGGCGGTCGTCGGGGCTCTCGCTGTCGGCGCCATGGACAATCTCGTAGGCCGAGTCGGCCAGGCTGCTCGTGTCCGACAGGGCGGAGGATGGATGCATAATGTCGGGGGAGCTGTTGGAAACCCAGTTGGCCAAGTGTTGGCTCCCCTGTGGTATGGGAAATCGCAGAACCGGAAGAGAGCACGAGACCTGTGCTTCCGGGTGCGGGTGCGGAAGATGGATGTCGGCTTTCCGGAAGTTGTTGGTTCTCGGCGTATCTTCTCTGGAGGAAGAATTGCCGACCTGCAGTTCCATTACGAAGCGGAAGCTGTCAGCCGATGATCAAGTCATGCCTGCCAACGGACAGGAACATCAAGTGAATGCAGATGCAGTTTGGTAAAGGTCGTGTAGGTCGGGTGCTGCGGGGTGCGGTGAAGGTGGTGCAGTACGAGAAGGAAGGAGGGGTGCCTTTCAAGGCAGGCAGGCGAGGGTAGAGGTACCGAGGATGGAATGGTCGGGACAAAAAGGGAAGGGACTATAAATGATAATGATGGGGGACAGAGGAAAAGCGACCCGTGCAAATTCTCAGGAACAGAAACAGACCGGACTAACTCGAGGGCCTTTTCGAAGGCCTGATTCTTTTCGTTGGGTATGCTGATGACGACAGGTGGTTGCAGGCGTTGTTTGGGTTTCTGCCTGTCCGGGCGGGCGAAGCTGCCTTAGACAGGCGGGGGTGGGGAACAGAGCATGGAAGCGTCAGTCGTGTCAGCTCCTGAGCGAGCCTCGGGGTTTGTTGTCGGACACAACGGTGCAAGGGAAGTCAAATCCAAGGGACAGCACTGCTCGTCGGGCAGCGTTGGTCACCCACGGCACAGACAAGTCGCCAACGAAAGCACAACAGGCGTGCAAAGGCAGCGATAAGTTCGCGGGGCAGCTTGGGGAGGGGGAAGATGGATGTCGGGATTAACTTCACAGCAGACGGAGTTGCGGCGGTGGTGGGGGGAAAGTGAGTGAAGATGAGCTCCAGAACCTGGAGGATGAGGTCACCTGTTGCTTGCTCTGGAGCCCTTTGTCCGTCGGGTGCTGGGACGTTCCTATCACAAGAAGCAGGCTGCCCCAAGCACTGGTGTTAGTCGCTTGATAGGGAATCGATAAGGTAAGGCAACAGCGGGGTCAGTGGCATGGAGCAGGGACGGGAACTGTGGAGCGTGGAGACGCTGGGTCGGGATTTTGGCCCACTTCCTTGGCTCGGCAATGTTACAGCCCCGCCAACAGCTAGACAAGGGTGATTCGAAGCAACAGGTTGGTGCCAGGCAGCTGCTGGAAAGGCCAGCACCAGTTCCAATATTAGTTCATTTACCTGTGAATGCAACCGGACTGTTGAAAGGTGGCCTGGGAAAGTGCCATGAAATTTTGTTCGTTTCCAAAAGACAATGGAGCGAAATCTACCTTGTTCAAATTCTGGGCCTTGGGAATGCGTCAAGGCCGGGAACGTATGTAACTTGCATTGTCAGAACATAGTTACCGTAAGTCACCGCTCCCTGCTTGCC
Source organism: Chaetomiaceae sp. PYS4301M (assembly GCA_023628425.1). Classification (NCBI taxonomy): domain Eukaryota; kingdom Fungi; phylum Ascomycota; class Sordariomycetes; order Sordariales; family Chaetomiaceae; species Chaetomiaceae sp. PYS4301M. The sequence goes on along the minus strand of JAMAKR010000009.1, from coordinate 558,615 downwards.
GCTGTTCAAGCATGTGAGAGAGCTCGAGGCTGTTAACTGCAGTTGGCAGCTGGGAACCCGACATGTTTTAGGAACAACACAACAAGACGAGCAAAAACACACAAAACAAACTGATGAAATTTCTCTATCCGCCAAACCCTTTACAAAAAGCTAACAGTCATGATCGTGGCCCAAGCCTAATTACAAAATAAATAAAGTACAAAAGAAAACCGAAACAGCAAGAAATGCCCTCCAACGCCGGAAAGGCAACCACACAGACTAAACTCCTCGCAAGCCCTACGCATGTGGTATCTCTTAGCACCTGTCACACCCCGTAACCTCCACATCAGCGTGGATTTCGTGCGTGACTAGGCCGAAAGAACAAAGACAGAGCATGCTGTGAATCAGGAATGCCCATCACTTCCGCCAAAGCAAAAAAGGTGACAACTGAAAACAGAAAATCTCCCCCCTCGTCAAGCAGCACCTATCACAAGATACCCTGCTTGACGAAGAGTTTCCTCAAGGAATCCGTATCAAAGTCGTCCTCGTCCGGCAACATCTCAAGAATGCCCGTCATGTTGGCAAACAGGTCGCCCTGGTTTCGGTACGCGAGAATGGCCGGCACGCCGGCATTGTCCAACTCGATGTCCTCGTAGTGGACCTTGACAAAATGGACGGCCGGGTATGTGCTCACGAGGGGGACCAGTGCCGACTCGATGGCGGCTGAAACATCGCACTGTTTCACGTTTTTTTGTCAGTCTACAAGATAACATGTGTGTATGAGCAGGGTTGGCACCAACCTCGTGGTCGTAGACAAAGACGACGACGACCGTCTCCCGGCCGACCTTCTCGATCGCGTCGAGATAGCCGAGGGCATCGACGTGGTCGAAGCGGCCGTACAGCCTTGCGCTGGGACTCGTCCTCCGGTTGCGGATGGGGTTCCTGCTCTCCTCCTCGAGCTCGCGCTTGCGGCTCTCGCGCCATTGTTGGAGGAAGGCCTCCTCGTCGGGGTCCTCGGGCCCGCTGCGGTCGCTCTCGGGGGAGCTGCTGCGGCCGCTCCGGGGGGCTTCCACGCCAAAGACGCTGCGGCGGGCGGCGCGCACTCTCTCCTTCCACTTGGCCCGGCGGGCCGTCTCGTATGACCTGGCATCGGCGATGACGCCCTTGACGCCCGTGGAGCAGCCCCGGTCGAAGTCGGCTGGCGGCAGTCTCAGCTCCGTGCGGGAGTCCATCGTGGGCATCCGCATGGCGGCGTCGATCTGGGATGCGCGGTAGCGGTCTTCCTCGTCCTCGCTGGCTTCGTCGAACTCGCGGGCGGCAGCGTGGCGGTCCTCGGGGTGGATTCCGTCGAGATCGGATCGGTTATTCTTGTCGATGAAGGAAGCGAACTCCTCTTGGGCTGGCGTAGGGTCTGACATGATGACGGGAGGGGGTGAGGCAAGGGCGCTCGATACGCGGGCAGAACCGATTTATAGGAGGTAACGTTGTTTCGGGACAAGGACAGGGGGCAGATCTTGCTTTACACGGGGAGCCCGATGTATGGAACAAGCTGGTGTGGGAGTTCAGACCAGTACGCGGGCGGGAGCGGCAACTGATGGGCTTGGCCGGGCGGCAGTGACTGGTCGGGTGACTGGGGCGCGTGGTGTCCGGACTGGCTAATCTTCTTCCAGGGGTAGGTTGGCTATTGCGTGACGGGGATGAATGTAGGTCGCTCTCCGCGTCGTGAACGGGAACCAAGGAATGGGATGACCCAGGTCTGGGCCGTATACCGGCAGGGAAGGCAAACGGGTATTCCTTTGGTAGTGCAACTGTGCACGGCAGCTACTACACCACAGCCGGTTGAAGGAGGGCACACCAGATGGCGCGGGTGGGTTGACTGATCCCCTGGGGAATGCGTCAGACTGTTTCAGAAAAGAAGGCGATGCCGAATGCGACGTCAACCGTCGTGGTGGTGCTGCTCAATGGAGAGCTGGAAACCCCGGGAGCTGCGTGATTTGGCTGGTGATTGGCCGGGAGGTGTGTTTGAGCTGCGCAAAGCGGCAATCAAGTGATGAGGAGAAGGCCGGATGGAACGACACGCAGAGCGGTGGCAGCGTGACAGCGAGAGGTTTTGTGTTGGTGATGGGATTGGGGAAGCTGAAAGGGGAACGTGGGGACCAGAAGTTGGGATCGGCAAAAGGAGGGCGAAGAGGGAGGGGTGGACAAATGTGGATTGTGGGCGTTGGGCGTTGACTCGTTGGGGCCCTTGGGGCTGCATGCCCAGAACAATTGTCGCGTGGTTGGCAGGGATCAACAGGCTCGACAACTTATCCGAGGCGGGACAGGGGCACAGTTGTCCTCGGCAAAGCCTTTCAGGAGGGTGTCAGAACTGCGGTTGTCGCCGAGAATGGAGCGGAACAAAGCTCAGCTCACACGTGTCCGAAGAACTGCAGCAGCTAAAGTGCCTGCAGGAAGAATCTTTGAGGCGGCGGCAGATGGCAAGGAGGGGCATCCATTGGAGGGGCACAACAAGGCGCTAACTCAGCCCACAGGTGCAGATCTCGCCGGGCCCGCCGCCCTGAGCCGCCCCACACACCACGGCAGACCAGGACAGGGACAGGACTTCGATTGCTTTTCTTGCCTTTCTTGCCTCCATCCCACTTCTGCCAGATCTTTCAAAGTACCTACCTAGTCTGTACAGATTACGTCCTGGCAGTCAAAGATTGGATGGCTACCGCGTATTCACTCTTCACTGCCACATCCCTTCTTGGGATAATCTCCTCATTGCGCTGCAAGTCATTGCCCCGATCACGAGCCAAGAACATCGGACGGGGAAAGGAACGAGTCCTGCATTGCCAAGTGGAAGAACAGGTCAGACAACAAGATTGCGGCCAGAATCGATGAACGGGGGCCTGGCTGGCTCAGGCATTGACACGGCGCGATTGTTCTGATTAACGTTACTCGGGGCATCCCAGCGACACAGAGATCATCACGGCACGGTGTGATCGGTTTTGCGTTTGAAGTCATACTCGATATTAAATCCAACTCACACGTAGATACAACGGCGAAAGCCAGCGTTTTCTGTGGCCTGCGCACAGCCACAGTCAATGTCAAGTCAAAGCTTCGATCATATGTTGGATGTTTTAAAATGGTCGACTCCGAGGCAAGGTATTGACAGAGGTCCCGAGAGGCTGGGTCCATCATTTGGGGCCAGACTACTCTTCTCGCGGATGGTCCCGTCTCACTGTATCGTGCATATCACACCCAGTTCATTCCTGACAGGCCTATGCCTGAATGAATAAATACACTTGCACAGGACGTTACCAGGCAGTCCGGTGTTTGTTCCGCTTCCTCTCGTAACCACTGTCTCATTCCGTGTTAGGTGACTGGACAAGACGGGATGAACCGAGATCCAAAGCGAGCAGCATTGTTGAAGGGCCGCTCATTCGAATGGAAGGAAAAGCCGAAGACGGCAGAGCTGACATCGCGTAGTACTCCGTAGTACGGAATAGATGAAGCCCATCCATGCTTTTCCTGCCGTTGCCTGACCAGATCACCACCAGACTTGTTTCATGCCGTGTTTCATCAACCCCCTGGCATTGCCAAGACACCAGTCTTCGTTTCCGAGGGCCTGGCCTTGGCTGTGACAGCAGAGGAAGTGGGCCACCTGCGAGCTTCTTCTCCAAACACCGTGTTTTGCATACACCTTGAGAACGGAGGCTCCCGTCTTCCAGAAGACTGGGGACTGACTTCGACCATTTTCATTGCCGTCGCCACAGCCCCAAGGACCCATCGCCAACCAATCCCACGGGACCGACAAATCTGGGCCGGCATCCCCGGGTTCGTCTTCAGGGATAGCGTCGCGTAATGCACCGTATCAACGACGTTGGGGTACAACAAACGATGGACAGTGCTTCTCCCAGGTCCAGGAATCCAGGCCCAACCACGAATGAAGCTTCACGGAATAATCCGTATACTATTTTCCATGTTTTCTTATTCCATTTCCAACACGCCTAGCGTGGCACGCAATCCTACCTATGAGGGAACCTAAGCCACCCGAATCGGGCTCAGACGGGTAACTCCGGGCTCATCGACGTTTGCGTGTTGCCGCTGGAATATTCCGAGTGGGATATTCGTGTCTACGTACTTTGTTCGAGCTTGAAGACGAAGCCGGAAGTCGATGATGTCTCGGCGACTCGTCCTTCGTCATTTGACCATCGTTCTTACTCGCCGTCATGTTCATCCGCCTTCTCAGCCACCTTTCATTCGCCCTCAGTTGCCGTCTTTTCCCCGAGCTCACGGACGCGTTTTCCGAATCTTCTCGCCATTTGTCACTGCTTACCTTCTTGATGTAATGGATCGGTCCCGCCCGACGACCCTGCACGCTGAACGGCCTACCCATGCCCTCCTCCCAATCTCCTTGCTGCTTCCTTTGCGGCACAGCTGTGGCGATTGCCAACTCGGGTGGCATTCTTACCTAGAGACCAGACCGTCGGTACCGGTGTTGGTGGAAAGGAAATGCAGGAGAGTTTTATGGCCAGGCTCGCCGATCTGTTTCTCCCTGTGATAGCAGGGAGATGAAGAGGATTGGTTCCAGACAACTGTTGTCGGTTTGAGTCTATTTCACCCTCTCATGATGCCATCACACCATCACAACGGCCTCTCGGTCTAGTTTATCTAAATCAAATCACAAACATCTTGAAGAGGAAGAAATATTTGGGTTCCTACAACGACATGAACAAGGTCTATGTATAAACGAGATGTCTGCTTTCATCCCTCCTTGAAGAACCCATTTCTTATTCATCCCCTCCTGCCAAGTTGTAACAACTACATCACCCATTAGCTCGTCTGTGTTCCTGACCTTCTCGTCAACCACACCGAGCGCATTAGCCATAACAACCCGTAGTTTTCTCCAGTCCATGATGGATTCGTCCCTGTCACTCCCGACTCCACTCGGTAGAGAACAAACAAAATGGAACAGCAACTCCATACAGCACCCTTGAAGATTAGGAAAAAAGTGAAGGAGCGAATGTGGCAGGTTGAATGGAGGGAAAGTCATTAGGAGTGGTTGAGTCAAGGCAGGCCCTGATACTCCCATCGCATATGTTGTACATACAAACCCTTCTTCTCTAAAGGGACAGAGAGTCCAGGTCATGCCAACACGACAACAACGTTATCGCGCCTTCGAGCAACAACAAGAGGGAAAACCCCAAGCATAACGTAGATACGACTGCAGTCCCCAAGTCTCACTCAGACACCGTGCCTGGGACAAGAAGAGACAGCAGCCAGAGAGAGATTGGAAAAGATTGGCACCAGCATCCCCACATCTACCTCCACACCTATCTGCATCCATACACCCTCACCTCGCATCCACAACATGCAGATGGCATACTGGTCACAAAGAGAGACCTAGACGGGGAGGGAGAGGACCAGCAGCCAGCCATATCGACAAGCACAAAACTGACCACGATTTTGGACAAACCTAACTCTAGCTAGCTACAGGCAAGGCAAAGCAAGACAAGACAGGTTAAGACAGGTTTCAACTAAAAACTCCTCGATATATTCCCATCTACCTCTCTCCTCCCTCTCCTACCTCCCTTACTCTTTCCGTACTTCTCCCAAATCAACAACTACAACCCACCAAGCCCAACACGGCACACCTAGGGAAAACGAACACCACACACAGAGACAGAGAAAGATCCAGACACACACAGAAAAACGAAAGGAAAAACTAAGAACCCCACTTCCCCTTTCCTGGCAAGAGACGAGAGACAGAAAGGAGAACGAGAGAGACCGACGACGACAACAAAAAAAAAAGGAGAGAAAGCCCCTTCTTTCCACAACTTCCACTTTCCACTTTTCAACCAAATCAAGTCAACTCGGTCAAAAAGAAAAAGAGAACACGAAACCCCAATCTGCCAGAAACCAAACCAAACCCAAACCAAGCCAAACCGAAACACGCCCAAAACACACACACCTCAAAAACCCGAGGGCCTTCCTCCCCTCCTCCCAATTCCCCAAAACGAGAAAGAGAGAAGGGTCAGTTCGGGGTCAAACCCCCAGGCAACCAAAACCACCCCGACAGTCAAGATTTCCTGTCTTTGTTTTCTTCTGTTCTGTTCTTTTTTAGAGCATTATATGCCGGTGCTGGTGCCGGTGCCGGTGCGGGTACTGGTACTGCTGCTGGTGCTGGCCTTCTTCAGTCATGAGAGCCAACCAACCGACCAGACAGACAAACGGGGCTCAAAAAGCAGAACAACAAGAACAAGAACAAGAAAAGTTCACTTTGGGGCAGCTCGGCAAGAGAAAAAGAAGAAGAGTATCAGAGTATCAAAAACCAAAGAACAAAGTTTTTTTTCCCTTGTAATACAACCGCGCCGCGCCGCGCCGCCCCATAACGGAGCCGCCGGGGAGGGCAAGAACTATGGTGCAGAGAAGAGAGAGAAGAGAGAAGAGGGGGAACAAAACACAAGACGGTGGATGAAGAAGTTTGAAGAGCGGGAAAAAAAGGGGGTTGTGTTTTTGAGAAAGGGAAACGCCACGGTGGGAGGAAAGCCGGGGCCTATAATCTGTATTTGATCCGTTGTGATTCCGCCAGTTTGTTCCAAAGGGGGATGATGAAATTAAGATTTCGACGTCGTTGTCCACCAAGCAAATGTGACGATGAATGACCAGGGCAGCGCAGAGGGAGAAAAAGAGGTTTCTTTTTTGTTGTCGTGACTTCGTCCTGCGCACGCCAGAGGTCGTAAATTAAGCAGGCGTGGCAACAAAGAAAGGTAGGTTGAATTAAGGAACAGAAAGTGAAAAAGAAAAAAAGGCGGGGAGCACTTGATAGTCCTTCTCTCGGCGGCGCGGTGGGGTTGGGGTATCCAGTCAGGGCAGATCGTATCAGCAGCATCAACGAGGGCGTGGCTAATAGGCCCACACCTTGAGCTATGAGGTTGTTAGTATGGGCAGGTGTGGACGAAGGATATGATGAGTGATGGATCTTACGAATGCGTCCCAAGAGCCTGTGCACAAACTTATGCCGTCGTTTGACACACCCAGACAGCTGACGCGGTTCTCGTGGCCCACAAGCGAGCCAACCTTCTCACCCCGAGTAACATCCCAAACCTTTTTGAAGGAAGAGTCAGTATCAAGACCAGTGGCCTGTATGCGCCAAAGAGATGCGCCATGTATTTATTCTCACTCACCTTGCATTCAAAGTCGTCATAACCGGCAAACAGCAACCTCCCGGAGACGGAGGTGGCGACGGAGGTGATGCCGCAAAGGATCGATTCCGACTACAGGTTCCCCGAGGTCAGCAAGACGGGACGGAAAAAGCAGAGGGCAAAAGGCGTCTTACCCCGTAGAAATTCAACTCGCGGTCGGCGCGGATGTCGAACAGGCGGCAAGTGGCATCGTCGGATCCTGTTACGAAGGAGTGGCCGTCGGGGAAGAATTGGATGGCGTTGATGTCGGACTCGTGGCCGGCGAAGGTCTGCACGGCCTTACCGGCGCGGATATCCCACAGCTTGGCGAAGGCATCGCAGGCACCCGAGATAAATGTGTTCTGGTTCGTGGGGTTGAGGCTGATGCTCATGACGTCGCCGAGGTGGTCGGCAAACTCGACAACCTTAGTGCCTGTCTCGATATCCCACTTCATGCACGTCATGTCGCCCGACGAGGTAATGATGCTGCGGTCGTTGATGAAGCGGCAGCACGAGAGGTAGCCGGCGTGGCCCGACAGTTCGCGGGCTACCCGTGTCGGCCCGTCGCGATTCTGGTTAAGGTTATAGATGGAGCAGATGTTGTCGAGACCACCGCAGGCGACAAAGTTCCCGCTCGGGGCGTAGGCGCATGTCATGACCCACGAGGATCGCAGTGGGATGGCGTGAACCTTGTTTGTTGTGTAGGCGTCCCAGATAATCAGCTTGCCATCTTGTGATGCCGAGACGAGGTGCCTCCGGTCGGTCGACCAGTGCATGGCATAGATCTTGGCGAGATGGCCCTTCAGCGTCCTCTTGGTCCTCATCAGTTGGCTCTTCGGGATGGGGTCGTGGGCCTGGGCGGCAACAGCGCGGACTGGGCGACGGGCAAGGTGGTCAGTTTCTGGCAATCTCTCCCTCCCCTTTTCCTTCTTCCCTCCTATATCCAACCAAACAAACAAAAAAAAAAAATCAAATCCCCGCCGTGGAGGACTCACGCGTCGTGTCCGCAAGCTCCTCCTTCTTCCTCTTGATCCTGTCCTTGAGCGTCTCAGCCTCGCGACGTGCCTGCTGGATGCGTGCCTGCATCGCCTCGGGCGACACGTCGCTCGACCGGCCTGGATCCATCTCTGCTGCGAATGCGCTCTTGTCAATTGAAGCGGAATCGGAATTGGCGAGTGGGCGCTGGGCTCGTGACGGCGGCGATGGAGATGGTCGGATTGGAGTCTTGGAGGCTCAGGGTGGTTGAATGCTTGGTGGAAGAATGCGAGCTCCAGGGGTGTGGGTGCCGACCAGTAAAACAGCTGGGGCTGGTCGGGAACGGGTGCTGCAGCGAAATGACCGTCGGGGAGCGGAGTGGAGAGAGAGGAGGCGTTAAGCGACCGGGGGTGTGCACTTGATGGGGCGGGTCTTTTGCGCGCAACCGAGCGATCGGAAATATGCTAAACCCTCCAGGAAGAAAAAGAAGGAGAAAAGCAAACGCGAGACCGATAGCCGTGTCGGACCGCGATGTTCTCCAGATGCCAGTTGTTGGGGGGGTGGGAACGAAGGGGAAGAGCAGCGAGGGCAAAAAGATTTGGTGTGCAGCGAGCGCGAATGGCTGATGAGCAGCTCGGCTGGTGGACGGCAGGCCGGGCAGATTTGCGATTATTACCCTGCGCTACCCCGGTTTGGGAATGGATTGGGGGGTAGCCGACAGGGGTGGTTTGATTCAAGGTTGCAAGGCGTGTTAGGGCCCAGGGGTGGTGTTGCAAGCTGCAGGAGAGTCGAAAACACAGACAACAGGCATGGAACCTGGAAGGCAAGAAAAAGTCGGGACTCGGAACAGGTCTCTCAGGTCTGTCAGGTCTTGAGGCTGCCCTTGTCACGATCCCGGGACGGGATGTTTGAGAGCAATCAATCCGGGATTCCAATGCGGCCGTCGCGGTGAGCGTAGCCTGTGCTAGGCACTAATGGGAGCCGTCTCCTCTCAATCTTCTCGTGCTGGTTAGTTCGCCGTCTCTTCATTGGATGGGCGTCGCTGGTTCTTGAAAATGAAGTGGGTTCGGGTCTCTCATGGGAAAATGTCAGTGTGGAGGCACAGAGGGACCTGGAGGTGCGGGATCGAATGAGCAAGCAAGGAGCACGGGTCGAGGGGAGCAAGGAAGCATCGGGCCAAGCACCTCCTGCAGCCGGACATTAGCTTCGCGCACAGACCATGTCCAATTGTCCTGGCCCGGCTGGGGGGGGGGCTCCAGTCAGATGGCCCGTGCCAAGACCCAATTGAAGGAAGCCCAGAAAGCAGAAAATCGGGCTTTCAAATCAATTCCACAGATCCACACACAAACGAGCAAACGGAGGGTTCCTGGGTTCCCCCGGCAATGCATCGTATGACCACATTCCCGAATGGAGAACGACGAAAAAAAGGGTGGACGAGGAAAAGAATATGATAAAAGAGGAAGGACGAGGACAGGAATACCTATAAAAAAATAAAAAAAAAGAAGGGGACGAAGAGGGAGAAAGGGAGATCGGAAAAAAAGAAGCGGGAACAAAAGTCTCGCTTGTCCAATGGTTTGGTTGGGCCTCGGTCAGTCGCTTCCATTTCCCCATCTGCACCACTGCGGCGCACGGGGAAGCAGGCCGGGGCCGACCTGGGTTGGTAAGATTGGATGCCGCTGTCCGGCTCTCGTCCCGAACCAACGGAACGGCGACCCGCGGATACAGAGTACGGACTTTGGTATGTATGTCTTGCTGTAAGCTGCCTGCTTTACTACTCCAGTGTACATGTTCCGTATTGAAGCACATATGTCGTGAATAGCACGGCGCCCGTAGCCCTGGTGACACTCACTTGGCTCACCGACTAGTTACCTGGGGAGCTGCGCTGGGGATGCACAGCAGATCGCGTGTCTGCATGAGGACTGAGGAATGGAGTGGCCCCCGATGGAGAGACGCACCCACTTCGGCAGCAGCCGACGTCCCCCGGCGGGCCTAAGTACCGACCCGGGACGCGCCATGCATGCAACATGCCAGAATCCGACGGCGATGCGCATCGACAACTGAAGCAGGCGATCAACTAACTAACTACCTAACGTTAGTGTGACGGGGAAAACTACACATGTAAGATGGGAAACCTGGAGAACCCGGTGCTTGATTTCAAGGCGCTGCCCAAGATCGAGGTGAGATACCACTTTTGGGGGCTATTCCATATCGACCATCCCATCCATTCTTCAACCGGGCATCCATACATCATATCCATCCTGGATACCCATAACCTGTCCCACTAACACCCATCCAACAACAACCCAACAGCTCCATGCCCACCTCAGCGGCAGCATCAGCCGGCAATGTCTCCACGAGGTCTGGCTCATGAAGAAGGCCGCGGGCGAGACGGATCTGCAGGATCCCCTCGTCGAGATGCCGCTGGGGAAACACGACTATGACCTGAAGACGTAGGTACATCACTCTGTTCCAAACCAAACCAAGCCAAGTCAACCAACAAACCAACCTCTCCCTGACCTTGTCCCAGTTTCTTCCCGCTCTTCTCGTCGTACATCTACAACCTCGTCAACGACGCCGCCACCCTGCGCTACACGACCCTCTCAGTGCTGCGCGACTTTGCCGCTGACGGCGTCGTCTACCTCGAGCTGCGCACCACGCCGCGCGCCATGCCCGCCGCGGGCCTGACTGAGGCCGACTACGTCCAGACCATCCTCGACGCCATCGCCGAGTACGAGGGGGGGCGGGAGCAACCGAAGCTGCGCACCAAGTTGATCTTGTCGGTACGTTTCCCCTTTTCTTTTCCCCTTTTCGGTTCCCCTCTTCTTTCAGGGGTGTCCATCATGATTCCACTCTTTCAAGAACCCGATGCACTTGCATCAAGTGAGGATGAGGAGGAGGGAGAAGAAAAACGAAGTGAACGACCTCGACAAAAAAAGCCCATATCCATACCCCGACTTGACCAAAAACCACAAACCACACTAACCACCTCCCAAAACAGATCGACCGCCGCCACACCCCCTCCCAAGCCACCACCATCCTCTCCCTCGCCAAGCACTTCCACCAGCACCCCTCCCCAAACACCAGCGGCGTAGTAGGCATCGACGTCTGCGGCAACCCAGCAGTCCCCCTCAACACAACCGCACTAACGCCCCTCTTCCTTGAGGCGCGGCGCGACCTGCCGACCCTGGGCGTGACGCTGCACTTTGCCGAAGCCGAGTGCTCGGCTAGTGACGCCGAGCTGGACGCGCTGCTTAGCTGGCGGCCTGACCGGATCGGGCATGTCATCTGCGTCGGGGAGCGGGTGCGGCGTGAGATTGTGCGGAGGGGGGGGATGGGGTTGGAGTTGTGTCTGAGTTGCAATGTGCATGCGGGGATGGTTTGTGGGGGGTTTGAGAGCCAGTGAGTGTTTTCTTCTTTGTTTCTTTCTTTTTTTTTGTCGTTGTCTTCCTTTTACGTCGGATGAGAATAACTCCCTCTAACAAATAAAACAGCCATTTCGGAGAGTGGTGGAAAGTCAAGGAGACCGTCGTCGTCTTGAGCGTGAGTCTTCCCACAACCTTCCCTTTCCAGAGGTACATATTCTGCTCTTGCAGGCTACCTCGGTACCCAACGAGAGGTAAACTAAGTAACTAACCACACGTTAGACGGACGACGTGGGCGTCTTTGGCAGCCCTCTGTCCAACGAATACGCCCTGGTAGCCCAGCACTTTGGGCTCGGCCGAGCTGAGATCTGCGCCCTGGTCAGGAAAGGGATAGATGTGATCTTTGGCGGGGACGAGGAGAAGGAGAGGCTGCGGAATATTCTATGGAGAGAGTAACGTTCACTGGTCGGTTGATGTCGGTCGGTTTGTTTTCAGGGGTCAGCAACTCCAGCAACCCTTGAAGATTGGGGATCTGATCATGTACGCGTTTGATGCCACTACAACTACTAATCCTCCGAACCCGATAGCATAAATGATATCGAGCTTGAGGTTTAATGAGAACATGATTAAAACACAAGAGATCAATACATTACGTGGGTTTTCAGTAGCGACGGGTTGAGTTGTTACCACGCACGGCGCAAAAACCCACAAACCTAACCCGGCCAGAGCAGTCCAACCTCATGCTGTGACAGAGTCCCATTACTAGCTGTGTACACTACACTGCGCTCAACCACAAAAAAAAAAAAAAAAAAAAAACCTAATATCAAAACCCAGCTCTGTATGCACGTATGTACAAAGGAGAAAACAACGGAGCGGAGTCTCACTCAAACAGAGCGAATCAATCACCCCCTGCCGACCCCCAATTTCCTGCCTGGGGAATCACATGAACCTTTGCCACCCCTTCCACCCGACACTAAAAAAGAGATCCGGCGGCGTGTTGCCCAAATTTTGGAACCCAGAACCCCTTCACCCAGCCTCAAAACGCCAGACTATGAAAAAGCAGCATGCCCCCGCAATACCCATCCAACGCTCTAAAACACCCCCTGCGCCCCCGGCGGATGCCCATCCAAATCGACCGTCTCAATCTGGCGGCGCTGATGTGCGCTCCTCTGGATGAGGTTCCCAAAGTAGCGGAGGGCGTCGGAGCTCTCCTTGCGGACCTTGAGGGTCTCGTCGCGGCGGACGTCGAGCTGCTCGACAGAGCGCTGGAGGCCGACGCGCAGCGAGTTGGCCGGGATCAGCAGGACCTTGCGCACCGTGTTGGAGACGCGGTTGCTGTTGGAGTGGACGTAGTCCATGGCGGCGAGCTGGGTTGAGATCTTGGCGTTGAGGCGGTGCGGGAGGGAGTGTGGGATTTGGTTGAGGATGTAGAAGGCTACTGCGGCGGCTGTTTGGGGGAGAGGGGGGTGGTTAGTAAGTGGGGTTTTAGGAAAGTTGGGGGGAGTTTGGGAGATGGTGAAACTTACCAGCCGCGATTACGCCGGGGACGATCAGCCGGCGGAGGTTGTCACTCCCTAGCATCTGGGCAACACGAAGGGCAATGTTCATCTGGCCGTAGCCGCTAATCACGCCCGTGCCGACAACGCCGGCGACAGTCAAGGCCATGCCGGCCTTCTCTTCCCTCTGGAGCAGCGTGGACCAGTCAACAAAATCCCAGAACTCTGTGGTGATCTCGACCTGGCGGGCCAGCGCATGCTTCTTGTGCTGGAACATGACATCGGACTTGAAATTGAGGTTCTCGTACTCATTCCCGAGATGGAGGATTCCGAGCTGCTTGATCATGTTGACACCAGAGACCGTCTTGGCACGGGCGTGGTCCTCGCAATGCACGACCGACGCTGCAATCTGCGAGAGCATGGCCTCCTTGAGATCGTCGGCGTATTGGAAGGCACCAAACACGCCAGGATACGGGATGCCGTGGTTGCCATCCCCGGCGTGGGCGATGGCCGAGCTGATGGTGGAGCGGGAGTAATCGTAGACGTCCTTGCACGTCTCTTCGATAGTTTGGTCGATCTTCTCGCTGATCTCGGACCTCGCTCGCTTGCTTGACTCGAGCTGGGGCTCCAGCTCCTGAAGCTCCTTGGTTACCCTGTCACACTCGCCCTGGGCGACGTCCGCGTTGACGGTCGCCAGCACATTGACGTCGTTCAGGATGTTCATCAGGTACGTCTTTGCCGGAGCCAGCTTGGAGCGAGCGCGCTTCTCGAGGACGAACCGGCGCAGCGACTGCTCGAGAGCAGAAAAGTCCCGCGCCATCTCCTTCTTCTTGCCCTTCCCCTTCGGATCGTCGTCTCCCGGGTCGTCGTCAAAGCCGCCGCCACTTGAGCTGCCAGACCCGCCTCCCCCGGGACCGCCGGGAGGCGGGGGTGCCATGGGAATTGCCGTGCTCGACACAAAGTGCACAAGCTCGGCGGATTCCTTGAACGTTGCAGGGCTCAGAGACCGGACTTGGTTGAGGATCAGCTTCTGGCACCGCTCCTTGTCTCTGATATTGTCGTAGCCGTTCACCACGATGAAGAGATAGGCCTTCTCTGCAGCAGCGGCTCGGATGAATTCGGTCGACGTCTGGGTGAAGTGGTTGCTGGCCGAGACGACGAAGACGACGACGTCGATTTCCTCCTGCCGCGCAAAGATGGCCGTGGTCTTGGTGGTGTCCATGTTGAGACCGGGAGCATCGATAAGGGCGATGTCGACAACGCCGTTGTTGAGTAACGACTCGTCGATGGTTCGCACGTCCTTGACATAGACCTTGCACTGCATGTATACCGTGTTGTCCACCACCACCTTTTCCAGCTCTTGAAGCGAGTAGACATCGTAGGTTGTTTCGTCGTGCCGGTCGTAGATGGCGTCCTTGTGCACGGCGTGGACCTCCTCGATGCCGCAGTTCACCCTCGCATCCAGAACCTCGCAGAAGATGCTCGTGCACGGTTGCTGGTCCTCCGGGAGAATCTTGCGCCGCAGCAATGCGTTGCAGAAGGTCGACTTTCCGGCGTTCAGGTCGCCCGTCACCAGGACTTTACTTGACGTATCCTCGATGCGCTCCCGAAGCGACTGCAGGTGCTTGATACTGGACTGGATCTTTCCATCCAACAGCGAAGCGATCGACCCCTTTTCCAACGAATGTACCAGCTCCGACTGGTGTAGGGCGCCCAGCTTCAAGTCCAGCTTTAATACCGAAAATTCCTGGGCGATCTGTGGGGTGACAAGTCGCGGCTCGGTGGTTGGTGTCCTGTTCTCGGCCGCTCTGCTTGATTCGGCCGCGGCATCCTCGAGGGATGTCATGGCTCGTCGGAGCATCGGAGCCGGCGCACTGAAGCCGGGATCGGTGGCAAGATCGCCGGCGGTCGAGTACGCTTGCTGGATGCCAGGCCTCGAGGCAGGGCGCGAAGGTGCGTCGAGCGCCGCGCGCTGTACGGACGGATAGTGGGCGGGCCATACCGCGTTCTTCTCCTGGAGCTCCCTCAAGAGCTCGACGACGGTGCTGATGGCACGGCCCAAGGTAGCGCGGTGCTGGTTGTACCAGAGCTGGTGGACAGCTCCTGCTTGGGCGCGATGGTCGGCAGCGGCGACGTGGTTCGAGGAGGAGGAGGAGGCCTGGGGACGTATTGGCGTGTCTGCATGAATGGCAGCATCCCAAGCTGCCGCAGAGCTTGGGCCAGACATGGATGGGCTTACTTCGTCGCCGGCGATGCTGCCGCCGTAGCCCGAGTCTTGTTCGAGCATGGCTTGGAGGTGGGCGGCGTACTGTGAGGTCGAGCCGTTGCCAACAGTCATGTATGCCGGGATGGCCGATGCCACCGGGGCGACAGGGTTCGCGGGAGCACTCGGGTGGTGGCTCGACCCCGAGCGGGAACTCGACGCGTTTTCGGATTCGCCATGGTCATGCTCGTCGCCATTCTCATCGCCGACGGGCCGATGCACCGACTTGCCCTTGGGGGAAAAGTACTCTTGGCTCATCGTGGCTGGTGCATCTAATACGAACGCGTTGGGCGGCGTCTTGGATGGATGGAGAGCACTAGCACTTAGGTGGAATTCGAAATCATAATAATCGGGGCCGCGATGTCGTATGGTTTCCGGTTTTCATCATTCTTTTCGCACATGATTCCGGGTGAACTTTCGCATTGCAACGAACCACAAAATGCTCAGAGCCCATTTGCGCTAAGCAGGGATGGGGTCCGTGGCGACCGGCGGTGATCTCATGCACGCCGTTGTCTCCTTTTATCGGGGGTGGGCAGCGCTATGTATTAAAAGATATAGTCCTGATACAGTACTTGCATTATGATGCATGTAGAGGGGGTCAGACCCCAAACCCCTGCAGCCGCCCTGTTCCAGGGTTGGTCGGCCGTTGCCTGGCTTCCGTCACTGACGAAGCACCGTCTTGGCCTTGCGCATTCTGTCCCCGTTTGCTTGCACTCCAACAGCAACTCTCACTCCCGTCGCTTTCAGCGCACTTTCGATTCGTATCTGTCCTCGAATCCCAACAACATATTGCAAACCGACCGCCACCATGAATGTCAGCATGTCCTTGATCTAGGTGCTAAACAGCAGGACGAGGCTAACAGTCCCGCAGATCCTCGAATGGGCCTTCGGCAAGCGCGTCACGCCCGCGGAACGTCTGCGCAAGAACCAGCGACTCCTCGACAAGGCCATCCGAGAGCTGGACCAACAGCGGGTCAAACTCGAGAAGCAGGAGAAGACGCTCATCACGCAGATCCGCCAGAGCGCCCAGAAGGGCCAGATGGGCGCGTGCAAAGTCCAAGCCAAGGATTTGGTGCGGACCAGGAGGTGTGTTGCGCTTCTGCTGCGCTGCTGCTCCTGCCTGTTGGCACACTGCTAATCTTGCGTCATCAGATACATTGAGAAGTTCTATGGGATGAGGAGTCAACTGCAGAAGGTCTCCCTCCGCCTACAGGTCAGTCCAGTCCCCCCCCTTGGACGAGGCATTCACTATCGGCCCTTCTGACGCTCTTCTCCTCCCAGACATACCGCACAAATGAACAGATGATGCAAGCAATGAAGGGCGCAACGACGGCGCTCGGCAGCATGAATCGAACCATGAACCTCCCCTCCCTACAGCGCATCGCCATGGAGTTTGAACGGGAAAACGACATTATGGAACAGCGGCAGGAGATGATGGATGATGCTATTGACGATGCCATGGACGTCGGTTTGGAGGAAGAGGGCGATGAGGTGGTAGAGCAAGTGCTGGAGGAGATTGGCGTCGACTTAAGTCAAGCGGTACGCCCCCCCCCAAGTTGCAATCTCACTGCGTGACTCTTTACTGACTGTATTGGTTTTAGCTTGGCGAGACCCCGTCAGGTCTCCAGTCGAATACGGTGGCAGAGACGAAGATTGCCCAAGCAGTTGGCAGCGGCGGCGGCGGCGGCGATGCCGGCGACGATGACCTCCAGGCACGACTCGACAGCCTCAGACGATGAGAGTGGCCTTCTGCTGTCATTCAGACGACGATTTTACGCCGAGACGATCCCACATAATACGATTCCTACAGTTCTGTGACCCCTGAGGCTGGGAAGGAACTTGGGGGATTTCGGTACCCACATACCAGCGCCTACAGCCAAGAAGAAGAGAGACAGGGAGTCAGGGACTGCATGTACTTGACTGGAAGAGGAGAACTGGGCTGCGCGGAGTTTAGGCGTGACGGATTTATTGCATTTCCGGGCGATTGCTGGCTGTCAGTAAGGACATTATCTGTCTTGGAGTTCCTGTTGGCGAACTGCGAACACAGTTTTTTGCAGGGCGGCATTGACGGGAGCCTGGCTCGCCTGGATGGGAGCCTTTTAGTGCATCGAGCTCAAGCACACCCCATCTAATTCTAGGCCCGGAACAGCTGGTCGTATTGGGTGTGGCTCGACACAGTGACTGCATATCCCTATCTTAGAGCACTGCGGAGATCTGAGGCGCGCGACTTAAGAGCTCCTTGACGGCCAGTCAGACGCAAGCAAGGGGTGGACCAGAGTTGCATGGCAAAGAGCCAGGATGCTGTCTCACACATACATGGCGCTAGTTAGCTGAACGATAATGGGGGAGTTACGAAGTACTGGTCCAACACGTCCAGTACCACTTCTTTATTCATGCCATATTACAAAGTAGATCTCTGAGACTGAGGGAGAGAGAGGGAAGATGGAAGGGAAATCAAGTGGTGCATACCAGGCTAGCATGTTAATTTAAAGTATGCTCTGTTCGGATTACCCCAATCAATAACGTCAATGGTTTGAGTTGACCTTCCCCTCGGTTCACTGGTTCGCTATTCCCCGTCATCCTGGACCCTTTGCCAGCTTGCCCCGCCTTCCTGATCGTGATGGGGACGTTTTGCACAGCCCACTGCAGTCGGTATCATGGCGCCCCACCTCCTGCTGCTGGCTGTCCGCTCTGGAGCGGGTGCCGCCGCAACAACAAGGGCCAGAAGGGCGTCAGCTTTGACAGCCCGGAGCACCCAACCCAGCCAGGCGGCTAACACAAGCTAGCATTATTGTTAATGTTAGCCATCCCGGACCGCAGCGCCGCGTCCTGCCTTCCTGCGGGCAGGATCATGTTCCATTCTGTTCTCTGGCCGTCTCACAGTGATCTACTTACCCATCGTTACCATCTGCCAAAACACGCCGACTATTCCATTTCCCAAACCAAGCATTAACACGGTACGGAAGTAGTATTAGACCTGAACCTTGCGAACGCGGTCCAGGCGTGCAGGGTGCTGTTGCGACCGGCGCATTACATCATCCGAGTGCATCACAAGACCCCTCACCACCCAAAACCAGGCACCAACCCACCCGCGCTCCTCGCCAACAACAGTCCACCAACTGAAAGCGTTGGCCGCCAAAAACAACACTCCATCACATTACGGCGGCTATCTCAAAAGAAGCTGCATTCAGACTCAGCCTAGCGACAAACAAACCGTGGTTTACACCCCTGCGTCACTGTTTCCTCCCCTCGAGCACTCGATCCTGCACGTCGCATTGCGTCGTCAGGCCGCACCATCGGGTCCCAACACCTCCCGACAGCCCCGACTCTCCCGACTTTCCCGCTCGTCACGCTTTGACAAACTCGATTGCCTATTTGACTAGCCGCCAGTATACGGAATACCTGTTGTGCCTTGCGCCAGCCCTCCCACCTCCCCGATCTCAATATTCCGCTTGATCGTCTCGTCTCCCCATCCACCAATCTGGCAGGCAGCAAGCGCCGCAGTCTCTCCTCGCAGGGAGGTCTGCTGAATAGGATGTTCGGTGGCAGCTCCAGCTCTGGAGCATCGAAATCCGAAGCCACCCCGGCCGCCGACTCGGGCACCAGCACCCCAAAGGACAAGGCGGGCAGCAAGTCGCCGTCGCCGGACAAGGACGCCGGCGGCGGCGACGTCGACCGCTCCTCCACCCCAGCCAAGACATCGGATCAGGCCGGCAGCGGCGAGAAGCGCAGCGGCAATGGCGGCTCGGCGGAACAGAAGAAACGACGGAGCAGCGGGGTGAGCGGCAAAGCCAGCAGCCTGATAGCCCAGGCCAAGACCACCCTCTTCACTCAGGTTGGGAATCGTTACAGCAACGATCTCAGTGCTGACTCAAAGCCGTCTAACCAGACTCCCCTGCAGAAGCTCGGCAAGCAGGACCAGGCCCTTGCCGTGCCCCAGGGCCAGCACAACAACGCCGCTGGCGAGTCGCTTCCTGGGCCCCGATCGACCTTCCGAGTTGGCGTCTGGGAGGACAGGAATAAAAAGTGCCGACGCACAATGGAGGATACCCACGCCTTCCTTTACAACTTTCTACACACCCCAGCACCGGCGCTCGGGGCCGAGAGCGGCGCGCAGGACCAAGCCAAGAATGCTGTCGATGCGGGCGACAGGAAAGCCGGTGATGCGCCGGAGCCCGCCATGTTGGAGACGGACAATGGGTATTTTGCCATCTTTGACGGCCATGCGGGGACCTTCGCTGCGGACTGGTGCGGCAAGAAGCTACACATAATACTGGAGGAGGTTATCAGAAAGAACCCCAACGCGCCTATACCGGAGCTCCTCGACCAGACCTTTACGGCCGTCGACGCCCAGTTGGAGCAGCTGCCGCTCAAGAACAGCGGCTGCACCGCCGCCGTCGCCGTGCTCCGCTGGGAGGACCGGGTGCCGAGCTCCTTGTCTGCTACGGGCTCGCAAGCCATCGCCCCGGCCCTAGCGCGCGCGGCCGAAGAGGTTTCCAAGACTGACGAGCCGTCGACGCTGGCGGCGCCCGAGGCCACCCATGCCCGGTTAAAGAGCGCCGCGACCAGGCAGCGAGTACTGTACACGGCCAATGTCGGAGACGCCCGAATCATCCTCTGTCGTCAGGGCAAAGCCCTGCGCTTGTCGTACGACCACAAGGGCAGTGATGAGAACGAGGGCAAGCGCATAGCCAACGCCGGCGGGCTGATCCTCAACAACCGTGTCAACGGCGTGCTTGCCGTCACGCGCGCGCTTGGCGACACGTACATGAAGGAGCTCGTCACGGGGCACCCGTACACCACCGAGACGGTCATCCAACCGGACCTGGACGAGTTTGTCATTATCGCCTGCGATGGAGTAAGTGGATGACCCCACCAATACAAGCTTGAAGAGAGAAGTGACAAAATACTGACGCTACCGGTGAAATCAGCTCTGGGATGTCTGCACGGACCAGGAAGCAGTCGATCTCGTGCGCAACGTGCAAGACCCAACGGCGGCGTCCAAGCTCCTCGTGGACCACGCCCTCTCCCGCTTCAGCACCGACAACCTGTCCTGCATGATTGTCCGCTTCGACAGGCACGCGCTGCTCGAGAACCAGACCAACAAAGACAAGGCCATCGGCGTCGAGGGCGATGCCGCGACCACCGTCGCGGGCAAGGTCAGCGAGGCGGAGAAGATCCTCAGCACCGCCAAAGCCAAGATCGCCGAGGGCGCCGGCTCGCCGGTCGGCGTCTCGGCCAGCAACAGCGGCAAGGGCCACGACCCCGCGCCGATCGAGGATGGCGCGGCGGCGGACAAGGGCTTCGTTCCTACTGTGATTGAGGGGCCCGTGGAAGAGGAGCCGGCGTCGATTGAGCAACCGCCGCCGGATGTGGTTTTGTCGGGCGAGCCGATGCAGGTGGATCTGTCGGCGGCGACAAGTCAGGACGCGCCCCCGAAGAGCACTTAGAGAGTCGCCTTTCGGCGGGTGCGCTCGTCCTTGAGGCGGAGCCGAAGGTCTGGGTCCAGGCAGCCAAAGTGAAGTGACGAGGGTGGCTTGGCGGACCGTCTGGCAGTTCGGCCTTGTGTGTGCCCGCGCCGGTGTTTTGGTAGGGCTGGTGACGACGGCCTTTCGCCGTTTTCAATTTAGCTTTTAGGGGTGTGGGGGAGAGGATAGGATAGGAGAGCGCTTGCATGGCTTGTCTGACGGGGGGTGGAGTGGAAGGGGCATATTCAGGGAAGTTGCTGAGCGGGAACGGGAGCGCGTATCACGTAGATGGACAGGTTCGCAAACGTCTTTGGCTTTTATTTGTAGGTTACGTGTACATATGCGGACGCTCGCATGGGCGGTAATTGCTGCTTTTTTTTCCCTTTCTGCTTGACCCAGCCATGACCATATGTCTGATCCCCCGAGTTGAAATCCTTGCCGTAGGGGGGATAACAACCTGCCGTGTGTGGCCCCTTCTTCATCTAACCCCTCCCAAACCAAAAGTCTCTCCCATCTCTTATCCCATCCCGTTCTCCCCCCTCCCATCCCATCCCATTCTCCCTCCTCCCATCCCACCCCCATCACCTACCACCCATGAATCCACCGCCCAAGGAAAGAAAGGCACCTATGCAACCCTCGAAACCCCCCCAGTCGTCATATCCACCAAACTCCCACTCATCCCATCCCCACCGCCTCCTCCCCCTTCACCCTGCTGCTCCATACTAGCCATCAACCGCCTCATCGACGCCCCCGACATCCCCCCCACCCCGCGCCCCAGCACCGCCTCGGCCAGCATCCTTAGCTGCATCGGCGCTTGTGGACTGCCGTACCGCGCTGCTACAGTTGCTTTGTCGAGGGTTGGGTTGGTGCGCATGTCCAGCCACGAGTTGCTGCCGTCCTGGGCGAGTTGGATGCATGCGTCCTCGTGGGTGGGGGTTTGCCACCAGCTGGGGAGGAGGTTTTTGACGCTTGATGCTTGGGTGAGGAAGGTGCGGAGGGTTTGGAGGGGGTTGGTGTTAGATGACGGTGCGCCTTCGAACTGGGCGGTGTCGCTTTGGCGGAGGCGGTGGGCGTCGATGAGCAGGGTGTAGACGTCTTGCGGGGGGAGGTCGTGCAGGTAGGTGCCTTTGTCGAGGCGGGTGAAGGGGGTGGTGATGGGGCGGGTTAGGGGGGAGGGGGTGCTGGTGGTGGAGGGTTGGGCGTTGCTGTTGCCGCAGATGCGCTTGTGGGATTTCCAGTCTGCTTTTTGGCAGTCTCGGCTGCAGTAGGGGGTTGTGCTGCACTTGGCGCAGCGCTTGAGAGTTATGGTTGGCGGGGCGGCGCCGCAGGTTGTGCAGGCTTCGGGCATGGTGGTGGCGGTTGCGGTCGTGTTGTTGTTGGTGATGATAATTGTGGTGGTGGTGTTGGTTGTGATGGTGTTGGTGTCTTTGCAATGGGGTTGCTGTAGGCTATTGGGGTGGAGTTGGACTGAGCTGCTAGAGGTTCCAGGTTTCTTGCCGAGTTCAAGTTGTTAGAGGTTGCGGTGAGATTCTCTTCGAGACGAGAGACAAAATGTTGCGATGTGTTCAAAAAGGTGAGTGAGGGGTTGTTTGAATTGGGCTAGAGTGACCGCCTTTTGTTTCTAGACAAGTTGGCTCGTTTATTGAAGAAAACCGTCCATTTTTTTGTTGATTAATCCACGTCGTGAAATGCGTGTTCCTGACTCGAAGACTTCAAAGAGACCTTCATTTTGGATCAATACATGGAAGTCGGTTGATCTCATTCTCATCCGATGAGTGCTGCTATGGTCAGAGACGGCCATTTCCGAATTGGATCAACCTTCTTCAGGTGGCCCCAGGCCCCTGAGCCCATTTGACAGATTGGTCACTACAGGACGCTCATTCTTTGAGCCTTTGAGGTTTTGATCATGATCAACTCTTCACAGCTCATGCCGAGTGCTGTGAAGAACGATATGATGTTCCTTGATGTCTGCGAGCGAGATGCGGTCCCCGTTGAAGAGCGACCTCCCACAGTGAGCTTGTTGAGGGGTAAGATGAGAAGAGGGGGTTGTGCTGTCAAGCGAGCGTTGCATCTTCCACTGCACCCTCTCGCTTGAGACCCGAGAGTGGAAGGCAGCAAAAAAGCACGGTCTTCCCGGGTGTCAAAGCGTGGCCGAGATGGTGGTGTCGTCGTCGCCATGTTTCATTCACCACCCGCAACCACCCACAGCATGTTGTCCCCAGGAAATGGTTGAAGGAGCCGATCCGACTGGCCCCTTGGCTTGCTCGGGACCAATAAGAGACGGCCAGGAAACGAGGCGTGGCACTCGTCACCAATAAGGTTGACTGGGGACATGCTCTCACTCCAGACCGGTGCCCAAGGACGATCACAAAAAGCAATGGCAATCCTGAAGGAAAGGCAAGGCGTCATCGAGCAAAGGCTGGTCGGTTTTTGGTTTTGTTTCGAGAGCATCATGACGATGTAAAATCTGTACTAATATTCCGTACATATTTTTTGAGTCTGTTAAAGAAAGAACACGGTTAAGCCGGAAGCTGTCGATCAAAAGGGAACCTGGTTCAAGCGCTGAAGCCTGAAACGAAACTGACTGCCATCCTCAGGGTGGGGGCGCCCAAATGAGTTAGACCTGACAAGGGAATTGCTTCTCCACCGTGGGGAGAGTTTCGGGAATGAGGCGGCACGCCGGGCACGGAGCGGGATGTCCTGAAGAGAACCTGGAGAAGAGGGGAAAAAAGCAGCAAGTCCGACTGAAAAAAGAAATAAAAAAGAAAAATGGATCTTGAGACGAGCTTCTTGAAACCCTGAAATGATGCAACAGAGCATGCTTTGACAGTGCCACAAGGCAAAATCTCGTCTTCTTGACAGCCCTGGACAGGAGATGATGGCAGATGGATGTTCTGGAAACGATCACTGAGGCCTGCCCCTGCTCCTTGTTCCTGGCCACAACCCCACTCGCCCGATGCAATCCACTCGACCAGAAAGGTCCCCTTTTGGGCATCGTCTGGACCCCTGTGCACGAAATATCGCACCGAGCACAGGGAGAAGGACCCGAGCTGCACAGCGCCTTACTCCATTCCATGCCTGAGGTTTGAAGTTCCATGTTGGGCCATTCATCAATCACCTCCTTTTGCACTGCATTTCCCTCGTTCAGCCATCCCTGACCATTTTTTCTGCCCGACCCCCTTTCGTCCTGGTCTAGAGCAACTTAACGTTATTAGCGCCGGTTGCATCTGATCTCAAGAGGACCGTTGCAGCTGCAACTTCCACGCACCTGGAACTCTTTCCACTGCCCTGCCGTTGCTTGTGTCAGACGCCCAAAGCGCCCTCCCTCCACACACCCCTCCCAACCCACCCACGCTCATTATTTTCCCTCTTTTTTTTTTATTGCATACTTCTCTTGACCTTTGCCCTTTCGCCCCTTTAGTTTCAGCAGCGCTCCTACGCTCGCTTTGACGTTGGGCGCATTGCGAACTTGCGTCACGGCTCGGACGACGGCAGCAACATCCATTCCACCACCCTTCACGGTCAAAGCCCGGTGCTCCACCGTCTAACGTTACTGCTTGCAATCGCCAGATCTTCATCGCCCGCCGGGGATCCGCTGCAACCCCCTTTGCCAGATCCGTTCCATGTTTCTTTCGTGCCTCAGCCGCGCAGCTTCAACGCCGTCCGACGGGCCAATCGCTCCATGTAGGCTCGGCTGAGCACAGCAACCAGTCCAGCCTTGCCTTGCCGCGACCGATTGCCCGCCCAACCCCCCTGAAGCAGTCTCCACGTCCATCGCACGACGCCCGCGTCCGGGTCGAAACATTCTCCCACCGACGACCACCACTCTACCCTCCCGTCGCAGACCTAGACAAAGGCCAGCCGTGGCCGCCCACGACGATAGACCGACATGTCGCTGAATGGGTTGGACGACCAACGAATTAAGGAGGCGCACGAGACGGCCGTTGCGGAGCCGGGAGGATGGTATGCTCCGTCTCTATCTCTCGTGGCTCTTTTGCTTTTGCCGCCGCTGTGCAACTCGACCACTCGGGTCTCGCGAGCACATGGCCTTCAATTCCTTCCGTTTCCCGCCTGTGCTGTGTGCTAACCCTGGCGTCCTCAAACAGGTTCCTTCTCAAGTATGCCTCTCGCGATGAAATCGAGTTGCTGGGTCGCGGAAATGGCGGCATCGTCGAGATCCGAAACAACATCGCCCAGTACACCGAGAAGTCGCCGCTCTACGGATTCCTTCGATATAGACGACGCAATGTCATCATTAAATATCTCCCAGAGGATTGCTCCAGGCTAATCCAAGGTACGCTCCGCGCCCTCTCTCCCCCTGCTGGACCCTCTTCCCTTTCCCCGCCTCGCAACAGACCAGCTTACCCGGCCGCCGTACAGCACGAGTGACCGTCCACTTCAACGCCGTGTGCGACCGCTTCTCGCCCTCCGATACCACCTTCTCCATCGCCGACGCAAAGGAGCTCAAGGACACCAAGCTCTCGGCGGCTTGTTCGCTCCACGCCGCATCCGGCTCAACATCCTCCTCGACAAGCTCGCTGCGCCGCAGACGCTTGGTGGAGATCACTGAAGAAGAGGAGGAAGAGGAGCGAGAGAGGAAGCGCCAGTCGGTTGTCAAGGAGGAGGAACGCCCCAGGTCACCCACGGCCTCGGAGCCTCCAGTCAGGCTGGATGCCGACTTGGCGAGGTCACCAGAAGCTTCCCGGTTTACGAGCGAAAACGACCCACCCCACTTTATGGGCGTCCCGAGGCCGTCATCGCCGTCAAAGTCCTTCGATGAGACTTCACGGCGCATGTCGTCGCAGTCCTCGCGAACTGACCTCTACCAGACAACGTCTCACTCATACTCTACATACTCGAAACCGCGCGTGAAGCTTGGTCCGAGACCGTCGGCAGACCCTGCTGGGCGCCCGCGCTCTTCAGCTGGGAACACAGCCCATCGACCCGTCGCTACCGTCCCGGCCGGCCTAAAATCAGCGTCCAAGGGCTCCAAAAAGGGCCGGTCTCGGTCCGAGAGCCAGGACGGAGAAGGACCGGAACCCTCGATTCTAGAGCAGGAAGAAGAGACCGTTCCTCCGGTTGAGACGGGCGACGTCGATAGGAAACCCGCCGAAACCGAACCTACACAAGCACCGGCCGTCAGCGAAACCGAGACCCCGGTTGCTTTGGCTCCCGCCCCCAAGGTTAACATGCCCGCCGTCCCTCCGGCGGCGAGCAAACAAAACACCATGACGCCCGAAAAGGCGCGCCTTTTGAAGGCCATGAAGCTGAGAGAGAAGAAGAAACTGCTGAGCCTGCAACCGGCACTCGAAGCCCCCAATGCAGATGTGTCGTCTGCTCCCAGCACACCAGGCCTGCCGGACGAGAAGCAAGAGGCTGACATGCCAGAAATTGCCGGACAGGCCGACGGGACGACTAATGAGGACGACGGGCAGAACGATGACCTCCTCTCGGCGTCCAATGTTGATTCCGGCATTGATGTCGCGACGGACCGTGCTTCACTGGATACGCGGACTGACTCCCCACCCGCCTCGCCGCTAGCTACCTCTGATATCGGCGACTCGACCCAGGCGTCGTCACTCTCTGATTCGACAGATGAAACCGTCCTTGCGAAAGATGAACTTCCGGATCTCGATGTTGGAGAAGACAGAAATGAAGCGGACAAACCGGATGCGTCAAGTCCGAGTGAAACTTTGCCGCCCGAGGAAGCCACGGCTGCGGCGGAACCTGTGGTCCACGACAGACAATCACAGGCAACCATCACTCCTGCTGACAAGGACGCAAGAGACGAGGAATTATCAGCTGTTGTACTTGAGGAAACTGTTACGACGGATCACGAGTCCTGCCCCTTGACCGCGCCGGTGGGGCGCGCCGTTCCTGAAGCTTCACCAAATTTGGTAACAGCGGAGATTCCCATCGCGCCAGAGCGAGAGGCAAGCGGAGCCACCCCAACCGAAACGGTAGAAGCGCCGCCGCTAGTCTCCAACTCACCAGGGGTAAATGCTACCGATGCCGAGCCCGCTCAGCAGGAGAAGACCGCTGCACCACATGTCCGGATTCCTCTTTCCAAGTTCGCTGCACAAGAGACAAAATCCCCCACAGCCGCCGCCACCCAGACCATTCCTTCGATCGTCGCCGATACGTCGGATGTGGATTCGTGGCGTGTTGGAACAGCAGCGCCACCAGTTCCGGAGAAGGACACCGACGCGGGGACCGCCGAGGCGGCTGGGGCGGCTGCCGTGGAACCGAAGAAGCGATTGCTGCCTGAGCCTATCCGGACAGACCTGGAGGCGCCAGACCAAGATAAGCGGCGCTCCATCATCAGCATCCTGGATAACGACGGCTTTATGGACGAGTTGCAGTCGGCAACCGTGCAACAAGCAACGCCAATTGCCGTGTCAAAGTCTCCCATATCACCCTTCTTCTCCGTGGACCAAACTTCCAAGAAGGCTACCGCGCCGGAGAGCACCACACCCGCGCCACGATTTGTGAGAACAGTCTCAAATCCGGTACGCAACTCGTTCCTCGCTCCCGGGGAACTCTCGACGGCCCCGGCTCGATCCGCCTCGTCGGGTGCTGCTTACATGCAAAAGATATCCCAGCAAGCATCCGACGTGCGGCCCAAGAGCTCCAACAAACTGGGCTCGAGCATCTCGCAGCGGATCAAGGCACTGGAAAAGCTCTCGGGGAGCACCCCAGGCGTGGACCCAAGCCATGGGGCGGCTACTAAGGAGCGCCCCGCGTCCACCTTCTTTGCGGTGCGCAAGGCGAGCACCCGAGAGCCCTCGAGATCACCATCTGTCGTCGATCGGGCTGGGTCTGTGACCGGCGCCACAAGCCCCTCTCCTCCGGGGTCGAGGGAGTCCTCCCCAGAAGCTCTCAAGGTGATGGGACGTGGCCGTTCTGGCTCCCTGGTAAACCGGCTGTCCATGTTTGAAGGGGGCATGGCCCCACGAGGCAGGCCTGAATCGGTCCAGGTCAGAGCCCGTATCATCCGCGACCCGAATCAACCATTCCCCAAGGTTCCGGAGCTGAAAGGGGGCCCCGGCGAGTACGCGTCCTTGGACTTGAAGCAGTCACCATTGGTAGTGGATGTTCAGAATCGAGTCGACTCCCGCAGCCCGGTACGGCGGCCACCGAGTGTTGCTTCGGTGCGCACACTGGAACGGGACATTGCCACTCAGGCGAAGCAAACCCTGCTGGAGCGACGACTATCGAAGCAGTCTCAGGATGGGGAGAAGGTCAAGGCCGAAACTGGCGATGGCCAACGCCTCGGACGACGGTCGTCTCTGTCGTTCGTGAAGGACTTTATCAAGGACCGCACCGATTCGATCATCGGCACCAAGTCACCCTCGACGGATAACCTGGGCAATGCTGTCACCCCTGCGCACGCAAACCAGGTATCTCCTGCCATTTCACGCTCTCCTTCGCGTGCGTCGATGCACCAGCCTGGTTCTTTGGCTCGGCGTCTGAGCATCGGCAGCCGCCGCTCCTCCATCGACCAGAGCAGTCCCGCCATTTCCTCTGCCACCCTGGTACCTCCCCGGTCGGCGGATGGCAGCGCTGAATCGGAGGCCGAAGTCAGGAGCATCCACGGCGCGGGGGACAAGAAGTCGGGTTCCGTCGGCTCCGGGCCGTCCAGCCCTAGCCAGACGAAGGGTAGCCGTGCGACCCGCTTCATGCGTCGGATCACCAACACCCTCGCAACCGGCAGAAAGAATTCCGCGCCGTCGATCTCGCCCACCGTGACCGAGGAAGACGCCGCCGAGGTCGAGGCCGCCTCCCGGGGCAGCACTGCCACTGGGTCCCACGCCCAGCCCAGCATCGTCGCCTTTATGGGCGATGTCAATGTCCAGTTCCCGGACAACCTCCTGTGGAAGCGCCGCAGCATCTGCCTTGACAACCAGGGATTCCTGATCCTGAGTGCCGTGCAGGGCTCGGCTACGTTGCCCCCCACTGGTCCCGGCAAGGACAGGTACGGGGCGCTGGTCAAGCGCTACCACATGAGCGATTTCAAGCCTCCATATGCGCCCGATGTGGAGCTGCAGGAGCTGCCCAACAGCGTCGTGCTCGACCTGGTTGATGGCAGCGGACTGCAGATTGCGTGCGAAGATCGGGCGGGCCAGATGAGCATCCTGCGCAGTAAGTTCGCCATGTTGCCCGACTGATAAGTACCTGGAAGCTGACGAAACCACGCAGTCCTTGAGGAGGCTCACCGGGGTCACACCAGCTTCGGCCATTAATCATTTCCCTCGCGCTGCAGCGTCCTTTGCGGACCTGTTATTGATTTACCTTCACCCAACAACTTTCACCCTCCCCACGGTCTGGCAACCAACTATATTGTCCCTTTCCTTGTCCTCTTTCTCAAAACAGAACACTTTTCTCCCATACGGACTTTTTATTTCCCTTCATATGACCACCACACTCACAGCTACACACTCCAAACACCCTTCATCTTAACTTCGTCCGATAACTACTACCAACCCCTAGATCTCGACATGATCCCTTTCCTTCCATCTTCGTGCTGGAGAAAAAGGCGCGCAAAAAATACTGTGCACCATCTTCTTCAACAATAACAAAGAAACACCATTCATCCATTCATTCGCTCATTCATTGATTCCGTTTTTCTACAATTTTTCCGTGATACCACCAATCTCAATCTCTCTCTGTGACGGCTTTTCAGCAATTTTTCTTTTCGTTTTTTACTTGACTTGCTGTGGGAGGGAGGTGGTTTTGTTTTGTACTGTACTGGTTTGATGTAGAGACACACCGAGAGAGAAGCGGAGAGAGAGGGGTTGGGGAGAGATAGAGAGAGGAGGGGGGAGACAGAGAAAGGAGGGGAGAGAGTAAGGAGGAGAAGGAGGTGGTGGTGGTGGCGGAGGATGGATGTACAAATCGGTGGCTTGGCCAATTGTGTGACTGGCTGCCTGACTGGCGATGATAACTTCGTTGTACATATATAACACTTCTATATATAACCCTACAGGGTGTGGTGTTGCTTGCTACGGCTGTCACGAAAGTTGATTGTGTGTCGTGTCTTTGGTGGTTCGCGATCACTTTGGCGACGCGTCCACGATTCATGGTCTGGTGATGGTCAATGAGGACACACACTCTCACGCACACGAACATTTTGGAATGGGTCTAGATGTACATGTTTTACTGTCATACATGCACAAACATGGGCCTGCAGGAACAAGAGCAAAGAAACAGTAGTATCGGAACAGCCAGGCGAACGTGATCCAATCTTCTTCATTCATGGGAGGTGAGAGTCATAGTCCAATATGATATTACATCGTTCCCCCGTCCAAGTTCACCCTTTCCACCCCTCCACCCCTCCAGCCTCCCAGCACCACCATGCAATGCGATGATGTTGTTCGTTACCCTTTCCGCCTCCCAACCCCCGACTCCCTAGCTTCTAGTTGCGACAGAGACTGAGGACAACAAAAATACGCAAAAAGAAAACAATATTAAAACATTGACGTGGGAAGCAGCTTTCCCCCCTCGGTCGTCCTGTCGTTGTTGGAGGGCCGAGGGGTTGTTTGATAATATACATACACATACCACGACAGGGTGGGTGGTGTGAGTGGAAGGGGGTGAGGGAAAGCTTGGAAAGCTGTCGCTCTTTGTTGCCACATCTCCTCCACTTTTCTTGGTTGGTTTTCCCATGTTCTCTCGAGAGACATCCGGACTGCTGGCTGAGCTGCTGCGGATTTCGGAGGTCGGGTTGTAGGTCGAGTGGTTGAGGGAGATGAACTCTCTCACTCCGTCCTCACCTCTCCCGTCTCTCCCCCCACCACCACCCGCACGTTCCCTCCCCATCCCATCATCACAAATCAGTCCCCAACCCCCTCAAAGCGCAGCCTTAGCCTCGGCCCGTCCACCCCCAATCGCCGCGCCAATCTCAGCCGACGTCATCCCCTCCCCACCCGCACCACCAGCCCCAGCGGTGAGAACCTCCCCACCAAGCTCGCGCATGCGCTGCTCCTGCTCCATGGCGGCAAAGTTCTGGTCCTCGCCGTAGGCCAGCGCAAAGGGCACGCCGACGAGCAGCGCGCTGACCGACACGGTCCAGGCGGCGCGGCCGGCGAAGCTCAGCGCCGACCACACCGCCGACGTGGTCGCCTCGTACTTGTGGTGGATCCAGCCGCGCGTCGTGGCGGGGACCATGTCGCGCAGGGCGGCCAGGCGGTCGGCGAGGGATTCTTCGGTTGGGTCGTAGTTGGATTCGGTGGAGATTTCGGAGTCTGTTGTTTGGGGGGGGTTGTGTTAGTGGGTTGGTTTGGGTTGGTTGGTTTGAGGGAATGGTTGGATGGAAGCAAGTGAGGGATGAGTAGATGGGATTGTGATGGGATCGGGATGTGGGTTATTGGAATGGGGAGGGGGCGCGTACCGGTGTCGGTGAAGTCCTCATCGTCCTCGGGCCCGACCTGGGGCTGCTGGAAGTGCTCGTCCTCAACCTCGACGAGTTGGACCATTTTGGCGGTTGTGTGTGGGTGGGTGTGTGGTGTTTGGGTGAGTGAAGTGGTGTGGGATACAATTGCTTCGAGTCACGGGAAGCAACGATGCAGCTGTGGTGTTTGGGTTCGGTGGATTCGGTGTGGTCGAGGTTGGTTGATAAGGTGAATGGGTTGAACAGGATCAAGATTTCAGGGTTCGCGAAAGCCGCCTTCCCCGGCCCAAGGTCTTTTTTTTCGCGGACAAGGAGGATGACGGCTTTGCAGGCGCCGCTAGGCCGAATGCGGTTGGGCGCAGCGGTGGGGACCCGAGGATGAAGCGGGCCAATGGCGTGTTATGGTTTGTGGTGTGTCGGACGCCGCAAGAAACAGAGAACTCCCGTCGTTTTACAGAATACAGATTACACGTTGCAACAAGCTCACAACCACAGCCGCAAGCAACCAAGTGACTCCCGTCGCTAATTGATTACGGATACCGACGTCAAAATCACCGAAATGCAATCATCCGTGAAGGATGTCCTTGGCACCTATGAGCTCCTTGAGCGCATTCTCCTGCAATTTCACATCCAGGACATAATCCGGGCGCAGCTAGTTTGCCGCCGCTGGAGGGACGTTATTCACGATTCTCGGACACTTCAACAGGCCTGCTGGTATCCATCTCACAGCCACGGCGAGGAGGAATCCCGTGTACAGAGAAGCCCAAACCCCGCTACGTGGAAACTGAATCCCGTCTTCAACTCGCTCGGCGTCTCGATTGGGCGGAACCGCAACCGCCCAGGATTGCTTGAGCATGGAGATTTTGACCTGGCCAAGCGCGTCTACGACAAGCCCGGGTCGTGGACCACTATGCTGGCCACACAACCTCCCTGCCGGCGGATTGAGGTGGAGTGTTATGGCGACTATTCTGGCGACGAGACAATGTATGTAAGCGTCTGTCTATACATGGCATGGACGTGGCACATGATTATCCGTGCCTACCTTAGCTGATTCCGCCAAATAGGTACTATGTCATTGAGTCCACGACAGGCTGTCTCCTCTTGGGCGACATCATGGCCGTCCTAGCCGAGTGCCAGAACCGGCAGGAATGCGGTGAAGATCGCTGGGCTGGTGTCCGGCACTATACAGGCCGCTTCTTTCCCATCACAGAGGCAGACGAAGACGTTCAGCCTATCCTACAGGAAATGGCCGACGATGTTTCCATCAAAGTTGTAGTTGCACAGGCTTGGGGATCGGGCGAATTTCCTGCCTTCTCGCTTCGGCGTGTCCATCCTCCTGGAGAGCATGGTCCACATGATCCTGCCAGCTACATGAGGTTTCTACATGAACTGGTAGTACACGACATGGTATGGAATGGGTATAAATACAAGTGGGATGGGGAGAACCATGGTGGTCTTAGACCAGAGCGGCGTGTTTGCAAAGCAGGGGAGTATAAAGCAAATTTGCTGGCTGTGAGGAGTCACGAAGGAGACTATCTGGCGAGATGCAGCCACGTTTTCCGCTTGCTATCTGACTTGTGAAATACAGTACTGAGTAGTATATTTACCTTTCTATTCCGTACTTTTCTGTCATGGCCGTTGATACCTGGGAAGGAGCATGTATTTCGCATATCCACCGCCCCAACCGAAAAGGAGGCGGCCGGAAGAAGCAACAACAAAACAAAACCCTCAAAGCCAAAGCTATCCGCTAAGCTAACACTCATGCTTTGCAATGGGCAGCCCCAAAACTATTTTTTTTTTCTCTCTCACGTCTAAGATGTCATATCCCAAGTCCAGAAAGAAGACCCAAGACAAAAACCCAACAACACGCCATGCGATGCAATGCGATGCGATGCCATGTCAAGTTTTGTTTCATGCCAAAGGGTTTCGTGTCATGTCATGCCATGCCAACAAAGTCCATCCCACGCCACATACCACACACCACAACCCTCGCCCCTCAGACAATCCTCCTCGCTACGTTACTCCCTCCCCCTCCCCCGCCCAGGCACAGCCACGTCCGCAAAACGAATCGACTTCCGACTCGGCGGCACCCTGGGCGTATCATCATCATCACTGTCCTCCTCCCCATCGCCCGTGACGTGCGGCGCCATGCCGAGAGCCGCCTCTCTACGGCGCCGTTCCGCCGCCGTCTCCGCTTGCTGATCGTCTCCTTCTTCTTCTTCGTCGCCGCTGCTCACGCCCCGCAGGACGGCCAGGCGCCGCCTGCGCTCGACTTCTGTTTCGGCGGGTTCGCTGCTGCTTGCTGCGTCTGCGTCTTCTGAGGAGGAGGGGGCGCGGGCTTTGCCTGGGGAGGAGGAGCGTGATCCGGACGCGGGGGTGGGTGCTGCTGCTGCTGATGATGATGATGGGTCGTGGAGTTGGTGAGTGATGGCGCCGGTGCCCGGGGTGGGGGTCGCGTTGTCTTTTGTGCTTGTTCGTGACTGCTCTGGGGAGTCGACGGTGATGCGCGGCGGGAGCGCGTCGGGCTGCTTGGTGAGGGCGCGGAGCTCGTCGACGACCTCGCGGCGCGTGGTCTTGTCGAGCTTCTGCATTTCCTGGATGAAGTCTTCCTTGGTCATGCGCCGGCCGTAGCCGCCGATGGTGAAGCGGATGTGTTTGTCGTCGTCCTCTTCTTGCTCCGCCACGACGCTCTTCTTTCGTTGCCGCTGCACCCCGCTCGCCGCCGCTGACGCCTCGCCTGCTGCTGCTGCCGAGGATTCGGGGGCCGACTTGTCCATCGCCTTGGCGAACACGCCCATGCCCATGTATCGGAGGCCTGCGCTTACCAGGTCCGGCTGCGGTTTCTGCGTCGGCAGGTCGTATTTCTTGAGGACTTCGCCGTCTTCGTTCTCCACGATAATCTGTTTGCCGAGTTAGCGGTGCTTTTTCCCTTCAGAAAAGCCACAAGAGAAAATCTCTGAAACATACCGTGCTACCAAACTGGTACGCCCGGGCGGGTTCGCCCTTTCTCGACGACCTCTCCTTGCTCTTTCTCTTGGCCAGCTCGGTGTCGCGCCAGTTCATGACCCTCTTCTTCAAGGTGTCATACGTCCATCCAGAGGGCCCGGTTTCCGAGTTAAGTTTGGACGCGAGGTCCTTGGCCTGATCGGCAAGACTGCTCTCGCCCTGCTTCGGCTGATCCCTCGGTTGATCTGTCGGTTGGCCCCTTAGTTGATCCTTTGGCTGGACCGCGATGACCTCGCCCTCGCGGTTCTCGACAATGATGTTATCGCCCTGGGTGTACACCTCGACGGGGTTCCTGTGCTCCTCGCTGGGGCCCACGGGAGCCTCGGTGGGCTCCGCCCTGGCCGAACCCTCAGCCGATGACCGCTCCGGAGTCCTCTCACCAAACGGCCCAGGAGACGGAAGGTCAGTTGGCGACAGCGTTCCGTCATCCCGGCGGGACTGATCGGCACTGGGACGGGGAGCGCCTGGAGAAAGCGGCTCTTCGGGGTTGCGGCGCTGCGGGAAGATGGCCGACTGGCTGATGGGGCCGCCAGGCCCGATGCCGTCATCCCACTTCTTCTTGCGCCGCCTCGAGACCAACGAGGAGGACCTACTTCCGTGCTTGCTGGTGTCGTCCTCCTTCACACGGCGCAAAAAGTTGCCAGGCAGCCCGACAGGCGGCAGGGTCCCTGGAGGAAACTCGGGCATCTTAAGCTCGTCACCTTCCGTGTCAGACATGGTCCTCGCCTGCGACCGCGACTGCGACGAGATACGCGGCAGCCGGTTCATCCAGTGCGGACCGTCTTCGTTGGCCTGCGTGTACGACATGGTGATGGTCAGGGTGTTGATGTGCTTGCCCAGGGTGAAGACGGCAATAGATGAGCCGTGGATAATGATGGAAGAGACAACGATAAAGGCGACAATCGGCCAGACCAGGGCGATCAAGGTGTAGTGCTCAGAACCCGGCTTCGGCAGCTCCGAGAGAGGCACCGGGTCCTCGGATTCCAGCTCGGCGCGGGCCAGCATAGCAACGAAAATGGCGCCGACTCCGATGGGGCCGAAATGGCCGGCGAAGAGGGCCTCACGCCACGTTTTGATGTCTGGAATGAGCGGTTTCAGAGCCATCATGATGGGGATGCGGCGGAAGAGCACGACGAATATCGCGAGGACGACCAATCGCCAAGCCGACAGGCCCAGGACGGAGTCGTTGAAGTCGTCCCACGGGATGATGGTGCCAAAGTAGACAAAATACGCCAGGTTGATCAACAAGTCGATGACGTTTGAGACGTGCGACTCCTCGGTCTTATTGGTGAACCAACCGTCGTTGGAGAAGCCGACGCCGGCGGCAAACCCGACAAGCAAATCGTCGACGCCCAGGATGCTGCCGGATCCGGCGCAGAACAGGGCTAGCACAAAGTAGAAGACCAAGAAGCTCTCCCTGTCGATGAGCTCGTGCTTCTCGGCGAACTTGATGCCGTGGCGGGCAAGGTAGCCGATCATGAAGCCGTAGACGGCACCGAACACGCACTCGTACAGGATGGTGTAGACGATCCAATGAAACGAGACATCCCTGGCGCTCTGCTTGTCCTGGATGAGATACAG
This sequence comes from Chaetomiaceae sp. PYS4301M, assembly GCA_023628425.1. Classification (NCBI taxonomy): domain Eukaryota; kingdom Fungi; phylum Ascomycota; class Sordariomycetes; order Sordariales; family Chaetomiaceae; species Chaetomiaceae sp. PYS4301M. Next base: position 522,926 of record JAMAKR010000009.1, on the reverse strand, counting down.
GGACAGGTAGATGAAGGGGAAGGCCATGCCGTCGTTGCAGCCCGACTCGGCCGAGAGCAGGTCGCGAAGATGCTTGGGCACCCTCTTGGCGAACTTGCCGCGGCCCACGACGGACGAGGCGAGGACGGGGTCGGTGGCGGTGACGCAGGCGGCCACGACGAGACTCTCGAGGAAGTTCAGCGGCTCAATAAGCCACCAGATAAACAGACTGGTGATCAACCAGCCAAAGGTCATCACGGGGACCAGCAAGAAGGCGACCGACTTCCAGTGCTTCTCCATGTAGTACTTGGGCAGTTCGACGCCGACGGCGAAGCATTGCACGACCAGGACGAGGCGGGAGAACTCGATAGTGACGATGTCGACGCTGCCCCATGTTTCGGGGTTGATGAGGTTGGCGGCATAGGGGCCGAAGATGACACCGCAGAGCGTGGCGACAGTGGCCTCGCCGATGTACATGCGCTCCTTGATGACGGACGAGCATAGCATGAACAGGGAGGTGAAGCCGCCCAGGATGATGTAGACCAGGTGCGGCTTGGTGATGGAGAGGTGGTCCCACGCCATGGTCTAGCACCGGGTGCCCGCCAGAAGGGGCCAAGGAGGTACGATGGACAGATTGGGAGGGCCTTTGGAGGTGTGAGATGTGTCGGACTTGTCGGTGTTTGGTGCTGTACCAAGTCGTGGGGACAAGGCCGGGTCTCTGATTGGTGGTCGACCGGGTTGACCAGGAAGGTTCAGTCCAAGGCTGACTGATGAGACAAAAGTCACCCCAAAAAAAGGGACCAAGGGGGAGCCAACAGGACCCTCTTCAAAAAATAAAAATAAAAATAAAAAAGGACGACGTCACCAGCCGCCCCAAAACACACGGGGAACAACCCAGCAGTCTCAGCTCTGAGAAATCAGCCCCCGTCGTCAACAAGCAGCCACAATTGTCCCGTGTCTCCTTCAGTACCAAAATCCGGCCCAACGAAGGACTGCAAATGATACATTCAAGGGAACACAAAACGTGCCAATTCTAGGCAGCCTGACTCAGCACAGGCTGACGGGTACGGGTACTGTCCAAGGCGATGATAGCAAGACAGAAAGAGAGGATTTTCTCTTTCCCCTTCCCCGTTCAGATAGTAAGCGTGTGGCGACGGAGGGAAAGGAAGCTGCAAACGAGAAGGTTCCAGGTTCCAGTGGACGGGGGACAAGGGACGCAATCTTGTCGAGAAAGACGGGACGACAGACGGGGACGGGGACGGCAACCCGGAGTGGCCGGGGGTTGTTGATAAGGAGCAAAAAAAGAAAAAGAAGGTGCGCGCTCCACGCAAGGAACGCAAAGCCGCAACCAGCGACCAAAACTGCAAAGTCAACGACAGTCAAGTCAAGCAGCGAGCGATGCGTTGCAATGGGATGCGTCCCGGGAATGATGTGGGAACAGCAATGGGCGGGAACCGCCATTGGGACGGGGCGAAGCGCATCCATGGCAAGTTTATATGGAAACCTCTCCAACCTTGAACATCGGCGCTGTTGACGCAGCGAGGTTCCGTTCTTTCTTTTGCCCCAGCCCTTTCTCTGCAAGTCTTGCATTTGCCAGGCTCCCAGGATCCGGGCCATCCTTGCAATCGGGGCTTGGCGGCAAGTGGCGGCGTCTGCGCTAGGAAGTCATGTGGGGCCCAGCCAGACAGGGCAAGCTGCAGGGTTCGATCAACGTTAACGGCAAGGCCGACTTTGCTTTTCGTCTTGTCGTCTTTTTCTTCTCGAACATCAACTACCAATTGGCAGACCACCGGGAGGCTGTTTTTGTTGCGGGGGAAGCCGGAGAGAAGTGAAAGTGACGCTCCAATACATAGTAGGTTGTCGGATCGAGATGTGATTTATGCATGTCGGTACCGGGTTTGTGCGTACATGCGAATACACACAGGACATGCTGTGTCTGCGGCGCTTCGCAGCCCTACCACGCAATGTGCACATACCAATACCGGAGCATGTCCGATGTGCGCCGAAGCACCCCACGCCGTCTTCCGTTTCCCGTGCTCCGTCGTGGCGAAACCAGGCACCGAAAGGCCGTGGGCGGTGGAATCCGGGGATCCGGGGTTCACCACGCGCTCTGCTGCCTCTTGTCCCACGGTCCCTGCGTGGTGTCTTCAGGATTGTCTCGGGAGCCATGTGTCGCGAGTCGCAATCGACCCTCACTGATGCTCCACCGAGATGCTTATCAGCGGGCATGATGCGAATTTGAGACACATCGTTACTGTGTACACATTATATCGCCTGGCTGGCTCGGCAGAACGGGACGGGATTTGATGATGCGATCCCGTCTTCAACCCGCCAAGAATTGCCCAGTCAATGCCTAGAAATTGCCCAGAGTTGCGCCCAGAGTTTCCCTGTTGTTGCCGAGTTGCGCCCAGCGCTGCCCAGAGTCGCGCAGCGAATCCTCCGCACCCATCCCAATGCTTGGGCAGTGCAAGCTTTTCTTGACCTCGGGATCAACCCTTTCTTCCCCAATGCCCAGTCGGTCGAGACCGTCGGGCTGCGATCACTGTGTGCCAAGTGGTCGGAACAGCATTCTCTGAACTCCAACCCAATACATGGGTGTATTGTGTGTAAGGGGAGCGGTGAAGTCCATTTTGAATGCCCCGTTGTCGCCGGCACCAACCTGGCTCGAGTTGATTGGATTCGCGGAACGAAACAAATCTCGGCTTGCACCCCCGGCGACCCAACCAGAGTCCATGACGTCGGCACGGGCCATATGGGACCTGGAATGCCGGACAGGGGCTCAGCTCGGTTCGCCGACAGAGTGCATGTCTCGTGACAGACTTCCAGGTTGTTGTGACGAGGATATTAGTAGTTAGGCTAACGTTGGCATCAGCCCGACCCGAAAAGAGAAAAAATAAAATTCTGGGCGTCGTGTGCTTCCCGGACCGCCTGCACGACAAACCGAGACCGGACACCGTCAACAAGCCCGCTCCCGGCCTGCTGGGCCACACGCACCTGCCACGACGGCCGGGTGCGCGTGGAGGCGGGGGCCATTGCTATGTCTGGATCGGTTGGAGGGCTGTTGCGTGGGGGATGAGGCACCCAGTTGGTCGAGTTGTCGTGTGCTCGGAATCCACGACAGGCAACGATTGACAGCCGCCGTTGCCGGCGGCGCTGTCTCCCACGCACGGGGGCCGGTGTGTTTCGGTCTTGATGCAGGCGCCTTTACACGTGTACATACATTATTTTTCAGCCATGGCTGTAGCCATTGGAGTTTTGCTGGCGTGTTGGAAAGTGAGCAGCCAGGCAGCAGATGGCAAAAGTTTGGGGTGGAGACTTTCAGGGTTAGGGTTTCAATGTGAGCTGCAAGAGACCTCATGCTCCACCACTCTCACACAGTGTGAACTGGAGCCTGGCGCGGCATGACGCGCACAGACTCCCCGCGCTTGGTGGCAGGCGCCGTCGACGCGCTTTTCTGAGGTGGACGCGACGACCCTGTTTGGCAATTGCATATCCGTAAGTGCATGTCAATTGGGGGAAAACTGAGGTGGGTTGCCATTGCCAACCTGGAAATCGAGGAGCCAATCTACGGCATCTTTTCTTGCCCACTCCATCAGCAAACCGACAGCTCGCCCGCCGTGGCCGCGTTTCTGTATGACTGGTATTTCCAGTCTGGTCCTCCGTCGAGCAGTCCATTCCCTCGACAGGAACGCCCTTCGCAGTGCAGGCCGAGCACACGTGCACGCTGTCGGGCTGACGCCTACTCCCTCTCTTCTCCATCAACAACGTCAACAACATCATCAAACCATGTCCATGTTCAGGAAGGCTGCCGAGGCCAAAAAGGCCTCGGCGGTAGACCAACCCTCTCGGGCGCCCACAACAGCAAGCAAACCCTCCCTTGCGAAACAGCTTTTCCCGTCGAGCAGCCCGTCTCCTGCGCCCGGGAAACGCACCGAGAACACCATCGCCAGCATGTTGACTAAGAAGTCAACATCCTTCGGCTCGGGTGGCCCGTCAAGGCCCGCCACGATCGCAAAGCCGTTACAGAACCACCACCCCAATGTCCCGCCGCATGTTCCCCGGGCCGCCAATGGCAAGCGTTTCGCGTCGCTTGTCGCCAGGACCGACTCGTTTGAGGAACACCCCGAAATTATCGATCTCGTGAATGATAGCCCGCCGCCTCTCCCAACTAAACCATCGCAACCAAACAACGCAGCATCGATGGTGTATTTTGACGAAGACGACATTAGCGATGACGAGAACTTGGACTTCGGGTCTGTGTCCGCCTTGCCCACTCCCGCCCTCTCCTGGTCGAATAGCACAACCAACAAGAATAGCACCGCCAGGTCGAATAGCACAGCCAGCACGCACAACACTGCCAGGTCGAAGAGCAGCGCCAAGGACCACAGCGAACCTCCTCCGGCAAGCAACACGAGCGTGTTCTCTTGGTCACAGTCGTCCCCTTCGCATCTGCAGCCTCCGCCGCTGAGGACTGCACAGCCTGCCCCGGGATTTGCCAAGCGCCTCTTCGACGATGACGAAGAGCCTGCTCCGGCAGCGACGAAAAAGCCGAAGCGAGAGCTGCCCAAAAATTGGTCGAGAAAGCCGGCCACGGAGGAAGGCCTCATGGCGAGATATGGGGCCGCGGCGGCCACACCCGCACCCAGCGCGAAGACCCCCTTGCTGTGGAACACAACTGCGAGCGCGGTCAAGGCGCAGAAGAAGCAGCTGAAAACACAGCTCAAGGAGTCTGCGAAGGCCGAGGTCTCGTCTGAAGAGATGCGCGAGATTGCCAAGGCACACTTGAAAAGGCCGTCTGCCATCACACTCAGCAATGAGCAGCGGCATGTCAAGAGTCTTGTGGTCGAGAAGGGCAAGAGCGTCTTCTTCACCGGTCCCGCTGGTACGGGCAAGTCGGTCCTGATGCGAGCCATTATCCAAGAGCTCAAGAAGAAGTACGCCAGAGACCCGGAACGGGTGGCTGTCACAGCATCTACTGGTCTGGCTGCCTGCAACATCGGAGGCATGACACTCCACAGCTTTTCCGGTATTGGCCTCGGCAAGGAGGACACCAATACGTTGGTCAAGAAGATTCGTCGGAACCCCAAGGCAAAGAATCGGTGGCTCAAGACCAAAATCCTCATCATTGATGAGGTCTCCATGGTCGACGCCGAGCTGTTTGACAAGCTGTCCCAGATTGGCAGGACACTCCGGAACAATGGACGTCCCTGGGGTGGCATTCAGCTGGTCATCACTGGCGATTTCTTCCAGCTCCCTCCTGTGCCGGATGGCGGTAAGCAGAGGGAGTCCAAGTTCGCATTTGATGCGGCGACTTGGAGCATGTCCATCGACCATACCATTGGCTTGACCGAAGTCTTCCGACAACGAGATCCCGGTAGGTCAATTCCGACAGTGAAAAGCCAAGCCCTTCATTACTGACACATTGGTGCAGAATTCGCCGAGATGCTCAACGAGATGCGGCTGGGCAGAATCAGCGATGAGACTGTCCGGAGCTTCCAAGGCCTCAGCCGGCCCTTGAATTTCAACGACGGGCTTGAGGTTACTGAACTGTATGTCACTGGCTTCCGATATGGAGCACAGATTCCACGCTAACCAAGTGTTTAGATTTCCAACCAGACAAGAGGTCGACTCGTCAAACCAGAGGCGGCTGAAGGCGTTAAACTCAAAGTCATATCGCTACGAGTCAGTGGACATTGGCGACATCAAAATCCGAGACAAACTCTTGGCCAACATGATGGCCCCTCCGGCCATTGAGCTGAAGGTAGGCGCGCAGGTCATGTTGATCAAAAACATGGACGAGACGCTTGTCAACGGTTCGCTGGGCACCGTTACCGAATTCATGAGGCACGATACGTTCGAGGTTATGGCCGGGGGCAAAGACTTCGATGATGTCGAGTCGGACGCCAAAAAGCGAGTCCGGGCATTCACCAACGCCCTCGCCGACAGCCCCAAGGCCGACAACAAGGAGTACCCGGTGGTTGCCTTCCACGCCGTCGACGGCACAGTCCGTAAAATCTTGTGCGAACCCGAAGACTGGAAGGTGGAGCTCCCGACAGGCGAGCTACAGGCAGCGCGCAAGCAGCTGCCTCTGATTCTGGCGTGGGCCCTGTCGATTCACAAGGCTCAGGGCCAGACTCTGGAGCGCGTCAAGGTCGACCTCGGCAAGGTGTTTGAGAAGGGGCAGGCTTACGTCGCGCTCAGTCGTGCCACGACCAAACAGGGACTGCAGGTGCTGAACTTCCAGAAGGCACGCGTGATGGCCCACCCCCGCGTCGTTGAGTTTTACAACAAGCTCTACAGTGCCGAGGAAGCGCTCAAGAAGAAGGCTGCCGGGTCGATTGCCAACTTCGTTGTCAAGCAGTCGACGTCAACGTCTGCGGGAGGACCCGCCCGGAACTCTGTGTCTGTTTTTGATGAGGACGAGGAAGAGGCCATGGCGGATTACGCTTAGACGGGCGTGGTGTGGTATAACTATGGGGCAGGGGTTCATTGGGATTGCATGGTGCGGTGTTGGTTGTCCGGTATTTGTAGTTGGCGTTGGCGGGGAGTCTCAGGGCGGCGGCCTTTTACGGTTGCATTTATATTTATTTCCTCTCAGTCTTTATTGCCTACGAAGGGGATTGCTACAAACAGCATTGACTGGGTGGCATTGGGAGGAACGATACGAGAAGACGGGGCGCTTTCTCACACACAAAGACGAAGCAGCTGGAGCCTGGGAATCCTGTGTAACTATAAACAAAAGGGGCGTCTGGCAACCAACCGGTATTACCTAATCGGGACCCTGCAGCAGCAACCAGTTGCGGGTTTGTTTGCCACGCAATCTGGAAGGAAATTGGAAGAAATTGACGCATGTGCCATGTCAAATGGTCTGGCCCTGTGCCTGCCCTCGTCTGAGATTGCTACCACAGGTGATTTGTTTGTCAATGTTCATGTTGTCGTACCACTCAGGTGGCGTACGTAATGTACTGTATGTAATCTTACATCCGCCTTCGCTCCGTGACACGCGCAGACGCGCCCCGCAGAAGGGACCTGCAAAAAGGCCAGCCTTGGCGCAGTCCAGACTGAATGATCCTCGTGTGTGCATGTGTATCGATAAGCAAAAGGTTGAACCAGATGGGAAGTTGCGGCGACGGCGACTTAACGTTACCGTAAATCACAACCACAACCGCAGCCACGCACCCACCATCTTGCAGCGCGCCACACAAACAAGCCAAACTCAACGTGGAACCCGGAACTGTCCCCTGTTACAGGTTTCGTCACCAGTCCACGCAGGGCACCGATAGCCATTTTCCCAACATTGAAGCTGCAACCACAATTCGAGCATCGCGAATCGGTCGATCCTCGTCCTCATCCTCGCCCCTCCACCCCCAGGCAGTTCACCCCAACGTCACTTTTGTGAACGGCCGCTCGAATCCCGTCGCCATGGCATCGGAGTTCATCGGCCTGCAGATGCTGGTGACGGTGCGGGGCGACCCGCCGAGACGCCTCAAGGGCACTGTCAGTGCTGTCGAAGCAGGCGCCGGCTTGACGCTCAGCAATGGTGAGTTCGCCTCAACTAGGACGCCTCAACGAAAGAAAGTTGTTGTGGTAGTGCCATTCACTAACTGGCTGCGTCGTGAACAGTCTGGATCCTCAACACCAACGAGTGGAAGCCGCGCATCACGATTCCCTCGGCCGACATCGCCGATCTGTCCGAGGTGCCGCCCACGCCGCTGCCGAACGTCGTTCCCGCGCCCCCTCCTGTTGTCGCCCAGCAGCAGCCAGTCCCTCCGCCTGCCGCCGCATTCGTGGACCCCGCCATCTTGTCCGTCGGCAAACCCCCGGCAGCTGTACCCCCGATCCGAGTCGCCGACCCCCATCCGCAACCTAATACGAGCGAGAAGAGGGATCCGGGGCCCGTGGTGATCCCTTCGGTGCAGGTTACGGGTGCGGGTGCGCCGAGCGAAGTCCTCACGCCTACGACTGTTGTTGCCGCATCTCTCAAGGGGCTGAAGCTCGAGGTCGGTGGTGCGACTGTGGGGTCGGTCGGAGAGGAGGATACCGCGGACGCTGGGGACGCTCTGGACTATGGCGAAGTGGTTACTCAAAAGAAGAAACGGCGGCAACGGAAGCCCGGGAATGCAAAAACGGCCGCGGTGCAGGAGGACTACGAGGCATCGACGGCCGCTTCGACCAAGACCGCGGGGAGGGGGAAGGGTTGGAGGCAGACGCCTATTTTGCAGAGCACGGCGTCGTTTCAGCCATTCACCTCGCTCCGGCGGAACGGCAAGGGCCGGCAGGCTGTTGATAATGGGTGGGCTTCTGAGGATGTAACCGACGTCCAGGAGATGGGCGACTTTGACTTTGAGGGCAGTCTGGCCAAGTTTGACAAGCAGAACCTGTTTGAGCAGATGAGGAAGGAGGACCTGGTCGACGAGGCTGACCGGCTGGTGGGCCACAACCGGCTGCCCCGTCCCAAGCCCGGGACGGCAGGGGGCAAGAACTATCACCACACGGAGAATGTGCTGGACAGGCCGACGTCCAAAGAGACACCCAACGACTTCTGGAACAGCGAGGCGGATGACGGGTTACCGACGAACAACAGCGAACGGCTGAGCGGCAGGGACCTGGGGATGAGCAGCCGGCAGAGCTCGCGGCGTGGAGACAGCAAGGGAACGGCAGGGCGGCGGTCGCAATCACGCAAAGCCCACGCCAACGAGATGGCCAGGACCGGGTCTGGCCCCAGCAGAGTCAACTCTGGTGTAAGCCACTATCGCACCCAGTCGCTCAAGGGGAGTCGGCCGAGCAGCCGGCTTTCGTCGCGCAATGCGGCCGCTGACAAGAGGAAGCAGCTCCCGACGCCGGCCGCGCCGCAGGGTCTGCACCTGCTGCCGTCGAACCGGCGGATCGAGCCCGTCTCGGCGCTGCAGATGTTCAACCTCGAAAACATTGCTCACAACGAGATCGGCCTGACCGAGGAGATGATGACGGAGAACGCAGGCCGCGGCATCGCCGAGGTGACGTTGACCGCGCTGTCGGACCCGGCCATCAAGGTCCGCCACGCCGGCACCGTCGACCCAACAACAGGCAACCCGCCCCCTCAGACCGTCGTCATCCTCGCGGGCAACAACAAATCCGGCAGCCGCGCCATCGCCGCCGCCCGCCACCTCCGCAATAAGGGCATCAACGTGCTGGTATGCGTCGTCGGGCTCGAGCGCGGCGAGCGCGACCTCTTCGAGGACGTGCAGCAGCAAGTCCGACTCTACCGCAACCTCGGCGGGCGCGTCTTCACCAAAAACGACTTCTTCGAACACATCCGCAAGATCAGCATCCCCATGCTGACCATCGACACCCCGCGCGCCTCGCTCAGCAGCCTGGCCAACCCGGCCCCGGTCATGCTCATCATCGACGCCCTCCTCGGCCTGGCCATCTCGTTCGAAGAGCTCCGCAACGGCGACCAGGCCACCGTGTACGAGCTCATCGAGTGGGCCAACCGCAACGAGGCGTTCGTCATGGCCGTCGACGTGCCCAGCGGCGTCGACCCCTCCTCGGGCAAGGTCAGCGTCGTCGACGGTATGCGTCTGTACGTCAAGCCGCGGTATGTCGTCGCCGTCGGCGCGCCGAAGCGCGGCCTGCTTGAGGCGATGGTTGCCGCGGATAATGATGATGGGGACACGGTCCTGGCTGGGGAGGCGCCTGTTGTTGCGGATGATGCGGTGCTGGAGTGGAAGCTGTATTTGGTGGATATGGGGCTGGGCCAGGCCGTGTGGAAGAAGGCGGGGACGAAGATGAGGAAGGGGGTTGATTTTGGGGAGCGGTGGGTGTTGGAGATGAGGTATCGGGGTATAGCGAGTGAGGAGGACGAGGAGGAGGTTGTGTGAGCTTGCTTCTCCTTTTCTCGTCTCCTTGGGCGGGGTGCGCACAACCTCCTCCCTTTCCCTTTCCCTTGGGTTGGGGTTTGGGGTGGGGTGATGGTGATGGTGGAGGTCTGTCTCTCTGTTTTGGGTCCTTTTAGGGGGTGGAGTGGGGTGGCGGAAGCATGGGTCGGGGCAGGGGCATATTGCATCAGGTCGGGGTCATTTATTCTTTTTCGGGGTGTTTTGGTTTTTTTTTTTGACCTCAAGCAAGGCGTTGGAGTGGTTGTTTTTTTGCTTCAGTGGTTGGTCTGCTTTTTTCGAGAGGACCGGTTGGGTTGGGGGGGGGGGGACTGCTTCAGGTAGTTAGAGAATGGAGTGCCGCCCTGTTCATTGGTCGGTTGGGAGTCGGGGTCATGGAAAAGTGACTTGTTGTTTTGGAAGGGGAGATATATAATGCAAGATACCTACTGACATTGTGTTTCCTTTTTTATGACTCAGGGATGGACTTGAGTGCAGTCTCTCACACCAAGGGCCTGATTTTCACCAACTGGCCAGTCCAGACTGCGCCAATCTAACTCCCGCACCCCTGGTTACTCAGGGCAGCAAGACCAAGCGCCTTGTAACGGAATCATCATGATATGCAGGCGAGGAGAGCAAGAAAGTCAGCGAGGAAGACGAGTAAGTTCAATGTCAGCCTGCCTCCAGTCTACCACGACCAAGCGAATCCAACGGCAAGCGACCGTAGTTGATCTGCCTCAAAGTGTAAAGCCGCCAGTCAAATCCATTATCCTTCCAGGATCATACGCATCCCTGATCAGCCTCAGCCGCGCAGCGTTCTGCACACCGTACAGCTCTTCAGCCGTGGTGCTTGCAATCGCATAGTTTGGATACATCGCAAAACTACGCTGGTAGATGCCCTCCTGGATGGCCACCTGCTTAAGCGTCTCGACAGACTGGGCGATCTGAGCATACCACCAGTCATCCTCAGTTGCACTGAGCCAAGCAAAGTACAAGTTGAGCTATAAAACCGAACACCTTGCGTTAGTGACTTTTCGACAAGAGAGGTGAGGAGAGAAGTGAACTTAACCCCCTCGAGGAGGAGAGGCTTACAGGCCATAAGGAGTCCGAATGCGGGTATGCACTATCTGTAGCATATTGGCCGTACAATGCAAACGGCTCGATATCGTAACTGACGGTCGTGGCTGTGTGCAAGGCCGAGATTGCCCCGATTCTCTGGTTATTGAAAACAACCGCTCTTAGTTTGCTGTTTTTCGTGTCTCGTTCAGCAACAAACGTACCTCTGCTTCCGCCCTGATAGCCTCCAAAAATCCAGCAGTGATATTCGTCGTCGAGAAAGTTGAGAAAGTGCCTCTCGCATTGACAGCAAGACTTGCTGGGAAGCTCTGAACTAGCTCCCTGAATGTCTTCTGCCCTGTGTTATCGAGGAGCGTCGGAATACCGTCGAAGATGTTCAGAATACTCGGCTTTTCTGGGCCGTCATGGAAGAACAGAACCAGCGCACTGACGCCTATGATCGATCCCTCAAGCGTTGTGATGATCTGCACCTTAGGATCTGTGTTTTCCTGGCCAAAGCGCTTGGTGGCGTTGATCAGAGCAGGAATGGCAGTAGGGGGATAAGCGCGGAGGCCGCCCTGAGTGGCCTGAGTCAGTACCAATATGAAACATCTTAAGAATCAATACACTAACCCAGACTTTAGCGGTTTGGGGGTGAGTATAAAACTCGGCTGAGGTCACGATTCCAAAACGGTTGCCGCCCCCTTTGAGGGCAAAAAACAAGTCTGCATTCTGGTTTGCAGAGGCTTGGGTGATTGTGCCATTCTAGAGAATCACTATCAGCGAAATCTAAACAGAGGGCTAAGCTCATAGCATAGTCAACTCACTGGCAAGACCACGTTGAAAGTTTTTACCGTGTCCACAGTTAAGCCTAGTTGAAGTCAACGTGGTGCAACTACGCAATAGTGGTAAGACACCCACCGTGCTGATTTGTCTTCCTAATGTCTCTTAGCGGAGCTGCGACCTTCAGTCGATCCATTGTCGAGCAATCTGCAGTTGACTTACCACGAGTATCCGCCTCCAAGACTAAAACCGCCGACCCCAGGCCCAGGAACCCGACCACCCACGACATTAAGGCCAGTGTCTGCCAAAGCGTCGTAGACATCCGTCCATTTCTGACCACACGTTAGTCCCAAGGGGCTTACCTGAAAACCACTTGATCTGCTATTACTTACCTGACCGAATCCGAGCGTGACAGTTGTTTTGTCCGCAGACAACTGCACTTGGTTGAAACGTCTAAGCGAGATATGGATCCCTTGAGTGCCGGAGAAGCCCTTGTTGCATGTGTGGCCCCCTGAATAGACGGCAAAAGGCACACGGGAAGCGCCGATGATCTTCAGCACAGCTGAGACGTCTGCTGGTGAGCCGGTCTCAACGACACAAGCTGGTATGTCGTTCGAGGAGAGGAACCAGTGGTTGATATCGCTAGCAAACCGCACAGGCTGAACTAGGGGTTGTGCGTTGGCAGGTGTTGTTGGGCCGGAAACGGGGAGCGAGACTTACTGGGGAAGACCACCGCGCTTGCACTGGAAATTGCGCCTACGATCTGTAGGCAGGTCACCGTTGCGTCCAGAAGAGCCCAAGATTTTGCCACTCCAAGAGCAAGGATCAAAACACCGAAGAGGAGATGCTTATGGCCCATGATGGATTGGTGGATTTCAGCTGATAAGCCCGAGAAAGCGAGAGCTACCAATGTGAAAAATCAGGGGCCAGAGCTGGAGACAGGAAAGTCCATATATAACTGCTGAGAGTTTGGTACATGCAAAAAGTCCCTTCACCAGAGCTAAGAAATCCCCTGACGACACAGCCCTGCCTCTCCCTTCGGCTGGCACCCCATACCGATGATCCCCATGGCATCATCCTCTCCCTGTCCTGTCACACTCTCGAGCTTCATCAAACCCCCCGAGCCGGGTTAGCTATCCGTCCACTGGCACGGCGTGGCTGGCTGAATTGTCGAATGTTCATGACCGCGTTGAGATCCGGGATACCGGAATGGACTATTTTGGACCACTTAAACCCGCCGACCTAACGCCCTAGCAGCGCCCTCGAAGCGCCTCTCCTGCGGGCCTGGTCCCTAGGTCTCGGAGGTCTCGCTACCCTGCCCCAAAAGTCTTCGGCCAAGCCATCGCGGTCCAAGTCCTGATTCAGCCTTCTGTCGCGTTCCCGGCTCTCACACATGTCGGGGGTGGTCAAAGATGCCCTAACAGTTATACAGGCCGTACCGTCATGCATGACACAACCCTGACTTGCATGAATACGAAAACTGACGCACTGATTGGTCGGATGTGCGAATCCCAACTCGCATTTCCCCTCCCTCTATGCCCTAAAAGTTATCCAGGCTGAGACACGCTCGAGACAGGCTCACAGGCCGTACTGTACCGACATGCATGACACAACCCTGACTGCATGAACACTAAAATTGACGCACTATGATTGGTCGGATATACGAGTCCCAACTCGCATTTCCCCTCCCTCTATGAGACGTCAATAATCTCCTTTTGTTGCAGCTAAGCTATACTTTGGTAAGCTCTCATTAGCGTGGCAGGTACGTGAGAGCTTGGTAGGGAAACCAAGAAGCTTGGTATACAGGTAGAGGAGGTTTTCTTTTGTATATTTACCAGCTCTAGAGAGCAGCTCTCCTTTGTAAAGAACATGGCACTTTATCCCCTTATTTTCCACTACCAAGAAGCTCCCTGCAGTGTGACACCTTTTCGAGGCTCTCGAGGATCGAGAGGTCGAAGAGGGAGTTGAAACGGTTAGAGAAAGAGGACTGTTACAATAACGATTTAAACGAGGCACGCGCGAGGATAAACTACCGCTTAGCCATCTAACTAACTATAGTTAGCCAGTATTGCACGAGTTCGGGGACCGAGAGGTTTGCCGTCCATGGGGTATAGCTTGGCAGGTACCCCAACGGACCCTGCTTCTCTACAAGCCCATAACGACGCCAGGCCCTCACTTCGAGGTGCAGTTCTCCTGGGATCCATATGCAGAACATGGAGCGGGGTACTGCGGAACGGAGAATCAGGGCACCACGAAGAGACACCGCCCAGCGAGACTAAAAAGCAACGGGACTACAAAGCTCAAGAACAAGCCAACTTCAACGTCAAGGAGGGCGAGATACACTCCGGCGGACGACGCAACGATCCTTCGGCTGAATGGGCAGGGACTATCTTGGATCGAGATCGCCGAGCAGTTCCCGGGCGCAGTGCCGGGGCTAGTGAGGAGAAGTATCACACTCTTCTGGGTTCGGGCACTCAGTGAATGTCCCATTGGACCCACCCTATTTTATCCACCATGAAGCCGGGTGATACGGTTCTCGTCTTTGCCGGAGCTCACATACCTCATGTCATCCGGGAACAGGAAGGTATCAAATCGCACTGGGAATATGTGGGGGAGGCATACTACGATGGGATCGTGGACGGGAAAGCTTGGGATAAGGGCAACCTCGGAGTGTTCTACCTTGTTTGAAATTGGTTGAGACCTGTCTCGCGTGATGACACAAGCAAGGCCCAACACACATGCACGGATAATGTACTTTGACAACCAGCGTCCTGTCATGCTTAAATCGTACAGCAATCGTCCGTCGAGTTCCATCATCGCTTCTCAGCCCACCAACTGGGTTTTATGGCTCAAAGTGACACTAATTAGGTACGGTATATAGCCCACCCGAAGCTCCCAATCATCATACACACCGCCGACGCTGACAATCCACTTCCAAGTCCTCCTCCTGAGCTGTTCGGGCTTCCTGGTAGACCAGTTCCGGGAAGGGGTAATGCACTAGTCGGGGGATCACTTCGCAACGTGGTGGTAAACGGGCCCGTTGTGATCTGATTCGACCCTGTTTCCCGGCTGCTCGTGGACCGGGGCGTCGAGGTTGCGGGCCGAGCTGCCGAGAACGTCGCTGAATTCGGGTTGTGAGTCGTGACAAGTGAGATGGAGTTTTTCGACAGCCTGGACAGAACGCTGGTCGGGATGGGAGCAATGGCGAATCCTGCGCTAGTACAAGCGCTAGACTCCAGCGACTCTGTAATGGCCACGGATACATAGTTTATCGCCTTCTTGCAGTCATCGCAACTAGGAGAACATCCCTGGCTTTAGCTCTGAGTCCCAGGCCCGGCGGTCACAAAACACTTACGCCTGAAGCACGGACAGCCAGCCAGTCTGGCATTTGCAGAGGTCCCATGCCGTGTAGTTCTTGTTTGTGGACCCCAGAGCGTCAAAGCAGGGAGTGGCAAACTCGTGGTTCCAAATGGTGCAGATGCCATTGGGACCAAAACAGTCGTCGACCGAAGCGCGTCCTTCGAGCACAACGTGTTCAGGAACCTCGAGACTCGCCGCCAGCACCGTGGCCGCGAGGAGTGCAGCCTTCGCAAGCACCGACAGGGGCGAAGCCATCAGAGATTGCCGTAGTTTGTGAGTCGTGGATGGACGTGGACTGTGTGACCTCGCCGGGGAGCGGCCCAAGCCAGGAGTTATACTCTGGGAAAGGCCGCGGCTCAAAATGACTGGCCGCATGAGGTTGGCCCGATATTCCGCACGGAGTCCTACTCCGTACGTGCCGCCAACGCGAACTAGGAACCGAGATATAGAACCAATCATCTGGTTGCTGAGTGTCACGACTGATGCTCGGTCTACCCAAATCGGCCAAGCGAAACGAAGGTTTTTCACAAACGAGTTCCGCTCAGGAGGTTTAGGTGATATCGCGTGTAGCCCCACTAATAACACTAAGAAGGCATGATGGATGCCAAATGCTGCGGCCCGCCTCGCGACAGAGTCAAGTTGTTTTCTTCCAAGTCTCTCTCCTTCCTTTCCAGGTTTTGATGGGCGACGGTGAGCTTCGCTAATCATCCCACCAACATGGCTGAACTCACTATCGGCTATGTTGCCGGTCTCATATCCCTGGGCGTATTCATCGGTGTGTGTTCCTGCCAGGAAGATGTCAAGTTTGAAGCACCCACTGACAGCATGAGCCCTCCCCCCCCGCAGTTCAGGTGCTCTACCCGACCTCTCTCGCATTCATTCTGGCTGGCGTCTTGCGCGAGAGGGAGACAGCGGCAACATGGTGAGACACGTTGTGCTTGACCACCTCTTGCTCGTCGCTCATAAATGACTCCTTCTAGGTCGGTGGCCGGCTCCTCGCTTCAGAGCTCATGGTGGCCCCAGATTCTCCGGGCTGACACGACCCGCTCCTACGGGGTTCGAAAAACAGTCCGGTTCTTGAAGGCCGCAAAGCTTGCCCTGGCCGTTCTCGTCACTGCGGCCAGCATCATTACGCCTCTCGGTCTCTACGACGCCCTCGAGCTGTCCGATGCCACGTTTCCAGAGTTCGAGTACGCAGCCGACACGTCCGCGTTTGGCGCTGCAACGCCACCCCGAAGCAATTTGTCTTTCAATCGCCACTGCTTGTACGAAGTTGGCAGTAGCGTGCGCATACAGCTGCCGATCCCCTGCCCCTATTCCGAGTTCGACGCTGTAGTTAACTACAACGGGACCTCCATCTCATGCGACTATCCGAGCGGGTATAACAATACAGTTCCTGCCGTCTTGCACGACATCTACTCGAGCGGAACTCGTCTGGCTGCCACCACAGTGTCCAACTTCTTTGACGTTCAGTGGAGACAGTACGGCCGCGCCGTCACCGACTCCATGTCTGATTTCAAGTTCGGCAACGGCACCGAGTACTTGTTTGGCAAGTACAGCGCCATCCTGTCGTTTTTCTGGGAGGAGGGGGTCCACATCGTCGAGGGTCTGCTTGTCGACACAAAGACCGGCGCACTAGGGTTCCGCAATCACACAATCCCTAGAGGCCAGCAGTATAGGGAGCACGGGGCCGTCTGGGCTGAGGACTTGCTCTTTATCGAGCCTGAGACCGTCTGTGTCGACACAAATTTGACCTTCGAGTTCACGATGGCAGCTGCCCGCGGCAACGGCTCTGCCTCGTTGCCTCTTTCGGAATACTATCTTGTCGACAGAGGCGGATTTGCCGGCCTGAACCATACGTATCCGGAATACGACCACGACAATGCCCAGAATCATCCGGACCTCCAAGCTCGAGCTTTCAAGGCGGCGTACCTCCACAACGCCTTCGCTATGGCGTACCTCAACGTCACCAGCATTCGGCCCTCGTGGCGTTATCTCAATTCCACACAAGGCCGCAGGTTCCCTCTCCCCTTGACAACGACAACGTCCGAAGATTACACCATTCCGATGATATCGAACTTCGAACCGGCATGGCTGCTGCCGAAAGCCGCGAGTGTCGGCAAGGACGTCACGTATCCCAACCCATACAATATTTCGGCCAATGACTTCGAGTCCATTGGTAAGCCGCTCGTCCCTTGGTTGTCAGCCGCCGCTGGCCGTGACATGAGACTGACTCAAGATACCTTGTCCAGAAATCATATGCTCAGGTACAGGAGGTGCCGATTTTGCCAACGCCTCCAACATTTATGTCTCCTGCGGGCTTCTCCGTGGCCCTCCGAGACCCGTTGACGCTCTTTCGCCCTTGGTCTTCAGCGAGGGCAGCAAGTGGGCCTCATCGCTCTATTCCTGCGCGAGCGCGGTCAAAGCAACCATCAAAACCGTCACCTTCACGCTCGCCGGCAACAGCAACGGCGACGGCAACGGCGGCAGCAGCAACAGCCCAGGGTTGAACCGGCTGGCCGTCACAAGCATCACACCCAAGACCTACTCGTCGCCGTCATCGGCACCGCTGTGGGGCATCGAGGACTCGGGCATGAAGCTGTTCCAAATCAAGCCGCTATGGGGCCTGCTCAGCTCCGGCTACGCCCACGCGCCCAACGTGTCGGCCGTGCAGAAGCCCGAGCTGTACCTCGTGGCCAACGGCGACATTTCCGATTTCTCCGCCCTCTACTTTGGCGCGCCGGGGATGTCATTCGCGGACAACCTCCCCGCCGCGACCATCCCGTTCGTGGGGCTCAACACCGTCTACCGCCATCTCGACTCACTCGACAGCAGCGGCCTGCCAGACTACCTCGGCCGGACCTCGCTCGGGTCCATGGCGACGTGGCAGAGTCGGATGACCGACACGGCCAGCGCGGGCAGCATGCTCAACTCCATCTGGGCAGACATCACGGCCACGGCCGTGGTGGGCACCAAGGGCGCGCACGACATTGACGGGCTGCGGATCGCGGTGCACCCCGTCGTCCGCCGCGTCAAGTACCACATGGAGTTTGCCGTGCCGGCGTTCGTGGCTCTGGCAGTCTCCCTAGCCGTACTGGCGGCGGCGGCGGTCATGGCGGCGCTGCCGGGAGGGTCGAGCCTGCACGCGCTGAGGGTGAATCTGAAGCGCACGACCGTGGGCAGGGCGTTGGTGCTGTTGACGGAAGATGGCCCGGAGCCGGGCGAAGGACACGGCGCGTTCATCATTGCGGAGGAGGAATGGGCTTTGAAGAACGGTTCCAAGGAGGTGGAATTTCACCCCCCGGCAGAAGTTTCCACCCAACAGATCACTCCGCAGAAGGAACATGAGAACGGCGCGTCGCCTAAGCAGGGCCCTGTTGTGGTAGTGACCGACGACAAGACCCAGTTGTAGGGTCAGAGGTAGAGTTGGATCCGACTGAGGACAATGCAAAGGATGGCCTGTCAGATGCTGTAACGGGCTGAGCCCTGCAGAGGCCTCGGCGACTCTCGGCCAACACGGAGCCGGGGCCGCGCAACGAGCAAATGACCCCTAAACATCACTGAGTCAAGGACTCCACCAACAACCCCATTACGCTTACCCCTTTTTCATCTATCGCCACCGTCTAGGCAGATTGAAACCAGCATAACGCGCTGATAGTTTTCCCTTCTTTCCTTTTCCTTTCTTTAAACTAAGTTATACTTGTAGTCGTCATCAGATAGTTTGCAATATACTCCTAGGACCGTTACAGGAAGACTTCTCTAGTGCTAGTGAACTTCGATACAACAAACACGCGGTTGTGCACTGCGAGGCTGACGATAATGAAACAAAAGATCAACCTCTTAGCAAGGGTAAAGAAGAAGATAGGCCTAGAGGAAAGATAGTTAAACCCGAGATACCACAGAGCAAGAGGCAGTCACTTACAGCTTCGGCTTGTTATCTATCCCTTATATAGTGCGTAAGTCTAATGAATATAGCGAGGGTGTCCTCGCCAGTTTCCAGATAGCATACAATCATCAATAGAACGTCCTTGTAACAGAGCGCCTTTAAGCGTCCACGACCCTCGTACTCTTACAAAATCATCTTTTCAAGCAACCTTGAATGCTTATTGGACGCCTCGTCTTCATCGTAATGAAGGAGGGCTAGTACCACCAGATAGGGGGGCGACTTTACCCGAGCTGGATGCTGATCAATGACAAGTCCCCCTTTTCATCCCCCTTTTCATCCCCCTTTTCATCCCCCTTTTCATCCCCCTTTTCATCCCCCTTTCATCCCCCTTTTCATCCCCCTTTTCATCCCTCTTTTCCTCCACCTTTTCCGCCTAACGGATTCAAAAATCCAAACTTCAACTTGACCCCCAACAACCGCGTCACCTCATCGATGACCGAGGTGAACACTGTATCTTGGCCCCCAAACATGTACATATGTGCGGAAGTACGGATATCTGCACCTGTAGGCACTAATATGCATGTGCATTCCAGGTTACTCAGGCTTGAAAGGTGAATATCTGCTGCCCCGAGGCGCATGAGGCGCGGTAGCGGCGGATTGAGCTTGGTGTCATTGCTGAGAACTGCACCACAGAGCCCCAGACTTCAAAGTTAGGACAACATATGCCAGTATGCAGGTTGGAGCCTGGAGAACCCTGACCGATAGGCAAGTCCTTTACCTTCCTTGGTATGTACATACATGCATACAGAACTTGGTGCTCCGCTGTTTCGAAATGCGATGATTGGATGGTGTGATCCCGAGGGAGCCGCCTGACAAATCTTCTGATGTCGGCGATATCCAACGCACGCCGAACTAAGTCACTGGGGCTTATGTCCGAAAACGACTACCGTGTAGATTCGAGAAGCTCCATGCGTCTAGTTTATTTATGCTGGGACCGGCCGGTGGCATCACACACCTAGGGTTGTTCTCCTCAAGTTTCTTCGCGAGACTTGACTGCACGTTTCTCTCAACCTCTCTAGACCTGAATTACTTGCCATCCACCGTCACCACAACCCACCATGGCTCCAACCATTCTCATCGCCGGCGCCACAGGCAACACCGGCAGAGGCGTAGTCGAGACACTCTCCGAGCTGCTAAACAAAATCAACAACAACAACAACCCCCTATCCGGCACCCGAATCCTCGCCCTAACCCGCTCCCTCCAAAACCCCGTCGCCCAACAATTCACCCACCTCCCAAACGTCCAAGTCCTCAAACAAAACTGGACCGACATCACACCCTCCTGGCTCCTCTCCCAAGGCGTCACGCGCGCCTTCATCGCCTCCCACAACCAACCCGACCAGTTCGCCGCCGAATCAGGCTTCCACCTCGCCCTGCTCCAGGCTGGCGTGCAGTACGTAGTGCGCATCTCGACGGCCGCCGCCAACGTCCGCCCGGACTGCCTTGCCTACTACCCGCGCACGCACTGGGCCGTTGAGGCGCTGCTTAGCGCGCCTGAGTTTGCGGCGCTGCAGTGGACGTCGCTGCGGCCGAATCTGTTTGCGAATTTTGCGCTGGGTAGTGCTGCGGGGTTGATTAGGGGGTTTCGTGAGACCGGGGAGCAGGAGACGCTGAGGTTGCTCATGCCGGAGCGGGGGGCTATGGCGGTTGTTGATCCGTTTGAGGTTGGGGTTGTGGCGGCGCATCTGCTTGCTCAGGTGGATCCCGTTGTGCACGACAGGGCGAAGTTTGTGGTCAATGGGCCGGAGGATGTCACTGGCGCGCAGGTTGTGGAGATGGTGGAGGGGTATATTGGGACGCGGGTTGAGAGTGTCAGTTTTAGGGATGAGTCGTTTGTGGAGGCCATAGCGGCGGCCGCGCCTGAATCGAGGGGCATCTTTTTGTCGGGGAAGCATTCGCTGGATAGCGTGGAGGCGGGGGATGAAAGGTGGAGGGCTTCGGCGACGAGTAGGGAGGTGTTGGGCCTGGCTGCGCCGACCCGGACGCCGGCAGAGGTGCTCAAGGCCTTGTTGGAGGAGTAAACCTGAATTTGGGAAGTTGGGAAGGCATTGGCTTCGAGACTGGATCGGATCGAACTTGAGCGGGCTGTTATACACAGCTGGATAAAGAGGCCCTGGATATGTGAAACAAGCCATTGAAGACCTGATGAGATTGTTCAATCATCTTGTTCTTCATCCTCACCCTTATCACACTCAAACTCGCTCCCCCTCCCAGTCTCCTCACGGAGGTGCGCTTCCAAACCAGCCCAACGTCAAACGCAAGCCCATCACGAAGAGGGTCAAGCGACAGTCGGCCAATTACTGCCCCGGCCATCTGGTCAACCCACTGCTCCGCAGAAGTATTACTCGGACGAGTGAGACGGCCAGGGTTCAGGACGACGCGTGTGTGAGAGGGACGGGGGGGATTGTCAGCGGGGTTTGAAGACGGCAAACGGGCTTGCGGTTTGTTATGTTCCCGGCTGGGTCTGGGTTCATGTCGGAACTGGAAGGCTTTATTTTAGTAGAGTCCGTCCGTCTCATGAATTAATCAGTCGTTTCAGCGATACCTGGTAACCTATCTGGGGAGCTCTTGGTCGTCCAGCTCGTCCAACCAGCCCCGTCTTCTCGTGAACTCAGGTTCATCAACGGCCCGAGTCCCCCCGCAGCTGTCAATCCAAAGCCGCTGAGCTTCTGGGCACGACTGGAAGTGCTCCAAAAACCCCTTCCTCGAATAGGCCCGGTCTCGGCGCTCGTACATGTCGTCTTCATCCCCGCCCCAGTCCCCGTCTGCGTCATCCGCCTCCACGGCAACCTGACAGCCCTTGCAGCTGACGCCGTGCTCGACCCGACCCGAGAAGCGGTCCAATGAAGGGAACGCGGCTGCAGCCATGCACCTCAGGACGTCACAGTTGGCACCACGGACGGCCGTTGAGAAAAGAACCGCGCCATCCACCTTGGCTGAATCCATGTCGAGGCCCTCCAGAGCCTCGCGAGTGACACTCTCAGGCACAAGGTACAGACGCAAAGTGCGAGAAGCCTCTTGCATGCCGTAGAGACCAGGTACTGTGTGCAGCACGGGCACGAGGCTGCGCAGTCTTGCTGGGGATACGCCCGCTCTTTGTCGGAGGGGGGTGAAGAACAACATGTTGAATTGGCGAGAATCCTGTTCTAGGCAGTGAAAGCAGCAGCGCTCGGCCGTGGGGAGGAAGAGGAATCCACCGAAGGAGCCACAGAGTTGGCAGTTTATACTGCAGAGTGCCCGGTAGAGCGCGCCGAACGTGAAGGTGGCGGCCAGTCCGGTCCGCAGGACGGCGCGTAGGGCTTCCAGGCCGTGGTGTGCGACGTGGCGGTATTCTGGGAGCGAGGATACTAGGACCCGTGACGCTCTGCTGACTTGGCGGAAGCGGAAACAGGAGCCGACATCGAGGAATGAACATATCGCTGCCATGATCTCGGCGGGAAAACGGCCGAAGCAGCCGAGCGTGGAGGCAGGCTGAGTGGGAAACGGGTGAGCGATGGAGGGAAGAATGGGGGCGTGTTCTCGTGGAGGCGACCGGATGACGACCAAGTCGAAATCACGGCGATGGTATGCGGCAACGCGCAGCAGCGCATCCTCCTGGTCTGGGCGGACCGTGACAGCCATGGCTGCATGTGGTGGCCCCGTGGTGACCAGTCGCTCCGTACTCGTTGGGTCGTTGGTTTCTGCGTCCGGGAATGGAAAGGAGCTGGTGTAAAAGCAGCGTTGCAATCTGCTGCCTGAAAGTAGGTGGGAAGGCACAGGGCGCACGACCAATAGGACACAAGCATGCTTGGGTACCTCTTGTGACACCCGAGTTAAACTTCCTCATAACACCTAGGTAGAGAAACAAACAAGAACTCGATAGTTGCACTCAATACTGGGCAGAATGTGAGGACATGAGGAGATGCTTGTCATCCAACTCATTGTCATTAAGCCGGTTGGTAACATTGAATAAATCACGGACTTGCTAATAATATCGCTATCAAAATCACGACCAAGCCAACCCCCCATAGTATAGTATCCCATTTCTCTGCCACTGTAATACTCCGTACTGTCTTTTCAATCATCTTAATATCCCCTCTGATCCCCCTGTCGTCACGCGTAAGTATCTGGCTCATCATCAACAGTTCACCTCTTCATCTAATGCGTCCTCAGTCAAGCAGATGCTCAGCCGAGTCACAAAACTCATCACTAGCGTTACTCTTCTCGTTGTCCATATTGCCAGTGTCAAACGCAAGACCCTGCTCCATAAGCACCTCAGGCGCTACCTCCTCACGCACAATAGCCATAAAATCAGCAAACACACGGCTAAGCTTCTCATCCCCATCATGGCGCTGCTGAAAGATCTTTTCAAAGTCCCCCGTGTGGTAGTCCTTGTCATATTTAAGCCGGATATGGTTGGTCAAGCAGAGAATAGCCAGCGTCTCGCGGTCGGCGAACTGCGCGGTCGTTTCCAGCAGGTGCGGGCCCCGCAGGCGCGGGCACCCGCTGTAGTCGGACCAGCGACTCAGAAGAAGCTGTAGGACGCGGTGGCTGTTGTTGAGGATGGCCGTGGTCAGGGGGGTCTGGCCGGCTGTGGACATGGCGTTGATGTTGGCGTTGTGCTCGAGGAAAAGCAGCGCGAACGGGACGTTGTCGGTGCGCGCTGCGTGCATGAGCGGGGTGCGACCGTCGACTCCGCTGGCGTCGACGTCGGCGCCGAAGTCGAGAAGGGATTTGATGAGGACGGGGTTGGAGGCGTTGCGCGAGGCGCAGTTGAGCGGGCTGCCAACGCGTTGCCCCCCTGGTATCACGGGATCTGGATTCGCGCCGGCCTCGAGGAGGATGCGCACGCAGACGGAATGGTTCTTCTCGGCTGCGTAGGATAAGGGGCCCGAGTGCTGGCAGTCGAGGATGTTGGGATCGGCGCCGTAGCTGAGCAATGCGGTCACGGTGCGCCCATCACCCCTCGCGGCGGCCCAGTTCAGCGCCGTGCGGCCCATGGCGTCCTCACGATCCACCGCAGTGGGATCTTCAGCAAGTGCCTGCTCCAGGTCTTTTCCGTGTAAGCCGAGAACAATACGATGTAGTAACGGGAAGTTCTGCTCCTCGACCCAGTCCTTGTTGGCGATGCAGGCAAGCTCATCGATGACTTCGCCGGAAAGGCCACCCATCATGATGGCATCGGCTGCCTTGTTGTCAGGGCTGTTGTCGTGGAGAGCCTTTGGTCTGGAGGTTGCAGGGTTAGTCCGAATCAAGCGAACGGGAGCATATGGAAGAAGGCAACGCCATATAATAGTGTGTAAGCCATTGTGTACGTACCTGTATTCCGCATCCGCGCCAGCAGCGTGGAGGAACCGGACCGTCTTATACTGCCGTGAGTAAAGTGCCCACTTGTGTTTTGTGTTAATTCGGAAACAAACAATTGGTATCACGGAGAAGAGGAACTAACGCGTATGAGCGAGTACCCGCGGGTGTCGCTCACATCCCGAGGCGAAGCGTCACCGCGGCGAAATAAGTCCTGCAGGCCCTGGATGTTGCCGCTTATGGCAAAGGTGACGGCGGACGCGGAGTCGGGTACGCGACGTAGCGAACGCAGCTGTAACGACGGGCCGAGGCTCGCATGGTAGGCGGCATGGAACCGGAGGATCTGCGACCAAAAGACGCCGGATGGAAACCAGTATTCGATGGACATCTGCGAGGCCTGGGGCTTGGTGCACATTGACACGTCACATCTGGTGCTGATGCCTGGGATGCCGGCGTGTTCGACAAAGAGCCGGCCCAGGAATCGACTCAGAGACGAGGGCGTCGATGACTTGCGGGTTCTGTGGCAGGCGCACTGCAATGGTGTCTGGGACCCCTCCAAGGCGTCGGTTAGTTTTCTGACGACAATTTTGACGCTCTCGAGCTGGCCATCAATGTGCTCGACGACCCGCTATAGAGTTTCCTGTGGCGGCATCGCTTCAACGTTGTGTACCATTTCGTAGCCGTCGTGACTGATTCGCAAGGACGATTTTCGAGTCAGCACGAAGGTTAAACAAGCCAAAGAGGGATCGCAAGAAAGTAAGGGTTGCAAGAAAAAGTGAGTGAGACTGACAGGTTATTAAGAGACGGGCCGCGAAGCAGGTTGAGGGTGCTTTTCACATGGGTGAGGCCATCCTGGATCTCGTGTAGGCGGACGAGATAGCTCTGCCAGACATGAGCGCGCTGGGTCGACTCGATGGCGGGCTGGTCGGTTCCGGCCTTTTCGACTTGGGCCGAGAGGTCGCGCAGTTCTTGGAGGAGGACCTTGGCGCGGCGCACAATATCACGGATCTGAGGGTGCCAGTGTGTTTCGGCCGTTGCCAGCGGCCGGTCTTGGTCGGGGGAGGCCATAGAATTCACAATCTCTTATTCGACCACGGGCCACTCGGGGTATGAGGAATCGGGAGGTCTGAGACAGAGGGACGGCCAGGCATGGGGCGCCGTGTGGCCGCCCTTTATCGAGCCAACAGGAACATGGAGGAGGGGTCGGGAACAAAACAAGACGGGTGATTCGTCGATTGAGCACATGTTGGTTGTTGGTTCAGGTGGTAGCCATGTACAACTCAAAATGGCAAACTGATCATGTGCTCGGCCAAATGGTCATTGTGGTCAGTTTTGGCTGGTCAAGCCATCACTTCACGGTCGTCTCTGTCGAGGAAGGAGAGGAGAAAAAAGACAGCAGGTGATGAATTAATTCGTCAATTGATTCAACGCAGCTCTGGAAAGAGAATGGCTGAGAGTTTGGGATGGCCAACTAAAAAGGGGCAGGTAATTAGCAGATATGAAAATAAAAAAAGAAGCGAGGTTGCAAACTTTGAAGACCTGGAATGAAAATCGATGCAAGGAAAACGGTTCTCAACTTCCATGTCAGGCTGCCAAAAACCCCAGTCCAGTTTGTGGGGAAAGTGGTTGTTCATGGGGCTTGGCATTGATGGGCTTTTCCGTTCCTAGCATGGTGCCTGCGACCTGGTTAACGACACTAATTAATAAATTAATCCTGCAGCGACGTTGAGTTGCAGTGCAGCATAGAATTGACCAACCAGTCATCGACATTTTACAGAGCAATAAATTATTCTGTACGGAGTAATACGTTTTTGAATACAGTACCTACCTCAACTTGGCATCGATGGCGCCGCCCGCGTTTGCCACGCCGCTCCCGCAGTCGCCGCGGTCCGACATTCTGGAATGGCGGTTCCCCAAGCCGTACCACAACCTGGTGCTGACGGGCCGGTCGCGCGCAGCATGGCACACATCGTTTGTGATCCCGCAGCTCAACCTGCTGCTCGACGCCGGCCTGTGCGTCAACAACCTGCGGCCCAAGCATATCTTCCTCACCCACGGCCACAGCGACCACACGCTGCTGACCCCCGCCTTTGTCAAGCGCAGCGACCCGCCCGACATCTACTGCCCGGCCGAGATGAAGGACGCCCTCGACGGGTTTATCAACGCCAAGACCATGCTCAGCGAGGGCGGCGGCATCTGGCCGCCCGAGAGCAAGTCGCCATATCTCGTCTACAAGAAGGATGATGATGATGACGACGACGGCGATGGTGATGGTGACGACGACATAGCCTCAGAGCAGCCCAACCCCAACCCGCAGACCCAAAAAAACAAAACCAAAACCCATCCCCTCCTCAAAACCCACCACATCCACCCCCTCCAACCAGGCACCACCGTCCCCCTCCCACGCCTTCCCCTTCCCCAATCCTACACCGCCACCGCCTTCGCCTGCGACCACACCGTCCCCTGCCTCGGCTACCTCTTCAGCGCGATCACCTCCAAGCTCAAACCAGAATACCGCTCCCTCTCCGGCCCCGAACTGCGCGCCCTCCGCCAGGACGCAGGGATCGAGATCACAGCCCCCGTGGCGACGCCCGTGTTCGCTTTCCTGGGAGATACGACGGCCAAGACGCTGGCGAGTGACCCGCCGCCGGCTTGGTTGAGTGAGGGGGTGAAGGTGGTGATTACTGAGTGTAGTTTCCTCGAGGAAGCGCATCGTAACCAGGCGGAAAGGACGATGCATACGATTTGGGCGGATTTGGAGCCTGTTGTGAGACGGTGGCCGGGGACGGTTTTTGTGCTGATGCATTTTAGTTTGAGGTACACGGATGAGGAGGTGAGGCTGTTTTTTAGGGGGAGGGAGGGGTTGGGGAATGTGGTTGTTTGGGTTGATGGGGAGCCCGGGGAGGGGGAGGGCAAGGGGAAGAAGGGGTGAGAGAGAGTGGACTTCTTGGGACCTATTGATTACCTAGGTACCTACCTAGGTAGGTAGGTACCCTACAATTTCCTCCTTTCACATCTCCCATCCCGTCCATCCCACATTATTTAAACTGACTAAAAAACTCCCAAGTCTCCTTCGCCGCAAACGTCTGACTCGCCCCCTTCAACACCGGCGTCTGTATATGCCCGCCATCAAACGCAACCCACGTAACCGGATACCCCTCCGCACACCCCTTATACACCGTCTTAACCATCGTCCCATCCCCAGACTTCGGCTCCGCCGCCGTCTGCCCCGCACCACACCCATTATTCTTCACAAACACATCCCTCAACTGCCTCCCCCCTGAAATCGGCAACAACGGATCCCCCACCCCATGCTGCGCATAATACGCAATCGAATCCTTGCCCCCCTCACACCCGCTCAACAACCCCCCTGACAGCACCGCCACAGCACGGAACTGCTTCGCGCGCGCGCACGCAATGGCGTACGACATGGCGCCGCCGTAGCTAAACCCCGTCGAAAACCGCAGGTTCTGGTCCACGCAGAGGTTCTCCTCGACCGTCTTGAGCATGTCGTCGACGAACGCGAGGTCCTCGCCGCCCGTGTTGGCCCACCCGGCGTTGAGGCCTGTTGGGGAGACGAAGATGGCGTCGGTGGTGTCGTTGGCTGCGAGCGGGGGGAGGCCGTAGTAGGGGAGGTAGCTCTTTTCGCCGTTGGCGACGGTTGCACCGTTGTCGGCTAGGCCGTGGAAGGTGAAGATTAGGCGGTGGGGGGCGGTTGGGTTGTAGTTGGCTGGGAGCCTGACGAGGTACCAGCGGGGTTTGTTGTTGATTGTTGTTGTGTGGTTGCCGCTGGTGAAGGTGGTGGTGGTCTTGCCGCACCCTGGGGAAGGCTTTGCTGCGAGGATGTGTTGGGAGAGGGAGAGGAGGGAGAGGAGGGTGAGCAGCCCTGCCCAACGGAAGCCTAGAGTCGTCATGAGTGCGAGGAGGTAGATGGGTGCTTTAAGTGGAGGGAACGAGGATGGTCATCGAGAAGCCTATCCGTGATGATCTCTGTCAGGGAAAGAACACGGCCTGTCTTACACGTCTTATACAAGTCTGCTCTCTCTCGCGCCCTTTTCGGCTCTCCATCGCGGTACCTGGGTCTTGGTTCCGCAGATTGCTCCCTGTATTCGAAAGCCGATAGACCGTCTTTGAATGCCCATCTTAGGTTTCATCATACGCCGTTCTGATTTTGGTAGATTACCTCCCCGCTCACCCACTTGTCCGAGTGATGCAGAGCTATGCCATGCCCTTGCTCGGCTTGTCGATTCGGTACTCCTTCCCCAACACTTGGCTTGCTGTTGACACCTTATAGGCCATCTTGACTGTCCATGCTAGGTTTCCGGGTCCACTGCCACCCAGATAACTGAGAGCCCCCGCTCCTTGATTCAGACTTGCCAAAGCGGCTAATTAATCAAGCTGCTGGGAATTGATTGGGTTGAATTAGGACAAACAGACCTTGAACTGGCATCGGAAGCGCGTGGAGGTGGCAGCCGGCTCAGCCATCTCGAACGTGGATGACGGAGGACGTGGAATTTCCGGATCAAAGGTGCGGCTATCACGGCGAGTCTGGGCGACAACGGCAATGCCGCCGGCATTCCCCACCCCATTAATTAATGGAAAGCTCAGCCCAAAGCCAGACCCACGGGCATATATTCCCGTCGACTCTTATTGATTATACTCCATCCCGATCGACCCGAGCCTCCTCCAAGACATCAATTCTCTCTCCTTGCTTCTTGGATGATCATTGACTTGTACTCTTCCCCGCGCAGGCTTGCTCTGACGGGAAAAGGCTCGTCAACCGCCTCCTGGTTCAATGTCTCGGCATTGTAAGGGCCGTTCTAGGCCAGGAGCCGTAAAGTGTCAGCAAACGGGAGCAAGAACAAGTACAGAAAGAGAACCTGAACGGTCAGAGGAACACCCACCGGCTTGTAGTTGACGCACTGCACCAGCCTAGCCACGTTGATAAACAGACTCCGCTGAGCAAGTCGATAGCCCACACAGATCCGGCGCCCGCCGCCAAACTGCCACAGCCCATGCGCAATGTCCTGCTCATGGCCATCCAACCACCGCTCCGGCATAAACCGCTCCGGCTCATCACACTCACCACACACAGCAGGCCCGTTAATAACAAACCCCGTGCCAGCAGGAAAGTAATACCCCTCAAACTCCACATCCCGGCTGGCCACATGGTCCGGGGTCAGCGGAAAGATGGGCCGCCATCTTAGCACCTCCTTGCACATAGCACAAATATACCCCAACCGATCCATATCCGCCATCACCGGCAGCCTCGCACCCTCACCAACACCACACACACCCGATCAACCTCCTCCCTAGCGCGGGCAAACACCTCCGGATACTCCAGCGCAGCCATAACCAGGATATTCAGCGCCTCACGCGTCGTATCACTCCCAGCCTCAATCAGCTGCATCGCGACGTACATCAAGTCATCAGCATCCCCCCTGAATCGCGTCTCCGGATGGAGCAGGAAGTCGCGGACAAAAGACGGCGGGGCCGTGCCGGCCTCGACTTGGGCCTTGACCGGGTTGTACCACTTGCTGTAGAGCTCGTGGTTCCACTGCCCCAGGCGGGACCAGTACGGCCGCCAGGGCTGGAGGGAGCGGGAGAGGACATGTGCGACGTCCGGGAACCAGTCGATGATGCTGCGGCCGATGCTGCCGACGAAAAAGGTCACGGCGTTTTGCATGTCTTGGAGGTCTTTTGTTGATTTGAGAGAGTTCTGGCCGAGGGCGATGCGGACGACGACCGAGTTGGCGTAGCGGTAGTGGTGGCGGTGCCAGTTGTGGGGGTGGAAGACGTACTCGGCTAGCATCTTGGTGCTTTCTTCTTCTTGCCAGGCGCCGTACTGTTTTAATGCCGTGCCGCTGAGGAGGCCGTGCATGACGCGGCGGCGCTCGGCCCATTCGTCTTGGGGGAGGAGCAGGGAACGTCGGTCCCGGCTTACTAGGCCGCTGGCTACGGGCATTGGGGAGCGCGTGTTGGTCTGGCCGCCGCGTTTGGCGATGATTTCGTTGATGACGCGGTGCGAGTTGAGGAGGATCCAGGTCTTGGATCCGAGGTGGAGGGTCGTCATTTCGCCGTATTTAGCCAGTTCCTTCAGCTAGATATTTACATGATGGTCAGCGAGACGATGCAGACTGGACTCAAGGGAGCAACTGTAGACACAATACATAAACGTACCGCCGGTTTTAACGAGTCGTTGCCTTTCCGGGCCAGCGAGGCCAATGAGCCGAGGAGGGGCAGACCACGAGGCCCGGGAGGCAGTCTGGGCCGGGTTCCATCGCGCGCTCTCCTCTTGTCAACCGGCTTGAAGTAGTCAAGACAGACGAGCGAGAGGGTGCACAGGGCAAGCCCAACGACAAGAAGGACTTATCAAGTTTGTATATTATAGTTACAGGTAGTCCATGCGTCTTGGGACTAATCGAAAAGAGAGCCTCTACACTGTGCTAAGTATGGAAGCGTCCTTGAGGTCTAGTTGGTAGGGAAGAGAACTCTAACAACACAAGTCTGTCTATCAAACCAATGCCTAATGATAACGAGAGCAGAACCCCCAGCTCACCCAGCCATCCCAACCAGAGCACACGCCTAAATCCCCTCCAACCAAAACCTACAGCGCGAGTTAGCCACCGGGTCTGTCACCACCGCGTTTCCCGCCGCGCCGGTGATATTGAGCGTATTAGCCTGGGCGGTAAACACAGGAATCTGCGACGCGGTATTCCCAGCAGCAGCGACTGCCCCGGCCCGGACGAAATCAGCAAAGAAGCGCTGCATAGCAACAGCCACACCCCCATCAACCGCAATACCCAGCGAGTCGGCGGCGCCGCCACTGAAAAAGGTGTACGCCACGTCCTGGGCGTGCACGCCGGGCGAGACGGAGAACTTGTAGGCGCGCGTCTTGTTGGCATAGGCGAGGTCCAGCGCGAAGGCGTTGCAGAGGACCAAGGCCTCGCTCGCGGCGAGGGTGAGGCGCTGTGTTTGCGTGGTGTAGGGCTGCGCGCCTGAGAAGTCGGCTGGGTAGACTGAGGCGGTGAGGGCTTGGATCTTGGTTGCTGGTGTTGAGGGTGCTAGGCTGGCGAAATAGGTTGAGAAGGATGTGTTGTTCTGGACTCGCGGGTCTGTGAAGAGCAGGCCTTCGGCTGCGTTGTACGCGACGATCAGCTCGACTGACTTGTCGACGCGGCCGTTGGCTAGAGAGTGGGCGATGGTGTCGGGGACCATTAGGCCGTCTACGTTTGGGCCTGGTTCTGGGTCAGTTTGGGCCTTGTTCCACGTTGAGAAATGGATACATAATTACCAAAGGTGAAGTGGCCAAAGCTGGAACCGGCAATCATGGCGCCATTCACGCCCTGCAGCTGGGCCGTCGGCAGGTCCCTGGCGGCACTCATGGACGAGACACCGGCCAAGCCGAGGAACTGTTGGTAGACCTGGGCATAGACGGTAGCGTCCACGGCCGGGCGGGTAGCCGGCGACTGGATGATGGCACGCTTGAAGGGGCTGACCCCGGCAAGGCCTCCGAACGCGGCCAGTTGGGCGGCGATGCTGCTGCCCCCGGCCGACTCTCCCATAACCGTCACGGCGTCAGGGTCGCCACCGAAGCGGCGAATGTTGGCTTGCACCCAGAGCAGCGCCAGGCGCTGGTCGTAGAGACCGGCGTTGGTAGCAACGTCCCACTCGGAAGGGCCGCGGGGCGGGAATCCAAAGAGGCCGCTGCAAGAGAGCTGTTAGTAGAGACACAGAGTTGGGCAACACAAGATGGGGCAAGAGATCGGGAGACGAACAGGCGGTAGTTGATGCCGACGAAGACGAAGCCTTGCCGCCCGTCGCGGAGGCCTTGCGCGATCAACCCGGCAGGATCCACCTCGTTCTTTGAGCCGGCCGTGAAGCCGCCGCCGTGGATCCAGACCAGGACGGGCAGGCCGCTGAGACCCTGATCAAAGACGGCTCGGGGGGGCTTGACGTCAAGATACAAGCAGTCCTCCGACTCCTGGGGATCGGGGGCCGGCGCGCCCGTGCCGCCGCCATCCGAGGGCGGTGCCTGGCCCGTGATGGTCTCGATCATGAAGGGCACCGAGATGCCCAGCCACGCCCCGTTGCCCTGGGGGCAGATGCGCGAGACGGAGCCGTCATTGAGCGTCCTGTTGATGGTGATCTTTGGAACGGGCGTCCGGAAGCGCAGCTGGCCCACCGGGGGCTCGGCGTAGGGGATGTTATCGAAGCTGTAGAAGCCGCCAGAGACCTGTCCAGCATGTCAGGCCTGTGCCGGTTTCTACAAAGAGAGGGAATATACCCCGGCTTACATTGAGGCTTGCCACATGGACCGATGTCAGCAAGTCCACCGTGGGGAGGACCAGGCCGGCGCATGCCACACCAGCGGGCAGCAACATGCCGGACAGAGCCAATGGCACAAAGCCGCGGAGCCTCATGGTGCTCTGGGACTCAAATGTGATTATTGAATTGGGCGTAATGATCTCCAGAGAGAGGAATTACAGGCCAGGGACAACGTGATGGTTGCCACCCTTCATTTATGGACTGGAGTACGGAATACATCTACACAAGGAGCAGATGACGCCCCGTGCGGCTCGGAAATCCCGGCGGGTGCCCTTACACGATAGGCTCACAGGATGGGTCATGTTCTGGAAGCAATGCCAACTCGTGCGTTCTCGAGCCAACGTCAACTCACGTCGAGGAGGCCGGGCTGCCCGGCTGGAGAGCCGACGATCGATCAAGACAGCTTCATGGCGAGTGCCGGCGAGGCCTTCCGAGATGGCGAATCCAAGTGTGCCGCTCTCAACCCTGTGTACATCGTCGTTTCGTGGTGCGTTGGGCTGCATGGCGTTGCTTAGCCCGTCTCAAGTAGCGTGGAAACCACGCCCACGAACGTGGGAACAGGGATGAAGGTCTGCGTTGGTACCAAGCCAGGAGGCTGCGTGTGTCGCGACCCTTGGTACGAACGGGCGGGTGGAATGCCATGCGGACCATGCAGGACGCGTTTCCAGCAATGCAAACCACTCGCTACTTGCTTCACACGGAGAGCCTAGCGCCAGATCGGTCGTCGGCATTCGACATCGGCACTTTCCGGCGCCCGAGCGGCGGCTGGCTCCCTAGATCTGTGCCGAGCAACGTTGGCTGGGCCCGGGCAGCTCCCAGGTTGGCCCCCGGTGTTGATGTTGCATCGGGGAAGCCTGGGCGTGGAACAGGGGGCTCGCAAGGATACCGTGTTTTGTCATACAGTTGAAGGACCTCAAAAGATGCATTTAACCATGGCCTGGCCGGTCTCATCACGCTATTGTACATAAACTCTGCAGAACCACTAGCTCCATGTCCGTTTCGCCGTCGAGCCTGACGCCCTCTGCCCGCTGTTCCCTGCCCGGAGACCGTGCTCGAGGTCCTCCTCCTCGGACGCCTCCGAGTGCTCGTCGGCGTGCTCCAGCTCCTGGAGTCTCACAAACGGGCCTCCCTCCCCATCCGTATCGTTCCTTGTGTTGGGCCTCACCGCGGCGGAGCGGATGGCCGGATGTCTGGGCTGTGTCATGCCCGCGGAAGACGACTCCATGGCGTGCGGAAACCACTTGTTTACCAGCGGCTTGAGCGTGGCCGCGCACGCGCAGATGATGGCGATGTTCACTTCCACCGAGCCCCAGATCGCAATCGCAGACATGCCGTAGGTGACGTCGACAAAGTCCACGATGTAGCGGAGGTAGATAATGCGGACGGCGGAAACGAGACATACCCTGGGCATCTGTCAGCCTCAATCGCCAAAGTCTTGCAGGGGGACAAGAGAGGGAAAGGGGGCAAGGACGTACAAGAAGCCCAGCCCGAACAGCGCAATGACACCAATCTTCTGGTTTCTGCGCGTCTTTAAGGACCAAACGGCTGGAATGGGCAAGGTAAAGATGGCAAAATCGGTAGCGACGTGGAGCAACGAATTCATCAACCCCGCCAGCTCACCGGGGAGACACCAGGCTCCTGTAACTCTCGGGTCCCACACGGCCTGGAGCGGGATGCATTGGATGAAGAGGAACACCAGGACCCAGAGGTTGCAGACAATGACGGTCGCGAGGACGACGTAG
The DNA here is from genome assembly GCA_023628425.1 of Chaetomiaceae sp. PYS4301M. NCBI lineage: Eukaryota > Fungi > Ascomycota > Sordariomycetes > Sordariales > Chaetomiaceae > Chaetomiaceae sp. PYS4301M. The sequence goes on along the minus strand of JAMAKR010000009.1, from coordinate 488,595 downwards.
CTGACGATGCGCACGTACCCGCGGGTGAGGATGCGCATGTAGAGCAGAAGGATGGCCATCTTGGTGAAGGCTAGGCTCAGCCCGTAGAAGATGAAGGTGTACCACTGCTGCTGTTGGCGGGGAAATTGGGTGCCGGGGAGCCCCATCAGCGACTGGTTCGGATGGACTGGCAGCCAGCGAGAAGCGGCAAGAAAAAAAGGGGCGAGGCGGAGGGGTTTGGTCTGCCAACATACCATGCCGAACCGCATCCGGGCTGCGGGCGTCACCTCCCAAATATGCTTCCCCAAGCCCGACTGTGCCTCTGCGGACCGTTCAGTTTCGTCACGGCCATAGCCCATCACGACCTGTACTCACGCTGGATGGTGCCAATGGAGGACGCGCGAGAGAGACTCTATATGCGGTTTCTTGTCAGCCGGTGCCGCCCATGGCGCGCACGACGAACCTGGCTTGAGGGGGCGCAAGAACGTACTAGGGCGACGCCAACAAGGAGCTCTTCGTAGGTCGCGGTCTGCACAATGAAGGAACGGGTGTAAACCCGCTGCCCGAAGGCAACCACGGACAGGAGAAGCATGACGACGGCGGAGGCAATGACGGACCCCGTCTGGCTCGCGCCAGGCGGCCCTACTGTCGCTGTCGTGTCTGTCATCTTTGCTATTGCGCTCGGCGCCGAGAGAGTGAATAAATCAAATTAAAGGGATGAGATATAACTCATGTATAAAGGTTGTTGTTACGCCGCAACAGCAACAACAACAACAACGAACATAAAAGCTCGAGAGTCACAACCCCCTCGTCCTCCCCCACGCCCGTGGAGACGGCCATGTTTAAGACCCAAAGTTCCATCACCAACACCCCCTTCAGGATGCCCTCCTCTCCGCATTCTGGCTGTTTCTCAGGGGCAAACCTCTGACAAAAAAAAAAAAAAACCATGGACGGCACTGGCGCACGCTCGCGCAAGGATCCCCACAAAGTCCCGCCGATCCGGAATGTGTCTCTGTGCGCCTGATGGCCGCCAGTCAGGCGCCCCTGAGAAGATCACGCAGTTGGTCGAAGGATCCAAATTCAGTGCCGAGTAATACTCTGTACAGACGAAAGATTCCTGCAAGCTCTGAACAGAGAGAGCCGGGCCGCCCTTCTACAGCGCTCGGGATGTACGGAGAGCAACTTGGATCGTGGAATTGTTCAATGAGATATTGCTATGGGCGGTGGTCAGAGTTTAAAGTATGAGCTTACGGAGTACAGGCAACTGTCCCGGTTCAGGGTAATTGGATGACCCCAGGGTCGCGTGGACGAGTCTGTTCTGGACAAATCTTCGGGTTTTCCGGGCACACCATGTTTCTCCGCTTTGACCGCCACCACTTACACGCCGCAGACACCCGATTCGCAAACGCCACTTACCAAGTAGACGGCCCAACTCCCGAATCCTGCTAAAGCCAGCATTACCTTGTCATTTTAGCATTAAATTGCACTTCAAACTATCTCAAATCGTTGCGTTTTCGCCGGGCAATGTTGCGTTGTGATGGGGGGTTGATGTGTTTGACCAGCGGGAGCTTCCAGGTTGCCAACAAGATGAGGTATGTACGGAAAAAGTTAAGTAGGTATGTATCTAGGTTGCTTCGCCGGAGATTCCGCCGCACACTGCCAAGAATCTGATGTTTTATCTGGTCAGGGCACTGCATGCTCACTTACATATGATATTAGCCGTTTGACATGACGCAGACTGCTGGAAACACCGTCTCCCGGTGAGCCCTGCGTTAACTACCTCGCTGTGCTGTTTCACATTCTTCCTCGACAGCTTCTCTTGCATTCACCCGGGGCATATATCCTTCAAGTACCTGCCCATCCACTACGCAGTATGGTCTGACCAACTCCTGATCACCTGAGCACGCTGGTGGCGATCATCGTCTCGACTCTCGAGTCAGATGTCTGAAGCAGCCATCGATCAAGCAAGATATACCGGTCAGGTAACCTCCACGAACTACAATTTTGCTCTGTCTGCTGGCCGGGGCCCACAAAGCTCGGGAATGCCATGGATCCACCGGGACTTGATGTTGCGCCGACTCCAACATTAGTCCAGTATTGCGGATCGTGTGCTTTCTCGTGGGTGCGGGTACCTATGTATGTTGGGCTTGTTCCAGCGTTCTAGCTCTGTGGGAAACAATTGAAATGTATAATTACCAAATCTCTGGATTCGGTTCGGAGTGGCGGCAGACCACCAGCGGTATTAATATGTCGAGTGTGTGCCCAATCACGGACTCGCCTTGGTGAGCCGCGCCTCCTTGGCTGCAACCATGGCCCATGGGTGGCAGGATGACTGCCTATGACAATGAATCACGGTGAGTGACTCTTACGGATGCATTTCCCTTTAGGGTTGCAAGTGAAAAGGATGCTCCCCACCTCTAGCCCAAGCCTTTGATCGGGCAAGACTATTAATTCGACATCTTAAATTCTTAATACATCATCTTTTGACGCTACCTGTGATCGCACTTAACCAAACACCTCCGCTTATATTTATATCTCAAAATCCGTTGATATGACAAGCACGAGGAACACCGGGCCGCCGGATCCCACCCCAACTCCCCCAGGCAGCAACAGCACACCGCCGCCCTGCCCGCTCGAGGAACTGAACGTAGACTGCATGATCGCCATTCTCTCCTCAATCAACTCACTAGCCGATCTCAGCGCCTTCATCCGCGCCTCGCCCGCCATCTTCGCCTGTTTTCAGTCAGCCAGGGCCTCGATCCTCATCCATGTTCTCACCCACGAGCTGGGACCGGCAGTCCGAGACGCTCTCGTCCTATACCACACCGAGGACATCGACATGCTCGCGGGGGGGACCATCCACCAAACCCTCGACATCGCTGTTGGTGCCTATCGCCAGTGTCTCCAGGCAGACAAATGGCCCTGGATCTCGGCCCAGGATGTCGACGTGGACACTGCCGTCGGCATGGCACGCGTCGCCCGCGTCGCCCTCTACTTCACGGACCTCTACCTCCGCCAACAGATCCCCCACATCCAACAGGCCCTCAACCACTCAGAAGCCCGTAACAACGGCACCACCAGCAGAAACAAATGGACCCCCACCCCAACAGAACACAAGCGCATCACCCAATCCCTCCTCCGCCTCCAAATCCTCACAACCCTCTACTACCCCGCCTTCCACAACACCTCTCCCTCCCCCCCCTCCGAACTGGAAAACGACCGTTCCTTCCTCACCCTTATAACCCCCCTCTTCCCCGCCTGGTCACTAGACCAAATCTCCTCAGTCGCCGTCTTCCTCTCCCACCTAATCGAAGCCTTCCGCCACCTGGACCGACACATGCCGCGCAACGTCTCGGCCCCAGCGAGCGAGTATTACCGTGTGCACTATCACAAGATGTTTTTCTTCAACCTGTCCGCTTTTTCAGCCGTGCTGGGGGCGGCGCAGAGGGAGGAGGAGAGGGCGGGGGAGGAGGAGGGGGGGTTTATGGCCAGACTGCTGGCTGTTGAGCCGTCGAGTTACGGGCCGAGGTTGATTGTGGGGTGGTTGGAGACGTCGCCGTCGGCGCCGTCGGGGGGAGGAGTATCACTACTGCTGGGAGTCGTTGGGGATGAGGATGAGGATGGGGCGGGCCAAGTTGAGTTCGACCGTGAGTCGCCGACCGACCCGCCATGGGCGTGGGTGCACGCCTGGAACGGGAGAAGACAGGTCCGACGGTGGGGGACAGGGTTGGTTCCGGCGCACGCCCGTCCTGGTCGTGACGCTGAGCATAGTCGGGCCATGGTTCTGATGGAGTCGTGGAGGGAGTTGGGGCTGGTGTTCTGGGACAGGCAGCATGCCGAGGAGCTTTTGTTGAGGGCAAAGGCTTTGGAGGGATGTCGAGCTGGATGGTTGTTGTCGGGTCTGGATTCTGGATGGTCGTGGTAATTGTTGAAGTTATCATACCATATTCTCACTGGTACTTGCTAATCACCTAGGTGCCTTACACTAGGTAACACCTAGTGATTAATTAGTTGCACAAACTCAGACACAAACTTAGGCACAACACAACACACCATCAGCGGGACAGAAACAGAGCCTCAAATATCAAACCGGCACGCTGCCCACCAACAACACGAAACGAGTCTACCTATCTAATAGAGCAACAAAACACCACAGACTGATCCATCTATGCATGTGCGTCATCATTCACCCGCCCGTCCTGCTTGCCAACCAGGTCCTTTGCCCCATCAAGCCTGAGCAGCAGCCTCGGCAGGCTCCACCGCAGCACCATCAGCAGCCTCCTGAGCAGGCTTAGTAGCCGGGCGGAAAGGCAGCGTGGTCGTGACACCAGCAGCCGCAGACCCCTGCTCAGCCGCACCCGCCGCACCCGCAGCAGCGGCGGCAGCAGCAGCGGCCTTCTTCTGCTTCTTCTTCTCCTTCTCCTTCTCCCTGGCCGCCTTCTTGGCCGCGGCCTTCTCCGCCTCAATCTCCTTGATCTTGCGGAGCTCCTCGCCACCAAAAGCGTCGCGCCACTCGTCGATCTTAGCCGCGGGGATGTTGGAGAACAGCAGCTCGGGCGTGCCGATGGCCTGGCCCGGCTTGACGGCGTCGGCCGTCCACACGTCGGGAATGTGCACCGGGATTCCGTCCGCGCCGTTCTCGGCCTTGAATCCGAGCTGCCTGAGGATGGACTGCGACTTCTCGGGCATGTAGGGCGACAGGATGTTGGCCAGGAGGTGGACGTGGTTGAGCGCAATGCCCACGACGGCGGCGCAGCGGTCGGGCTCTTCGGCGATGAGCTGGTTGCTGAGTTTGTTGGCCTGCAAGAGCTTGTTGCTGGTTGCAGAGATGCTGGTTTCGCTGTCAGAACCGGAGCCACAGCTGTAGCAAAGGATGGGAGACTTACTTCATGATGGCGGACAACCCGGCTCTCAATTTGAGAGTCTTGAGCTCCGAGATGTACTCTTGCAGGTGTTTGTTCACCTCCTCCTTGTGTTCTTGGAGGGCCGGGAACTTGGAGAGGTCGTATTCCGGTACTACACCGCCCATCTTGGTCTCGCAGAACTTGATGATGCGGTTGCACAGGTTGCCCAGGTTCTTGAGCAGGTCGTTGTTGTTGGCGTCAACAAATTCCCTTTGAAAATGTTAGTCGATGGGACACAAACGAGTCCAGGCACCAATCAAACTTACTCCCACTTGAATTCCGAGTCGCTGGTCTCAGGCCGTCTCGACAGCAGGTAATATCTCCAGATGTCGGGGTCGATGCCAGTGTCGCGGGCGTTGTTACCGAACACACCAACACCCTTGGACTTGCTGAACTTGCCACCCTCGTAGTTGAGGTACTCGGTTGTGGACAGGTGCTTGACCTTTGTCCAGTTTTCCCTCGAGCCGATCTGGGAGGCAGGGAAGATGATGGTATGGAATCTGTCTTCATATTAGCTTGCGACCTGTTGCTGGAACATGTGACTGAGTACGTACGGGACGTTGTCCTTGCCCATGAACTGGTAGAGAGAGACATTGTCTGGGTTCTTCCACCACTTCTCCCAGTTGGAGCCGTCGGGGTTGCCGGCATCGGTGTAGGTCTTGGTAATGGAAGGATACCCAATGCAAGCATCGAACCAGACATAGAAGACCTTCTTGGCGTAGTCCTCGTCAGACAGGCCGTCGAGGTTGGTGGGAATCGGGACACCCCACTTGAGGTCTCTTGTGATGCCGCGAGGCTTCAGACCCTGGTCCAGCCAAGAGTGGGTGATGGACACGCAGTTCGCGCTCCAGCCCTTCTCGGCCGAGGCGAGCCATTCCTTGATCTCGTCCTGCAGGGCGTCCAGGCGGAGGTAGAGGTGCTTGGTCTGGCGCTTCTCGGGGGTGGTGCCGTCGAGCTTGCAACGGGGGTTGATCAGCCAACCGGTGGCCTTGGTCTCCTGGTTTCCAGAGGCATCCAGCTCCGGCTCAAGAGGATCGAGGAGATTGCCACATGCGTCGCACTGTTAATATGAATTAGCGTTCCGAGGCCTTTGGTCAGCTGGGCAGGGTGAAAATCAAACCTGGTCACCACGGGCGCCCTTGTCGTGGCAGAGGCTGCACTCGCCCTCAACATAGCGGTCGGCCAAGAAGGAAGAGTGAGTCGGGCAGTAGGCCTGGGTAGTCTCGCGCTGCTCGATGTAGCCGTTGTTCCAGAGGCGGGTGAAGATGCCCTGAACGATGGCGGTGTGCTCGTCGGTGGGGGTGCGGCCGAAGACGTCAAAGTCGATGCGGAACCAGTCGTAGATGTCCTTGTGGATCGCGTGATACTTGGCGCACAATGTGGCCGGGTCCACCCCCTCAGAGAGAGCCTTTGTCTCTGTCGCGGTGCCGTACTCATCGGACCCGCAGACATAGATGGTTGGGAGGCCCCTCGCGCGACAGAAACGCGCAAAGACGTCGGCAGACTACCGACGGACTGCGTGTTAGCGACTGATAAGAACATGGGTCGGACAGCCCTGGTCGGGGAAGTGAACAGGGATGCTCTTCGCGGGGTTGGGGTTGGGTTGTGGTGAGAGAAACCCCAGGAGACAGAAGCAGAGAGTGAAATTTGAATTTACCAGAACGCTGCCGATGATGTTGCCCAGGTGAGGCACGTTGTTGACATAGGGCAAGGCGCTGGTGATGAGAATGTTGTCCTTGCCCGGCAAGGGAACCGTCGGCTCTCGTGGTGCGCCCATCTTGACTGCAAGCTTGTGCTGTGTTGTCTTGGTTTTCCGGGTTGCGCGTGCGAAATCGAGGGGTCCTTCCAATCCTGTCTGGTTCAAACTGAATTCAGGTCGACAGGTCCCAGGTCCCGCTCGCTGCTGGGGGATTTGGGAAGGTGGGGTGAGTCACGGCACCCAGGGCCGGCTAAACCCCGGCCGGTAAATTTTGGACGGTTTTCTCGCCCCAAACGCCCAGGGGAATGCGCCCTGTTGGGGCATTCCTGGAAGGCTCCAGCACTGTGTTTAAGACAGTGTCAACTCATCAACTTCATGAGTTCTTCTCACCACCACTTCACTCAAATGAGTTGAGCATGAACGATCGGAACTGGTGTAAGCTACGTTTTGGGCAACTTTCGCCAGCTATACTTGGTAATTACTTCTTCAAGACAGATGAGCTATGTCTTGATCTCGAACGTCAAGTTACTTTAGTGACCAGCACTAAAACATGTGAACATGAGAACATACCGGCCGGCCAGGGACGGCCAAAGATAAACGATAATACGGTGTATGTATGTACATCCAAGACTTATTTACAGTCACTCGTTTCTATCCTCTATACTCCATAAACCGCCCAACTCCAAACTCCACGCAACGCATCAACCACACCTCAAGTCCATACTACCCACAAGCACCCAAATCATACTCCCCACTCCACCTTAACCCCCCCATAACAGCAACCACCACCACCAACCCCCCCAAAACACTCCCCCCACCATAGACATACGCATGCCTCCTCCTCAACGCAGCCAACTCCCCAACCCAAGTCGACACGGTCGTCAAGCACCCACAGAACCCGTCCTCCACGCCAGCCAGCACCTGACACCCCACCACCACACCCCCACCACCAACAACCCCGGAATGCGCCAAATCCCACGCCATAGCCAACACCCCCGCCCCCGCCATATTCACCACAAACGTCCCCAGCGGAAACGCCGCGACGCGCCCGTTGAGCCGCAAGCTGATGTAGAACCGCGCCAGACAGCCCAGCGGGGCAAAGACCAGCGCGAATGTGACCTTGCCGCGCCAGTCCGTGTGACCTGCGGGGGGGAAGACAGACAGAAACACGGCGCCGAGCCAGCAGCCCCACCCGAGGGGCACGACCAGGCGGTCGAGGACCGTGCGGATGGCGGGGCCGCGGGAGAGGCGGCCTGTTAGTGGGGCGGCGGCGATGGCGAGGTGTGCACCTATGAAGAGTGCTGATAGGGAGAGGGAGAGGGTTGTTATCGGTACGGCGAGGAGGGCAAGGAAGGAGTAGCCGCCGTTGCGGGACGGGTGGGGGGCGTTGTTTGGTGAAGTGGGTAGGTCGTTGGACAGGGCGAGGAATATGTCACGGATGAAGGCGGAAAAGGAGGTGAAGGAGCCGCAGAAGCCGGTTGCGAGGCCGATGTAGAGGGGGATGGTCTTTTTGAGCGCGGCGTGGGTTTGTTTGGCCGCCGATTGGCCGGTTTCTTCGTCGGTCGGGGTGGAAGAAGGGGATGGTTCTTCACGGAAGAGCATGCGGTCCTCGGCGAGGAAGCCCATTACTAGGCTACCGGCAAAGTTGGGCCAGATGGAGGAGAAGATTATAGGGGTGCCGGGGTAGTTGGTGAGGGCCTGCAGTCCAAGTCGAGCCAAGGTGCCGAGGATGGAGAAGAAGATGAGATAGGAGACGGCGTAGAGCTGCGTCGCCAGCCGAGAGACGTCGTACTTGGCTTTTCCCGGCTTTTGTGGCTCTGGGGGCCGACCTTCTGCGAGGGACTGCCGCCTTTGGAGTTTCTGCTCTCTCTCAAATTCCTGTTCCTGGGACCGGACTTGTTCCAGGCTTCGAAAGCGGTGGATTGGCTCCTCGTACGGATTCTGCACAGGTGAGATGTCTGCCGTCTCACCGAGGTTGGCATACGTATCCGGGACATCGTAGTCGGGACGAGATGCGGTGGATGCACGCCGAGATGTGGCGGATGCCCGTCGAGAGCGGGAGGGTCGTCGGCCATGCTCCAGGGGGAGAGTTACGGCATGCCGTACAGGAGAGAGCGAGTGGTCGAGGTTGAGATAGTTTTCCGGGGTATCATAATCCCTCGAGGCGGCCGAGGCACGGCGGCCATGTTGCGCCGTGGGATGTGACATTTCTCAGATGCGGTGCGACAGTTGTATTTGGCCTTTGTGATGTGTGACTCGCTCTTCGCTCGACATTCGGTTGAGGCGCAAATCGACCTTCGATTTCTGATGGACTCAATCGATATCCAAGCACCTAAGTTTTCCACCAGATCTCGGACAAGACATGGTAACTTGTCAGTGATATTCAATTCAGCTCCCTTGCAGCTGATTTTTGTGCCGATATCTCGACCGCATCCTTTGTTCGATGTTGTTGATGTTTTGATGATGCTAATTCCTGGAATGGAGTCTTGGGGCGATCTTCAAATTGGACAGGGTCTGGGATCGGGAAATCTTGGCAGTGGACCCGGCAGCAAGACCCGGTCCCACCTTCTTATCTTGACCTCCAGTTGCTTATCGCTGGTGGGTCTCCCAGCGCAGCTCAACCCAGCGGTTCCAGCCCCGCTCCGCACACCGTCATCTTCCAGAGTCACGCGGAGGCAGGTACAGACGCATGCAGCACTAGCTCGAGGCCAACAAAGACGATCCAGCCCGACAAGTCGACAATCGCCGCCCTCCTGGCACGCGGGTTCGCTATCTCGCATTGGATGGCAGCTCCACAACGGCCACGATGCTGGCGGGGACCTGGGATGACCATCCCGGGCTGAGACGACGCATGCGCAGTCAGGACCGGCACCCGATTCGCCCTGCTGCTGCCTCTCATCAATGTTGCTAGGCAAGATGCTTGCTTGCTGTCTCGGAGACCGGCGGGAATCCTAGGTCCATGTCTTGTCCAGCCACGGCCGGCTGCGACGACGGCCTTGCCTGCCCTGAGCCCAGCAAATCAAGCAGCTTCCAGTTCTGCACGGCCCTCTGCCAGCTGCTTGCTTACGTTTATTAACGTTTACATCCACATGCGTAAGAGTCCTGGAGGTTAGACGTGCATCCGATCCCAACAACACCCCAATCCCAATCCTCGGACCCGGACCTGAAGTCGGCGGTCAAGCCTAGATTCCTCCCAACGTCCTCCAAACATCCTTCCAGCCTTCCCTTATTAACGTCCCCGTCCCAACCAGCCAGCTCCTACCTAAGAGTCAACACATCTTCGAAACACCATCCCCAACCATGGCGATCCTACCTTCCAATGTCCACGTCTCGCAGCACCCGTGTCTGCTCGCCAAGCTCAGCCAGCTGCGGTCACAGAGCACACCGGCCCGGGACGTCAAGGCCTTGATACACGACATTTCCCTGATTGTGGCCTGCGAGGCGCTGGCCAGCGGACTCAAGGCTGTTCCCGGCCCAACTGTTTGTCCTTCCTACCCTCCCTCCTACCGGAATAGTCCAACCGCTAACATCCCACCCACGCAGGACCAAACACCCCTCGGCTACGATTTCCAAACCCACCAAATCGGCCCGGACACCATCTCCCTCGTGCCCATCCTCCGCTCCGGCCTGGGCATGGTCGAAGGTATATACACCCAAAGCAGAACCCCCCGCTTTCTCATTGTCCAATCCACATCGCTAACCTCCCCCACAGCGATCCAAACCCTCCTCCCCAACCCCGTCCCTGTCCACCACCTCGGCCTCTACCGCGAGCCAACGACACTCCACCCAGTCGAGTACTACAACAACCTGCCGAACCACCTCTCCGGGTCCGGGTCGGGCGGCTCCAGCGCCTCGGCTCTGGCCATCATCCTCGACCCGGTCATCGCTACGGGCGGGACCTGCGCCGCGGCCATCCAGACCCTGCGCGAGTGGGGCACCCAGCGCATCGTCGTGCTGTCCGTCCTCGGCGCCGCGCCCGGTGTGAGGGCTGCCGCTGCCGAGTGGCCTGAGGGTGTCGAGATCTGGCTGGCTGGTGTGGATGAGGAGTTGACGGAACACGGCATGATCAAGCCTGGTTTGGGGGATGTCGGGGATCGGCTTTTTTTGACCATTGGCAAGTAAGAGTAGGGGGTGTGTTGGTTGGAAGTAGGAGTAGTAGCAGGTAATTGGTAGATTGGTACTGTTTGTTTTGAATGGGTTGTTTTAAGCCTCTCGAAATACTTGCTACGCCTAGGGGTATCCTACATTCCCACATCATTTCGCCTCTGCCAACGACTACACACAAACTAAAAACATTTCTCAACTCGGCGCATACGCCTCCTCATCCACGAGCGTGCCCTCCCTCCAGCAGTCCTCCACCCACCTCGCCGAGACAATCCTCGGCACGGCCCTCCTCCCACTAACCTTGAACCTCACATCAGCAGCGACCACCCTCTCGGACGCCGCGGTATCCTCTTCCCCCCCGAGCACCACCACATGCGTAACCTTTTTATCATCCACATCGTCCACCACCTCCCCGTCCCCAAACTGGACATAATTCCCTAACCTAACCGCCCCGGCCTCCGACACCCCCTCCCCGCGCACGAAACAAACCCGACACCTCCTAAACAAAAACCCCTTCAACCCCTCCACCCCATTCCCCCGCGCCTCAAGCTGATCCAAAAACTGCCCCACGTCAAACGCCTCCTCCATCCCGTCAGGTTCAGGCATCCCCATCCCATCCAAAATCTCCCGCAGCTCATCAACCCCAATATCCCTCGCATAACTATCGCCATACTGATCCGTATTCTCCTCCGCAACACGCAGCATCTTGTCCGTGCCATACAGCAGGTGGCTCTCCTCAAAGGGCAGGAGATACCCCAGCCCACCGTCCTGCTGGAGACAGTCAAGCACCCATTTGGGGCGGACGATGTCGGCGTCGCCGGCTTTTTTCAGCGCGGCGACTTTGACCACGTTCTTGTCTGCGAGGAGGATCATGCCCGAGCCTTTGTCGACTGTTTGGTGGATGCGGCCGCCGTGGTCTTTGATTAGTTTTTCGAGGGTGGGCTTGGGCATTTTTTGGGGTTTGAGGGCTTCGGAGAGGACGCAGAAGTCGAGGCCTTGGAAGAGGTTGTTGCTGGGTTTGGGATTCTTGGGGGTGGTGAAGTCGGGGGTGTTGTTGGCTGCGTCTGCGGCGCCGGCGATGACGAGTTCGCGTTTTTGGCGTTTGGCTGGCTTGCGCTTGCGGCTTTCCATTTCCATCGCCTTGCGGTCTTTCTCTTCCTGCTTGACTTTTGTGCGGAGTGCCTCGCACTCGTCGACGTCCATGCCCGCGTCCCACGCCTTGTCGAGCCGCAGCTTGCGGAACCGCGGGAACCGCAGGGTCCAGCCCATGGCGAACTGGTCTGAAGGGGCGAAGGATGCGGCCTTGATGGAAATGACGACCGACTCGCTGGGGCGGATCCACACGTCGGGCCGCTCGTACTGCAGGCGCTCGCCGCCGCCGAGCTCGATGAACTCGGACGGGGGGCTGGCCGCGTCCCAGTCCTTCCACTTGCCTTCGGTGTGGTGCCGGATCTCGGCGTAGTCCTCTGCCTTGAGGCCGCCGCCAACCTTGCAGAAGCTAAGGCACTTCTCGCGGCTGGCGGCCGCACCGGAGCGGACAAAGTTCTCGCTGACGCGCACCCCGCAGAGGAAGGTCGAGAGCGTCCCGCCGCGGTGGCCCGAGCCGTAATACCCGCCTACAACGACGCAGTCAAGCGACTCGCCAAACTCGGACATGTACTCGGGCTTGACCTTGATCCAGTCGTTGTTGCGGCTGTTGAGCTGGTAGCGCGAGCGCGGGTTCTTGAGCACGAGACCCTCGGACGCCTCGGCGACGACCTTGCGGAGCAGGGGCTCGACGGCGTCGGCCGAGGCGGCCGTCTCGTAGGGGTGGATCTCGAGACGGCGGTGCTCGCCCTTGACAGCACGCTCGAGGGCGCGGTGACGGTCAGCCAGCGTATATTCGGTCAAAGACTTGTCGTTGAGAAGGAGGATGTCGAAGACGCGGTAGAGCGGTCGCGGGCCGGTCTGGAACGGGTTCTTCTGCTGCTCGAGTGCGGCCGTCTTGAGAGTGCCGAACGGTACAATCTTGTCCACCTCCGGGTCCCAGGTGATCATCTCGCCGTCGAGGATCAGGTTGCGCACGCCGCTGTCGAACGCGTTCTTCAGATGCCGGGTCAGGGCCGACTTGTCGTCCTCCAGCCCACTCCCGTACAAATATGTGTACTCCTTGGCCTTCCGGGACCAAAAGGCAAACCTGTACCCTCCCGGCACGGAATCATCCTCCTGCATGTGCATCTGCATGCGCTCCCCGTCCAGTTTCTCCTCTATCCAAAACTCGTGCTGATCGTCCGTCACGCCCAGGTTCGCCACCAGTTTGGCAAACGTCGTCGTCATCTGGAACTGCGCCAGCTGCGGCTGGAAGCACGACATGAGCGTGACGCCCGTCTCCTGCTGCTCGAGGCGAAACTCCGGGTCGTGCAGCTCCCAGCACACCCTCCGCAAGCTCGACGAAACGCTAAACAGCGCCTCAGCGTCGGGATGCCACAGCCCCAGAAACGTCCTCTCAGTCGCGCCGACCTTCATATCCTTCAGGATAATCCTCACCAACCACATCAACTCCTCCGCATTCATCCCCTGATAAAACTCCTCAAAAATCGGCAACTGCTCCGCCTCCCCACTCGCCCCAGCCAGCCGATCCAGCATCACATTCACCTCTCCCACCGTCAACTCCCCAGGCTCGCTCCTCATCTGCCGCTTCCCCACAATCTCAAAACACCTCCCCGCAAAGTCACCCGCAGTCGCCCTACCCCCCCCACCGACACCACCACCACCACCTCTAAAATGATGCCCCCCACCACCACCCGCATGGCTCCCGCCGGGAAGCTTCCAATGCATCAGCGCGTAGCCGTCCTCCGAGTTGCGGTCAATCTTCATGACCTTGACGAGCAGCTTGCCAATGGTGTTCTCCTTGAGGCCGTACACGCCGCGGTCGCGGTCCTTGTCGGGCAGGATGAGCCGCATGGCCGGGTAGAAGTCCGGGCCGACCTCGGCGCGCCAGCGGGCCATGAAGCGCTCGATGATGTGGCGGCGCTGTTCGTGGTAGGAGAGTTTGGATGAGGAGGCGGAGGAGGCGGCGCCGCGGCGGCCCGGGCGGGAGGCGGTTGCCGCGGCCGCGGCGGTGGTGGGTTTGCAGTCTATCAGGGGGTTGAAGAGGCCTGTAAAGAGGTGGGAGAAGGGTGGAGTTTTGGAGTGGTTCCGGGGGCGGTTGGGGAAGCTGGGGGTTGGTTAGTTGTGTTGTTTTGTTTGGAGATGGGAGAGAGGGGTTGGCGTACTGCTCATCCAGCTCGGCGAGGCTGAGCGGGCCACTGGCGTACTGCTGCTCATCTTCCTCGATGGCGTCGACGTCGGGGGATTTGGCGCGCTTGGTTCTGCTCATATTGTGAGGCAATTGGTGTGTATTTTAGGTGCAACTCAAGGACTGTATGGATGTGTAATGGGCGATGGTCCCAGTGAGTGGATTGAACCCAATAACCAGGTATCCAATTGCCCGCTCTGGTATCAGAAAAGTCGATTTAAGTGAGTCCCTGGATACGCTGAGATTTATAAAGAAGAAAGCTTGAGAAAGGGAATCTGGGAATGGCGTGGATGAGACGGGTTGCGACTCAATGCAAGAAGAATGAACAAGGGTGAGTGCGGTTGCTGCCTGCGACCGCCGCACCCATGCTCAATAACACGGCAGGCAGCAGAGACATATCCAACCCTAACCCTGATATCACTCATCGACGTCACCTGCCAACCACTCTGGAGACAACAGTCTTCGACAACCCCCTCGCCAGGGCCAATTTACACACTTGACTTTTAGTTTTTGTTACACTAACATTAGGTTCCCGGATGTCTACCACAGCTCTCCAGACTTACCACTGGCGTGGACTGTAGGGTCCAGTTTGTCACCGTAGATCAAGGATAAGAGGACACACGCAACACTCAAAAATATGTGCCAGAGTCACTTTACAATCCGACTTGTTTTCTCTCAAAACATAGATCATGAAGACACTTCGTATTACACATTCAATGAAAAACACTATGGTTACAGTAAGAGTACAGAGGAGCAGGGGCCGACAGCACAACACAGAGAAAACACCAAAAGACAAAAACCAAAAACAACACAAACCCCCACACGTTGAAACAACATAAGAGATAATGAAAAAACAGTCTTGGTTTGTCTTCCTACCCCCCTATAAATACAAAAGAAAACAGAGGAAACAAGAAAAACAAAAGAAACAAAAAAAAAAAACTCCAAACACACACAACCGGGGTATAAAACTCGCAACAACCTCCCGAGTCATATCCCACCACACCACCTCTCACGCCCCCCTCCTCCTTTCCAAACTTGCTATTACACTACCCTCTCCACTCTAGCCAAAACCCCCTCCCATTATTCATCTCCTTTAATACGCCACCGGAGCATTGGGATCAAAAGCCGGGTTATGCGCCTTGAAGCCTCCGTTCAGGGGCATGTTGTTGATGTTGTTGTTGCCATTCAGGGTATTGCCGCCGATAACAGGGCCTTCGTTGAAAGCAGTACCACTGTCCCTGATGGAACCGCCGACGGGACCGCCGCTGAAGGTACCGCCGGTCTTCAGGGGCCCGCCGGTGTTGAGAGCACCACCGTGGGTGGCACCGCCGTCGTAGGCGCCGCTGCTGAGACCACCGCCGTTGAGGGCACTGCTGGTGTTATAGTACCCACCCCCATTCAGGGCACCACCGTCCAGGGCGTTGCCGTTCATGTTGGGACCGCCGCTCATGGGACCGTTGGCGCTGCCGGGGCCGCCCGCGCCAAACGAGCCGTGCATGCTGTTATTCGCGTGCTGCATGCTATGGCTCGCATTAACAGCCTGCACATCAGCGGGCACGGCAGTCCTGTGCGGCTTGCGCACAATCTTGGGCGCGGCGGGGATGTCGCGGCTTTTTTCGGCGGAGCCGATGGAGAAGACGGCGCTCTCCCACTTGTCGCCCTTGCGGGCCAGCTCCTTGTACTCGGTGGCCTTGGACGAGATGCCGCCGGGCAGGTGGATGTTGGGGAACATGCTGTCCTCCTTGGTAACGGCGTAGTTGACCTTCTTGTCGGCCACGGCGTCGCGCGCCTTCTTCTTGCCCTGCAGCACCTGCTTCTGCGCCGCGTTGACGTAGCGGTTGTAGATGTTGGGCGCCGTCTCCGGGTCCTCGCGCGCCTGCTCGATGGCGCGGTCCGCCTCTTGCTTGATCTGGAATAGTAGTCGGTCCAGCTTGGTCGCCTGGTCCTTGATCACCTTCTCCAGCGCCTTTTGCAGCGCCGGCCGCAGGACCTTGAGCATCAGCGGCTTGAAGAGGCCGAAGAGCATCTTGTGGTTGGACTTGACGAGCTTGATGTTGAGGTTGTTAACAGCCACGTCCACCTTGTCGACCTTGAAGAAGCTCTGCTTGTCGTGCTTGTCCGGCGACGACAGCTTCATGCGGAAGGTGAAGCCGTCGCCAGCCAGCAGGAAATTGGCCACGCCCTGGTCCGTGATGGCGGGGAAGCCGTGCTTGCGCTTGACGTAGTAGCTGACGTCGCGGAGATCCATCTGGATGCCCGCCACCTTGACGTCGATCGAGTGCTTGCTGTGGCTCGCGATCTTCTTGCGCCCGTACCGCATGTAGTTCTCGCTGGCAATCTCCAAAACGTTGGGCATGAAGTTGTCGCTCTCCAGGACGAGGTTCTCTATGACGGCGTCGAACTGGGGGTCCGAGTACTCAATCCGCGGCACGGGGATGTAGGCGATCTTCTCAAAGACGCCCGGCAGGATCACGTCGGTGAGGTCCTTGACGAGATGCCGCTTGAAGGTGGGCTTGCCGTTCTCGTCGTTGCCCAGATCGGTAAACAGCTTGGTCAGCGAGTCGGCAAAGGCTTTGTTGTGCTGGTCCTGGTCGAACTGGTCGGCCAGGAACTTGATCTCGTCGAGGACGCGGTCCGTGTGGCCGCGGTACTTGTCGCGCAGGAGGTAGTTACCCTCGTCGTACAGGCGGTTCCACTGGGCGGTCGACTCGTCATCCAGGATGTAGCCCTGCTCCTGCAGGCAGCGGCGGATGTAGTGGTTGAGCGCCTTGAGCCAGTTCTTGAGCTGAGGGTCGCGGTCCGCGTCGTCGTAGATGGTGTTGATCGAGTGCCACAGGTCGTCGGTCGAGGTGCCGTTGGCGAATCGCTCAATAAGCGTCTTGAGATCGGTCTCGGCCTGGACCAGGTTGGAGCGCGCATCCTTGACGGTGCCGGTGCCGCCCCTGGCCAGCCGGTTCGCGTGGTCGCCGTACTGCTCGGCAAGATCCAGAAGGGTCTGGATCGCCTGGTAATAATCAGGGTGCTGCTGGCATTCGAGAACCATTTTCTGGCGGCGCAGGACGTCAGCTCATGATCGCAAGACAGAATACCTGCTCAAATCAACAATTTTTCGTGTCGACATACCTTGAGACGCCAGATGGTCTGGTCGCGGCGCTCCTGGGGCATCTTGCGCGAGAAATAATTCTTGGTGCGCTCCCGGTACTCGTTCTTCCGGGCCTTGGCCTTGTCCTTGGTCTCATCGTCGATGTTCTCTTGCACATTACGCTTCATGGCGTCCTTGGCGGCCACGGCGCCCCCGATGGCATTCACCCCAGACGAGCCGCCGGTCTGACGGTCACGGGCCACGGATGCGGCCAGGTCTCGGGGATCCGAGGAGCCATCGGGATGAGCCTGGGACGTGCCCTCGGCGGCGGCAGCCCGCACGTCCTCCTTCGGGTTGCCCTTGTAGTAGTTGCCGAACTTGTCCTTCAACGCCCCCTTGGACATGTCGGGCGCATCGTGCCAGGTGTTGTCCGCGGCAGGGTGGTCGATCTGGGAGAGATCCTCATGGCTGGGTCTGACGCGGTTAGCAGCGTTGGACGCGGCGTCGCCGGCCATATCTCGGATGAGGAGCGTGGCATCGTTGACTGCGTAGGTGTTAGCGTCTGTTGTTATCGGTAAGGGGGTACATGGGAATAGATGCACATACGAAGCTTGCGGAACTGGCCGTTGGTGATAATCAGAGTGCCCAGAGTGCGCAAGCCCTCGAGGGCCTGGTTGCCGTGCTGCTGGGCTTTCTCCTTACTGACGGGAGCGTCAGGGGTAGAGACAGCCTTGGTGTCAAACTGCTGGGTCTGCCAGATGAAGTCCTGCAGCAGATTGCCATCGTTCTTGGAGAGCAGCAGGTTCTTGGCTTGTTTCACCACCTCATTGACGTCGGCAACAAGCTCCCGTCCCTCCGATGACAGCTTTTCCGAAGGGTGGGAGAGCGCCCTGGACTCGAGGAAGCTGTTGAGGGCGACATCGATTTGGTCGTTCTGCCAGGGGTGTTAGTGCCATCGGGCGAGGAAGTCCATATGAGGTGAGATTGAGAGGCATAGCCGAGAGAGGTGGAATGTGCACGCACCGAAGGGACCTTGCCCGACTTGAAGGCGCTGATGATGCCGTAGATCTGGAGCTTGCGGTTGACATCGGCCTCCTTCTGCTTGATATCTGTGGGCTTGTTGACGTTGGGGGCCATGTTGGGTGGTTGTTTGTCGGGGTCAACGTTATGGCGGATGATACTGTAGATGGTATGATGGAGTATTGGGGTTCAAGTTAGGGTCAGTCGCTAGGGTGGGTATCGCAAAAAGAGTTGATCTCGAGTCAAAGTAAGGTGTGGTAGGTTGGTGGTAACTATTACGCGGGAGGTTAAGTCAGGGGCTGGTGGGGGTATCAAAAATTGGAAAACGAGTCTTGGGGGTATCAAGATTGCAGAAGACAGTGGCAGCCTGGTGGGAATGGTGTGAGGATTTTATTTTGCAGTCAAAGTTGTGATGTGATGATGCCAGCGCAGGGTCGCGTGCGGAAGGTGACGTTTATAATTGCACGTCTGACCCGGAACGTGAGTTGGCCGCTCGCCGCCCGCTTGGCTTGCACCAAGATGCAAAAAAAGAAGGACGTGGTGACGTGACGGCGCGTATCACCCGTATATCCTCGAGTGCGTCATAGGAAGGGAGCAACGGCCACACAACTTCCTCGATGGTCAGCCGCGCCAGCCTCAGATTGGCTGAAGGCTTCCCAGTTTGCATGCCCTTTCCTTTCCTCACAGAGCATATCCCGCGCCAGTCAATAGCTCCCACCCCTTCCTTACCAGGTTCGGAAAGCCAGCCGACAGTTCAAGGGGGAGCTACACTGCCAGTTACCCCCAAAGGAGGCACGCTGACGATGTCGGCCCAGGGGACGGCAGCAAGGCCAACAAGACCAAATAGCCAAGGCGGGATCCTGCGTCACGGTTCCAGCAAATCATCAGAAAAGGAACTGGGCATTGATGACCTAAAATGGCCGAGACTAGTGTAAAGGAGACAGAAATTTCCAGTTCCAAAATCCTGGTGCCTGGCTGACGCGGTTCTGGCCTCGAAAAGTTTACATGCCCCACAAGCGCGTGGTCCATGTGATGGTGGAAATAATCACTGAGACTTCTGCATTGTATTTATGTTCTTTTCTTTTCCCTTTCCAGATCGTGTGTTTTCCATCGCAGTGTACCCCGTCCATTTTGAAAATACATTCCCCAGACTCGCCAATGGAGCCCGTATCGATCGCCCAAGTCCCTCGGAGTTCGTCCCTTTGACAACATGATGGAAGCTGGGCAGCTTTGTGGCTGAAGCTGAGATCCATGACGTCAAGACATTCAAAGATGTGGGTCCGGCATTTGGGGGCCCACACTCAGCACAAGGAGAGCTCCACAGGGCCCACTTGACTTACAACTGCTTTGCATGTGAACAGCGAGACGACCTGAGACGACACAATCTCGGGGTCCTGTTCCTGTGGAGTAGTGTGTTTGGTGAAATCAGTGGGGGGCTTTGTGATTCATCAGTACCTGACGTAGGCTTCACTCTCATCTCATTAGAGTCCATTTCATTGATGTTGATCGGGGATGGTGAGCTGGTTTCACTCAACAAAAAACATTGCTCCCTACCTTATCCAATGAACCACCACTCGAGAAGTCCGAGAAATTGGGGAAAGCATGACGAACATCGTCAACCACGCCAGAACGACATCAAACCAGCTGCCATCGAGTCCTCAAAAGCCATGAAGAGGAAACTGACCGACCGTTATCCTCCACAATCCCTGGATCCCTTCCCATTATACGCCCCCCGTCCCCCCCCACCGTGACCAGAAACCCTGAACGCCTCAGACTCACCAAACTCCTCGCATGCCTTGACCCAAAACTCGAAAAAGAAAATCACGAGATATCCCGCCTGCTGTGGCAGACTCGTCCCAGTAAAAGCATCTCCATGCCATGGAGCACAAAAACATGGGACGTTGAAGAATCTTACGAAAGAAATCACGGTCCTCACCTTACGGGGGAAAAAGCCTCTAAATACTCCTCTGACGTTTTCGCTGCCGCGCCTGGGGCTGCTCTTCCTGCTCTCCACGTTCCGTCCGTTTCCGTGACGGAGCCGGCTTGGCTGAGGCACGGCGAGCTTTAGGCCCATCAGCGAGCTCCTCCTTCTCTCCATGCTGTCTCCGTCTTCGTGACGGAGCTGGCTTGGCCGAGGCACGGCGAGCAGTAGGCCCAACCGCACTGGCTGACGATTCCTCCTGCCTCGAGGCAATTCGTGCGCTGCGGCGCGGTGGTGGACGGTCTTGTGTGGGCTGCGTGGGACTACTAGGCTTGGGCTCTTGCCGGGGCTGACGGCGTCTGGGCGCGGCCTGGCCCTCCGCTTCGTGTGTCTGTTTTGCGGGGGCCATGCTGCTGGAGCCTGTCGGCTCGGCACCCTTCCGAGTGCGCCGTGACGCTTTCGGGCGTGTCTGTGGCTCAGGGTCGTCGATATCTCGACTGGGTTTGGCGCCAGACTTCTGCCTCTTGTCCCTTGGCTCTTCCCGTGCGTCCTCACCATCGCTCCCTCGTGGTCTCTTTCGATTGCTGGAGGCGGGGGGTTGGACGGTGGGGTTGGAGGCAGTCTCGGCAGGCTCGGGCCGGAACGTTAGGTTTGGTCCTCCCGGTTCCGACTCGTCCAGCACCCTTTCATCGCCATTGACACTTGGCTTTTCGGGAGCGGGCGAAGGATTGGCGGCAACCCCTGCCATTTCGGCCTCGATCAGGGGGATTTGATCAAGAATCCATTGCAACAGAATTCCGTGTTTTTCTGCCCTTAGATTCATCGCATGGTAGGAGTTGTATGCCTTTCTGAAGTCGAGAATCGCCTCAATGCGTCTCTCGGTGGCCTTGTCTGCCTCGATCAATTTTTCCAACCTCGTCTTGGCTTGATTGAGGGCAGCTTCCTGTCGTCGGCGACTTTTACCGTCCTTGGTCCCGGCACTGTCCAAGGCCTCTTGCGCCGCCGAAACTGCCGCCTCCGCGGCCTTCACGGCCTTCTCACCAGTCCGCTTTTCGTGCTCGAGCTGGAAACCGTACTCGAATTCAGTGACTGACTTGGGGGTTTCGCCGGGCAATAGCACGTTGGCAGCTAAGAGGACATCGAGAAGCCGGTCGTGTTCTCCCTGAAGCTTTGCAGCTTTCTCGACAAACCCGTCCCGGACCCAATATTCGTAGTTCAGATACTCGATCCACGTCGTCATTGCGTTCTGGCGGTTGGGGTCCTTGTCGAGCTGGACTCTGCGTGTGAAGCCGTGGCGATGCAGGCGCGCCTGCATAGCAAGCATATAGATTGGGAACCTGTCTTCATCCTTTGTGCGAACCAAACCAGTCTCAACGGTGTATGCATGCTGCCGCTTCCTTTCGTTCGTAATACTCCGGAGATCAAATGCCCACGGTTCCTCAGAGTCAACCACCGGTTTGTGCCATCCTAGCATCTCATTGTACCTCTGGCTGGAGGCTTTCGACTTTTCAAAGTCGGCTTGTATGTCGAGCAGCCCACGGTTGTCTTGTTGCCAATAGCGGAATCTCCTCCAGCGTCCCCGTTGCTTGGCAAACACCATCCGGTCATATCCGGCGTCCCAAAAATACAGGATGTCGTGATGCCCAGCTGGGTTCTCGCGTACAGAGTCGAAGAGACTGAAGGGGTACCAGGGTCGGCCCCCATGCGCAACCAGCTCCTCGTATGCCACAGTTTCCTCCGCAATGAGTACTTTATGATCACCGATCGATGCTGTGGACGCCACTGAGGGCGTTCGCGACAGTTGCCGTCTCGTTCGTCGCGCAGGAGAGGCAGTGGTCTCGAGTAAGCGGGCGGTGACCTGATCGAGATCAACAGGGCGAGACTTGTCCGCATGCACCCAGTTCCTAGCAGTGTCAGGGCCACAGTCAGGCATCAGCTGTTCGATGCAACAACGCACTTGATCCTCTCCATGACTCTGAGCTGGTCGGGCTCTGGCAGCTCTGTGAAGCCTTCGAGATCGATATTTGTGGCACCGGCGGTCTTTGACGGTATGGCGTCTCTCATAATCCGGTCGAAGTCGGCATCATTGACCGAAAGGAGCTCGGGAGCATGAAGCTTGTGGTTCTCAATTGATACCAATGCCATCTTGAACTGCTGTTCACGGCTGCCTGGAATCGCGCGTCGGAAAAGAAGGAGTGAAGCGACATGCAGAACCGAAGGAACAGAGCGGGAAAAATGAATTGAGGAGGAATAAAAATAAAAAGATGGTTGTGGCTCTGAGCGATGCCCGTAGGCATCCCAGCAGGTTCACTTGGGTAAGTAGGGTTGTTTGAGGGCAGAAGCTGAGCAAAGTTGCGGAGAGTGCCTGTCTGTGACCAGATGCCTGTCGGGCTGGAATGGGATGCCAAGCCGGGAAATGGGGCTGTGGGGTTTTAGTGGCCGCGGTTAGCGCCGAAGGTTCCCCACCACAAGCACAGTGCGGAGCCAACTGCATGGAAGAGCGAGATGCAGGTGAGTACGAAGTATTCCGTATCTTTGTTCCGTACTATGACCTCTTGTTATTTCCACGTTGGTAACCTGCATTTTCCTCTGGAAACACTTAACTTTGGCTGAATCCTACAGTGGTGTTGATCGCTTGGAAATCGTGGTTTAATAGAAAAAGAGAGAAAAAGAGAAAAAGAGAAAATCGAAATGCAATTGTTTAAACAAAAAAAGAAAAAAAGAAAAAAAAAAAAAGGAAAGGGGGGAAAGAGGATGGAGAAGAAGAGCAAGAGTCTGGGGCCGACATACTACTTCGATGGAAGAGCTGCCTTGTGCAGGGCCATTATGCCTAAAGATGGATGGCCTCTCTATGCTTTGTTTGGACTTAGCAGCGCAAGCATTGTGATACCTATGGCCTTTGATCTCGGCCTTTCGTTGGCGCGTCGAGCACAGGAGAACGAATCTCGTCCAACCAACCTGGCGCAAGCGCGCCCCAACGCGACAATGTGGCTGCGATGTGCTGGAAGCCAGGCACACACGCACACATCCTCTTCCTCCACCCACCGGAAGGGTGCCCAACAAGGCTGCACTACTTCCAGCATTTCAATACCTTACTGGACACCCAACCCATCCAGCTCCCTTCCATGGCTAATCTTTTCCACTGCCCTTTTTGTTTCCCTTTCTGCATACCCCTTCTTCAGCTTCCATACAGCCAACCAAACACCGACGCTTCATAATGGCAGACACGGACTTGATCGCACGTATCTATACGTCCCGCGACAGCGACGCTGGACGCCGCTTTTTCGAGGCCAACCCCAACCGGCTCCTCGCTGGGGTCGCTTCCTCAAACCGTTCGGCCTGCAAAGGGGGAGACTCGGACACGCAGGTCTCGGTCTCAACCCAGACTACGGAGACGGAGGAGAACGACGACAACCAGGACTGTCTCGAGCTCCGGTTCAGCAACGACCCCAAAACGGACCGAGGCTTTGTCTTTGGGCGTAGCATGAGCTGCGACCTTGTCTTCCCTCGGGATTTGGATTACGCCAGCTTCCTCCAGTTTACCATAACGTTCGAAAGCGATTTTGAGGATAGCGACCAGTATCGCTTGGTCCTGAGAGACTTGGGCTCTCGGCACGGCACTACCGTCACCTACCATAACCCCTCGACCGACGACATCAACCACCCAATGAGGGTTGGGTCCCGTCGCCATTTCCGTTGGATTCTATCGGGGCATAGAGGCGTCCGAGACCAGGTGATCACCATCATTCTTCCGATCGACGTCCGGTTACGGATTGTGGTATGCCTCCCAACGATACAAACCGAGTCCCTCCGCGAGCGCATCAAACACTTCCTCCGACCACGTTCACCAGGGCCCTTGCTTGACGACCTCAAGTTGTACAGTCAGCCAAACACTGCGGCAGCGTCTGGCGTCAAGTCGCCGAAGTCGGGACGCATCCTGCTGGACATTGACAAACTGGGCCAGGGAGCCTTTGCTGTAGCCCACCGGAGCTGGAACGTCAGCACCGGGCGTCTTTTTGCAAGGAAGACGTCGCTGAGGCCTCTGGACAGCAAGGAGCTGGCAAATTGGAGAAGGGAGGCCAGGGTGCTGTCTGCACTGAATCATGTAAGGAACAACTCCTGACTTTTTTGTGCCTCCTTCGTCTCCATTTCCATATTGGGCGTTTCTACTCTTCTCACGCTAATGCCTCAACCAGCAACACATTGTCCGTCTCTTCGAGCTCGTCGAGGGCCCAAATGACAACATCGAACTTCATCTCGAGCCAGTCCTCGGTGGAACCCTGACAAAGAGGCTCAAGACGCTATCGAACAGGCAGTTCCTCGACGTCTTGCGCCAATGTCTTTCAGGCGTGACCTACCTCCACGGCCGGTATCCCCCAATCGTCCACCGCGATATCAAACCCGATAATATCCTCGTGGAAGATGGCCCGGAAGGCTTGCGGATCAAGCTCGGCGATTTCGGCTTCTCACGCGAGGCTCAGAGTCTGAAAACCCAATGCGGGACTCCCACATTTCAGGCCCCTGAGCTCTACAATACCAGAAAGCGTTACACAGTGGTTGTGGACATCTGGTCGCTCGGCGTGGTTGCGGTCCAGTTTCTTCACGGGCTTCCCAAGTCCAGTGCCAGGGACCTCAAGTTGTGCAGACAGGTCGTCCGTCATATCGAGAAAACCACCAGTCGCTCGCCCCACCTGTCAAGCTTCCTTTTGTCACACATGGTCGTTATGGATCCGGAGCGACGAGGATCTGCCCCGCAATGTCACGACCATATCGCAGCGCTCCTTTCCATGGAGGACCGTGCAGCGGGGCTGCGCGTGCCGCCGGAGAGCTGCGACGAGTCGGAAGAAAGCGAAGACATCCAACTCCGCGCTCGTTACGGCGTGAAACGCCTTCCGGGGGGAATTGGCAAGGATGGCGCTCGTTATGGAGTGAAACGCCTGCCGGGAGGCGTCGGCAACGACGGCGCCCATCACGGAGTCAAAGGCCCGCCAGTAACTTTCGGTCTCTCGATCATTGATGAGGAAAACGACAAGGAAGGTAACGAGGAAGACGACGAGGAAGACGACGAGGAAGACGACGAGGAAGACGACGAGGAAGATGACGGGGAAGACGACGTGGAAGGTAACGAGGAAGACGACAAGGAAGATGACGGGGAAGACGACGTGGAAGACGACGAAGATGACGACGAGGAAGACGACGAGGACGACGACGAAGACGACGAGGAAGACGCCGAGGGAGACGAGGACAGCGATAATCTTGGCAAAGCCGGTGCAGCGCGTGTACATGTACCAAACACGAACACTTTCGCCTCCCGCATCCCGACACACAGGAATTCCACGGCAAGAAAGCGGCCAGCTCGCTCATCTCCAAACCCCACAAGCCGCAAGCGGTCTTCACATCACGAGCCTGATTCGTCGACATCCATAGTAACCCCCCAGCGTTTTAAACGGTCAAGGCATGGAGATCTGCCGTCAACAAGGGGGCGTAGCGAGGGTCGCACAGCGAAACACCCCAATCTCCCACGGCAGCTGTGTCGTCTGAGGATGAGGAGGGCACCGAGGGCGGCTACTTCGCCCCAGATCCCCATCGTGATCCACTGTGGGTTGGCTCATCGGTCGCCTTGATGATGCAGGAGAGTCGGTCGGGGTCTGTGACGGGTGCCAGCAGCACCGCGACGACGGTGTGAGTGAACGCGCTCTCACCGGCCCCGGCGCCGGCGCCGGGGCAGCGGGACTTTGGGCGGAGCTCTTCGGTTGTGCTGAACAGTGGCTGGCTGCGCCAGCCTGTGGGTGGGTGAGTCTCGTGCTGAGATGAAGAGTGAGAGGTGTCCGGCGGTGGCTTTGCGTTTGAGACCGGGTCCCCGAGGAGCCTGTCTGGCTGAGTAGACGACCAATTTTTTTTTGGGTAGGGATGTCGCTTTTCTCCAAGGTATGTTTGATGTGACCATCTGTTGTTTACCTAGCATGCTCGATCCGTTCAACCTCAGGGACTTGCCTACGAAGCTTGGTGTGTTAGGTTAGGCATTCCATATGAAGCCCAGTTGAATGCACCATCGTAATGCTTGATGGTCGGCAGGTCTGGGCGTATAGATAACTGTCGGTCTGTTGATAGATATCGCACTGCAATTTTCCCAATTTCGGATACTCTTCAACACTTCTCTTCCCCCATCGCTTTAATACGAACAGCTTGCAAGTTGTCTCGACAAAACGTTGCAAGATGTGGAAGCATAACCTGAGAATAACCTGAGAATAATGGCATGAAGTTGAAAATTGCCCCACATTGAAATACCGGGCCGGCCCCACTAGATATCAGCTAGCTTCTTTAGGCCTAACCCAAAAAACGGCTTTCACACCAAGAACCCTGGCATCTGCAAAGCCGAGTCACATGATCAGGCTGGGGAAAATTGCATCCCCAGCGCCACCACAAACGCCCCACGCCAATGCAGGGCGCAGTTCCACTGGTCGCCGCTAACGTCGCGCAACGTGACAAGCAGGCATCAGCAAAGCCAGCGCCCTGCTTCCATTCCGTGGGGGCCCACTCCAGATCCGTGGCAGGCTCCATCCCTCCGGGTCCCAATCTTTTCCTCAAGGCTCAACCTCAGACATTCTCATCTTGCCCATCCAACCACTAACATTATCCCCCCCTCCCGGTCTCAACCCCGCAGCGCTTTGCTTCAAACTGCCTCACATTCTCTCGTTCCGCTTCATAGTTTTACGTATCGCAAACATAATCTCAGCGCAGCTTCATTCTGTTCCCTACCGAGGCGCTTAACTCGGGGTCCCGGCAGCTGCAAGCACTTCGCCCACTAAAGTCCAATACCCGCCGCCCCCCGGTCTCGCGCGCGCAACAACGCGTCACGCCATCCGAAGATCCCGCCGCCCTCGCTCGCCAGCGCATTTTGACGTCTTGCACGACCGACCCGCCTACATACTGCAGTAGAGCATACTGCATACCGCATACCGCATACCGCATACCACATACAGCACCCGCAAGCCCAAGCGCAGCGTATCGCGTTGCATCTCGAGCCAGAAAAATAAAAGGCAAAAAAGACGATCGTTAAAACAAGGCAGCAGCAGCAAAGATGAGCATCTTCAACCAAAAATCCAAATTCAAAATCAAGACCGAAGTGCGCAAAGTCAAGCAGGTCGTCGCACCAGCCCCAAACAAGAACAAGAACACCCTCTCCGCCCCGAGCAGCGCGCACAGCACCCCGCGCGCCTCACCACACCCCAGCGCCTCCCTCCACGCGACAGCAACAACAAGGCGCCTGCAGTCCAGCTCGTCACCCCCAAATCGCAAGCCGACCCCGTCCCTCAACAACCCCAGCACGAACAACACCCGCAAGCGCGCGCGCGCCCCGGCCAGTAGCAGGTCGCCGGCAACGGCGAGCCCGGCGCCGGTGCTGAGCGACTCAGAGCCCGGTTCGGACGACGACGACGACGACTGGCGGGAGCGGCTGGACCCAAGCAAGCGGCGGAAGCGGGCGCACACGGAGGATCCGGACCGGCGGCTGCGGCATCCGCGGCTATGGAGCGGGGAGGCAGGGGCCGAGGAGGAGAAGCTCAGGATCGTGCACGCGGTGGATGTGGCGGCGCTGGGGGACCGGTGCCAGCCTGTTATGAAGCTGGGGCGGGACGAGGTTGGCGTGCGGTTGAGGTATCCGGGGGCGAGGTCTACTGAGCGGTAAGCGCGGCTTCTTCTTTTTTCTTGTGGTTCTCTTGATGGGCGTTGGTGGGTGATTGTTTTTGTTGAGACTCAAGTGCTGACTATTTCCAGCTATGAACTCGTATGGGGCAAGGATAAGATCGACGGCGCCTTAGATATCATGAAGGTTGTCAACCTCGTGGCCTCGACATTCCTCACCGCTGCCGAGGCGAAACCGTTCCTCGACCAGAACAACGGCATCTACCGCCGGCTGGAGAAGAGCAAAAACACAAACGACGGCAAGGGCTTTAAGACGGCGCTGTCGGAATACAACAACCAGCTCCTCGCGCTTCAGAAGAAGGGCGCCATAGCGAGGAACCTCGATGCGATGCGGGGCGTCCCGCGGGAGCTGGTCGAGTTTATTCTGGACCAGGTATACGACCGCACCGTGGCGCCCAAGGTCGATCTTCTCGCCAAGTACGAGAACGGCACCGACAACGTCTACGGCGAGCTGCTCCACCCCTTCGTCTCCGACATCTTCGACCGGACAAAATTGACCTCGGACATGGTCTTTGTCGATCTCGGCTCGGGCGTCGGCAACGTGACGCTCCAGGCGGCGCTCGAACGGGGCTGCGAGAGCTGGGGCTGCGAGATGATGGAGAACGCGTGCAACCTCGCCGACGAGCAGAAGAAGGAGTTTGCGGCCCGCTGTCGCCTGTGGGGGCTTGCGCCGGGCAAGGTGCATCTCGAGCGGGGCGACTTCCGTAAGAGCGAAAGGACACTGGCGGCGCTCAAACGTGCAGACGTGGTGCTGGTCAATAACCAGGCGTTTACGTCGCAGCTCAACGACCACCTCGTCAACATATTTTTGGACTTGAAGATCGGGTGCAAGATCGTCTCGCTCAAGACGTTTGTCCACGACAACAAGAACTCGGAGAACGATGTTGCGTCGTCGATCTTGGATGTTGAGGATTTGACGTATCCCGAAGGGTATGTCAGCTGGACGGGCGCACCGGGCACCTTTTGCATCTCGACGAGGAAGTGATTTCTTTCCCGCTTGTGCATACATTAGCAACGGTTCGACGGTTCTGGGATTTAAGGAGTATGAGAGGGATGTTGAAGAGCATGGTTGGCAAAGTCACATGGAGTCCCTTTTTGCGACATCCATTTGTTGTAGAGATTGGTGTATGGGATCGAAGGATAGAATCCAACGGGCTGGGAAGAGGGAGCGGATAGATATTTTGTTACATACCTCGTTTTTGATACCAATTTCGCAACTTCAACGGAGCGGCGTTTTTCCTCGCATGCTCCCGGATCGAACCGCCCCCTTAACCGGGTGGCCTTCCCAGGGGTTGCCCCGCTACCTCTTCCTACTGAACAGCGGCTCGTTCGCCAGATTCATGGCCTCGGCCTCCTGGCCGACCCGCTTCATGAACCTCTCAACAAGCTGCTTGTTCTCGGCCTCCTTCTCGGCCCGCTTCCGCTCCACCATGTCCAGCTGCATGTTGAGCACCGCCAGCTCGTCCTGGACGTCGGCCACCAGCTTGTTCTTGACGCGGAGCTCCTCCTCGCGGTCGCGCAGCTTGACGATCAGCGTGCGCCGCTCGGCTGTCAGGTCGTTCAGTCTCCTCGAGTCGGAGGTCGTCTTGCTCCGCAGGCGGGTGAGTTCGTCCTCGGCGACTTGGAGACGTTGTTGGAACTGGCCTTTGGCTCGGAGGGCTTCGGCGAGTTCGAGGCGGAGGCGGGCTACGACGGGGGTGTCGTCGTTCGTGGCTGTGGTTGCCGTTGTGGTTGATGTTGGTGCGGGTGCTGGTGATCCTTTGGTTGGCGCTGATGGAGCGCGGGTGAGGGGTTCGGCTTGGGCTTGCAGGACTGCTTTTTCCGCTTCGAGGATGGAGACGCGGTCGAGTAGCTGGGAGTCTGGATCGAAGGGGTTTGTCGGACTGATGTCAGCAGACTTTGTTTTGGCTCAGGGGCTTTCCCATGGATTGATTTAATTTTCAGGGCCCCGTGTTCGGATATGGGTGGACTGATCACGTTGTTTTCACTGACATGCTGCGATAAGCTCTCGATTGATGGGGTGTTGTTTCTCAGCATCTCGGATGCCAGCGAGGTATTCTTGTCTCCAGTCGGACATGGTGGGTGTCGCGCGAAAGGTCGAAATGGGAATCGTCTAAAAAAAGAAAAAGAAAACCCAAAGTCGGTGTGCAGAGGAAATAGCACAACAGCCTGGAATGCAAGCGGAATACGGAATTGTGAATACGGGTCGGATGTCTGGCTGCTGATTGCCCCGTGCCTATGATGCAAGCTGCTCCAGCTTCATGTCCAGAAACGTTATCGTCTGGTAACCCCGCGATCCGATGACCAGGGGCTGGGTGGGGCCGTTGGGGTGGGATGCTTGGCGCCAGGCTGCACTGTGCGAATCCCGGCCCATCCAGCGTCAGTGGAGGCTGCTGCAGCCAAGTTCCATGCTCCAAGCTCCAAGGTCCAGCGTCTCATTCAACTTCCAACAAAACAACCCACCTCAACTCACAACCTATTTCACACCGCTCGACAACCAAGCATGGGAACATGACACACGATGGACATCGCTCATCCAACAGCAGGCTGGGAACAGCTTGGTGAGTGTTTTTACCGCAAGATCCAGCTTTACACGCAGATCTTCGACCAGGACGTCGACCTCGACAACTACCTCGTCGCGGGGGCTCCGTACGGCGGCGCTATCGGTGAGTGGGATGCCCCGACCCAAGATGCCTGGTCCCCGAACACGATGACTGGGGAATTCCCATCCCACTATCCCACCACCCGCACCGCCAATACCTTCTGACAGCCAGCACCCCGCAGCTCTCTACCGCGACGAGGAGAAGCTGATCGCATTCCAACCCACCAGACCCTCCAAGCCCAGCATCGACATCCACAGCTTTGCCGGCAAGCTAATCCGCCGCATCAACTGGGATCAGGGCTCCATCAAGGGCCTCGGCTGGTCCGAGGATGAGAAGCTCCTGGTGGTCACTGCCGATGGCACCGTGAGGTGCTACTATGACCTGCAGGGCGAGTTCACCCAGTTCTCACTGGGCAACGGCGCCGAGGAAGCTGGCGTCAAGTCGTGTAGGTTCTATGCCCATGGCCTGGTCGCCCTCCTCTCCAACAACGCCCTGGTATCTGTCTCGTCGTACGACGAGCCCCGTCCCAGGCTGCTGGCGCCGCCCCCGGAGGGCCAGGTGCACTCGTGGAACATCATCCCGCCGGCCTACACGCTCTCGCGATCAGTCGAGGTGCTCCTCAGTATCGGCCAGACCATCTACGTGTCCGACGCATCAGAGTGCGAGGATCGATTCCTGGACATTGGCCCCTTCACCCACATTGCTGTGTCGCCCAACGGTAAGTTTTCGGCGCTCTACACGGCGACCGGCAAGGCCCACGTCATCAGTAGCGACTTCCAGACCCGCTACAGTGAGCACGACTCCAGGTCCAAGATCCCGCCCAAGTACTTTGAGTGGTGCGGCAATGATGCCGTTGTTATTGCTTGGGAGGATGAGGTCCATCTCGTGGGCCCCAGTGGTTCGTCGGCAAAGTTCTACTATGACAGTGGCCGCGTCCATCTCGTTCCAGGTGAGAACCCTTCTATCGAACACGTTCTGTCATGCATTATTCCCTGACCGTGTGGTAGACTACGATGGAGTCAGAATCATTGCCAATGACACCTGTGACTTCCTCCAGAAGGTCCCCGATGTCACAGAGCAGGTGTTCCGCCTCGGCACCGACTCCCCGGCAGCTATCCTTCTAGATGCCGTCGAACAACTTGAGATGCAGTCTCCCAAGGCCGATGACAACATCCAGCTGATCCGGTCCAGCCTTGTCGAGGCCGTAGACACCTGCGTAAGCGCAGCGGGTCAGGAGTTCAGCGTGCATTGGCAGAAACAACTGCTCAAAGCCGCCTCCTTCGGCAAGTCGGTCCTTGATATCTACAACAGCGATGACTTTGTTGATATGTGCGAGACTCTGCGCGTTCTGAACGCCGCCCGCTTCTTTGAAATCGGTCTGCCGCTGTCCTACGAGCAGTACCAACGCCTCTCACCGTCAGGGCTCATCGCCCGCCTCCTCAACCGGCACGAGTACCTCCTGGCGTTGCGCATTGCCGGCTACTTGCGGTTACCTACAGACAAGATCTATGTCCACTGGGCTTCTGCCAAAGTCCGCTTGGGCTCCGAGGACGATGATGCCATCTGCCGAAAGATTGTCGAGAAGCTATCAGGGAAGCCCGGTATCTCCTTCGAGGCGATTGCACGCGCCGCATATGACGAGGGGAGGGGCCGTCTAGCCACCGAACTTCTCAACCACGAACCACGCGCCGGCCGGCAGGTACCGCTGCTTCTGAGCATGGAGGAAGATGAGCTGGCCCTGGACAAGGCGATCGAAAGCGGCGACACAGACCTGGTCTACTTTGTCCTCCACCAACTCAAGCGCAAGCTGCCACTGGCTGCTTTCTTCCGCGTCATCAGCAGCCGGCCGACAGCCTCGGCCTTGGTCGAGGCGTCAGCGCGCCATGGCGAGGGTGACGGCCGCGAGGACACCACGCTGCTCAAGGACCTTTACTACCAAGACGACCGCCGCTCAGAAGGCGCGACCGTGTTTATCCGCGAGGCACTACGCCAGCCCGAAAGCCGGACAGCCAGCGATAAGCTCGCATTGGCAGCGAAGCTCCTCTCGGATAACGCCAAGGAGCATGCCTTCGAGCTGGGCGCCCTCAAAGAAGCGACCAGCCTGTTGCGCATGCAGGAAGCGTTTGACCGGGATTTGACCGACAGTTTTACTGGTCTGTCCGTGAACCAAACCATGTTCAAGCTGATCCGGCTCGGGTACCATGGCAGGGCCAAGAAGATTCAGAGCGAATTCAAGGTGCCTGAAAAAGTGGCCTGGTGGATCCGGTCAGTCCTCTGCCTCCTTTAATCCTCTGAGAATTAACCTACGACTAACACACGACCAACACATAGCCTCCAAGCCCTCGTAGCCAAGCGCGACTGGAATGAAATCGAGGAAATATCCCGCCAACGCAAAAGCCCCATCGGCTGGGAGGTACGAAACGCAACCCCCCCTTTTTCCTCATCTCCCATTCCATCTGCGCCAATAACTGACCAAGATCAAAAACCACAGCCCTTCTTCAACCAGACCCTCCAAGCGGGCAACGCCCGTCTGGCCGCCACCTTCATCCCCAAGTGTGCGGGCCTCGAGCCGGGCCAGACAGTCGTCATGTACGAAAAGTGCGGCATGCGTGTCAAGGCCGCCGAGGAGGCCGTCAAGTTGAAGGATGCGGAGGCTTGGGGCAGGCTGCTGGAGGCTGCTGGACGGGGCACGAGCGAGGGCAGGGAGATTGAGAGGTTGGGGTTGGCGGTTTTTAAGAAGTGATTAGTTTTTGGCTGGCAGGGCGAGGCATAAGAGCGGGTGGTTTTGGTTATCTGAGAGGGGGGGTTGGGGGTGTATAGGATGCGGTGTATATCGGCAGGTGTGTTGTTTGTAGCCATGAAATGGAGCCGGTCAACTACATGACTCCTGATAACCTTGGATGGTGTCAGCGATATCCTAAACCGAGGCTAAACGGCAGTTAGATGGAAAGCAAGTCGGAAAGCAAGTCGGAAAACCGAGTGAACAGAAGGATGAAAACGACCGGACCCATACACAACTTAGAATAAAACGCTTCCAAAGCCCGGTGAGGTAGGTAAGATAGAATCATATTGTGTATAATTGGATTTCAAGCAGTTAATACCAGCTAAAGAGTTTCAGACGCCGTCAATCGAGCCCCAGTTGGCCCAGCCTTAAAGTTGAATGGGACGAACCCGGTCAGATCAGACAAACCTCCTTCCGCAATCCATACAATTAGTCAACTATCCCCTCCAGTGTCTGTCTATCTGACTAGGTAGCTGTTCATCCACCCCAGCCTGTCGGTCGGTCTCTCTCTCTATCGTGTCTGTCATGTCTGCCCATACCAACCAAACCTACTACCCTAGAGCCCGGCATTAGAAATCCAAAGACTTCCACACTTTCCCTGCCCCCGCTAAATGAACCTAGAATACACACCCGTCTCCATGTCCTCCTCAAAGCTCTTCTTCCTCCCAACCCTGCCAAACAACAGACTTCTGTTTCTTCTCCCCCTTCATATTGCGGGATGATGATGAAACTTCCTCTTGCCCAAGCTATGATACTAAACACCCCCAGCAGGGACAAAGAGCATACCAACGCTGTTTGCTCAAACAAAATAAGTAAGATGAGTAGGTCAGATAGGCATGTATATGACGGAAACCTGGGGGGAGGGCGAGTCGGGGGGGCAGCATCCACACAAGAACAACATCAACGTAAACAACCACCATAGCTCCCATATTCACCGCCTTGACCAAACACACAGGACTAAAAACAAACATACAGATCTGCAAGTCATGTTCGATAGGTAGTCAGTTAATAATACCCGTCCAATTTGCTTCGGCCACCACCCTCCAAAGCAAACCTTCCGCTCCCCCTCCCCAACAACCCCTTTCCCACTCTACCAAGTAACTTTACTGTACGTACCCCAGAGCAGCCAAGCCAAAGCCAGCCAGCACGCCTCAAAACCATACCCCGACCCGACCCGACCTGTCCCAATCCGACCCAACCCGAGCCTATCAACTCCATCAAATGTGTGTACTGTAGTGCTGTGCTGTGCTGTGCAATGCGGAGCCTCCCATTTCTTAATCGCATAAATCGGAAAAACAAGAGCAAAACGAAACAGGAAACAGCAAAAACACCAACAAGCCCCATGGAGGAAGCAACTGGGAAAGGTTTGGGGGCAATAAAAAAGAAAAGAGCAAGAATTAGCCAGCGCGATGTATGGTAACGTGATGGAGACCGCTAAAAGACAAGACAAGAAACAAGACAAAACGAAACAACCTTCTGGAAACCCGAGACACGACACCCTACACCCTACACCCTAACAATGAAGCCATTCCAAGCCCCCATCAAACAAACCCCCTCAGTCCCCTCCGTCCCCGCGCTGGATTATCAAACCCCCAGCCAGCAATACCCATCCCTGCACTCTCACCACCACCACTTCACTGCCCCCCAGCAGCATGAACAGCAGCCTCCAGACTAACAACCCTCGAAACACTCGCACTCTGCCCACCACCCCCACCACCACTCAAAACCGGCCTCCCCCCCTCCTGACTCAACCTAACACCACTCCCATCAAACACCCACGGCCCAGCATCATTCCTTGGCGTGATAGGCCCCTCAGGCCCATTCGTTACGGGGCCGCCGCCCGTGGGCGAGGGCGTTCTCGCCGAGTCGCGGCGGCCGCCGCCGTCGGGGAGGATGCGCTGCGCGGCGGAGGGGATGGGCATCGGGATTGACGTGGTGTGGGAGAGGAGGACAGTCGTGGCCGCTGGGTCGGCGAGGGTCGCAACGCCGTCGAGTTGTTGGGAGGGGGTTCCGTCGTCTTCTTCGTCTTCCTCTGGCGGTGGGGGAGGGGAGGTGTCCATGAGCATGGCTACGTCTGGGACGTCGGCGGGTTGGGAAGGGGGTTGGCTTTGGTGGGTGTTGCGGACCGATTCTCGGGATCTGCGGGGTGCTGCTGGGGAGGTGGCGTTGGGTTGTTGGTTGGGGTCCGGGGGAGGTGGTTGGAGGAGGGCGCCTTCCTGGCCTGCGGCGCCGCCTTCGTCCGAGTCGAGCTGCTCCCACTCTTCTGGGTCTTCGACTTCTGCCTCGAGATCGGCCGCCGCGCGGCAGTTGGGGCAGATGAAGATGGGGTAGGAGCCGGAGGAGAGGAGCGAGCGGATGCATTTGTAGTGCCAGGTGTGTGAGCACGGGGCGACGAACAGACACTGGCACGGCTGGGAATCGTTAGTGGCTTGCATGTGAGGCACACGGGGGAGAAAAAAAAGCGGAATGCCTACCGCGATGTTGTTGAGACATATTGAACAGTCCTGCGAGGAAGAGGAGTTGGCGTTGCCGGCTGTCATGTTTCTTAACCTCTGGTGCGTGGCCATGCTACGCATTGTCAGTCTCATCCTTGCAGGGTGTAAACAACAGGGGTTCACTCACTTGAACGTGTTCAACTTATTCTGCCAGCCGCGGTTCAGCTCCAGCCTCATCTTGACACAGCGGAAGATCATCTCCTCGCCCCCCTTGAAGTCGATGCCCAGCTGGACGATGTCACCATCGTTTACCGCATACGGCTTCGACTCGGTGCCAGGCGGGCTCAGGCGGATGTGGTTGAGAAACGTGCCCGAGCTGCTCTTGACGTCCTTGATGTACCACTTGCCATCCTCGTACCAGAACTCGCAGTGCCGCCGGCTGACAACCTTGCTCTTGAAGCCCACGGGGGCTGCCGACGGGGCGTTTGCCGGGGCGTTGGGTTGGTTGTCCCTCTCCGAATACCTGCCGACACGGATGACTTCTCTGCCAGACGGGAGGGTCCGAGAGATGGGCGCAAATTTCAAAGACGGCCGGGTGGCGCGGGGGTCAAAGAAGGTGCTGAAGCGAATCGACGGCGACGACTCTGCGCTGCTGCCGCCTCCATCGGGTCGGGTGCCGGCCTCACCAGCCGTTCCCGAGCGTCCACGGGTCATGTCGTCGGATGACGCAGCGGCCCCTGTGGTGTCTGCGAGTCCAGCAGCAGGGTATGGAGCGGTGACGGGGGGTGCAGAGGACTCTGTCGATCGTGTCCCTGTCGCGGTCTCGGGATGGGCTCTTCCTCCCGAAGATGAGGTCGACAGCCCGAGGGGATGGGCGAGAGTGGGCACGAGTTGCGAAAAGAGGCTAGAGCGAGTCGACGCGGAGGGGTTGCTGGTGCTGTCGGGGATGGAAGCGAGGGCGGGAGCGGGGGCGGGGCCGGTGGAGGACTCGTTGCGGGCAGAACCGAACCAGGGATTTGTCGTCGCAAAGGCGGGTGGTGACGATGATGGTGCGGGGTGTGTTGCTGCAGGGTTCTGGGTCGCGTGCGAGCTGTGCTCACGGGACAGCAGGTGGGTTTGGGTGTAATTGCGGAGGTAGCTGAGGCCGCGCAGACGACTGCTCCTCGAAGGCGGTGTCGAGGAAGCGGGGGTGGTGGTCACAGCAGAGACGGCGATGTTTCCCGGCCCCTGGGTTGTGGGCGAGGCTGCGGGTTGCGTGAACATTGACGGGATCCGCTTTGGTCGGTGTCGGAGAAGAGTCCCACACCCGGAATTGTCGCTCGTCAGCGGTTTTGTTGTCGAACGTCTGCGGCACGGCCTGGTTTGGGGGAGGAGGGGGGTTGGTCTCTGGAGCCGGCCCTGATTCGCTGGAGCAGTGATTGGAAACAGAAGCCGCCTGAAGGGGGAGGCCCTGGGTCCTGGGATGCGGGAGGCCGACGGACGGGAGCCTGGGACCGGGTAAGGCAGGAGGCACTGTAGGTACTCTGTAGGGAGTGCCTGTTACTGTGCTGCGTTTGCAGACCGCTTCGAAGAGAACCGGGAACCGGGAATCGAGGACCGAGGATCAAGGATCGAGGACTGATCGTCAACGGAAACAGACTGACTGCTGGGCCAGACACGTCAAGGAAGGGAAGATAAGGTAAAGGTACAAATAGGAAAGAAGGAGGTCGTGAACAAACTGGGACGAATGTCCCTCTGCTAATGTTGGTTAGACCCGACGCTGGAGTGGGGTCAAATTGCCATCGATGGGATGAGGCGAGTGAGGCCTGGGGTTGTGTCTTTTTTTGGTGTGCACTGCAGCCACTGGCCCTGGGAGTCTATTGGAGTCTCGTTCAGCGGTGGCCCTGTTTGGGCTGTTTGGGGGCCTTCCAGGTTGCCGGGTCCCGCCAGGTCTCCGCTGTTTTACTTTTTAGCACCTCAGCTCAGGTGAGACAGAGTGGACAGGGCAGGTCGCTGTTTGCTGGTCGTGCGATCTGCTTTGCTGCTTCTGTGGTTGGTCGGCAAACAAACAAAAAAATTAAGATTCAGGTTCATGCTGTCAGGGAAATCTCGCGTTGCCGTTGCATGACCTCGAGTCCGGTGGCACTTGACGGCACTTGACTGACATGGTTGTGACGCCCCAAGGTCATCGAGAACGAAGAACGGTTTCGTCACTGCAGGCGGTCACCCCATCCATGCAGCTTTGCTGTGGGCTTGCCAAAAAATCGGCAGCCTCCACTGTCCCCTGGCGAACACATGCATGCGTGATCAGCGGGCCTGGAAAGGGCCCCACTGCCCGCATCTGTCCAGGCGAGGATCGATGGCTGCTTTCCGCAGACTCTGAGGCTGGGCTAATCACAGACCCTTCGTTTAAGCTTGGCGACCTGGTTCCTGCTTATCGATAACGACCAGGCCCAGCACCGCGACAACCGGGGATTTGTCGATTCTCGAGCCTCGAATTGCCGTCTCGACCAAGTTTTGCGACAGCCACCCGCATCACCTTCGCACCGCCGGACCCCAACCGCCGACATGCTCCGATCCTGCCGGCCAACGCGGTTATTACTGCCCCGAACTCGCCAACCATGGAGGCCGCTTAACGCCAGCTGTGCGTCCTTCCCGGCGAGGTCGCTGGCCACGGTCCGCGCTGCGCCCAAGGCAAGCAACCTGGAAGCCTGTCGCTCGGCTCTGCTGCCGATTAAAAGTGCATGCCGGGACATGGCTGAGCTAACTGGGATTTGAAGGAACCCACCGAGCGCGACAAGATCACCACCCTTCCCAACGGCATCCGTGTCGCCTCCGAAGACCTGCCCGATGCCTTCTCCGGCGTCGGTGTCTACATCGATGCCGGGTCGCGCTACGAGAACGATTCCCTCCGCGGGGCAAGCCACATCATGGACAGGCTAGCCTTCAAGTCGACCGGATCGCGGACCTCGGACGAGATGATGGAGACGGTCGAGAAACTGGGCGGCAACATCCAGTGCGCCTCGTCCAGAGAATCGATGATGTACCAGGCCGCCACCTTCAACTCGGCCATTCCCACCACCGTTGGCCTGCTCGCCGAGACGATCCGAGACCCCAAGCTCACCGACGAGGAGATAGCCCAGCAGCTCGAGACGGCCGACTACGAAGTGAGGGAGATCTGGTCCAAGCCCGAGCTGATCCTGCCGGAGCTGGTACACACGGCCGCCTTCAAGGACAACACGCTCGGAAACCCGCTGTTGTGTCCGCAGGAGAGGTTAGGCGCCATCGACAGGAGCGTTATCCAGGCCTACAGGGATTCGTTCTACAAACCGGAGCGCATAGTGGTGGCCTTCGCCGGCGTGCCACACGAGGAGGCCGTCAGGCTCGCTGAGCAACACTTCGGGGATATGAAGGGGCCAGAGCCTGCGTTGTCGAGGTCCGGGTCAGAAACGTCGCTGGATTCGCTGGCGTCAGAATCCAGCGACGCATCCAGCATCTCCTCCGCCTCCACATCATCGTCATCCACATCTTCGGAACCCTCCGGGCTTCTCTCCAAGATTCCCTTCCTCAAAAGCTTCGCCTCGGCATCTAATTCCAACTCTGCCTCCTCCTTCATCCCTGCTACCCCAGCGTCAGCCGAAGACCTGATCCGTCCGGCGCAATACACGGGCGGCTTCCTCTCCCTCCCGCCCCAGCCGCCACCGCTGAACCCCAACCTCCCCACCTTCACGCACATCCAGCTCGCGTTCGAGGGCCTCCCCATCTCGTCGGACGACATCTACGCGCTCGCGACGCTGCAGACCCTCCTTGGCGGCGGCGGCTCCTTCTCGGCCGGCGGGCCCGGCAAGGGCATGTACTCGCGGCTCTACACCAACGTGCTCAACCAGCACGGCTGGGTCGAGTCGTGCGTCGCCTTCAACCACTCGTACACCGACTCGGGCCTCTTCGGCATCGCCGCCTCGTGCTACCCGGGCCGCACCGCCGCCATGCTGCAGGTCATGTGCCGCGAGCTGCAGGCTCTGACCGTCGACGGCGGCTACGCGGCCCTCAACCCGGTCGAGGTCGCTCGCGCCAAGAACCAGCTGCGCAGCAGCCTGCTGATGAACCTCGAGAGCCGCATGGTCGAGCTCGAGGACCTGGGCAGGCAGGTCCAGGTCCACGGCCGCAAGATCCCCGTCCGCGAGATGACTCGCCGCATTAACGACCTGACCGTCCAGGACCTGAGGCGCGTCGCCCGCCTGGTCGTTGGCGGCATGGTGGAGAACCGCGGCAAAGGCAGCGGCGCCCCGACCGTCGTGCTGCAGGAGGCGACGGCGCACGGCGTCAAGACGGCCGAAATGTCATGGGATCAGATACAAGACACCGTGTATCAGTGGAAGCTGGGGAAGCGGTGAGTGAGGAGGCGTGTGTTTGAATGAAAGAGAGAGAGGAGTTGTATCCCTTCTTCGGGAATGTAAGATCACCGGGAGGAAGGTTGGACGGACAGAAGTGTAATGATCACATTAGCTTTGGAAGACATATATGTACCTTACCTTATAGACCAAACACCCAGTTTTTGGACACGGCCTAGGGAAACCGTCTTGTGTGCGCTTTGGTATGGCATCGTATGGATGTCTTAACTAGGTAGATATCGTCCAGGGTGAAAACCCAGAGACTCACCAGAACCTGCACAAAAACAACCCCTTTTCGCCCCTAAAATAACAATACACCCGTCACCAAAATGACTCATACATACCATGCAAGAAAATATTTATTACCCTTCCATGTATATCTAGGTCTACTACAACAACAAGCGGCTGACGAAGCCCTGTATCCTGTAAGTTACGCGGATTTGCAGTGAGGTGTCCTAGAACCCTCCAGCTCACTCGGTATTTCCACCGAACCCCCCAATCCCCTGAAAGAATCACAAGCAAAACAGCCCAAGGCCATTGCCATGGCCATTCCATCCCATCCTTCCATCCCATGTACTCCATAACCATCCCATCCCGTCCCATCCCATCCCGATACCATTCCAAACCCAGTCCAACTCCAACCCAATACGCCAAACCCCATGCTCGCTCGCTCACTCGCTGTGCCCTTAAAACCACCCACAAACCAACCCCCAACCCCCCCTTCAAGAACCAAACTACCCACACAAAAAAACCTACAACTTCGACCTGACCGCCTCCAACCGATACTTAACATCCTTCAGCGCCTTAGTAACCGGCTTCCAATCATCAAACTGCCTGACCAACTGCGCCGTCTCATCCGACAACTCCGTCTTGACAAAGTCCTCCTCCAACAACCCCCTCATAATCCAAGGCAGATGATACGGATTCGGGTTCGCCAACCCATTCCCACCACCGCCACTCCCACCACCCCCACCCCCATTCCCATTCCCACCCCCACCACTACTGCTCCCGCCAGTATATCGATGCCTCACCTCACACGGCAAGATCCCAGTCCCAGAACTCCCCGAAGAAACCTTAGCCACATCAGTCGTCTCAAGCGCGTGCGTCACAGCCAGGTCGTAGACCTGCGCGTCGTCGTAGAGGCGCGAGTGGCCTTCGCCCGAGTAGAGACTGCCTGCGAGCGGGGTGGAGAGCTCGCGGATCAGGCCGTGGTCGGAGACGCCTAGGTTGCGGAGTTTGAGGGCGAAGCCGACTAGGTGCGCGATGCTAATGGGGGGAGCGGGGGTTAGGATTGTGTTGCATTGGAGAGGTGGGTAGAGGAGGTTGGGCAGGCGCGGGGGGGGGGGGGGGTTGTTAGGGACAGGGGAAAGGGGAACTGACAAATCTGGGGCGTGGATCCGGCCGTCTATAAAGACTGCTCGGTAGATGTATGGGTGGTGAGCTGGCGCGTAGATGGCGGACTGTAGCAGTTGTGAGTACCAAAGCTCAGCGGGTCTGGGTTCTGGGGGTGTGAAAAGTGGACAAACCTCGACCGGAACGAGCTGGTCGTCAATGCTGCCAATAAAGGTGAGACGCGCCCCGTAACTGATAACCGCCTTTACCGACGCTTCCAGTCGCTTGGACACCTCGCTCTGAGGGTCTGCAAACTCCCAGAGCTCAGCGGCAGAGCCCATGAGTATGCCCATGCTGGAGCGGTAGTCGGGGAACGGGCCGAGTAATACGCCAGCTGGTCACACCACTGTCAGCGTCACGTTCACAGACACCGTACAAGAGGAGTGGCTTACCCATAGCACAGACGCCCACCTTGGCCGACGACACGACCCCCAGCTCGATGAGCTTCGCCAGCAGCATGATGCTGACCGGGACGCCCTGGGAGTGGCACGCAATAAGAATCAAATCAGCATCGCGGATCAGCTCGATCCAGTTCAGCAGCAGCTTCCACAGGTTCTCGACCCGCTCGCCAATCTTGCCCTCGCCCTCCAACGCGATCTTCTCGATTTCGCAGTCTTCGCAGCCGTTGCGGTTGGCCCAACGCCTGATGGCTTCGGCGCAGTGGTTCGCAAACTTGATAGACGTCCCTGTCGGCTGGCCGATCATGGGCCGGAGGTAGTTGGCTGGGAAGAGGCCGTGGACGCCGATGGCGACTGCTTTCTTGATCTTGGGCAGCTCTTTCGTCAAGTACACGTGTTTTGCCGGCGCTTGCTGTGTCCTGAGCAGGAGCTGGGTAATCTGTTTGAGAATGGAGGGGTTTTCCTTGAGCTTGTAAGTGCTGTTGAAGGAGGGCAGCAGAAGATTGGGCGGCAAAGCCTTGGCCGAGGTGGGCGTCTTAGCGGTAGCCGGCTTTGCTGCCGTGGCCGACTTGGGCGTGCTCGGGCGGACAGGCGTCGCATCATCGAGATCCATTGACTGCGGACGACCTCGTTTGTTGCTCTTGGAAGACGACTCCCGAGAGGGAGTCTTGAGCGCCGGCTTGGTCGGCTCATCCTTCTGAGTTGACTTCAGTGGCGGCTCCTTTGCCGGGGTGCTCTTGAACTCCATCGAGTTTGCTCTTTGAGGGTGAGACTCGGATCTTTCTCCCATCACTGCGAGCTGGCCCTGTTCTCCCTGCTGGACGGGCTTTTTGGTTGACGCTGACCCTGCATCGCGGGACCAAAACGCCCATGTTGAACCCGCCTTAGGCGCAGGTGTTGGGGGTTCAGGCGCTACCTCTGCTGCTGGCGCATCTTGCATCACGACATCTTCGGGCTCTTTCACCGCTGGAGGAGCTGCTTCAGGCTCAGCGGTCTGTGGTTCCGGCTCTGTGGCCGAAGGAGCAGGCGCACCCCTGCTAGACCAGGACCACAACCAAGAACTGGCAGAAGCCGCTCCTCCGTTGGCTTGGGCTGGGGGCTGATTGGAATTGTCGACAGTCTCAGTAGATTCCTGCGCTGGCGGCGGTTCCTTGGCCTCCTCAGGCTTTGGCTCCGCGGGCTCTGCCTCGGCGGCTGGTGCAGCTGCTTCCTGAGCGGCCTCGGAAGGGGGCGCCGGTGCGGACGAGACCGGTTCCGTAATCCCCGGTCTTCCTAGCCATGTGAACCATCCTGAAGCGGGTCGTTGGTGCGTCGGCTCTGTGGGCGGTGGCTGCGCACCATGCGATCCAGCGGCTTGTTCTTGTGACGGGTCTGTTCCCTCGGCATCCTGGCCAGCGTCCGTCATGTTCGTGTCTGTTTCTTCCGGTCTGGTCATGTCGTCGGGCTTCGTAGCTTCCTCAGTTGCCGATGGAGCCTGTCGCTGCTCCTGGCCTCCCGCACTCGACGCATCCTCCTGCACCTTGGGCACCACGGACCCCGACCCCGATGTGGACCCCTCTACGATGCTCATGTTGTCGGTCGACTTTTTCGTCTCGAATCGGCTCAGATCGACGGTTTTCTTCGGTTTCGAGGTCCCGCCCAGAATCGTTTCGCGAGCTACAAGCGTCGAGGCGGCAGATTTAGGCACGCGGGGCCATGACCCGTACCAACTTCGGGTTTTGTGGACCTGGGGAAGTATTCAGTCAGCAATGAGGTTGATGAGTTACGCCAGCGAAGCCTAAAGAAAGGCGAGCATGGC
Source organism: Chaetomiaceae sp. PYS4301M (assembly GCA_023628425.1). Classification (NCBI taxonomy): domain Eukaryota; kingdom Fungi; phylum Ascomycota; class Sordariomycetes; order Sordariales; family Chaetomiaceae; species Chaetomiaceae sp. PYS4301M. The sequence continues at coordinate 445,127 of JAMAKR010000009.1, read as the reverse complement.
CTTCTGGAACATCAGATAGGTAGACATGCCTCTTTCGAGCCTTGGCCAGGAGTCGGGGTGTCATCGCGGCCTTCCCCCGCTTTCGAGGCCGAGGTCTGGGATGTGTTGTGGTCGGCGACGGAATTATCGGGCTGGGACGACTTGGATGATTTGGATGAGGATTGCGATGGCATCGTGGATGCTGACGGAGGAGCCGTCGCCGTGCTGGGTTCAGCGGCAGGGCTGGGTTTCGCCCGCTTGCGAGAACCCATGACGCGGATCGAGCGCGCGGAGGTTGTCTCCGGTGAGTGTGGGTATTGGTGTTTGTCGCGTAGGATCTCGTGGTTTGGTGTCGCTATCTATTTGTTGGTGTGGCAGTTGTGTTGCTGCCTTGGGGTGCCCTGTGTTGTCCTCCTATGAGTGGTGACCGTCGCGGCATTCGGAGCAGCCCGCGCTTCCAGTTGGCTCGAGCCTGGTTGGTTATCACTGTCCCGAGGCTCCAAGTACGTCATCTGCCCAGTGCTGGTATCAGGAACAAGATGAGCAGATCCGAGCGTCGCTTCTGAGAAGGGTCTGGAAGGAGAAACTGCCAAAGAAAAGGTCATTGCCGTACTATCATTAGTTTCAAAATATTGAAAGATTGAGGGGTGGTATCTCAGAAAAAGAAACTCGAATGCCCAACGATGAAGCATGCATATCTTTGTCCCCGGTACTTGTAATCTACCTATGGAGTCTGTCTTCGGCACGATGCTCGGCCTTGGATTCAGCTGCTGAGAGACCCCTGAACCAGCGGAGCCCTTGGCTTGGCAGAACCCTTCCCCACCCCTCTCCCACCGCCTTTCTTATCGTTATCGTAAATGCCCAGAGCGAAGACCCGCCAGAAATTTTTGTGGTGGGCAGCAGCTCTTTGGTGGTACTTTTCGAGAGGCAGCTTTTGGCTTTTGGAGATCGCTGCTGCCGAGGAAATCTTTGGCGGATTTCTTCTCCAATTGCTGCAGCGCACACCACAACACCGTCACAATGGCTGCCCTGAAACGCAAAGAGGGCCCGAACGGCACCTCAGCCTCCAAATCAGCCCGGCCCGCCGCCGAATCGAGACCCTCGAAACGGGCGAAAGCAAGCGAATCGACAAAAGGCGACGGCAAGAAGGACGCAAAGCACCAAAAGTCCCCCGCGAAGCCCGCCGCTGCCCCCGTGGTCACGAAACTGAAGGAGGAAGAGCCTCTCTTTCCCCGAGGCGGCGGGAGCGTCCTCACTCCGCTTGAGCAGAAGCAGATCTCGATCCAGGCAAAGAAGGATGTCCTGTTCGAAGAGCAGTCCGCGGCGCAAAAGGGAGAGAAGGGAGACACGGCCGCCAGGAAAAGGAGGCGCAAGTCGCGCGCGGACGCCGCGGCTTCCAAGCCGGACAAAGACGATGATGCTGTCAAGGTGGAGGGTCTGAACTTCAAGGTAGGGCATGCCCGGGAAGAAACGGTGGGCAGCTCTGGGCGGGGCGGTTTGGTTTGCTAACTTACTGTAGCGACTGGTCAAGGGCTCATTAGTCCTCGGAACCGTCTCTGCGATCAACGCCCTCGATGTCGCCATTGCGTTACCGAACAACCTGGTCGGCCATGTCCCCATCACCGCCATCTCCGAGTCGCTCACAAAACGCCTGCAAGCGAGTGCCGAGAACGACGACGACGAGGAGGCGTCCGATGACGAGGGCGCCGACGATGTCGACCTGGAGAGTGTGTTTTACTTGGGCCAGTATGTGCGCGCCTATGTCGCGTCAACACAAGATGAGTCCACCTCCGGGAAGGCCAAGCGACATATCGGGCTGTCCCTCGAGCCGGCGCATGCCAACGCTGGCATTTCGGAGCAGGACGTGATTGAGAACTGCACACTCATGGCCTCGGTCGTCAGCGAGGAAGATCACGGCTTTGTCATGGATATTAGCATATCCGACTCCAAGCTGACGGGCTTCCTGTCACACAAACAGCTCGACAAGAGCATCCCCAGGGAGAACTTGCAGACGGGCTCAGTACTGCTCTGCATTGTGACCAACAAGCCCGCGAGCGGCAAGGTTGTCCAGCTCTCAACACTTCAGGACCGCCTTGGAAACCCCAAAAACAGCCCCTCGGAAGCCACCACGATCGGCTCGTTCTTGCCTGGTACCACCGCCGACGTGCTCGTGTCTGACGTCTCGCTGCACGGCGTCATCGGCAAGGTGATGGGCCACTTGGATGTGACTGCCGACCTTGTCCACTCTGGCTCCGGACCCGATGGTGTCGACCTTGTGGAAAAGTACAAGGTCGGCTCGCGCGTCAAGGCCAGGATCATCTGCACGTTCCCGAATGCGAAGATGCCCAAGCTGGGCATCTCTTTCTTGCCGCACGTGCTTTCCTTGAAGCCGAAGACGGCTGGCAACGACGACAAGGAGACCCTGCCCACCCAGCTCCTGGCTCACTCGGCAATCGTGGACAAATGCACAGTGCAGAGGGTTGAGCCGGGCATCGGCCTGTATGTCGACGTGGGCGTCGAGGGCGTTCCCGGGTTCGTCCACATCTCAAGAGTCAAGGACGGCAAGGTCGACAGTCTGTTCGAGAGCAGCGGCCCGTACAAGGTCGGATCGGTCCATCCAGGTCGCGTGATTGGCTACAACAACTTCGACGGCATGTTCCTCCTTTCCTTTGAGAAGAATGTCCTCGAGCAATCATTCTTGAGGATCGAGGATATCCCGGTTGGAGCTGTGGTACCCGGTGTGGTTGAGAAGCTTGTCATCAACCAGGATGGGCTCGGTGGTCTCATTGTCAACATCGCCGACGGTATCTCTGGCTTGGTGCCCGAGACGCATCTTGCCGACGTTCACCTTCAGCACCCCGAGAAGAAGTTCCGGGAAGGCATGAAGGTGAAGGCGCGCGTCCTTTCGACCAACCCGGCGAAGCATCAGCTCCGCCTTACGCTGAAGAAGACACTGGTCAACTCGGACGCTCCCGCTATCAAGTCGTATGACGAACTGGCCGTTGGGCTGCAGGCCCCTGGCACGATCATCAGTGTTCTTCAGCACGGTGCCATTGTTCAATTCTACGGCCTGTTGCGTGGCTTCCTCCCCGTGTCTGAGATGAGCGAAGCCTATATCCGTGACCCCAAGGAGCACTTCCGTGTGGGCCAGACGGTCACCATCTACGTCCTCAGCTTTGATCCCGAAGCTGGCAAGCTCATCGTCTCCTGCAAGGACCCCTCGGCCTTTGGTCTCGAAAAGCAGCTCGCCCTCAAGAAGCTTCAGATTGGCGACTTGGTTTCAGCAAAGGTTACGCAGAAGACAGAGGACGACATATTTGTGGAGCTGGTGGACGGCTCGTTGAAGGCCATTCTCCCCGTCGCGCACCTCACGGACAAGTCGGTCAGCAAGACGCAGTCGGCGCTCAAGAAGATCCATGTCAACCAGACGCTCTCTGAATTGGTTGTTCTTGAGAAGAACGAAAGCCGGCGGTCGATTACGCTTTCCCACAAGCCGAGTCTCGTCCAGGCCAGCAAGGAGGGGAAGCTTCTTACGCGTGTGGACAGCGCCCGGGTAGGAGACAAGGTGCCCTGTTTCGTCCGGAACATCACTGCCACGGCAGTCTTTGTGCAGTTCGCAGGGAACCTGACGGCTCTCCTCCCCAAATCCAAGATGCCTCGCGACGCCCAAGACAAGCCTGGCTTTGGAATGCACAAGACCCAATCCCTCGTGGTCAAGATCGCCTCTATCGATAGCGGTCTCGGCCGCCTGGTCGTCGCCATCCCGTCAGCCGCAGACGATGAAGTCAAGAAGTCCGCCAAGACCACCGAGAAGGCGGTAAATTCCTTGGACGATTCCATCACATCCGTGGATGATCTCGCCATCGGCAAGCTCACCAAGGCAAAGGTGAAGTCTGTCAAGGAGACACAGCTCAACGTCCAGATTGCCGATAACATCCAGGGCCGCGTCGATGTCTCGCAGATCTTCGACAAGTGGGAAGACATTCCGGATCCGAAGAGGCCGCTGAAGCAGTTCAAGCCGAACGACATTGTCGAGGTCCGCGTCCTGGGCGTCCACGATGCTCGCAACCACCGTTTCCTCCCCATCACCCACCGATCCAGCCACTCGGTTCTGGAACTGTCAATGAAACCCAGCGATCTCAAGGCCGCCACACTCTCCGAGCCGGTCACTCTCGATAAGATTGAGGTCGGGTCTACTTCTCTGGCCTTTGTCAACAACATCGCCTCCAACTACCTGTGGGCCAACCTCTCTCCCAATGTGCGCGGCAGGATCAGTGCCATGGAGGCTTCGGACGACCTGTCGAAGCTCGCAAACCTGGAGAAGAGCTTCCCCGTGGGCTGTGCGCTCCAGGTGCGGGTCCTCGCTGTGAACAAGGAGAAGGAGAGGGTGGATCTTTCGGCTCGGACCGCCGACGCGACTCAGCTCTCCTGGGACAAGATCCAGCAAGGCTTGGTCCTGCCTGCCAAGATCACCAAGGTCAACGACAGGCAGGTCATTGTCAAGCTGAGCGAACTCGTGGCAGGACCCGTCCACTTGGCCGATCTCGCCGATGATTATGACGAGGCGAACCCGCTGTCGCACGCCAAGAATGAAATCGTGCGGGTGGCGATTGTCGAGGTTGACAAGAGCAACAAGCGGATGAGGCTGTCTATGCGGCCCTCGAGGGTGCTCAACTCGTCCTTGCCCGTCAAGGACAAGGAGGTCACCAAGAGCAGCAAACTCGAGGTAGGGGATGTTATCCGGGGTTTCGTCAAGAATGTCTCGGACAAGGGTCTCTTTGTGTCGCTCGGCGGCGACGTCGTGGCGCTGGTCAAGATCGGCAATCTTTCCGACGCGTACCTGAAGGACTGGAAGGAGCACTTCCAGGTCGACCAGGTGGTCAAGGGCCGCATTGTCTCGGTGGCCGATGGCCGCCTCGAACTGAGCCTGAAGCCGTCGGTGGTGGAAAAGGACTATGTCCCGCTGACCACCATCGCGGACCTGCAGGAGGGCCAGACCATCACCGGCAGGGTGCGCAAGGTGGAGGAGTTTGGCGCCTTTGTCGGCATTGACGGCTCGAGGAACCTCTCTGGTCTGTGCCACCGCAGCGAAATGGCGGACCGTGCCGTCAAGGATGCCAGGACGCTCTATAAGGAGGGCGACCGCGTCAAGGCCCGCGTGTTGCAGGTGGATCTGGACAAGAAGCGCATCAGCCTGGGGTTGAAGCCCTCATACTTTAAGGACGGCGAGGCGGACGACATGGATGTTGATAGCGAGGACGAGGACGCCGGGGCCGCGCTGGATAGTGGAGAGGAGGAAAAGAGCGATGTCGACGAGGAGATGAGTGATGCCGGCGGTGCCATCCTCGTTGGCGGTTCCGACGATGAGGACGAGGATGAGGAGGGCAGTGACGTCGACATGGCCGAGGCTGCAGAGGAGGGGCTCACGGGTCTTGATGCCGGTGGATTCGACTGGACAGCCAAGGCGCTGGATGCCGATGACAACGCAAATACTTCGGTTGTCGACGAGCCCAGCAAGAAGGCCAAGAAGCGGCGCGAGCCCCAAGGCATCGTTGACAAGACGGCCGAGCTCGACATCAACGGGCCGCAGACCTCGAGCGACTACGAGCGTCTCCTGCTGGGTCAGCCGGACTCGTCCGAGCTCTGGATCGCGTACATGGCCTCCCAGATGCAGGTCAACGACCTGTCCAGCGCGAGACAGGTGGCGGAGCGCGCCATCAAGAGCATCAGCATCAAGGAGGAGACGGAGAAGCTGAACGTCTGGATCGCCTACCTCAACTTGGAGGTCGCCTACGGCACGGACGAGACGGTCGATGACGTCTTCAAGCGCGCGTGCACCTACAACGACGATCAGGAGGTCCACGAGCGGCTGGCCAGCATCTACATCCAGTCCGGCAAGCACAAGGCAAGTTTTCATCCCCCTATCGTCTCCAACACCCGCAATAAAAATATACTAACCAACCCTCCCACAAACAGGAAGCCGACGACCTCTTCGAGAAAATCCTCAAGAAATACGGCTTCACCACCGCCGACGTCTGGATCAACTACGCGCACTTCCTCCACACAACCGCCAACCAACCCGACCGCGCGCGCGCGCTGCTCAAGCGCGCCACGCAGGTCCTCGGCAACGCCGGCAACGGCAGCAACGCGACGCACCTGTATACGGCGCTCCTGCCCCGCTTCGCGGCGCTCGAGTTCCGCTCGCCCAACGGCGACCGCGAGCAAGGGCGCACCCTCTTCGAGAGCCTGCTCGCGACGTACCCGAAGAAGTTTGACCTGTGGAATCAGCTGCTTGATTTGGAGACTTCGGGGACGGCGGCGACTGATGCGGGGGTGGTTAGGGACTTGTTTGAGCGGGGTAGTAAGGTGAAGGGGTTGAAGCCCCGCCAGGCTAAGGCTTGGTTTAGGCGGTGGGCAGCGTGGGAGGAGGAGAATGGTGATGGGAAGAGTCGCGAGAGGGTTTCGGCTAAGGCGCAGGAGTGGGCGCGGGCTGCGGCTGCGAAGAAGGGTGGTGCTGCTGGGAAGGGGGCCGAGGAGGATGATGATGAGTGAGTTGTGTCTCTGGCTGGGTGGGTTCGTGATCTAGATTTTTTTGTCTTGAGGGAAGGGGAGATGGGTGGTGGGGTCTGATTTGTTTCTTTTGTTTCTTTTGTTTTTTGCTACTGCATTGCTGTGTATACTTTTCTGTGGATTTTGACACGGTTTATATCCGGATCGGAAAATAAAAAGATACAGATATTTACGGGTTGGTTGGACCAAACTGGGACTTGTTCCGTCCCTTGCCGTTCCCCCTCCCCATTTTACAGTCATGCCTCCATCCCCACAGCTTGTATTTGTTTTGCCTCACTCCCATGGAACATAGCAACCAAAACAGACAGCAACCCACCCCTTCCAGTTATATACCCCCCTCTTGAACTAGCGGTAGGTATGTAGGGTATGTACCGGGAGTTAGTCCCCAAACTGCCCCTCGTTTTGGTGTCACACCTGGCCTTGCATTCCCCCCTCCATTTCCTGCTGCCGCATCGTCATCGTCATCACGACTGAACCGTCCACAATGACACCACATGTGCATACATGACCTGTATGGCACACACACGGCTATGTCAGGAACCCGCGCGCCCTCCCGCACAGGTACCCGAGCACAAAGCTACGCCGCTGCATGTCTATCGTAGGTACCCGATGCAAGATGAGATCCCGATCTGGGGCAGTTTGGTTTGGACTTTGAAGGCGTGACGTGATGTGATGTGATGTTACCGGGACCGTGGTTTTCGGTGTCGGGTGACGGTACACGAATGCAGGAACCGGCTCACTCAGGAAAGAGGGGCCACACCAGTGGTGTTGCAAGTTGTATTTTTGTGTGTTTGGTTCAGAAATGAAAAGGGGGGGAGGGGGGATGAATTACGGCGAGATGCACCAACTAATGCCTTTGCCCTTTTATGTCTGGTGTTCTTGATGAGGAGCAGTCTGTATCATGATGCATGGGTACTACTATACTTCTCCTGGGCAGTGCAGATCAGACGTAGAAGGGCCAAGTAGGCATCACATCGTCTAGGACAGAGTTAATCACAAGGTCTTCTTCGATGTCATCTGTGTATCTCTATGTTCGCTAGAGAGAGGTAGCAGGCAATCTACCACAGTGGGCCAGGATCATCAGACAAACAACCCCACGCTTCAAGCAGCCATGGATACGCGGCCAACCACCAAGACAAAAAATGGGCAAACAAAACACAAAAACCTGCGCTTTTCCAATGTTGAACCCCGCTTGTTTGCTCGACTGTGACTGATCGAGTGACCCAGCCACTGCCTCAACGAATAAAAACAAAAAGGATGCAGGCCGACCCGCCAAGCAAAATGCTGATGCTAAGGATGCTAATGCTAATGATGCCAATGCTGATGATGCTAACAATGCAAGCTATAATGAAAACAATATAAAAATGCTGATGATCATGATGATGCGATGCTCCTTCCCCCATCCTTCTCCCAAGTTGGAAAACGCAGAACTCCCAAGTTGGAAAACGCAGAAAGAAAGAAAGAAAAAAAACAAGCCCGATTCAAACACCTGCCCAATGCAGTTACGCCTGATGCATCTAACTCCTGTTCTGGGGGTGCAGAACTGTACTTCCCTCCCGTGTCATTTTGTGCGTGTGTGTAGCATGTATTCCGTACGGTACTTTGCCCGCCGGAAAGCTGGTCGCCGTCGGAAATGCAACGGCAACAGCCCCCCAGAAATGCGGAGCCGATTAAATATCGTAGGGTGTGAATAGGGCCGAGGCGGGCCAGGGGAATTGCAAGAGGAAAGCCGGAAAAAAAAAGTTGAGGGTCTTGTGTGCGAGGACCCTGAGCAATGCGGGAATAAAAAAACTTCAACCACCCGCTGTCATGCTTTCGGTAGAATGTTCTCAGAGTCGGAACCGCAAAGGTCTCGGCGATTCGTCTGGTCGGCGCGAAACCCCACACATCCCGCGTGGGTCGGCAACGTGGCCATCGACGGTGGTGGTGTTTCCCCCATGCCGAGGCAGATACCTCGAGCACACGAGACTAGTGTCTCGTGGAGGTGGTCTGATTGCGCCCGATTAGAACGGGCAGCTTCGCCCAAAAGAGGTGGTGAAGTGATGATGATGATAGCCGTCTCCAAAATCACACATTCCGCTTCTGTTCTGGCGCTGAAAGATGTGGTGGGGCCGTGTCGTGTGCTTGCCAAGCCACGCCGGCCGGTTCGATGACGTGAAGCAGAAGGTCCAGGCAGATCCTGGGCTTTTCGTATCGCACGGTTCAAAGATCGGTGTGAATCGAGAATACCGTATCGTTCAGTGAGTGACGGCCACCCATCGGGCAGGCACACCGTCGGGTCTAATCTCGTATGGTCTCGTGCTCGACTTCCTGGGGGGGAGAGCCCATCGCGCTCTGCCTGGCCGTTGATCGTCGAGTTTGCCACTCTTGCGCATGGCCATCTCCATGACGGCGATGCGGATGAAATCCGGGTTCTCGCGCATCTCTCGTTGCCGCGGGCCCGGCATGGGATGCTCTGCCGCCTCTGGTTTCGACTGAGATGGTTGTTGTTCTTGCGCTGTTGCTGAGGCCCCGAGTGAGGAGGACGGCAGCCGCGGGGAGCTGGGGGATACGCTGCGTGCCCGATGGATTTTGTATGTTTGCATCTGGATGGAGGCAGTAAATGTTCGTAGTGCCGGGCTCGACGCGTCGGTCTGGGGCTTCTCGAGGCGGGCTGTTGTCGTCGGGTTGAGATAGCGGCGCAGGGCCGCTGTCGGCTCTTCTTCGAGCGGGGGTGGCCTGCGCTCGTCGGTGTAGGGAACCTGGGGGTCGATCGTCAAGATGGACCTTGTGAGAAAGTCCTCGGGCGGGATAGACGAGAAGTTCAGGTTGGAGAAGGAGCGGGCTGCCTGGCGCAAGGCTCGGAGCGACGCTGTTAGATTAGATTTGAAGGCCGACTTCAGCGGCTTGAAAGGTAACCGCAATGTTTTCTTGGCCGGATCCTCCTCTTTGCTCTCAAAGACCCTGAAGTCTAGCCCGTCGACATCGCCCCCGGGGGAGAGCGGGTGGCTCTCTGATTCCCCAGGCGGTGAAGAGACAGGCTCCAGGGACCGTCGGGTCGGTTGAAACTTTCGCCTCCGCGGGGGAGTTTGTGGTGAATCGAGCGACGAGAGTGTGTCGGTTGTGAACGAGTTGCTTAGCGACGGTGCGGATTCCATCGAGATGGTCTGGGTCGAGAGGACAGACTCGGAGATGCTATCACAGATGGACGTGTCGTCGGCCTCGAGGTCCTCGGGGGCCATCAGGAGAATGTCCATCGGGCCCCTGCAGAGCTTGAGACTGAGCTCCTTCTCTGATTCCTGGGCCCTCTCGATGATGGAATCCACCGTCATCCTCTTCTCGCCCTTTGTCTGGCGCAGACTTCGGGCCGCCTTGGGAGGCGGGATGCTGGTGACGGCCAGCAAGGCGGCCACCGAGGCTGGTATGGCATCACGCGAGTGCACGTCCTTGGGATGGCGCGACAGGGAGTTGTTCCGCCGGTCGCCATGGGCGCGATGCGGCTTCTGCGGGTGTGCCGTGTCTCGAGACTTCGGTCTGATGGGGATTTGCACCGGAGTAGAAGGAGCAGTCGGGCGTGCGGGCGTCATGTCGGTGCTCGGGGGACTCGGGGTTGGCGACCTCAGCCCGTTCTCTCTTCGCTTGTGCAAGGCGGCGGACATGGTGAGAGAGCTGGTGGCGCTGACTTCCGGGTCGAGGTCAAAACGGTCTTCATTTCCTTGGGAAAGGGACCAGAACGGAGAGCAGGAGTGGGAGGGAGGACGCGAGGGAGAAGCGGTCGACAGACGGGGCCAGTCCTGGATCTGGACCTGAACCTGGGCCTGTGCGGGTGTGAGTGCGGGTGCGCCTGGTTGTGTTGTTGCGAAACGAGACGGGGTCGTGTGGAAGGGCGAGGACAAGGACATGACGATGCCTGGCTGGCCAACCCCGGGCGCAAATACGGTAGGTAACCACCTGATGACTTTAACGTTGCTCTTAGCGGCCCGCCGGACGCTGGTTGGGCGAGGCGGATCGGCTGCAAGGGCGGGTCATTCCCGGAAAGACCGGTGTTCAGGGCCCTGTGATGGGGCGCCGAGGCGGGCGTCAGACAAGACCAGGGCAACCCTGGGGGCGACCGACCGCCAGCCAAACCAGTCACAGCACGGGGGTTTGCTGCGTCGCGGCAATGTCTCGCGTGCGGCAGGGCAATCCAGTACGTAAAATGTCGGCCTGAGGTCCACCCCAACCCGTCATGGCCCTCGACCGCCGCGCGCCAAATTGCACCGACGGAAGCTTGTCCTCCAGTGTTAACGATTTTAGGGTTGGTGGTGCTCCGGTGCCGTGCGAAGTCGGCCTCGGGGAGTGAGTCGTGTTGAGGCTGCAAACGACGGGAGGAGGATGTCAAACAAAGGGACAATCGGGATGCACGATCGGATGTAAATGCACGTCGTATAAAATAGGGCAGGTACTGCGGAGAGTGACACGCGACGATTAACGTTAGACAGACGGAGGAATAGGCAGGCGGCGATAAGCGGCAGCTCCAGGCAGGGTTGTCGTCATCGGATTTTGGCGATGGCAGTGTCCGTAATGCGCAGGAATGACAGGTCCGCGGTGCCAAACAGGAGTGGGGTTTTCAGGACTCGTTTCGTCCTTCTTGTATCTTGGCAATATCATGCAGAGTCGAGAGAAAACCACAATCAAGAAACAGCGAGACCAGAATATATTTATTAACGCCTGCCCTGATGAGATCACACCAAGAAGCCTGTAACGGTGGGGTTTTGATAAGGAGAAGAGATGGGTGTGACCAGCCCTCAGTTCCAAGCGGGCTTATCACCTGCCACAGCATGCACCAAGACGGCCATGGGCACTGCGTAGAGATAAGGTTAAAGTTACACGCCGGCGGTAGAACTCGCCACAGGTGGGCGCCAGCTTGATCAAGATTGGGGTACCTATCTCACAGGTAACGTTGTCCAACATACCTGGAGCCTGGTAACCTCCACAGATATGTCGACCTCTTGTGGTTCTTGGAGTTGTGGGTCTCTTGTTTGCTGCTTGCTCCATCCATGAGACAGAGACAATTACGGAACACAGCTCACCTAAACTTGTAAAGGCATTTGATCTCCTTTCTATGGTCCTCGCAACATAAGCCTGGTTGAAGGGGACTCACAACTAGCCCACGTTTTGTCTGGAGAACGGATGTCCTGTACAGAATACCTCAGACAGATTGGGTAAAACTTCCCCATTCCGCACAAAAGAAATGGCACACAACCAACTCCCGAGGCCGAGATTCAACAATTGCCCATTGGGCTCCAGGGAAAATGGGAAAATGAAGGGACCTGCCCAAGTTCCACCCGAGAAGGTTTCTCAATGTTCCACTGCATGCCCGCAGAGATCCACCTCCCGCCCAGCGCGGGGGTCCTCTTCGGTTTCGGCATGCCGCTTGTCCCGTCACCGCCGAATCCCGATGCTGCTGATGAATGCTCGACCAGCGGCTGGCCTGGCCCCATCTGGACTGCGCAGAGGGAGCTGACTCGACTCGCACAGAGGAAAAAAATATTGTGCGCACACAGCGGCCAAGCCCATTGTCAGGGTCTGGCTGCGCGTGTTTTCGGGCCTTCTCAATTTTTTCTTATCTTCTTTTCATCCCTTTCATTTTTCCCCTTTAGGATGGAAGTGGGAGACATTCAAAACATTCAAGCCCGCTGATGTCCGTTTCTTGGCGTCCGATATTGTGGTTGTGAAACCCTCGAGACAACAAATTGCAGGGTTCCAGCGCCAAGGGAAAAGAACCCTTGACCAGCAACTGTTGGGAAATCTGTCTCCTTCCGCAACTGGCAACCGACAACGCCTTGCCACTCCTCTCTCGGACATGACAGACCAAAACACAACGGTCCCTTTGGCACGGGCGGGACCCGGGCTCGGTCGAGAACCTTGAAGTAGAAAGACAGAACAGCAGAAAAATGAAAAATAAAAGAAAAAGGAAAGTCAATTGATCAACACTTGCGGCCCGCCGCTGAGGATAAATGCATCCTCCATCAAAGAGTCTCGACCCGCCATGAGGCTCCTCCGGCTCTACAGCTCCGGCTTTACAACCTCTCGCGATCCCCCGCCTCACCCGGGACGGATGCACCGGGCACGTGTTTCATCGACAAGGGCTGGCCGATCGCCCGAGGGAAATTCCAAATCTCAATCTTCTAGAAGCCTGAAGCGGAGACTGCAATCTGACGGGGCAGAGTACTCCGTAGAAACAGCACGCAGAAGTGAGTCGGCTCGAGGTTCGATCACTGAGGCGTTGCCACCGCGAGTCTTGAGGGAAGGAAGTCTAGTTGCCTCGCCTCACGAGTCTGGACTGCACTTCGCCCGAGTTTGACGATAAAGCTCTCATAAATCATTGCGTTTTGTTTACAAATACATCATATTTCGTCGTACATATGTAGCAGCTTCATCAGTCATGTTCCGTTATCATACACAAAAAGAAAGAAGAAAAAAAAGCAGCTGTGGTATTTTGCGTGTCCCCGGATCTTGCGCCCAGCCCCTGAAAAAAAAAGGAGAGAGAGAAAAGCATTGCCCCTGTCCCAAGTAAACAAAAGAAAACGCTCGCCCAAAGCAAACCGCCCCTTCATTGTCACAACCCAAAAGAACCCCCGCCCGATCCCCGCCCCTTCACCACCTCTATTAACCAAGAAAATAGAAGAAGAAAAAAAGAGGAATCAAAAAGGCCTTCCACTCCCCTCCCAACCCCCCACCCCCGCACTCGGTGTCGTCCCCCGCGGGGTAACAACCCCAAACCGCCGATCCAAATACCTCGACACTCTGTCATCCTCATCATAGTAATCATCGCTCATCCCCGAGTCGGGGTAGACACTCTCGCTGTAATACCTCTCCCGCGACGGCGGTGGTACGGTGGTGACGACCCTCGACTTTGGTTTTGGCTGGGGCAGCGGCTTGGGGGTGGGCGGTAAGGGGGTTATCATTACTGCGCCGACGGTTATTGTTTCCATTGAGGGTCTTGATCGTACTGCCGCTCCGGGCATGCCGGGGGTTTTGGGAGTTTTTGGGGTGGGGGGTGTCCTGCTGCTGTTGCTGTTGTTGTTGAGGGTGGGGTTGGGTGTTTTGGGCGTTATTGGCCTTGTGGCAACGCCGTAACCACCGCCATAACCAAATGCAGTAGTAGTGGTAGTAGGAGGAGGAGGAGGAGGGGGAGGAGGGGAAGGCCCAACAGCACGACCGGTATATGAACCCTGCCCCGCAACGGCGAGGTCCTTGACGATGCCATCGATCTCGCGCTGGATGTCGCTCACACGCATGTTGTTGCTGTTGTTGTTATTGTTCCACGTCAGCTTCTCCTCATCCTCGTCGGTGGCGGTCGGCCGGATGCGGATGATGGTTGGCTTGATACGGCCGCTGCCGCGTTGGCGGCGGGAGAGGCTTGGCTTGCGCCCGCCGCGGCTGCCGCCCCGACCGAATTTGCTGCTGTTGCTGGTGGTGGTGGTGTTTCTGGTGTTGTTGGGGGTGGAGATGTTGCGTTCCCACCAGCCTGCTACGGAGGTTTTTTGTCCCATTTCCGGGTCGGAGGAGAAGGGGGAAGTGGACGAGGAGGAGTCGCGACCTCGGCCGGGTTCCGGGCGGGTCGTGGCTATGACGGTGCGCGCGAACCAGCCGCCACGGTCGCGGGAGCGGAAGATGGGGCGGAGGGCCGGCGCCGAGGCAGTGATGAGCGCGAGGTTGGTTTCGATGGCTGAGGTGACGAAGCCCACGTTGTTGGAGGCTGAATCAGGGAAGATGTTGATGTGGAAGAGCCCCTGCACGAGCAGGGTGAGGCGCACGATGGAGGTGAGTGTTACCCTGGAGACGGGGTTGAGTTGGTGGGTGAACCATGAGGATCAAAGTGGAAAGAAAAAGAGAGAGAGAGAGAGACAAGGAACGTACAGGAATCCAAGGAGAAAGATAATCGACAGGGCCATCTTCGTGCGCCTGGGGATCTTCAGAGATGAGAAAACCCAGAGCGGCAGGCCGAGGATGAGAAAGTCAGTCACGATGTTGAAGACGGAAGTCGAGACGTAAAGGATGCGGCGATCAACACAGTAGCCGCCACGGATGCTGAGGTCCCAGTTGAAGGCGATGGGTGTGCATTGCAACAAAATGGCAAAGAAGACAGCCACCATCTGCGAGATGTTGACGACATTAAGCCAGAGAAGGGACCGCCGCACCCAGTCCTTCTGGCCGAACAGGCGGGTCAGAAAGATCAAGGCCGACGACTTGACCAGCGCGAGGATTGGGTTGTACAGGATCTGAACGGCATACGACCAGATCAGGGCCTGTGTTGGGTCATGGGGTGGCACCTGCTCCGGAGGGATGCCAATGAAGTTTGTCTTGATGACTGTGGCCGGTGTTAGTGTTGCCCTCATATTCCCCCATCATGAAGGCAGCCAGACGTACAAAAGAAGCTGATGATAGTCTCTGCTACCGACATGAGCATGGCCACGCAGACAAGCCAGTCGTCGGCAGCGAACTGGCTTGCTGCCACCCTGCCTGCCACTCGGACCGCGACAACCAGCAGGGCCAGGGCAGGAAAGAAGAAGTTGATAAAGAGGGCAAAGATCTGGAGCCCGGACGGCGCCGGGGATGTCGGCAGGGCTAACAACGAAGAGGAGGCGTCCATGACGCGAGAAATGTGCTATGTCATTACCAAAGACCGTATATGCGTTGTAGGAACAGCCTCCATCAGGAGTAAGGGGCAAAGAACGGCCAAGAACTGGGACGGGAACACGATCGATAAAGAGGATCTGAAGGTAATATAGCAACAAGTCGTGGGAATATCCATCAACTTATACAAAATAGCCGACTCCAGGCCTGAGACGGGGACGGCATACTGCCGGCGGGAGGGAGACACCATCACGAGCTGGTTCCGGGAAACGTTGTCCCAGGCCGCCGTGCCTCAAGATGGCGTGCAGGTTGACTGATGCTGGAGTGGTCTTTGTCGTGTGGGTGATGCTGCATGTCGATCTGTGAGTCGTCTCGTCTCGTCTCGTTGGAGCGGCCTGTATGCGGAGGGACGGGCGGGTAAATCTGCCTCGTGTGTCAAGACGGCTTCCGGCGGAGAGAGTCGGCGGCGGGAGGTGGCCGGATGGAGCCGGGTATCAACCGGCATTGTACAGAGACAGCTGATAACTACAGCCGCTGGTTTCGTGTCTTGTGGCAAGAAAGATGACGGCTCTGGCTGCTCAAGTCGTGCCTGAACAGACGGGCGTGGCTATGAGAGTATCTCGAGGAGCGCAATGTTTAAGAATCTGCTTCCTCCCGGCTCTACTCAGAGAATCTCAACATGGCGACTCGGACTTATACACACAGCAGAAAACACACTGGTGCTTGCTGCCTCGGTGTTTCTCCATGGACCTCCACAAGCAGACACACAGCAACACCTAGGCCGCCACACCAACGGGACGGGTAAAACGAGCCACGACCGGGCGCCGTGAAGTGAGCACACTACCAAAGCGCAGACATGCCAGGGACATCGACCCCACTGAATCAGAGTCGCCCAAGAAGAATGGAACTGAGGATCCAATGTTCTAGAGACATTCCAGATCATCGGCAAGGGGGTCGACAGCATCAGACGACGGTCCTGGATGCTTGCGAATGGCAGTTGATCAAACAACCCAGCAGAGAGCAGTCGCAATAACAGTCACCCATACCGATCTCGACAGGGACCGGGCTTCATGCGAAGGGAAGTGGAGGGTGTCGTCCAGATCTGCTGGCCAGGTGCAGAATCTGGGGAACGGAAGCAGAAGCGACCCAGCCCAACTGCCGTCTTGGGACCACGTGGGCACAGACGCCGTGGTCACCCCCTCAGGTAGTATCTGATAAAAGATCGAGCACCGTGAGATATCTGGTGACTGTAGATTTGTAGCCCGTGAACAGATTAAGAAGCCCAACACACAGGCCACCCTCCAACTCCCACTCGCACCACCAAAAACCAGGAACAAAGGCGTAGTGAGCCTGGGAAAGAAAGACCGAGGAGGGCCGGAGGAAGCCGTGGTTGGCCAGCGGCCACCGGTTCAGATCTGGCCCATTGAAGCCTCCAGTTCTGCCTATAAGGCTGTTGAAGAGCTCAAACAAGTGCGGGATTGTTGCCACCCAACCGGAGAGACTCGAGAGGGAACATGACGCACAGACGGCATGGCATTGAGACCCCTGTGCGGGGTCCGGCATCTGGTCGATCATCAGGGGTCGGAGACGACGGGGACCAGATGGGCCGGGGCGCGAGGGAGAGACACAGAGTGATGGTTCTGAGATTTTCATCAGTCTAGAAAAAAGAGAATGGAAGAAAATAGAAATAAACGAAGATATAGCCTTCATATTGATGGGCTGAAAGCGTTGCGGACAGAAAACTGTTTGACCATCGTGGCTGAAGGGCCGCTTACACCCAAGTGAACAATCTGACCCAGTGCAGATGGAGGGTCCAGAGATCACCCTCTGGAATACACATGGAAGATACCAAGCACAGGACTCGGAACGACACATCATACCCACCCTCAAGGATAGGCCACGAGTGTCGCATCCACCCCAAAAAGAAGCTTACTTGGACCAGCAGGCTCGCTTGCTTCTTCCCCAGACCATCAACCGCGTCTGTGCGGCGGTTGATGCTTTGCGTGTGGTGTGTGAGACCCGAAAAGAGCGTTGCTCTGGGCGACACCGGCTCAGCTTGTGTCAAACATTTTAGCCACGATTTCGCAATCCCATGATCCAGCCCAAGACTTGGACGATGGTGGTACGGCTCTCACGAACATGCGTAATGCATTGAGTCTAGAAGACTTCGAATGCGACATCTCGCTGTTCGTCTGAAGTCGTCGTTGCCCTCGAGGATTTGCAGTGATGGATCCGTCAGCTCCATTGGGTCCATTGGGTAGCTGGGTTGTCCAACTTTCCGCTCAGTGCAACCTCAGAGGGACGGGAACTCCGGGAGGTCGCTGCTCCGGAGGCCGGTCGGCCAGCCATCGCATTTGCCTCGCCGTCTCGACAGGATCGTGGGCTCCTCTCTCAGCTTGGCGGCATGAAGGTGCGGCCCTGGCCCTCGGCGTTCGTCAGAACCGGTATCAGAGCGGACAGCGGAGTTTTAGTGCAAATTTGACTGGGAACAAGAGCTGCCAAGGTGTGGTATTCCAACTTCCAGGCTGCCGCGAACATGGAAGCCTTTCTCCAGCCCATGTTTATCGGGAGGCTGGTGTCGTCTGGGTGGAGATGAGAGGAGGCCTTGAAGCTCTTCATCCTTCCATTCTGAAGGGACCAATCCTGAATTAGAACCCAGCTTCCATTGGCGTCGCATCGCAGGTGGGCCAGATGGACAAGCAGCAGGGCTGAGAGCACAACAGGGGGCCATGTTTGAGCTGCCCTCTGCCGTGGCCCATGGCCCATGTGCAGCTGTCCGCACACACAGAATACAACCCGCAGATCAAAACATTCGGCAGGAGTGGTGCGTGTGAACTCAAAGTCAAATCGCAACTGGCGATGCGAGTGGTTACTGGAAAGAAACGATGCTGTGTTCGTCTTCCATGGCCAAAATCGAGGAATGGAATTCGCGAGTCCAGATCGAAGCGCGCATGGGAAAGCGAAAAAAGTGCGGGGTTGGAATTGCGATCGCAAGCAGATCCGGCGGATTGAGCCATCCTTGCAAGCCCCACCCAGATCAACCTGCTGCAGGTAACAGTTAGGCGCCGCCACGGTTGCCCCAGCGACGAGGGAAGGCGCGGACCAGGATTCGGTGCAACTTTCAAGGTGTGCCTGGAAAACACAAAGTCCACAGTGTCCCGCGCTACAAACCTTGGAACAATTCCTGTCGAGATCCATTCCAACCCCTCGCTTTCTCGTCGTGCTCGCTTTGCTCACAATCCGAGCTGTCGCCTGCCCAGAGCTTCCTGCTCGACCTTCTTTTGTCGGGACTCGGGAATCTCCTATTTTTTTTATACGACGGCAACATTTGTTTTCCTCGGCAATGCACTGACCCCAGTCTTTACGGGCGTCACGGTGCTCAAAAGGGCCTGAAAAAAACAACAAACTCGTTCCGTTTTAGCTGCAGAGCTTAGCTGCACGTCATTGTGGTCACTCGCCGACCCCACCACGTCCAATCTTTTGCACTTGACAACTCATCACACTCCCAACACGAAGCGCAAAGGTGGTGGAGCAGCTCTCTGGTGCCTGCGACAGTCCGCCCGTTTACCCATCCATCCATCCCGCTGTGTACATTCCGGCTTCACAGACGGCGCCGCGCAACATGGATACGAGCTACCTGGCTCAGCAGGTCAACACCATCATTGGCCAGCTGCACGGCTTGTTCGATGAGATCGGAGTCCCCAACCATGACCGCGAGGCGCGCGAGGAGGAGGTAAGAGAAGATGCGACTGCAGCTGCTTGCGCCTTGTACTGACGGCATCCATGGCAGCTCTTTGCCGCTCTGTCCGATGCCTTGCAGAACCAGGTCCGCCTCGTCGCGGCCGAGAAGAAGGGGCTGGTCGAAGAGGCGCAGAAGATGATCACAACCATCCGCCAGATGGAAGCATCGCTCGAGGACGGCAAATCACGCCGCGACGACGCAGACCTGAAGATCACTTACCCGCTCACAAGATGCCTCCAAGTTCTGAAGGAGAAACACATCCAAGTCAGCCGCCTCCACCGAGAGCGGTATGAGCAAGTCAGGAGTATGTATTGCGCCTTGGATAGGAACCCCCCGCCCTTGGACCAGACTGAAAACTAACCTGTTCACAGAATTGGCTCAAGCTCTCGAGTCTTACTCACTCCATCTGGAGCCCACATTTGTACAGTTGGCTCTGCCCCCGACGGGGCCGAATCAGTCCATCTCTCCCAGCTTTGACCTGTCGCCGGCCTATGTGGATAAGCTGGATGCCGAGTTTACGCGCGTGTATGAAGAGTACACTCGCCGCGTGGCCGCAGTAAAAGCCACTGCCGAGAACATGATCCAGCTATGGGCTGAGCTTGGCACCCCGCAGGCGCAGACCGACAGCGCGGTTGTCAAGTACTATCGCGACGCTCCGGAACAGCTTGGCCTCCACGAGGAAGACCTTGTTCGGCTGCGTGCCAAGAGAGATAAGCTCCTTGAGGAGAAGAAGAACCGGGAGAGGCGCCTGAGAGACCTGAAGTGCGCCGTCGAGGGCCTTTGGGAGAGGCTCGGCATCGAGGAGAGAGAACGTAAGGCGTTCACCAACAGCAACCGAGGCTGTGGTATCCGGCAAATCAACGAATTTGAGGACGAGCTGGCGAGGCTCAACGAGCTCAAGCGGCAGAACCTCCACCTCTTTGTCGAGGATGCTCGCTTCAAGCTCCAGGAACTCTGGGACTCCCTCTATCTCTCAGAGGACGAGATGTTGGAGTTCACTCCGGCCTTCTCGGACGTTTACAGCGATGCTCTGCTTGAGGCGCACGAGCACGAAATCGCCCGGCTCGAAGTGTTGCGAGACCAACGAGCCCCAACACTGGCGCTTGTCGACAAGCACAAGAGCCTTGTGAACGAGCGGGACGAGCTGGCTGCCTCAAGCCAGGATGCCTCGCGGCTGATGATGCGCGGGCAAAAGGGTGAAAGGCGCGACCCTGGCAAACTGCTGCGGGAGGAGAAGATGAGGAAGCGGATTACCAAAGAGCTCCCGAAAGTCACAGCTGATTTGCGAAGGGCCCTGGAGGAATGGGAAGACGAGTACGGCCGGCCATTCTTGGTGCACGGGGAGCGATATCTCGACATCATCGAGGTGGATGAGCCTAAGGCTGTGCCGGGCCCTAGAGCCAAGACGCCTGCCCCGACACCAACACCAGCAAATAACGCCAATAGCGGCTTGGGCCGGGCTCGCAGCGTCGGCAGCATCAAGTCCGGTCCCAAAGGCACTGGAAAGACACCAACTGCAAATACTGCCAAGCCATTGCAGTCCTTGCACGGGACTATCCGGGGGCCGCCGCCGAATCTCAACAAAGGCAGTCCCACTCGGATCCCGGCGCGGGTGCCGCTCTCCAATCTGAAACATGGCGGCAATTCTCCTGAGCGTCCCCCTCGACCAGAGTCAAGAGCCGACGCCGGCGGGTCCCGTCCCACCAATCCCGTCATGAGGGCGCCACCGCCGAAGATGCGGGAGCTCCTGCCGGCGCCAGAACTCGAGACGCCGGGGAACAACTATCGGTCAGCCGCGCTCGGGTCCAGCATCGTCCGACACGTCGAGCCGGAAGACGTCTACGACGACAGGTACTCGTACGAGGAGAACAGCCGGCCAGCGTCTCGAGACTATTTCTCGTCCCGGAGCAGCGAGCGGTCAGCACAACCCTCCTACCCCCAACCACCACCGCCCATCCGCCAAATCTCCAACACCTCCAACACATCGACCGTCGTGACCGGCTCTGAAAACTGGGAGACCTACGACGACAACTCAGAGCCAGAAGAGGACCTTTCGGACGCCTATTTCGCCAAGCTGCGCGCAGCCCGGGCCGGCAAGCGGGTCACCCCCGAAGCAGGCTATGGACGGCTGAACGCCAGCCAGATGAAGCGGCTCCGGGGCGTGCCTCCTGCCCAGGCTGGGCAGGCCATGGTGGACCACGACGGCAACCGGATCATGTCTGGGAGCGAGTGGACCGATGAGGATGGTTACTGAGGAGGTGGAGCGGGGTGTCATCCTTGGCCTGCCTATCCGATCCGAGTACATGTCTAAATGAAGGGTACGAGTTACGGCGCGACGAACGACGGAATGTATTGCTTGCTTTTTGATGAGCAGTCATGTGCGTTGAATGTAGCCTGCCTGCACTTTTGGGTGTTTGTCGTTGTTGTGGTTGGGGGTGTTGGATGCTTTGGTGGGGGTTTCCGGCGAGGCGTTGGGTTGATTCGCGGTCCCAAATGATTTTTTCTATTTTTTATACCCCCTTGGACGTTTCTTCTTCGGCGTTTGCTGTCGAGGGAGCCGCAAGGCTCTGGGTTCTTTTTTTCCTCTCTTCTTCTTTTCTTCCTCCTTTTCTCCCCTCTTTTCCTAATCGCGGCTTTCTCCTCCTTTTCTCTTTCTCTTGGCTGGCGCGGGCCGATAAAACAGCCTTGCTTCTTGAGCGGCTTTTCTTGTTGTTTTCCTAAAGTATTATGTATGTATCTGGGTAGGGATTGAGGGCAAACCTCTCGCCTCTGGTGGATGAGAGGACTTGTAGGGCTCGTGGGATCGGGTTTTTCTGCTCAGTGTCCCTTGACATGTTTTCTTTTCTTCTTGCAATGGGTTGGCGTTTTGCTGGGTCGAGTTACGGGCTTTGTTACTGTTTACGGCCGCTGTTGATAAAAGTGCCCGGGTCGCTCTCATCCTCTTCTCTCGTTCTGAGGCAGGGTTGGGTTGTCTGGTGCATGGAAGATACCAAGTGATGGAGAGTCTCTTTCTGTTTTGTATGTTTTTCTGCTTTGGTTTTTGTGGCAGCAGCGAATATAAAGTGATTTTCTAAAACCGTGGTTCGAGATGTAAGCTTGACCTAAATAAGGGAAACAAAAAATAAAAACAGACTTCGAGATGTCTCTGATGAGGTGCTCTCTGGTCGATTTCAAAACCCTGGTTCAGCCGCAGCCTTACGCACTAAGCCCCCTGTCGCTGTTCCACTTACCCCTGTATTTTGTGGATTCGGCGTGGCAGGCAGTACCCTGCCCCCACTCAGCAACACCCTGAGCTTCCGGCGAGTCCCTCCTGTCAATGTCAATTGGAAAGTTGTCTCTTCGAGTTTCCTCCCTCCTCAACTTCCATCCGCCAGAAAGTCCATGACGAGATAAAGAAAAGACAACGTACCATTCTGCAGATTCATCTAATTTTCTGCCGCCTCGCGTCGCATTGCATCGCATTGCAGTGGATTGCGACCCTCGCCCCTCGACAAGCACACCTAAAGACTTGCTCAGTGCTGCAGTGCGACCCCCCTCCCTCGTCGATCTGCCATACCTCCCAAGCAACCCGACTCCTGGACGACGATCGTGGTAGAACGTACCGTCACCGACCTTCCCGCCCACCTCACGACCGCTCAAAATCCTATCTACAACCTTTCAACCTCCACATGCAACCTCCACCCTCCCCGATCCGAAAAACCCACGCCTCCAAGATCACCAACCCCGTCCGCGGGTCAACAACACCAACACCAACACCTCCCAGCCGATCCTCCACATCCCTCCATGCCACCACGCCCACCAACCCGCCCACTGCGGCGCTCTCAGCCGCCCTCCAAGGCGCAACCCTCGCCTTCAACAAAACCAACAACAACAACCCGCGAAAACCACCCGCCGCGGCAGCAGGACCGGCCTCGGTAGCAGCCACGGGGGATACCACTGGCGTCCACACTCACGCCCACACCCAACACACTACCGCCCCGACGCCGCCGCGAGGCCGCGATTCACCCACTACTACTACGTCCCGGCCACGGTCCCCGCCCGCGTCGGTGCCGCGGGTTAGTCCTGCGCGGACGGGAAGTGCGAATATTATACCTGCTGCGAAGTTGAATCATGATATTGGGGGTCAGCCCGGTGGGACGGGTTTGAAGGGGGATAATGGGGCGTTGGTGGCTGCTATGCAGGCTGCGGCGAGGGGGGTGAGGGGGAAGGGTGGGGTTGGTGGTGTTGGTGTTGGTGGTGAGGCTGGGGCTGGGGCTGTGAGCAGACAGGTTACGGGTGGTGGTGGTGGGACGGGGTTGTTGTTGGGGGCTGGACAACAGGAGAGGTTGGGGGGCGTGGATGGGCTGCTTCCTCCGCCGTCGGTGGTGGGGGAGAGGCAGCCGGCGAGCTCGCCGTCGCTGATTGCCGCTACCCTTGCTGCGAGCAGGTCGGTTTCGCCTATCAGGCCGCTGGAGTTGGGCGCTGGGAGGGTGGCTGCGGGGGTGAGGGCTGCTGATGCGGATGCGCTGGATACAGCGTCGATTCCGCCGACTACGTCGCTTGTGTCGCTGTTTGAGGGCAAGAAACTCGGGGAGGACGTCGACCCTGTCAAGAGAAGGGCCCCGTCGCTCAAATCGGGTGGGGGTGACAAGGATGGTCAGCAACCGTCGATGGAGAGGGGCCAGCAAGATCAGGAAAGCGTACAGGCGAAACCAAAACCAAAGCCGAAGCCGAAACCAAAGCTGTCGGTAGACTTGGGCAGTGCGATCGCGCCTGTTAAGTCGGCTGAGTCTGTCCCGGATGTGAGTCAGAAGAGGGCCACGCAAGGGGAAGTTATTCGTGGCGAGGAGAAGCATCCAGAGGGCACTTCATTGTCACACCGCCGGACCGAGAGCGAAAGGAGCAGGCCGCAGCCGCCCAGCAAACCGAAACCTCGGGCGGACGGGCGGCCTTTAACACCAACATCACCGACAGCCCCTTTTCCTACCCGAAACGCTTCTCAGAAGCCGATCTCAGGCCCGGCGAGGAAGCCCACCGAGACCCCACGATTACAGCCACCTGTACCTCCTGCCAGAACGTCTGGCATCCTCAAAATGGACGATCCGACCATTCAGATCACTCCCGTCGAGCCAGAGGGCGACCAAATCAACGCATTTCAGAGGCACCAAGAGCAACTTCGGAGGCTCCAAGAACAAACACCAAAACCTCGCCGGCCATCGCAGAGCTCGGCCTCATCTGACGATACTTTTGTCTCGGCCTCCTCCGGCCAATCGCGGCCAGTCTCGCCAGCGACGGAAGCATACAAAACCCCTCGCCCAAGCCGGCCACAGCTAATGACAGGAGGCTCCTCCGCTCGGTCGCTCTCCAGTCCCGACTTGCAACGCCCGCCCGCGCCGCACACATCATCACCCAACTTCAATCTCGCTTCACTCACCAACGCCATCGTAGCAAGCAACCTAGCTTCCGCCCGCCTATCAGTTCCCTCCCCCTCAGGGCCTCCTCCCGTCCCCGCCCCACGCCGCTCCGGCCGGAGTCCGCTCCAACCCCAACGCACCGCAGACAGCATCCGCTCGCAGCTCACAGGCAGCAGCAAATCGCCCAACCGCACCACCCCGCAGCGAACAGGCATGCTCCAGACCCTCCGCGGCCCACACCCCTCCCTCTCAGACGACGAAGACGCCCGCCGCCGCCGCAAGCACAATCCCCACCACCATAGTAATCATCATCATCGTCACCACCGACCCAAGGTCCTCGGCGGCAGCGGCCGCAAGCACGCACACCACGAGGGCGCCCGCCGGCGGTGGCGCGACGAGATCACGCCGCGGGAACGCCGCCGCTACGAAGCCGTGTGGGCGAGCAACAGGGGCTTGTTTCTCCGGCCCGGATGGGGATTGCGGGGCGAGGATGTCGCGCCGCCGCCGCGGCCGGAACAAAATGACGATGCTGCAGACCTACACGCGCGCATGCTCGACCGCGGGCGGGCGGCGGAAGGGCCCGAGGCGGAGCTGGTTGTCAACGTGGTGGTCAGGGATATCTGGTGCCGGAGCAGGCTGCCTGCCGACGAGCTGGCTGAGGTGTGGGAGCTGGTTGATCGGGATCAGAAGGGCGCTCTTGCCAGGGAGGAGTTTGTTGTTGGATTGTGGCTTATTGACCAACGGTTGAAGGGCAGGAAGATCCCCGCGAGGGTGTCGGCTAGTGTTTGGGAGAGTGCGGGAGGTGGGCATGGCGTTGTGGTGCCGTTGCCTGGGGGGAGGAAGGGGCGGTAGTTATCATTTGGACTGGGCGTGGGTGGCGATGCCGGCTCGGGAGGTGAACAGCTGCGGCACTACATGCACAGCGGGGACAACGTTGAGTGGTGCTGGAGAGGATGTGGAGGTTTTTTGACTATGCCGGCATTCCTTCGCCTGAGCTTTTCTGCAGCCGCGCGCACTGGACGAGAAACGGAGTCATTCCGTTGACTCCGTCTTCAAAGCCACGGTGTTTTTTTCTCTTTGTTGATTGCGAGCGTTAACTGTATGTATGTACCTAATGATACCCTCTAGACTACCTAGACATGCAATATCACATAATTATAGACAGACTAGAGTTCCCTTGCCTCGTTCTCGAAGGGAGGCGGGAAGTTGGTCGGCGGGCAGAGTGTGGTTGTGTGGTTCTTTGTCAAGTCCCTCAACATTGGCACTGTGGTTAGTATTGTTCACCCCTGGTTCAACGGACAAACCCAAACCCATACCCAAAGCCGCACCCCCTTGATGATTGCCTCCCCCTCGCTTCAGAGTCTCCGCAAACCACGACACAATATCTATCCATTTTAGCGGCAAGGGAACTCGGCCTCGCAGGGCATGCCGAGCCGTCGTATGGGCAAACAAAGAGTGTTGGGAGTGACTGTCTCGCTCGGTATACAAACCTGACATTTCCCATCTGTTTCTGTTCATTCGAGACTCTCTCAGACAGAACTTTCCCGAGTTTGCTCGCATTGCTGTTTGTCCATCACCCACATTGGCATCTTGAGAGAAGGAACCTCCTCGAGTAACAAGCACAGCACAGAAAGACACCAACACGAGATATCACACGCATCCAAAAACAATGGTGCAGCATAACGTTCCCTTCCCCCTCCCCTTCCACCTGGACCTAAACCAGCTCCCCCTCCGGCTCAAAGCAATCCTACCATCCTCGTGGTCATCAACATGGCCATCATCATGGTCAGACTCGACACAGCCAACAACCCTCCTCCTCCAAACAGCAGCAGCAGCCGTCTTGCTACCCGCTGCCCTGGTCGTGCTCTACCGCTTCTGGCGTGCCATCAACCCTCGGCTGGACCCGCGCGAGCCGCCGGTGCTGCGGTCGCGGATGCCGTTTGTCGGGCACACGTGGTCGATTGTCAGGGAGGGAGGGGCGTATTATGATCGGTTGTTGTGGGTTTTTTTCCTCTATTCTGTTCTCTTACTCTCACTCCGTTTTTTCCATCTTGGTTTTGATCTGTGCTTTACCTTGTTCTTGGGTTGGGGTGTGTAGCGTCGTGTTGTGTCTGCGAGCTGGGACAAGTGAGAAAGGGTGAGGTGTAATAGATTGTTGTCGTTGCTGACCACGAGGACAGCAAATCATCGCGCATGCCCATCTGCACGCTGCCCGTGTTCAACGACAAGCTGTACGTCATCAACTCGGTCTCGCTGATCTCGGCGGCGCTGCGCTGCACCAACCTGTCGTTCGACCCCTTCATCGTCCTGTTCTCGCAGAACGCCATGGCCACGACCCAGGAGGATCTCGAGCGGTTCCAGGTGCCGGGATACATGCATGCCGCGAAGAAGCAGTTCTACCCGTCCATGTCGGGCGAGCCGCTGCGCGCGGTGGTCAGCGCGGCGTTGGGGACCATCGCCGGCGAGCTGAACGGGATGGGGGTGGGTGGCGGCGTGTGTGAGGTGGCTGGTATTGGGGACTGGCTGAGGGAGGTCATCTCGCGGGCGGTTATGGGGGCGCTCTACGGCAGCAAGAATCCCATAACGCTGGAGAGGCTGTATGATGTGTGGTGAGTCCCCCAATACGCAATCGATTTCTGGTGGATGGTCTGCAAGCTGACATTGTCATCAGGGAGTTTGACAGGAAGATCACCGTCCTCACATTGGGCCTCGCGCCGAAGCTGTTCGCGCGGGAGGCGGTTGCTGCCCGGAGCCGTATCCACGCGGCGTTGAGGGGGTACTACGAGGCGCGCCATGACGAGGGCCCGGATGCGTCGGCCTTTGTCAAGAACCGCGCCGCGGCCAAACGCCAGTACGGGGCCAATGCTGCCGACCTGGCCGGAGGCGAGATGGACATCGCGTGGGCGTCACTCACCAACACGATCCCTTCGCTGGCCTGGGTCTTTGTGAGCGTGTTTGCACGGCCAGACTACGCGGAGCGGGTGAGGCGGGAGGCGCTGGAATCAACCAGCATCCAAGGGGACAGAGCCATAGTCGACGTCACGCAGCTCAGCGCGAAACCCTTTGCCAGCGCGTGTGTCCAGGAAGTGCAACGGCTGTATAACAAGCTATGTGGATTCCGGCGCGTCTTGGAGGACACGATACTGCGGGATGCAGATGGGCGCGAGTACCTCCTCAAGGGAGGCTCCAACGCGCAGTGGTTTCACGGGGTGCCGCACCTCAACGAGGAGGTCTGGGGAGAGGACGCCAAGGAGTTCAACCCGGAGAGGTTCATCGACACGCCGGCAGAGGAGGAGAAGAAGCGGCGCGGGGCGCTGATACCGTTCGGCGGCGGGAAGCATCTCTGCCCTGGACGCCGGTTTGCGCTGACTGAGATCACCTGCATGGTCGGTGCCGTCGCCATGGTGTTTGAGGTCGAGGGCGTCACGGTGCCACCACCGCGGCCGGGCTTTGCAGGGTGTGCCATGGCGCATCCCGCATGGAAGCCAGACTGCGGACCAAAAGCGACATTCAAGCGGAGGGAAGGGTGGGAAAATGTGCAATTGGAATTTGCACAGTGAGAAAGGGTCTGCCGTACGGGGTTGTTAGACATGTAACATCAGTTCGAGGTTTCATTGAATGCATTGCGTCGAACAGAGTTGGCAATGTGATTGTTGTGTCCAAGTGGAAATAATGCACCCATTTTTGACAATTTCCGAGGTTGTTGCAGGCAGCTCCAGACATCATCAAACAGCAACTCTTGCGAGAAGCCTCCTGCCTGGGAGAGCAACCTGCAAGGGCGACCCTCGATGTCACCAAGAAGCAGGAGCGAACGTCAACTTAGCGTGGGGCCCCCACCTGCAGACGACTGCCGCGCCCCGCGGACCGAGGTACGGAAGCTTGGCATCCCAAGTGCGGGCGCCGGAACAAGACTTCGGGTTAGGGACCTGAACCAAATAGCGACGGGGATGGAACAGCAGTGTGGGGAAGGGACCCCATCGACCGACTGACACTCAGATGACCAGAAGCAGCAATTCATGCGCTGCACATCGAGGGACTGGGGTAAAGTCCCCTTTTTTATCACTGTTCGCCCGGGTGTCGAATTCCAGAGCTTCCCCAAAATCTACAATACCTACTAAATTAATTTGCGCCACAGACATCGGGTCCTTGCTCAGCTTGCTGTTACCTCAGCGAGCATCAGTTATTAACACCGGCAGCTTCCAGCGTCAAGTTCCAGGTTGCCCTGCTGTGACCTTCCCCCCGCTCCATCAAAGTTCCACCAATCCGACAACAAGCCGCCGAACCTCCGAGCCCGTCCCCAGATACCTTATTAGGTAGCTGGCACTCGACCGCAAGATTCAACACCGCGCAAACAACTCTCAACTCGCGATATTGGGCCCGGAAAAATAAGAGAGGAAGGAAAGAAGGAAAAAAAAAAGGCAGCAACACATCCACTCCAGAGTCAATCACACACACAATGGCCGACGCATCAGCAGCCGTTCCCGCGGTCGAGACCGAGGCGCCCGCGCCCGTCCCGATCGCCGACCTGCCCTCGGGCGAGCCGATCCCGTCGTCGACGCCGCCGGCCAAGCTCACCAAGCCGCAACCTCTCCCGCTCGGCGCCCTGCTGGCGGCGCTGCCGTCCAACATCGACTCGTCCCTCGCCCGCCTCGACAAGTGCCTCTCGACGCCGTCGGGCATCGACACGGTCATGCTCTTCCTCTGCTACACCTCCAAGCTGGGGTCCTCTGTCCTCTCGTCCCTCTCCCAATCCGCCCTGCGCCGCTCCGCCCGCGAGTGGATCGCCCTGATCGCCGCCCTCCCGCGCGGCACCACCGTCGTCTTCTCCGCCCCGGCCGGCGGCGCCGGAGCCAAGACGGCCATCCCCAGCGCCGCCGCCCTGGCCCTGGCCCTCTCCAAGCGCCTCGCCTCGCTCTCCTCCCTCATGAGCGAGGCCCGCATGATCCTGCGCCTCTGGTCCCTCCTGGGCATGTACTTCTGGGCGCGCGGCCTGCTCCGCAAGACCTTTTTGTCCACCTCCTCGGACAAGACCACCACCGAAAAATCCACCACCCCACCCCCAAGCAAACTCGCCACAACAATCGAATACCTCCGCCTCGCCCTCTGCATAACCTTCCAAGGCCTCGAAAACGCCGCCTACCTCTCCTCGCGGGGCGTCCTGCCCCTGTCACCAGCGCAGCAGGGCAAGGCCTTCAAGTGGAGCGCGCGCTTCTGGGCCGCCTACGTCGGCATCGAGCTGGGCAAGCTGGCCGCCGAGCGGCTCGGCCCCGCGGGGGTCAGCGCGACGGCTGCGGAGCGGAAGGAGTGGACTAAGAAGACGGTGCGGCAGCTCGCGTGGGCGCCGCTGACGCTGCATTGGGGGAGTGAGAAGGGGTTGGTTAGTGAGATGACGGTGGGGTTGTTGGCGAGCGTGCCGGGGGTTATTCAGTTGAGGGATTTGTGGGCTTCGACGGCTTGATGGGGGGCTTGGGTTGTTTTGTTTGTGGTTGGTTGTCATTATTGTTGTTGTTGCTATTGTTGTTCTTATGAATGAGGCATTGAGATTTTACTCTATTTTCTTTTCTTTTCGGTTTGCTGTGGTCCTAGAAATGGAAGGTCTGACGTGCTGTTTTTGACGTTATTCTTCTCTTCATTTGTTTGCACCTGATTTGATACGCTGCTTGTACGGAATAGATATCCTCTTTTTCGTCTTTTCTCTCCTGTCCTGCTGAATTGAAACGAAAACGCCGTTGAAATTGAAATGCATGTGGTATCATTGTAATTACACAGCCCGTTGATGTCCCCAGATCATAACGTGGGAAAGAGCCCTTCTCCGTTTTAACTCCTTGGCCATCAACAAGAGGCGTATCTCACGCCATCATTCTCCTGTAACCTTCCCAAGGCTCTCTCATGACGGTCATCCCCTCCACCAGGCGGCTGCTGTGGTTGCCGCTCCCCTGTCTAGTTATCCCCATGCGCCCACGCTCTACCCAACCCAACTGTCCCAGTTCATTTCATGTCAGAACGTGTAGTAGAACGTGTAGTAAACCATCCCCATTACCACTCGTCACATCGTAAAATCTCCCACCAGAAAAAGGAATAAAAGAAAAAAAAAAGAAACAGTTATTGCAAAAACAGAACACCCAAACCCAACGCCGCCAGCGTCGCCCTCACCCAGCAAGGTCCCACCCGCCTCGAGTCGCTGGATGGAGGAATGTCAAATGGGCTGCCGCCGCCGGACCCGTTGCCTGGGTTCGGCGTGGGAGACGTCGCTTTGCTCGTGCTTGATGACGACGACCTTGACGATGCGCTCGTCGGTGGCGAGGACTGCTCAAATGTTGGAGCGGGCGTCTCGGACGATTCAGTCGGCGACTCGCTGGAAGTGATGGTGGGTTCCTCGGTTTGCGTGGTCGAGGTCGAAGTTGAAGTCGAGGTCGACGAGGGACGCACTGTAGTTAACGTGAGCACCGGCCTACTCGAGGTCCGCGCGACGGTTGTGGTGGTGGATGCGGCGGTGGAGCTGCTGCTGCTGGTGCTGCGCGAACTGGATGTTGGAGGAGCTTCAGAGGATGTACCTGGACAGACCAGCGCCACCAGATTGCCCAACAAGACCTGGCCCAGAACCGTCGCCGTGTCGGTGTTGACGTCGTTGCAGGCGGATTGCAGAATGTACTGTACCCTATCCAGCCCGCTCACACAGGCTGCCGAGCACGTCCTGCCCTTGACAAAGTCGTTCATGGTGCAGCCGAGGATCGGGGAGTTGTAGGCGAGGATGCAGCCGAGCGGGACCGACGGCGAGCTGATGATTTGGAAATTGGAGAGTGAAAATGCCGAGGCCGTCGAGGCCATGACGAGAAGAAGCGGCCACACCCATCCCGACGACAACCTCGCGTTGTGCCTTGCCATGGCGAAGTGCCTTCACGGTTCAGGAAGGGTTCGTGGTTGCCGTATTAAGAGGTTGTCCGGGGCAGAAAATCGCAATGCCCTTCCTAACCATCAACCTTTCACGCCCCCTTTTTCCCGCGTGTCACAGTCGGTCGATCGAAGATTCTTCCCTCCCGATTTTCCCCTGGTGCCCACCCTGACAGAGTCTCACAGGTCGCGAGCAGAATTGGGCAACCGGGCACGTCCTCGTTGGGCAAGTGGAGCGATTTCCTCGCTGTGCGACTACCCGAAACGTGATCTGTGTCAGAGAGCAGTGATGGCGGGAGATCCGATCGGTCGGGTAGCCGTGCTCTTCCTCCACGCGAGCGGCAAGGCGGTCAATGCGGCTGAAAGTGGGTGAACGCAGGGTCGGAGACGCCGCGCGGATGTCTTGTGGAGATGAAGGTGTTGTGGTGTGCTCTGTTGAGGTTTCCGTCATGCGCAGTCCAGAAGCTGTCGCAGGATACCGGGAAGAAGACGAACGGGAGATGACTGAGGACGAGAAGCCGCACGACGGCTCGGGCAGTCTATATCACCTCGGTCGCGCAGGATCGGCGAGGCAACCGACCAGCAGGCAGAAGGGAGGTTACTCAGTGGCGAAAACCCAGGAGAATTGGATGTCGGTGCAACGCGATGTGATTGTGGTGGTCGAACGGGAAGCGGCCAATTGCGCTCGCAAAACAACCAAGGCACAAACGGAAGAAATGAAGAATGGAAAGAAGCACAGCTTCTCCGGGGGTGAAAAAAAAAACGAACAGAAAATGCGAACACAGTGAACGGCTGGGGAGGGTGACGGGAGGTCGGAGGGGAAGCCCGAGGGGAGCAAGGCTGATCGGCGTGGGCAGCCGCGAGGGCAAGTCGACCCGATATATCGAGGATGCGGCCCTTCAATGACACCTGCGTGTACGGAGCAGGTTGGCTTTCCAAAAAGAGCAAAAGGAATCGAGAAAGCTGAGATTGCTTCAACCACTCGCTGCTGCAACACTAGCTGCTCGCACGCACACACACACAGCTACTACCCCGTACAATCGAACACTCCATCGAGCAATCGCTTCGATTCACGCCCCTCCAAGTTTCAATCAGGGGATTCGCTGTGGTCCTCCATCCGCCGCCTCCTGGTGCCTCAAGGGGGAAAAAGAAGAAAACCCCCCGACCCGAACCTCGAGAGCCAGTCAAAACCGACAAAAAGACGATTCCTCGCCCAGGCAAGTCGCCACACGTGTGTGCCCTGCATTCTCGGCGTTTCAATGGCACCCCGCCGCGCACAAAAAACAGGTGGTGACATGGCCAGCAAGAGGTTTGCTCATGCCCGCCCGCAGTCTGTGTGGTGACAGGCTGAGAGCAAAAGCCAATGGGGTTGCAAGCGCGGTTGGACAGGAGAACACGGAGAGGTTCGAAACGAAACAGAGCCCGCGTTTGAGAGGAGCACCAAGTCAGCCCCTGGCACGCGGGTGATTGGCTCGGCGGCAGCTCCACTGCGGGTTCCCACCTGCAGCCTGGAGGCAGCAGGGGTTGGAGGCAACGTCAAGGCTGAGCGAACCCACCCTCCACCCTCCATCCGCGCTTGAGACTACCTGGTAGTGAAGTTGACTGGAGGAGGCAGGCAAGTTGATACCTAAAGCTTCACCACACATCCAAAGTCATCATCATCCATAATTACTGCACGTTTACAGTAGGTCATAGGGGAATAAAAAGGCAAAGGATCAGGACCATGCCATGCCATTGATAATATACAAGCCAAATTGATATCCCAACGCTCAATCATTACAAGAAAAAAAGTCTACAGTACAAAACCCAAAATCAAGACCTCTTCTGGCCCATCTCCTCACCCGCAAACTCATCCCACTCATCACCAAACCCACCACTACTCAACTTCCTACCCACCCATATCCCCACAACCGTCCCTACACTAGCAAGCAAGAACCAGCCCTCAAACCAGCGGTCGACAAACCCCGGCGTCAGCGCGCTCTCGAGCGCATCCCCAACCGTGCGGCCCACCTCCCTTGGCAGGCTGCTCCTCAGCAGCAGCGCCGCGCTGATGACGTACGTCGCCGCCACCTGCCCGACCAGCAGCGCCAAGTTCGCCTGCGCCTGGTGCAGCAGGCCCGGCGCCCACTTGGCGAACAGCCGGAACGTCTGCAGGACCGAGTTGGCGCTGCCCGCGAGGATGACGCCCGACAGCAGGAACGAAATCTGCCGCGCCCATGCGATCTGGTCCAGCTTGGGGTCCCAATGCTTGGCGAGCAGGCCGAGGAAGCGGTTGATCGGGTCGGATGAGGAGAAGGATGCCGAGGGGTAGTAGATGCGCCGGAGGGTGGTGAGGGTGGTGGCCAGGATGCGGTAGACGCAGTAGCCGGCGAAGACGTAGCGCGGGACGGCTAGCAGGCTGCCTAGCACTGTTCCGTCTCGGGCGTGTGCCGCCTGGCGGGACCGAAGGGCGGAGAGTGAGCCGGCGAGGTTCGATTCCATGGTTTCGAGACCCGATATCTCCACTTGAAGTGCCTTGATCTCGGCAGCCTCGCCGCTGCCCGTCATGTGTTTGAGAGACCCAATCACCTTGCCGACCAGGCCGCTCGCCGGCGCTGAAGCTCCATGGGGAATCCCACCTCCCACGCCCTCCGCAACAGCCTGAGCCTTCCTCTGCAGCGACCTCAACCGGTGCCGCTTCGTCAGCAGCAACTCGCTCGTCGCATCCAGCCCGGCCTGCTTCCTCGCAATATCCGCATCGGTAATCGGCCGCCTCCGATACATGCGATCATCCACAAACGTATGCCACGGGCTTGACACGCTCGCAAACCCAGACAGCAACGCCATCAACCAAATCCCAATAACCCCAATCCTCTCTAAACACGCTCTCGCCAACCCGCCACCATCCCTCACCCCCCCAAACCCCACCCCACCCAACTCCGTCCTCCCAATAGACATAGCCGTACTATCAAACCCCCCCTCCCCCCCATTCCGACTCGCCATCCCCGCCAACCGCCACAACTCCTCATCCCCAAACCCCCCGACCACCCCAACCCCCGTCACCACCCTCCCAACCCACCAAAACAACCCCAACCACCCCACAAACAACCCCCACAAAACCCCCCACGCAACCCTCGAAACCACCCTCCCCCTCCCATCCCTCCCAAACCGCCACCCCCGCGCAGCAAGCACACTCCACACCTCCAAAAACGGCACCACAACAACCAACATCCCCACCAGCACCGGCACGGTAACCCTCAACCCGAGGGCGCGCGCGCGCGCGCCCAGCACGAAGCCCTCGACCTCGAGCACCTCGGCAAGGATGAGCTCGGCCAGGACGGCCGACAGGCCAATGACGATAGCAAACGCGGCGGCTGCGAGGCGGCGGCGCGGGGAGCGGGCGAGTTGTTCGGCGTGGGCTTGGCGGAGGGATAAGGGGGCTGTGGAGGGGAGGAGGTGGTCGTTTCCGTCGTCGTCGTTGTAGTCGACTGTTGATGCTTTGGAGGAGGGCTGTTGGAGGCGGGCGAGGCGGGGGAAGAGGCGGGTTAGGGCGAGGGAGGAGGCGAGCAGGAAGGTTGCTAGGATTGGGGTGAGGGCGAGGGTTGTTGAGAGGAGGGTTGTTGTTGTTGTTGTGGTGGAGGAGGGACCGCAGGTGGAGGGGCCGCAGGATGCGCCGTCCACATTGGGGTCGGTGGGTGTCATTGTGGGATTGTTTCGGCCCAGTTTTCAGGTTGTTATTGGCGTCGTTGTTGTCGTGTTGGTTGAGAGAGAAGCGGAAGGGAAAAGGATCGGGTCCGGGTCCGATTCCGAGCCCGGGTTGTCGAGTTACGTCGGACAACGACGGCAGCGGCGACAACAGCGACGGTCTGGGCGTTGTTGGATGGCGGGAGCATGATACGGTGAGACTCTGCCTGGAGTTTGCTGGCTGAATGTTACGGAACCCCAAGTTCTCTTGTCATGGTGGTACTCCGAGTCCGAGTGTTTGTCGACGTTTTGTTCGTTTGCGGGACTGGCTGGACTAACGACGCGGCATGCGTTTCTAGACTAGGAACCCTGGAGGACAAGCTTGGACCGCTGCCGAAATGCCCCACCAGTCAAACTGTGGAGAATGCATGGAAGGTGACCCACCGTTTTGGCGCCTCGAGATCAAAGGACGAGTGTCGTGTTGTGTGATACGAATAGAATGGGTGTAACTTGAGGCCACAACGCTCGAAAAGATTCTGCGAGATTCCTCTTCTTGCCGGGAGAATGTTGCCAAAAAAGGGGATACCATTAATCTAGCAAAGAAAAAAAAGAAAAAAAAGACATCGCTGGAGAGTGCCACCGATTCCAAGGCCCCAACCCCCAACCCATTGATGTACAATACAACCATGAGACCAGTCCGTCCGTTCCTTTGCGCCTGTTCCCGAGTTAGCCGTCACCTGCATACCTGTTCTAGTGACCCGACGACCAAACACCACCATTCAGCACGCCAGAATTATGGCCCATGGATGTTTGTGCCCCGGTAGCCTTAACCACGTCCTTCCTCGGCCGGCCACCTTGCTGGCCCGCGTAACCCCCGTCATACGCCAGGAACGCCGTGTTACATCTCTCGCAAAAAGCGCAGCCAGGCAGCACAAAAGAGCCCGACCCATCAAACCCTGCGGGCATGCCCAAAAAGCTCAAGCACGCTACGACTTCCCCGCGCCCTCGACCGGCCGTTCCTGGGACTCGTCGTCATCGTCGTCATCATCGTCCTGTTTCGACTGGCCCGACTTGAGCAAAGCGGCAGCTTCCCCAACCTCCATAGCATGGAGTCGCTCCTTCTGCTCTCTTTCAAGCCCAGCCTGCTGCCGCCCGCTGGGGGAAAGCTGGTGGGGCGAGACGGCCTCGACCTCGAACTCGTCCTCGTCGTCGCCGCTCTCGTCCTCGCCGCTCTCGCCCGGGACGGGCGTCGGGGGCGGAGAAAGGGACGTCGTCCGTCCAGAGACAAGCGACGAGGGTGAAGACCGCCGCCGTTGCGGATCGCGGGGTTTGTATGGCTTGATGGTGGGGTCGAATCTCGCCGGGAGCCCGATGGCTGCGGCGACCCGATGGGCCTCCTCGTCGGCCGAGATGCCCTTTTCGAGCTCGTAGACGCTGCTCGTCTCGCTGTCCGCCTCGTGCTTGCCCGCGTTGTAGGCGAGCATGGCGGCGTAGCTCTGCCGCGACGGATCGTGCACGCGCTTTTCACGCTTCTTGATCCGCTTGTCGTCCGGCCGCACCACCACCACCGGAATTGGGCTGTATTGCAGGCAGTATTTCGAAAACGAGTTCCGTGTATTCATCAGCCCTTGGAATCCTCCGAGCGACCTGCCCTTTGTGCCTACCACAAGCATGGAGGGGTTGTAGATCCCCAGCTGCGATCCGAGTCAGTCATCCACCCTAACTCCCGAACCGGTCTCTGGCCTCTCCATAACCAACTTACCAGCTGCTGAAACGTGTCGTGGAGCTTCCCAATGGAGTACTCCAGCACGATGCTGATAGCCTTGTTGAGCTCATTTTTGGATTTTATCCCCTCCAGTAGCCTCTTTGCCTCCTCTTGGTAATTCTTCTCGGGTCGGAAAGCGCTCTCCATGACCCTGACGCATACCACCTCGTCGCCATCATCCACCATGTTGTTCAGGAGCCAGACCAACGCGCAGTCGGAATACGCGTGCTCGTCCACCCCAATCATAAACGTACGGGACCTCCGTGACGGATGATAGCCTTGGTGTCTCGCTTGTAGAGTGAACGACGAGGGGTTGTTCTTAGTCGCCTCCCCGACTGGGAGGTTATCGAATCCGACATGTTGCTCGAATCTGTGAGGCGTAAAAGGTTGCGCTGTTAGCGTGGCCATAACGCTGGACCGGAGCTGCACGAAGCAGGTTGTGCTTTGACGATGGAACTGCGGAAATGAAGTATGTTGCGAAGGTGTAGAGTTATGCGATTGTGGAGAGGCAGAGGAGAGAGAGATCGAAAGGCAAGGTCGGGCGCGTGACCACCAGGGGCAAGATCTTGCGAGAATTTAAGGTTCAAAGGCACCCCAGATCGAACAAGGAGGAATGGAACGGGAAGATGACGGTGGGGAAACGTGATGATGTATGCCCATTCGGTATCGGCCGATGGCGATCTTTGACTCCTCCTCGACACAGCCACAGCCCAGCGAAGAGTAAGAACAGCAGGTTGTGGAGGGGCCTTCTGTTGCCTCAGCTAACGGAATTGGGCGGGAGGCATGACATCGTCCAGCCAGATCGAATCGGATAGTGGGGTAGGCGGGGTCGGACGGTTGTAGCGAGAGGTCGTCGGCAGGCAGGCAGTCCTGGTCTGGCAACTGTCCCATGATGCAGGCCGAGCTCTACAAAGAGAGACTCTTCCCCCCGGGAAGTTTTAGCCGTTCATGCATGGTTTGTGCCACGCTGCTGTTCCTGCTCTTTTCCTTGAACACGCGACCGTTGTGAGGAGCAGATAGGGTTGTGAGCCTCTTCCGAAGGTGGGCCCACGGTCTGCGGGGAAACCAGGGGGTTCGCTGCTGGCTGCTGCAGCTGGCAACCCCCTCTTTCTCGATGGAGGCCTCGTTCTTTGGCAATTGTCGAGTTTCTTTCGAACCCCGTCGGGCACCCACGACATCTTGGCACTCGCCTTGGACACCAGTCGGAGGGTTTGCGTCGCGACCCGAGGCGACCTCAGCCGGCTTTCTTCGGGGAGAGAGGGGCCGGCTGCTGGCAAGCCCAGCGCCGTCGAGACGGGCAGCGCAGCACCACTTGGGCCTTGCGTTACAGCACATGTGTGGGCCGCCGCCGGGAAGGATCAATTTGCACCCTTCGAGATGGGGAACGGGGAACGGTGGGAGAAAAGTAGGAATAGGTAAGCAATTTTGGGACTTACCTCACAGGAGACGGCGACGACTCACGCAGCCGTCGATTGTCTGTCTTCCGCGGGTTGCCCTGGGGCAGTGACGGATTACGCGGCGGGCGAAAAGTAACCGAAGCGGTCGAGGATTTCCTATGCGCATCAGAAGCGCGGCTGCTGTCGTTTGAGGACTGCCGCACATGGTCCAGATGGAACTCCTCCGAGATGGAGGCGAGGGTCGTGGTGGTGCTGGCACCGGTCGACGCAGGCACAAACGATCGGGTCGCTCCATTCTTCTTCGAACCGCCATTGACGCGTGACTTGGCCGAGAAATAGTCGGCGGATGCTGAGGGCACTTCCGTCCCCGGGGACACATCAGAGTCGGGGCTCTTGGAGTCCGAGGGTGAAGGAGCTAATCGGGCCACATTGCGGTCGGTTGTGGCCATCGTAGGGCCGAGTCGTTTTCAAGTGTTGCGTTTCCTGGACTATGCCAGTGTTCGGACTGCCTCGGGGGAGGCCAGCAGTGGCTATCCTGTGAGAACTAGAACTAGCATGGAGTTGGGAGAATTCGAGGAGTCGGGTTGGCGGTCCTCGTGGGGCGTCGGCGCGACGGTGGAAGGGAAGAAGGGAAAAGGCCGGCGAGCTCTGCTTTAGCGGGCGTTTTCCAAAGGGTCGTGACCAAAACAGTTTCGAGTCGGGCCGGTCGACAAATAAAATATAGCAGGAAGACGTGATGCGTGCGGAAACTCGTCGCAATCTTGATTTTGTCCACGTGGTGCAGTTCAAAAGTGAAATTGAAGGCCGGGGCGAGGCCAGATGATGGTGCGCGGTTGCAGCGCGAGGCTCGTTAAGGTAGCTTGTGCAGCGCAGCACAGCGAGCGCGTGGTGAATGCCGGGAGCAGCTTCCTGCAGGGCGCGCCCAGCCGAAAATAAGAGGCAGGCCAAGGGTTAGCTAGGCGAAGGGAGGTCAACCTAACTCTTAGAGCTTGGCAGTCATTGTGACGGGACACATAGCCGCCAAGAACGACGACGACACACAGAAAAAGGGCTGAAGCCAAGCTCTTGGACAAAGCAGTCGGGCAGAAGATGTGATGGGACCCGACAGGCGGGAGTTGGCGTAATAAGATTATAAGCCGAGGCTTGGCTGGCACCTGAGGAGGCCCCCTCGCAACCTGAACCCGGGTTGCCTGGTATGTATTCTGTACAGATGCCTGATGCAAAATGCCAGCAGTCGCCATTATTTTAATGGACGCCAACCGGGCCATTCCATAGGGCGCCCGAAACGTGCTGGAAGCCCGAGATATCGCGGCTCGAGCTCCCTGCCGGGTGTCACTCCGCTTGCATATTTTTCGCCATATGGCTTGGCGAGCGGGCGGATGCTACGCTCCAACCCTTGCAACAAGGCCGTCGAAGGACCCAACGGCACCACAGCTGCGGCACTGGTCGAGCCGTCAAATTTAACGGCTGCATCCCGAAGCTTCTGGAGCCTGGAGCAGCCATTCAAAAGGCTGGCCCGCGTCTCCTTAACCGCTTTCAGCAATTTTAGGCCCCGTCCTGTACCAAACTGGAATGTCCGCCTGTTGTCCGCCTGTCCGCCGACCTGGCTGTTCGTCCGGGTCGGCCTGCATCACGACATCTGAAGTGTCGGACAGCACAAAGTCGGGCCAGAAGCATCGATCAGCGCCCCGCCCCACAGTTCGAATAGCCGTGCTCTGGAGGCAGCCGATAGTTCTGGGGATCCCTCGCAAACCTTGCCTGGTATTATTTACTTTGCACATATTCTGTACATCCAATGTACACACAAAACATACGTGGATTCCATGACATGGCACGCCGGACACGCCACGCCTGCAACGCCGTAGCTTCCGTTCATGCCTGGATCCCATTCCCTGGCAACCGACACCTCCCAGTTGACGGAATAATCTAAGGCGCGGCCACAACACGGCGAGACAACATGGCCAAGCCTCGGGCGGCGATCGGGCCTTGGCAGCGGCCGCTTCTTGGGTCTCAGTGAGCTCTCTCGTTGGAGCACACAGCACTTATGTATCCCTTGAAGCATTGCAGGAAGCTTACCTTGCCTTAGGCAACACAGCCTGCGAGGCGTTTAGCTAATGATTACTTTACTACCTGCAGTTCCGACGAGGCCGGCCGCCGGCCTGTATGCGCTCGAATACCGACACCCTCTCTGAA
The DNA here is from genome assembly GCA_023628425.1 of Chaetomiaceae sp. PYS4301M. NCBI lineage: Eukaryota > Fungi > Ascomycota > Sordariomycetes > Sordariales > Chaetomiaceae > Chaetomiaceae sp. PYS4301M. Next base: position 404,933 of record JAMAKR010000009.1, on the reverse strand, counting down.
GAAAATCCCCCTCCAGCCAACCCCGCCATTGCGTGTGGTGTCGTCTGGTCGAGAGAACGAGACAGGGCTCAACAGGACAGGGTTCAGCTCCCGCAGCCCCCACCGCAATGCCCGCAGGTGGGGTGCAGCTCTGCGGCTTGCCAACACAACGCTCCCGCTACACAGAAGCTTGCCCCTGTCCTGTCCTATCGAGATCCATCATGCTGAGGGGATCTTGTGGACATGGAAGGAAGGCGGTCAGCAAAGACGGGAGAACCCCTGAAAACAAGGTGAGTGAGACCACCGCCACACCACACGATATCTGGTGTCACTCGAGGATAGCAAATCTTGCCCGGAACGAGCATTGCTGGGGAACGGGGGTTGGACAGCTTTCCCCGTCTTTGTCGGTCCAGCCACAGCCTGGGATATCACACTGTGAGACACCGCACCACCCCCTTGCTTGTACGGAATAAGTACCCAACATCTAGTACGGAACACAAAGAAGTTGCGGGACGTCCGAAGAGAAGAGGCAAGCCTGAATCAAAGCCTGAATCACACGCAAGCACAAAAGAGACCCAATCCCGCGTAGCCGCATCAGGATCCCCTCCCTCGTCCCGAAGATCAAGATGATCTCAGACATGCTTCAACCTTCCTGCAGGGCAACCCATAAGATGAACATCATCCCACAACCCCACCTCTTCCCCCATCCACTCACAATCACAAGGTACATATGTCCAGAGAGACCAAAAAATAAAAATAAAATAACACAAAAAAAAACCATCCAATGCAGCAGCACAAACCAAGCCCAACAGCCTCTGGCCGTCCGCAAGCAACCTCACCTGCAGCGGCCTCGCCGCACCTCCCTCCCCCACCCCCCAAACGCCCAGCCCTGCTCCAACCCAGCCAACCCACCGCCGGAACCATACACCCGATGCACTGCAACTTCAGGCAAAGCAGGTCTGTACCCCCTATCCCGCAGTTCCTCCGTTCATCTCCAGGGCAAAGCAAGCATATCTGCTGGGCAGGTTGGATTCGGGTAGGGTATGGTGGTTCGAACATTCCACACAAACCCCGTACTTCGCACACGGGGGGAGGAGAGCCAAGAGCCAAGATGTGTTGCACAACAGGAGTGCTGTGTAAGGTGGGTATGCACTGGACGGGAGGAACCCATCTATCCCCATTCCGAGGTATGAGGGGAGGGAATTCAGAACCACATACGAAGTAGCTGCACGTTCTACAGCATGGAGATCAGAGAAAGGCAAGGCAGAGCAACTACAGACTACCAGTCTAGATGTCTACTACAGTACTACAGTACCAACAATCTCGGCAAATGATGGCCAAGCCAAGCCAAGATCCTCAGGTATTCCGTACAGGCCATCACGCCCCCACGGAACACGGCCGGAGGTGTCTGCTTCGCGATAACAACCTTGAAAGTCAGTTACCAGTCTCGCTGGTGTCATTGCCAAGGCCAAGAGACGGGGGAGGGCGCGCGCGAGCGAGGGAGGAGGGGGGGGGTGTTTGGGGTGGGGAGGCTGTCCGTGTGAAGCTGTGCGTGTGAAGCTGTGCGTGTGAAGCTGTGCGTGTGAAGCCATGGTTTGCGAAAAAAGTTGTCTTGATTCATTGTCTCTGATATCTGCCCGGCTCGCCTTCCCGCGACCGGCCGCCTACTGCCATCTCTATGCATCCCGGATAGCTAGTTTTGATATCCTTTCATCTTTCCCCCCCAGTCTTGGGTCCATCCATTGGTTCCTGAAGAAGGGGACGCATGACTTTATTGGCAGCGAGCCTCCTTCCCTGGACGCAGACGAACCACTGCTCAGAGCACCGTCCGTCCAAGTCCAGCCCAAGACCCCTCCTCTGTTTGGTATCTGCCACCGATACTTTTCCTTCCCCGCCATCCTGTCCCTGGCCCTCGCTCTCCCAAAATTCTTGTTTGTCCATCCGACGCCGATGCAATGCTGTTGACAAAGACCTGCGTAGCCCGAGACTCCCAACCCCCCCGATAATTCCACCATGACCGAAGAGCATCTCGGCGGGTAGAAAAGTCGATTCTCCCCGCCCGCCCCCATGTTGCTGCCAGCGTTCAGTCTGATTTCGCAGCCTACGTCGTCATTGTTCATGCGTATGTGCGAGACAGGTTGCGGAGGTACCAGTCGACCAGCTTGCGGCCCATCTTGGCCTCCGAAATGTGAATCAAATCCTGCGGAAATGGGTCAATAAAAAGCCTTACGGAAGAGAAAAGAAACGCAACCGGACAACAAAACTTACACCCTGCAGCGCATAGTCGAGATCGCTGATGTTGGTCAGCTCGCCCTCCAGCAGCCCATTGTCGGTCCAGCGCAGTTGCTTAGTCCGCTGCTTGTTGACAAGGAGCCAGGAGCGCAGCTCCTCGGGCTGGACGTCCAGGAAGCCGGCCAGCTTCTTCAGGTCCATGGTGGTGTAGAGGCGGAGGTAGGACTTGACCGTCGGGCTCCACATGTTGGTCTTGACCTCCTCCATGAAGACAGACAGGTGGTGCTCGATGGGGTCGACGTTGGACTCGGGCCTGTCAAAATCAGGCGGGACGGGCGAGATGAACTTGGGGCAGGCAATGCGGAAGAGCTCCTCGAAGATGGGGAGCGAATCCGGGCCGCCGCGCTGCAGCTTGAGAAGCTGGTCGCCGTACTTCTCGCGCAGGGCGGTGTGGATGGTGTCGTCCAGGCGAGTGGGGTGGAAGGCAACGCAGATGGCGATCAGAGCGAGCATCTGGTCGTTCTTCTTGGAGATGGAGTCGTACTGCGTGTTCTTCTGGAAGTTCTTGGTCCGCGAGACGTAGACCAGGATGTGGCTGAACATGCGGATGGCGTCGGCGTAGCGGCGCATCATCATGTAGGAGAAACCCACGTAGTAGTAGGTGGTGAAGTGGGCAGCCATGACGCGGGCGAACATGGCCTTCTTGTTGAGCTCGATGTCATCGAGCGTCTTGAGCGCAAGGCTGAAGTCGCCAAGAAGGGTGTGGACGCGGAGGAGACCGATGATGGAGAAGTAACCAAGCATGCGGTAGAGGTTCTTGGCGCCGTAGGGACCGGCCACGGCCATGGGGTCCTCGTTGCGCTTCATGGCCGCCAGCTGCTCCGTGATCTGCGACTTCTGGATCAGGGAGTAGAGGACGTTGAGGACGCTGTAGCAGCCCCACGTGTTGGGGTGGTCACGCAGGATCTGGGCCTCCTCCTCGTTGTTGGCTTGCCTCGCGATCCGGGCCCGGTATGAGGAGAATGTGTTGAATTGGTAGATGAACTCGTCAATCACATCCCACGCCCAGTAGTACTACTGCAAAGTCAGCGACAAGCCCCGACACGATGGCGTGTGAAGAACACGCGAAACGAAAGAGAGGTCGCGGGTAGACTGACCGATGGCGGCTCGAGATCCACGGGGCCTTCGGAGTTGAGGATGTAGTGGAACAGAGCGCAGTAGTTGTCGTAGCTCGAGAACTTGGTCTCGAGGGTCGCCTGGAAATCCAGCGGCTGGGCAGCCTGGACCAGGCGGGACTGAATCTCGTCGGCCTGCTGAGCGAGAGACTGCTGGTCTAGCTCCTCCATGCCGCCCTCGTATTGCACCTGCTCCCTGTAGTCGGCGACGAGGGCCTCCTCCTCGACATCGCTGTCGTTCTCAATGGCGCGGGCGGGCGCCATGCCGGTCTGGTAGCTCATGTTGTCGTCGTCGGTCGCTCGTGGCGAATTTCAACGTCAACAAGCGGATTCGTGGGATTCCTTGGAGCGGGGAGCAGTGGGTGGTCGCCGGCGTCCTTTGAGGTGACCGTCGCAAAGAGCCGGAATTGCTTTGCTGCTTTGCTCGGTGGGGCTCGATTTTTGTGGTCGAGGGGGCTCGGACCATGCGGTGAAATTTCGATGCCGCGACACCGGTTCAAGTTAGGGTTTGGCGTGCACCGTCTTTGCAAGCTGAGGGGTAATCGAGTAAACGGTTATTTCTGATTGGTGCATATTTACCTGCGATTGGAGGACGCTTTGGGATGCAGATGGGAGCTGCATGAGTCATTATGAGTGAACCTGAATCAGCATGTTCCATCCCTGGTTTAGAACCCAAGCTCTGAGATATTAATATGCTACCTTGGGGACCTGGTCGGTAGACCCGACGCAGTAGTAGTTAATTCGAATACGGAGTTATTCTGTTTTCTTCCCGCCACCAACGCCTACCTGGTCGATTATCCTTGTATCCGGTATTCCATCTGAGGATCCCATCACTGCCCCGCCAAAACATCCCACTTTCCACGCTTGGCGTGGCAGTCGCCCATCGTGTTAGTCAGGCCGACAAAACTGCCCCGCGATTCCATATCCCTCGCAGCTCAGCACTAACACCCGACATAAAGTGCTGGACATCTCCCCCTAACAGGAAGGCAGGTCAAGGTACCAGGTAGAGAACGTCCATCCAAGGGGCCAACTAGAACCACTGCCCTCAAAAACACCCACGACATATCCAGACAAGATGCCCGTCGTCAGCCCAGAAAAGCTGGCAAAGCTCCAGCAAAACGCCGATGACGTGCGAAATGTAAGTTTCTGTGTCTGAAAATCCAAGAAAAAGGGGGGAAAGAAATGAAAAACAGAGACAGAAAAAAGAAGAAAAAAGGAAGGAAAGAAGAGAAAATAAAGGAGCGGGTTATTTTGAGAACACAAGCTGATCGATATCACAGATTTGCATCCTGGCCCATGTTGTATGCCATCACCCCCACCCCGCGGCAGCTTGTCGACTGCTTGTGGCAACACTCACCACTCACACAACCATTCAAATCTAGGACCATGGGAAAACATCCCTCACCGATGCCCTCCTCGCCACAAATGGCATCATCTCACCCAAGCTGGCCGGCAAGATCCGGTACCTCGACTCCCGTCCGGACGAGCAGCTCAGGGGCATCACCATGGAGTCGTCAGCCATCTCACTCTACTTCTCCATGCTGCGGCGGTCCAGTCCCGACGCTGCCCCGGAGCCAAAAGAGTACCTCATCAACCTGATAGACTCGCCCGGCCACATCGACTTCAGCAGCGAGGTTTCGACTGCCTCTCGCTTGTGTGACGGCGCTGTCGTTCTGGTCGACGCCGTCGAGGGAGTGTGCAGTCAGACTGTCACGGTCCTGAGGCAAACATGGACCGAGAAGCTGAAGCCGCTCCTCGTCATCAACAAGATCGACCGTCTCATCACCGAGCTGAAGATGACCCCGGGAGAAGCATACATCCACCTCAGCAAACTCCTCGAGCAGGTGAATGCCGTCCTGGGGAGCTTCTTCCAGGGCGAGCGCATGGAAGAGGATCTGAACTGGCGTGAGAAGATGGAGGCCCGCGTTGCTGCGTCAGCCGCCAAAGAAGCCAAGATTGCGGATCAAGTAACCGAGTCTGGGGACTTTCAGTTTCAGGAAAGGGACGACGAGGAGCTCTACTTTGCCCCGGAGAAGAACAACGTCATCTTTGGCAGCGCCATCGACGGCTGGGCTTTCACGGTGAGGCAGTTTGCTGGCATATACGAGAAGAAGCTGGGCATCAAACGTAGCGTTCTGGAGAAAGTCCTGTGGGGAAACTTCTACCTGGATCCGAAGACGAAAAAGGTGCTGGGTCCCAAGCATCTAAAAGGCCGGCCCCTGAAACCCCTGTTCGTCCAGCTGGTGCTCGACCAGATCTGGGCCGTCTACCAGGCCACAGTCGGTGACGATAACGGAAAGGGCGACGCAACTCTTCTTGAAAAGATCACAAAGTTTCTCAACATCACCATCCCTCCCCACATTCTTCGCTCGCGGGATCCGAAGCTGCTCCTCACGACTGTCTTTGCCTCCTGGCTCCCAGTCTCGGTCGCTCTGCTGGTCTCCGTCGTGGAATCTCTTCCGTCGCCGAGGACGGCCCAGGGTGAGCGCTTCCCCCTCCTGCTGGAAGAAGTGCCGGGCGCAGACCACATCGACCCGAAGGTCAAGGAGGCCGTGGTTTCCTTCAAGAAGGCGCCATCAGACCCCGTCGTCGCCTATGTGAGCAAGATGGTGTCCGTCAAGGAGAGCGAGTTGCCAGAAAACAAGAGGCGCGGGCCCATGAGCGGGGAGGAGGCGCGGGAACTGGCCAGGAAAAAGCGCGCCGAGGCCGCTCGCGCGCAAGCCAACGTGAGCGAGGGCAATTCGATGGACGCTTTGGCGTCGGCCTTCTCTGGCGCGACGCTGGAACAGAACGTACCCGAGGACGAAGAGAAGGAAGCCGAGCCAGAGCACTTGATCGGCTTTGCGCGCATCTACTCGGGCACGCTAACCGTCGGCGACGAGGTCTACGTTCTTCCGCCCAAGTTCTCGCCTGCTCACCCGCTTGCTGAGCCGGTGCCCGAGAAGGTGAAGGTGACGGGCCTCTACATGATGATGGGACGGAACCTGGAAGCCCTGGACTCCGTTCCTGCCGGCGTGGTCTTTGGCATCCGCGGGCTCGAGGATAGCGGTATCCTCAAGTCCGGGACCATCTGCAGTCAGGTTGAAGGAGCTATCAACCTCGCTGGCATTGCCAATCTCCACGGCCGCCCTATTGTTCGCGTGGCCCTGGAGCCCGTCAACCCGGCTGATCTGGACAAGATGATCAAGGGCCTCCATCTCCTCGTCCACAGCGATCCCTGCGCCGAATATGAACAGTTCTCCAGCGGAGAACACGTCCTACTAACTGCTGGCGAACTTCATCTCGAGCGCTGCCTGACAGACTTGAGGGAACGGTTCGCAGGGTGCGAGATCCAAGCCGGTGAGCCGATTGTTCCCTACAGGGAGACCATTGTCCGCGCCGAGGAAATGCGTCCGCCTGTCAACAAGGAGCTCGGCCGCGGTGTGGTTGTTGGTGTAACCAGCTCCAAGCAGGTCACGGTCACTCTCCGAGTGAGGCCTCTGCCGCGAGACGTCACCGACTTCCTTCTCAAAAACGCAAGCGGCGTCAAGCGGTTGTATTCTGACCGCACAGCGGCCGAGGGGGCCGAGGGGGATGACGAGGGATCGTCATCCCCCGAGCTGGCTGCAGAAAACAGCACGCCAGAGGACGAGTCCCCAGAAGCCGACGACGACGAAGTCACGGCGGCTAGCAAAGCCCTCTCCCCTGAAGAACTGGGCAAACAACTCCAAGCCCAGTTCGACCGCGAAAAGGACCGCTTTGACACATGGAAGGGCATCGCCGACCGCATCGTCTCTTTCGGACCGCGCCGGACAGGCCCCAACCTCCTCATCGACGCCACCAAGGAGCAGTTCCTCCCCAAAGCCTTCACCCAAAACACCAACAACAACAACGACCACGCCAGCCGGCCCTCCGCCACCGAGTCCCTCAGCGCGCACCACTTCTCAGACAAGATAACCTACGGCTTTCAGCTGGCCACCCACCACGGGCCGCTCTGCAACGAGCCGGTGCAGGGAATAGCCGTCTTCATCGAAGACGTCTCTGTCGCGCCGTCCTCGTCGGCTGAAGGTGAGGGCGACGGTTCCGCACGCGACCGCCTCGGCCGCCTGACGGGCGAGGTCATCAAGACGGTCCAGCAGTCCATCCACAAGGCCTTCCTCGACTGGTCTCCGCGCCTGATGTTGGCGATGTACTCTTGCGAGATCCAAGCTTCGAGTTCGTGTCCCCCGCCCCCGTCCCCCTTCACCCACCCCCCACATCCCCATTAAAGGAAATGAAAAAAAAAGTTGATACTAACCAAACGCAAATAAAACAGCCGAAGTCCTAGGCCGCGTCTACGACGTCCTCACCCGCCGCCGCGGCCGCGTGCAATCCGAAGCAATGAACGAAGGAACCCCCTTCTTCACGATCCAAGCGCTAGTCCCCGTCGCCGAATCCTTCGGCTTCGCCGACGACATGCGCAAGCGGACCTCGGGCGCGGCCCAGCCGCAGCTGATCTTCGCCGGCTTCGAGATCCTCGACGAGGACCCCTTCTGGGTGCCGTTCACCGAGGACGATCTCGAGGATCTGGGCGAGTATGGTGACAAGGAGAATGTGGCGAAGAGGTATATGGATAAGGTTCGGAGGCGGAAGGGGTTGTTGGTGGAGGGGCGGAATGTTGCTACGGATGCGCAGAAGCAGAAGACGTTGAAGCGGTAGTTTATCTGGGTGATTGGGTATTGGTGAGTGTCAAATTGGATGGATGTATGGACGGAGAGAGTGGGACGAAGAGGTGGTAGTAGGGAGGTACGTAGTTTAGATCGTCATGGTCGAGAGGTCGATGAGGTCGATACATGAGATGGATCCAAGTCGGACGCAGCACGCAAGACGCTTCTCGAGAGAACCATCATTCCAAAACATCCATCACATCACTCACAAGCCCACCACACCAACGACTTTGGAAAATGGGCCTTATTCCTTTTTGCTATCCCTCGTCTAAACTGAGTAGAGACTTGCCGCCGCTCAAAAGCCTGCCCGGAACCAACCAACGAGCCCCCCCTTCCCTCCCTGGTCCAGTCCGTGAAGCATATCGTCGTCTAAACGCATGAAGAACGCCCCAGTCGCCTGGGAATAGAAGAAAGCAGAGAGAGAGAGAGAGAGAGCCAGTGAGCAGGCAGAGGTTGCACGAGATGAGATGATCAAGAAAACCCAAAAAGAAAATGAGGCTGGATCCCCCGTACAAGCTTGGAGGGAGCCGCCTGCCATTCATGACTCTCACCCACCCGTAACGTAACCTATCTGAATGCCCGCCCCCTCCATAGTCGAGAGATACTGCCCAGATCAAACACAAACACCTGCCCGTGACGACCGAGAGGAAACCCGCATCCGTTCGTTTGGCCGCCGCCCATGTAGGGGCAGAAGAGAGGCCCTCATTTTAGAATCGGAAAGAAACCGCGCCGCATGTCCGTGCATAAACATCATGGCCAAGAAATTGCGAGAGAAACATAGACTTTTTGGTATAGCTGAAATATCATGTCGGTGGAGATCGCTCCGTCGTGTCCACCAGTTTCACCTGCCGGGCGTGTTGGGACGGACGGCGCGAGTGAGGATGAGCGAAGGGGCCCTCATTTCTGCCGAGATGGCGATGCAGGAGCGGAGAAACAGATGTGTCGATTTCACCTGCTTCGAAACGTAAGACAGGGACAACTTGCGTCAAGCCGGTAGCGCTGATGCCGGGCTATCCAAGCCAGCGACGCAACAGTGTTGAGATGGCGAAGCGAGTGGAACGAGGCGAAGGAGGAGAAGGATGTCGTCAACGCAGCCAGGGACCGGCTCATTTGCCGGAGCCACGCAGACTCAAGGACCTCCCAGCCGGATGGGGAGGGCGAGTCTAAAGGGCGTTGTACGTTCAGGGCCCAGCAGGGCGGTTGCTCCCTCCACGACGGCCTTTGCTCGGGACCGTGACCGTGGTCCAGCCGTCAGCATCGACCTGCGGTGTCGAAGGGGCCTCCTCGGTGCTGGGGGATTGCGGCTGCTGCGCAGCAGGGGCGTTGCCGTTGGCGCGCGGAGGACGCGCGGCATCCCGAGGACCACGACCAGGACCGCCACGGCGAGGGCCGCCGGGAACATGGCCACCACGAGGAGCACGATCGCCACCTGCCGACCTCCAGTTTCCGCTCTCCGCCGCCCGCGACGGCTTGGGGGGCTCCCGCGGCTCCCGAGGGCGGACGGGGACCTTCTGCTCGGCGGACGCCTCGCCCGCAGCGCCTTCCTGAGGGGCTGTCTTCGCCTCCTCCGCGGGCGCCTGGGCTGCTTCGTTGGCTTTGGCCTCCTCAGCCTTGGCCGCCTCCTCGGCAGCAGCCTTTTCAGCAGCCTCCTTCTCAGCAGCGGCCTTCTCGGCAGCTTCCTTGGCAGCCGCTTCCTTGGCAAGCTTCTCCTGCTTTGCCTTTTCCTCGGCCTCCTCCTTATCCTTCAGGCGCTTCTCCTCAATCTCACGCTCGCGAGCGGCGGTGTCGATCGGCCGGGCCGCACCGAACGGGCTGGCCTTGGAATTCGCAGGCGCAGCAGCAGCGGCCGCATCGGTAGCCTCGGAGACAGTCCTCTTGGCAAGGTTCAACTTGGGCCGGCCAGCAGGGAGTGCCGCAGCCGGGGCGGGCGAAGAGGGCGCGCTACCTTCACGAGACTCGCCAGGCGACTTCACGGCCGCATCGGTACGCATGTTGTTGCGCCAGTTGAAATCCTTCTCGGCGGCAGTCGGGACGCGCTCGGGGCGCTCGGGACGCTCGGTGAATTCGCGACGAGGCGGGCGAGAGCCATCCTGGTGGCCCTCACCTGGGCCCCACGCGGCAGGCGAGGCTCTCCGATTATCGCGGAACGACTCGGACCGAGCATCCCCGGCACGGGAGCGAGAACCCTCGCGAGATTCGGGGCGCTCCGCCTGGGCCAACGGCGACAGAGGACCACGCCTCTCCCAGTTGCCGAAGTCACGGACCCTGCCGTCATCGTTGGGCTGGAACTCGCGCCTGCGCTCACCAAAGTCACCACCACGACGCTCACCGCCGCGGCCAGGGAGATCGGCCAACGGGCCCCTCTTGGCACCCCAGTCGAGGTCACGGAGCGACTCGGTTCGCTCGAAGCCACCTCTCGCTAAACAGCAGCGCGTCAGTTACTGTGAGATCACAGACGCTGAAAGAAAATGGGCAACACTCACGGGGATCGGCAACCTTGACGCGGATGGCGCGTCCCTGGAATGTCTGGCCGTCGCGGGTAAGGGCAGTCTTGAGACCCTCCAGGTCGGCAAACTCGGCATACGCAAAGCCCTTGGGCCGTTGCTGCTCGCGGTCCTCGATGATGCGCACGTTTACCACGTTGCAGTCCTCAAAGAACTCGGTGACGGTCTCGACGGTCGCATCGTAGGACAGATTGCCGAGATGGGCGGTGAAGGGGGGCTTGTCGGGCAGAGTCTGCGGGAGGTTGTCGCGGAGCGAGTGGTAGCCTTTGAACAACATGGGTTAATCTCCAGGTCTGCAATAATCAGAAGACAACATGACATACCCCTATCATTGCCGCCGCCGCCGTATGAGTGGCTGCCGTAAGAGCTTGTGCCCATGCGCCGGTCCGAAGGGGGTAGGGCTTGGGTGCCTGCTGCCTGTCAGTGTCTGTGTCTGGGTTCCAGAGCGACTTGCTTGTGAAGCGCACCAGAGGCTAGCCAAAAAAAAAAAGTCAGTATAAAAATAAAATAATCAAAACTTCGATGGCGGGCCTTAACTAGCTACTTACCATATGTGTCCTCGACTTCATCGGCCCATGAGCCGCCACCGCCGAAGGCTGCAAGGCTGAGTCAGTATGGTACACTAGGAGGAGAGGCCAGCAGCGACACCTGGGATTGGTGGCAGCGAGCTTGGCATCGAGGAAGACAAACAGGTATCGCTGATGAACTCGCTCAGCGTGAGCTTCTGAACTTCCTTCTTCTTGGGAGCTACGCAGGTGGGTTAGCAGACGATAGGCGTGAAGGTGCGGATGCCCCGCGGTTGGCGGGAGGGGTCGGGGGCACGGTCGGCGGGCGCTCACCCATGATTGCGGTTTTTCCAGGCGCGCTACGATGTACCACTGGGGCGCGCAGCGAAATTGTCGTCGGCCGGAGTTGTGGGTCTCCGGTGATGAAAGATCAAAGGGTTAATCGACGCGAGAGCACGTCGACCTGAGACTCCGGATGTCGGGGCAAGCGGAGACAGATGGGGGAGGTGCGAATATGTGGGATTCGCAGCTGGACGCAGCGGGTTGTTCGAGTAACGTGGTTTTGGGATTGCGGGCGGAAGCGAAAAATTATTAAGGTGAGGTCGATTGAGGAATCAGGGTTGACTTTTTTTTCCGCTCGGCAAGGTCGTGGGTGCGTGCCGGGGGCGGTCCAAGCCGCGCTAGAGCAGAAGGGGCTTAGCGCAGGCCAGGGGAGCACCAATCCAGCGTTTTCCAGACTCGGGCTCTTCGGGCCCTGTGCTTTAAGAGCTTGAGGGCGCAGCACGGACTGCATCGCTGCTTGCATTCAGCCCTGGAACGGTGCAGACTGGACTCAAGCCGAGACGACACCATCATCCACCAGTCATTGCCAGTCCTTACTAGTTCTTTGAGCGAGTGCTTCGACAAGTTCCTGCTCACGAGTCCAATCCTATACCCAACCCTCGGAGGCCCAACACAACTCTGTTTCTGTTTCATTTTCTTCATTTTCTTTCTTTCTTTTTTTTTTTTTCCCAGCCAATTATCATTGAATATCTGCCAAAACAAACACGAATCTTATCTCGAGCCAAGACAGATTGGGGACAATTTTTGACCCTCTCACACTTCGTTGGGCCTTCTTCCTCTCCAGAAGATCTCAAGATGAAGCGCATCGTCGCGCAAAACCCGGATGATGGATCCCAGGCCCACGCTTCGAACCCTCCACCGCCGGTAGAAAAGCTGCCGGCTGAAAGGCCACGGCCGCGTCACCAGGGGCAATCACTCCCAACAGAGCTGATGGACATTCTCGTTCCGTCCCTTAAATATGGTGTTACTGCTGGTACGCATCTCATATCCGAGCCTTGTCTGAAGACACAATAAAATTTCAGCTTCTGACACTCGCCAGGCGCATGTGGTCTGTTTGCGGGAGCCGCAGCCGGCATCATCCGATCGGCGCCCACGGTATTCTTCTCGGTCATTGCGGGTGGCCAGTGGTTCACTTTGGCTTCGAGTTACACCGGTAAGCTGGATGCTGGCCCTTGGATTGCTTGCCCTGTTCTAACGCACCCCAGCAACACGGCTGGCTGGCTTGAAGTATATTGGAAAAGAGGAGCCTACTGCCTGGGACAAAGTGAAGGCGAGCACCGTAGCAGGCGGTGTCGCCGGTACGTTTGGCGGCTTGCTCAGTAAGTGTGGTGGCACCATCATCAACTAGTCTACAATCGCTGACATCTTTTGCAAGGGGGTCCGAGAAACGTAATTCCGGGAGCTATTATGTTTTCGTTGTTTGGCGCCGGAGGCCAAGCCATTGTCAACTGGCGAACTTCCAGGGCTGCGGATGCTCCTCCCAAGCCGGCCAAGAGCGATGGCTTCTGGGCCCGATGGAGCCCCCTTACCAAACTATCCGATCAAGACTACGAGAAGCTACTTGAAGAAAAGCTGCTCCGAGTAGAGGCCGACATTGCCGTCGTTGACGACCACATCAAGGAGCTCTTCGAAGAGGAACGCCAGAGAAAGAAGGAGGAGGCTGTCGAGAGCCAGGGCGGCCAACAAGCGTCTTCTAGGAAAGAATGATGGGAAAGAGGAGACAAATTCTCTTTGATTCTCATTGAAGAGGAAATTGTATTAACTAATGTAAGATATTTGTCGGTATCTAGCAGCTTGTATGATCCGTCCCAGCTCCCGCTCGGCCTAACTCTTTTGTATTTTACAGTTGAACAAGTGACGGCTGAAACCAAGGCATCCTGTGCTCTCGGTCGCCAAGGCCGGCAACCAAACCGGAACTTGACGCATCACCCTCATTCACTTCACAACGGACCGGAGAAGCTCCTATTCTCCCCCGACCAACCAACTGTGGGCCAGCCAACAGGCAGTACCCATTTCTTGGGAAAGAACCATCGTCCCTCGCATCCTGTGTCGTCGCATTTCAGGTCGCACATGCCGAACACCTTGCAATAGCACTCGGCCGGAGACGGGCAAAACACAGCCTCTTTACCAAACATTACTGGACACCATCAGCCCATGGCCCGGGGCGTTGCAACAACCTCAACATCTGCTATCCGATAACGGGGGGGTAACTCACTATGCCACAGGTACTCAAAGACCCTCCCGGTCAGATCATCCGTGAGCGGCGTCTCCAGCAGCCACTGCCGCCAGCGGACATAGTCCTCCAGCGGCTTGCTGTGGACGGTCGCGCGGGAGACAGCAAACTGCGAGCAGCAGGTGACGCCGACCTTTTCGGGTACCGGCACGCCGGGCATCAGCTGCTCAAAGGCCTGCTTGTAGACCTCGTCCGTGCCCAGCCGACTGCCGACGCCGGCGAGGCGCTGGGCGATGTCCTCGTCGGTCGTCGCGTCGATGTAAGGGCTGATTTCGAGGGGACAGCCGATCGTCAGGACGCAGCGGAGGTTGACGTATCCCGAGGACTGGACGTAGTCCAGCTTGAGGTTGCGGAGAGGGGGGAGGTTGTCGTAGTCGGGGTCGTCGTTGTGCCAGGCGAAGCGGGAGGCGTGGATGAAGACGGTGGTTTCGGCGAGGGTGGCGTAGTTGTTGATGATGTGGGTCAGGTAGACCATGGCCTCGTTCCCTCTGTTTTTGGGGACGGTGAGCGTTGCCCACGGGTCGTTGACGACGTAGACGCTGCGGGACCAGTCGCGGAAGTAGTGGTGTACCCAGGTCGTGTTTTCGGTTTTGACACTCGCCACGACGATCTCAGCGGGCGCCGATGGTGCAGATGGCCTGATGATCGGATGTTGGGGGTGGTAGTAGAGCCGACGGAAGAGAAACCATCCTGACACCAGCAGGATCACCGCGGGGATCACGGATCTCTTCGACCCGGGCACGACAAACATGGCGTTATTAGGACATGAAGGGCGGCACAAGCAAATGAGCAGTATATATGTGCATTTCAGGACAGGAGAAGAAAAGTGAAATTGTCACCGGCATCATGCCCTCTTAAATGGCATGGGCCTGGACCCCCAAAGCCCCAAAGGATCTTCCTGTTTCAGCCTTCCCTGCGGCGCAGAAGAACGGCACAGCGGTAACTGACGACGCCCCCAACGCAACGTCCAACCAACTCACGTACCAACAACTGTGGTCGCTTAACTATCGTCGACCAAATGCAGCCCCGGTCCTTTCCCCCTTTCCACGTGCGTCTGCCGTTAATCACGTCAACCAAACTCCGCCACAAGGGCCGAGACCATCAGAGCCGACAGCAAGGGGAGAGGCCATCCACAAGGGCCAAAACCGATGAGCCCGAGGAGGGAAGGCTGGCTGCGACCTTCACACTCTGATGTGTACAAAGTATAAGGATAAGCTGCATCAAACACCTTCAGAAAGCCACCTCAGTAGCACTCTCTCTGATCGACCCCTTCACACGCCCAGAGTGGTCAAAGATCTGCCTGCTGCCAGCAGCACTGTAGCATGATTCACAGCCACCGTCTGACCAGCAACGCGCGTTGCAGAAGGCGCATGCACGTCTGGCGTGCTCTCATTGGCAGGTGAGGAGAGAGATTAGGTACGGGAAGCCTGCCAGGGGTCTGGATTAACGTGAGCGAGAGCCGGGCTGAGCTGCCGGATGAGGTGAATTAACCAAGTGTAGTTAGTGTAGTGCTGTGGTGGCTTGGTCGAGGTGGCTGTTGATGCAGGATCACTACACTAGCCACAGAGATGCCAGGCAGGTTTGAGTTTGAGTTTGTTTTGGATTGGGAGCTGAAACAATTTGGATGGAATGCTTGGCGGCGCAGACGTCGTGTTCTTCCATCTGGTGTTCCATGATGGATGTTACATAGTGTGCCACCTTCGGTTGGTTGCGAGTTAACGTTAGGGCTGACGGTCTTGCCCTAGGATGGAATCGGAGACAGCTGCGTGGAAATTTGGAAACCCAGCAGCCTTTATTGGGGAATGCATCAAAATTGATGGAAGCTTCCCCGGGTCTTGGACCACCCTTGCGTGATATCGTTAAGCTTTGATATCGATATCATGATATTTTATGCACGGCTGGAGACATAAAAAAGGGCCAAGTCCCAACCCGGATGGACGCCGACGGCACCTGAGGATCGACAAGCTTCGATGATGCGTTGTGGGGAATTCCCCCTGTCCCAAAAGGTCGCGCCCTAACTCAGCATGGAAGCCAGGGTTACGTTGGCAGTGGTTGGTGGGGGTTCATCAAAGGATCTCCAACCCGCTGGAATTGGGACCCAGCTGTCCGTCAATTTCCTTGGCGCGACTTGGTGGCAGCTTCGCTTCCTTTCCTCCCCCTTGCTCTCTAACGAAATATCATTAACCCACCGAGGAGCAAGCTTGTTGTCGCGTGCCTGATTACGGAATACTCCCTCGCACAATCCAACCTTTGCCCTCCGGGTCCCCGGCGCCACATCTTTTGCGCCCCGGATCAACGTTAGCCGACCGAAATCATCGAAACCGAGATCGAATTCCTTACCAAACGCATCTAAGACCGAACGGGACAGCGTAGCAGTGGCGCCTTTGCCTTCACTCCGACACGAGACTTGAGCGCGACTTGACCTCGACTTGACCTCGACCACCCCCTGACCCCCGACAACGGAACGACCGGATTCGAGAATGGCATTGCTCAGCATGTCGCGCCAGTGAAAACCACAGTGTTCCGGGCCTGCGTTTGGTTCTCGCCCCATTGCCCGAGCAGATCTGTCTTGTTGTTCACGGCTGCTAGCTCTGCAGCTCATGGGTGTCCCGGCCGGTCGCCGGTACCCGTCACCCATGCCCGGTCGAAATGGCCCTCCTTAACCCGACCTTCATATTCGGCATCCTCGTCCTCCTCTACCTCGCCTCCTTCGTCCTCTTCGCCGTCCTCCGCATCATCACCGGCATCTCGATCCAGCGCATTGGCTACTTCTCCCTCCGCCGCCTCGCCTACACCCCGCGCGATGGCGTTCGCATCGAGATCAGGGGCCTTGGCCTCAACGTGCACCGCCCGACCTTTGCCCAGCCGACCTGGTTGAGCATTGTGGTGGATGAGTTCGCTGTCACGGTGGACATTGCAGAACTGGAGAAGGCCAAGGCCAAGGGGGCTACATCGGAGGATGCGGATTCCGACTCGGACGTTGCCGAGCCAGACTCAAAACCAACTACCCCAAAAACGCAAGAGACCCCGAGGCCCGTCCAGCGCGATGCCGATCCAGACGAACGGAGCCAGACATGGAAGCGGTTGACCAGGGTCAAGGACCGCATCAAGCGCCTGCATCGGAGCCTGAACTGGCTCCAGATGGTCGACGTTGTGGCTACCAACTCAGCAGTCAACATTGCGGGCGTGGGAAGCCTACAGATGGGCAACTTCACCATCGCAGTCGACACCCGCCGGAGGATGGTCGACCGTGCCCGCTTTTCTTTGCCGGGAGGCACCGAGCGGCTGCGCCAGAACCAGCAGGCCGAATGGATAATGACCCTCCGGGGCGTGCTGTTGACGGCTGAGGGAGGGGAGTCGCTGGAGGTTCTGGACACGGCAACCTTGAATATTCACGGGTATCTGTACGAAGCCCTCGACGGTCTCCGCGACACTTCGATAGCCCTGAAGCTCGGCCGTCTCCATCTCCCCTATGACGACGTACGACACAGCCTCGCTCAATACAAAAAGATCAAGTCACAGACATCCACCCAAACCGAACCCGTCGACGTGATTGTCGACCGCTTCATCCAGGAACTCGACGTCCCCGGAAGCACCAACCACGAACTGATGCAGACGGTGTCCGACTCGAAGGAGCTTGTCAGCTCGGTTCTCAAGGGAATCAAGGAAGTCCAGTTCGCCGTCAGCTTCATCGGCCTTACCAAGAAGATCGAGGCCGTCAAGCCTGCGGGCTCCCCGATCATACTCACGGCATCCATGAAGGAAGTCGGCATCGATCTCCACCGGCTGGATCCCAAGTCGGCCGCGCACAGAATGTACTTCCCTTCCAAGGACATTGCTCACGAAGCCCTGGCTGCTGCTTTGTCCATCTCCGTTGGCATTGACGACGGGCACGGCAAACCCGAGCGCATCATGTACATCCCCATGGCCACCACCACCGCGAGGACCACCCTCCCCTCCAAGACGGTCGAATTGGCCGACGAAGGCACCGCTGAAGAGCGCAACGCAAACATCCTCTTTGCCAACTCGGTCGTCACCTCGCCCTCTCTCGACCTTGACCCTCGGCATCTCCCCCTCCTTCTGGCGATGCTGCAGCGGAAACCGAAACCAGCAAAGGCCCGCCCACAGCAGCGACACATGCTCATTTCCCGCCTCCTCCCCAAAGCGACGTACAAGTTTTCGATGCATGAGCCGGTCGTGAGGATAGCGCTTCCACCGGTCCAGCAATCAGCAGACCCCGATGAGTTTGATCTGATCATATCATCCATCTCATCTGTCTCTTTGGACATGGAGTCGTTCCACTCTACGGTGGAGGAACTTCATTACTCCCTGGCTGCCACCATGAGAATGCAGACACACAGCTTGTACTACCAGACCTCGGCCGGCAACAGGTTTGACCTCCTCGAGACGGAGACTTTCGACCTGAAGGTGCAGCTCAATGCCTCGCCAAACGTCCATGTGGTTGCCACCGGCAATCTCGAGACATTCACGCTGAAAATGGTCAGAGAGGAAATCCGGGAGGGCTTGCGCCAGATAGTGCGCCAGCTGCGACTCAACGTTGAGCCGGACAAACGCGCCGTCTCCAAGACGCCCAAGCATCCCAACTTTCTGCGCGCTTTGCCCGCTTGGCTTCTGCACTTCCAGCTGCAATGCTCGGATTGCAGCATCGAGGTTGCAGGTGTCGACAAGGACATTTCCGAAGACTCCCGAGGTGTTGCCATCCAGCTGGATTCATGGTCAGCCGACTATCGCGCACAGAGGCTCGATGGGTTGCAGAGGCGGCCCTCTCGCCGGAGAGCCAGCAGTCGCGGTATGATGTCGTCTGAGAACGACCTGTTGCGGGCAATCCCGGCGTCTCCGAGGAAGAAATACCACCACGAGGGCGACGGCCGGCGCATTTCCCTGCAAGCCCGTGGATTTGAGGTTTTCATGGTCGAGTCCGCAGAGAAGTGGGAGTTTGAGCCGTTCTTGAACATTCCCAAGTTTGAGGTGGCCCTGTCTACCTTGAGCGATCATCAGGGCCCAGTATTCCATATTCACTCCCACATCAGGACCCTCATCGTTCAGTATTCACTCTACCGCCACTATGCCGTGGGAGTTGCTGTTTCGACTCTCCGGAAAGCGTTCATGAGGACCAGCAAAGATACCGCAGAGCCAAGGACCCCTCCCATGTCGCCACAGAGACGTGTGGTTGGCCACCTCTCCCCGCCTCCCAGTGGCATTGCTCCCGACTTCACCATGAGCGATGTTGAGTCCTGGAGGGCCACACCTGAGATGGTGGCGGTTGACTTCAAGGCGACACTGATCCAGATCAAGGCCGACTTGCCCTCTGATCCGCCGCTGATGCTCCACATCTACAACATGGAGGCTGGCCGTCATCGATGGTCCCCTCCATTTGTGCATGCCAAGCTCATCAGACTGTACGCGGAAGCCCCCAGGATGCGCAGGGTCTGGGCCCGCGTGGTGAGCATCAAGAATATCCGGGGAGACTACCGTGAGTCCCGACACATGCTTGCCGGAGGCGGTCTCCGCGAGGACCGCATGCTTGACATTGTCTCGGAGAACGTCCGACTGGCTGTACCTCACGAGATGGTCATCTACAAAATCACAGACAATTTCGTCAACACTTTCAAGTCCGTCCTACAACTTCACCACAGATTCAAGACCGGCACGAACGAGTACATCCTTGACAAGGGCCCGGAAGCTCCCAAGAATGTCCCGAAAATCTCGCTCCGAGCGAAGAACCTTCTTTTTGAGTTGGAAGATGGCGCGTTTGAGTGGAAGCTTGGGGCTATCTACCGCGCCGGCCTGGTAGAGATGATGCAACGCCAGGCCCGCGAGGAGGCTTTCCGTCTCAAGGTCAAAAAGATACACGAGGAGGAGTCAAAAAAGGGGGCGTCGAAGCTCCGCGCCCGGTCGGCCGCTCCCCAGGCCGAACCTGCTGCGCCCGGCAGCTCCCATACCAGAAGCCGCAGCTCTGACGGCCGCCACAGGCGGTCTGCTAGTGAATCGCGCATGCGCGGTCGGGCCCCGAGATATGATCCGGAAGCTGGCTCTCAAACGATCAGCGGGAAAGCCCGTGTCTCCATCGCCGAGGCAAGACACAAGCTCAACGTCCACAACGCCAAGAGCTGGAAGCTGCGCATCGATCAGCAGTATGACCTCTCTAGGAATGCGGTCAAGGACATGCGCTCTCAATTCTGGGGCGAGAACGAGATTCCCGATGATCTGGAGGACAGCGAGAAGATTTTGGAGGTGCCACAAAGACCCGCGCTCATGGCTGCGCTCATCAACGACCTGCACATCGTCGTTGATAAGCCCTCCTTCCCGCTCAAGGAGCTCCCGGATTTCCTGCACAAAGTAGGCAAGGGCATGCCGAGAGACACTAAGTATGCTCTCCTCGTCCCCATGAGTCTCCAAGTCAGCATGGGAGAAGCGAGGGTCTCGCTCAGGGATTACCCTCTCCCTCTGTTGCATGTGCCCGCAACCAAATCTGGCCAGTCTGTCCGCCTCCCGGCCTTGGCCATGACAACAGATTTTGTCATTGCAGAGGAATATCGGGGCCCAGAGTCGACTCGAAAGATTCGGGTGCCAATCGTTCCGCCACGCGGCCTGGACCCTGTATCTCCAAATGCAGGGAGCTTTGCGGTGGATGTGCGGAGGACGATCGGCCCAGTCAAGACGTTCTCGGACATGAGCATCGACATCCACACTGCCAACCCGACCCGAATCACCTGGGGTCCGTCCTACCAGCCGGCGATTCAGGATATGATGATGGCGATCGAGTCCATGACAAAGCCGCAGCTCGATCCGTCCGACAAGGTCGGGTTCTGGGACAAGATCCGGCTCAACTTCCACTCTCGGCTCAGAGTGGCCTGGGGCGACGGCGACGTCCATTTCTCGCTTAAGGGCAGCAGAGACCCCTACGCTATCACAGGCAATGGTGCAGGCTTCCTCTTCTGCTTCCGGAACGATGTCAAGTGGAACATCCACAGCGTAGACGACCCAAAGCGCTTCATGACCGTCGACAGCGGCGAGTTTGTCTTGGCAATACCAGACTACAGCCATCAGGTCCGTGAGACGCGCCGTCAACACGGCGAAGACGAGAGCATCATGAGCGACGCCAGTCAGACAACCGGCGCGGCCTTCAAGAAGGTCGTCATGAAGCTGTCTGGCAAGGTGCAGTGGCTGGCCGGCCTTGTGTTTGAGCGCGCAATCGAAGAGGGGAACAGGAACTTTGGGTTCAAACCACACTACGAGGTCGTCCTCAAGTCTCCACAGAATGCTAAACCCCAGGGCCGCCTGCCGTACGATGCCTTCCGCGGGTTCCGCAGCCAGCATATTCATCTCTCGCTGGCGGTTCGGGCGCCCGTTGACCGAGAATGGCTCGTGCCAATCACCGAGCCTTCACGCAGCTACAACACCGTCCACCTCACGCCGCGCTTCTTCACCCACTTCTTTGCCTGGTGGTCTCTCTTCTCTGGGCCGCTCTCGCTTCCGATTCGCCAGGGCGCCCTCTGGCCTGGTCGAGAAAAGAACAGCAAAAAGTTCGGGAGACATCTCGCCACCATCAAATACAACCTCCTACTGGCACCACTGTTCATCAGTCACATCTACAAGCACAAGGATGCCGAGGATTACTCGGAAAACGCGGTTTCGGCAACTGGCATCAAAGTCCGTCTCGACAGCTTTGTCTTGGACTTGCACCAGAGACGAGAGGAGTTCAACACGAGAGACCGCGGCCGCAAGACGCAGTCCAGGACCACCGGCATGAAGATCCACGCGGGCCAGTTGGATCTAGTCTCGGCGGACGTTCGCGCTGTTTCGGCTAGCATCCGAGGCACGACAGCGGATGCCATGAGGAGAAACTCTCTTTCCACCTTCATCACGGACCAGGAGGGGGATGGCACCGATCTTTCCCGGTTCACCATCCCCGACAATGATCTGACGTGGATCGACATGGACGACTTTGTCGAGCTGGATTGGATCTTGCCGACTGAGCCAAATCCTGACACCAAGATTCTGCCGCTCGCTTTCGCCCCGCGTGTTACCTACTTCCGCCAGACCGATATCAACGGCACGATTGATGGCGATCCGGACAGAACCAGTCCGTTTGGAAAGGAACCCACCCACTTCTGTGTCATGAGCCAAGATGACGACCCCAGGAGAGTACAAAGCCGGCTCATCCGTCGGCGACTGGAGCAACTGGACGAGCAGATGGAGACACACAAGCGAACTTTGGGACAGATTGAACTCCGTCTCGTTCGGGGTGACCCAGCCGACACGGACCTGAGGGCCGAGTTTGAGATGCTGAACCGGCACTCTGAGGTTCTCGCTGGGAAGAAGACATTCTTGCAAGGCATGTTGGGCGAGATGACGCCGCACTCTTCTTCCTCGACCAGTCAAGATCAAGACTCTCCAACCTCTGCTGCGCCCTCCACGTCTGCTCCAAGCCTGGATGGGGCTATGGCATCCCCCGCCGCTGCTGAATTTGCGAGCGACTTCAAAAACCGATTCGTGGTCCACAACATGCAGCTGAAATGGAACAATACCCTCAGGAACATCATCCTCCGCTACATCCACCAGGTCAGCCAACGCCGGGGTTTCGTCTACTACCTGTCCCGCCCCGCGGTCAAGTTCATTTTGGATCTCGTGGATGAACAAAATAGATCCAAGACAACCAAGGGTGGCGGCGCCACGACCCCGGGGGTTTCTGCCAGCACGTCGGATGTGAATGGGGGTGCTCGTGACATGACCAAGGACATCGAGGACCGGATCCGCAGGATCTTGCAGGATAGTAAGAAGTTCACCGGCTCCGACGCCGATGGGACGCCACATCCGGCCATGTCAGATCTGTCAAGCGGCATCGCGGACGATTTCACCACCCAGAACAGCTACCATGTCCGCCTGATAGCGCCACAGATCCAGCTCCAGAGCGACAAGAACAAGAAGCACGTCGTTCTCACCACGTCCAAAGGCATGGAGCTCAAAGTGGTGGATGTCCTCGACAAGAGCAGAATGTCAGATAACGTCAGCGGTCTGGTGCAGCGGCGGTTCCTCGTCAATATGGACAGCACGCAGTTCTTCGTCACCCATCAGAAGTGGTTCTCGACACAGCTGGTATCCATGTACTCGGGCAACACATACGGGACGCCGTCGGGGTCGTCGTGGCCGCCGTGGGTGCCGATGGAGGTCATGTTTGACTTCCAATCGGACCCGTTCGGCTTCAAACGCGTCGTGCAGAAAACGTCGGCCATGCTTCGATACGACAAATTCAACACGCTCCGCCTCAAGTACAACGACGAGGTCAACACTACTGAAGGCCAGGACTCTGCTCCGCAGGACACCTCGGAGAGTAGGACGGACAACCTCTGGGTCGAATTCCCGCAAGCGCATGCGTTGTGCAACTCGTCTCAGTACTATGCCATCTACGTTATCGTCTTGGATCTCCTGATGTACAGCGAGCCGCTGGAGAAGACGCGGAATGAGAGGCTCGAGAAGATCATGCTCGCGTCTGACTTTAGCGACTTGCGGGGCGTCCCGGAGATGGTTGTCAAGCTGCAAGAACGTGTCCGGCAGCTCGAGCAGATCAAGATGCACTTCCAGATCCACTCGAGACATCTGGACAAGAAGGGGTGGAAAGACCGGATGATTCTCGAACGGGACCTGGCCGCGTGCGAGGACGAGCTGTTCTTCATGATGAAAGCCATCACGTCGGCGCAGAGGAAGTTTGACAACTCTTCTAGTAGCGCTCTGCTGAAGTGGAGCATCATGGCCAAGGAGATTGTCTGGCAGCTCATTCGCGACAATAATGAGCCGCTGGTCGAGCTCCAGCTCAAGGATGTTGAGTATGACCGGGTCGACAATTCGGATGGCTCGCATATCAACCTTATTCAGGTGGGCAAGGTCCTCGGGCTCAACCTGCTTCCGGATGCCATCTACCCGGCAATGGTGGCTCCCTATGTCGAGGGAGACCTTCGTGGCTTTGACCCGGGCGCTCAACCGATGATCCGCGTGTACTGGAACATGCTCGAGGCCATTGCCGGCATCCCCGTGATGGACCATTTTGAGGTCACGCTGTTCCCGCTCAAGATCCAGCTCGAGCACGAGATTGGAAAGAAGCTCTTTGAGTACATCTTCCCAGGCACGGATGGCGGTAAAGTCTCGACCGGCAAAAACGACTCGCCGTTCATGCTTAAGCAGTCTATCCCGGGCGACGAGGAAGACGAGGCGGACAACGAATCCCTTACGGATTCTCTCCGCCTTGGAACAGCCGACAAGGACCAAGATGACGCGCCATTTGCGACGCGCGCTGGGTCTCTCGAACTTCGCCTGCGCCCGACCCTGACTTCGGATCCGGACGAGGCGTCCATCAAACATCCGGCGCTCAGCATCCACTCGGGCGAAGGCACTTCTTTCCGGCTCTTCCGGTCTGGAACGGGGTTCAAGTCCGTGGGCAAGAAGCGGTCTTACGACTCGCTGCGCGTCGGCACGCCGAGGCCTGGTGTTGGCAGAACGGGTACCGGGTTTTCTTCCAAGGACAGCGGCTCCGCCGGCGGCGACTCCAAGAAGGGATCGCGCTTCACATTGCGACACAGATCAAGCGACGGCGACAAAGCCAAGCAATCCGACGACCTGTCCAAGATGATGGACCGCGCCTCCAACTACATGACGTTCGCCTACATCAAGATGCCCTCGGTCGTGCTCTGCCTCAGCTACAAGGGCAAAGGCGAACGCAACTTCGAAGACGTCCACGACTTTGTCTTCCGCCTCCCCACAATCGAATACCGCAACAAGACCTGGTCCAACCTGGACCTCGCCCTCGCCCTCAAAAGCCGCGTCATCAAAGCCCTGATCAGCCACACAGGCGCCATCATCGGCAACAAATTCTCCCGTCACCGGCCCAACACAGCGCAGCAATCCAAACTCCGCGAACTCGCCACCAGCTCGGTCCTCCTGGCAACCCCGACGGCCGCTGAGTCGCGCGACAACAGCGGCGACGACTCGTCGTCCCTCTACGGCCACTCGCCCGTCGACTTCTCCCGCTCCCCGCCGCGCTCCATCCACCGCTCCCAGACCTCCATCCCCATCCCCTCCACCAGCCGCAGCTCCAGCGCCGCGTCCTCGATGCGCTCGCACATCTCGGGCGTCAACAACAACAACCATGTCATGGTCCAGAGCCAGGCCTCTGGCGCTGTGCCAAGTTTCTTGATGGCGCCGCCTAAGCCTTCTATGACGATGCCGCATGAGGGTGGCGGTGGTAGCAATGGGAAAGGGAGTGGGTTTGGCAGTTTGCTGCGGCCGGCGTCGAGCGGGTGGTCGAGACCGTTTGGTGGTGGCAGCGGTGGCGGGCAGAATCAGCAGGGCAATGGGGCGGCGGGGAGTGGGCTGGATAGCAGGCCGCGGAGCAGTAGTGGGCTTACGACTGCTTCTGCGTCTTCTGGGACGTCGCTGCCGAACAGGTCGGGGACGATTAGGAGCCAGGTGAATACTGAGGGGAGGGAGAGTCCTGAGAGGAGGAGGGCTAATGGGGGTGGTGGGGGTGGTGGTGGGGGGTTGAGGGATAGGATTCAGGCGCTGGCGAATAGGTTGAAGGAGAGGGAGAATACGGTTGTGCAGGTGGAGGGGGGGGAGGAGGGGGAAGAGGGGGAGGGGTTGGGGAGGAAGATTAGTCGGGTGAGGGGTTGAGTGTGATTATGGGGTGGGGTGGGGTGGTGTTTTGCTATCTCCTATCCTGGACATTGGATGGGCAGCATATATATATATAATTCTGGTGTGTTTACAGCGGTGAGCAGAAGGACTAACTAGACGGCCCAAGGGGGAGGTTGGAGGCCACGGGAGGCAACAGTTTTTGCATTGTTCTGGAGCATTGGAGGGGATTGGCTTCTTGGTTGTGCAATAGCGCAAAAAAATAGTGTAGCGGGTTTAGCAATTAGCAATATTCTGACATTTTATTCATGTTTCTGTCTCAGTCTGAAGACATGCCTCTCCATGGGGTTTCCTTTCTGTTGATGAGAAGTTACATAGTAAAGGGGAGGTCCACAACCCTGGAACCTTGACGGCAGGGTTTTTATCTTATCGGAGCTCACCACAGCAGGCATCCGAAGCCCCTCCATCAACTGCTCGCTAATTGTTAACCAACGACCTCCAGGCATCCGTCCACTCCAACGAACGCCCTAACACTCCAACACAACAGTCCCCAGCACCGACTACATTCTTGCAGCGACTCTCGTCCAGCGCCGACGAGCCTGCGCGCAACGATGGGTAATACAGATTCCTACTTGTTCACCGTTATCGACCTAACGGAACAAACAAGCTAACCAGAGCACACTCTCTCCCAGAGCTCCCCGTCACCGACAAGCTGGTCGACCGCCAGCGCGATGCCCTCTTCAACTACACGGCCGCGAGCCAAGCCGACATCAGCGCCGCGCGCCCCTGGTTCCAGGATCCCAGCTACTTCAAAACAGTCCGCATCTCGCCGATCGCGCTCGTCAAGATGGTCATGCACGCCCGCTCGGGCGGCTCGCTCGAGGTCATGGGCATCATGCAGGGGTACGTGGACGGCACGGCGCTGGTGGTGACGGACGCCTTCCGCCTGCCCGTCGAGGGCACCGAGACGCGCGTCAACGCCCAGAGCGACGCCGACGAGTACCTCGTCGAGTACCTGTCGGCGTGCCGCGACGAGTCGCGCCAGGAAAACGTCATCGGCTGGTACCACTCCCACCCGGGCTACGGCTGCTGGCTGTCGGGCATCGACGTCGCCACCCAGCAGCTGCAGCAGCTGCAGGGCCCCATGGTCGCCGTCGTCATCGACCCGGACCGCACCATCTCCGCCAACAAGGTCGAGATCGGCGCCTTCCGCACCTACCCGGACGGCTACACCCCCCCACAACCCGCCACAACCACAACAACCACCACAACAACACCCTCATCGACAACAATGAACGGCCAATCCGTCCCCCTCACAAAAGCAGACGATTTCGGCGCCCACGCGAGCAGGTACTACCCGCTGCAGGTCGAGCACTACCGCAGCGCCCTCGACGGCAAGCTGCTCGACCGCCTGTGGGACAAGTACTGGGTGCCGACGCTGGCGCAGAATCCGCTGCTGACCAACCGCGACTACGCGCGCAGCCAGATGTGCGACGTCGCGCAGCGCGTGCTGGAGGCTGCTGGTGGGGTTGCGCGGTCGGCTGGTAAAGGTGGGGGTGGGGGTGCTGGTGGTGGGTTTGCGGCGCTTTTTGCTGCTGCTGGTGCTTCTGGTTCTGGTTCTGGTGCTGGGGGTGGTGGGAGTAGCGGTGCTGTGGGGGATGGTGCTGCTGCTGCTGCCGCTGCGTGGGGGTTGGACACGGGTGCCTCTTCTGGGGGTGGCGTTGTTGGTGGAGGGAGCGGTGGTGGTGGTGGTGGGAAGGGGGAGGAGCAGGCGGTGGATAAGATTGTGCGGGATGTCAAGCAGATTGCGGCCAAGGAGCGGGCGGGGTTGATGGCGGCCGAGGTGAAGGCGCAGATTTTTAGTCATGGGAGCTGAAGAAGGGGAGATCCACAAAGTGCGTTGGTGTTGGATTGGGGAGTTGATAAATCATGGGATACGAATTTGATGATTACTTTATGGTCAGTACCTTACATTAGACGGCGCTCAGAAGGTGATGATGGCGAAGCTCAGGAGTCGAAAAGCCTGGAGTTGTTGGTATTGTACATCGCGTCCTGTCTAGCCAGTCCACAACGCTCTGGTTTTTTTACACTATGATACATTATCCGTCGAGACGAGCAACTTCTTCCGCCTCTCCCGGCCCTCACACAATTGGAAATAGGCAGTATTCCCCCCTACACCTCACCACCCGCAGTCTCAGCAGCCACGTCCTCGGCAACCCCCCTCGCCACCTCCAACCGACGGAGGGTCTCCTCCCGCCCAAGCACCTCAATCGTCCGCGCGAGCGGCATGCCCTTGTCCATGCCCACCAGCGCCCACCGCAGCGGCTTATACACATTAACATCGGCGTTGGGCGTCGCGCCACCAAACAGCCCCCAGTAGGCCTCGTCCGCCATCGTCTCGCGCATGGCGCGGTCGATGGCTTCCGTGTTCCATACGCCTTCATCAAGCCCGGCAAGCTTGTGGCCCAGATACGCCACCGCCTGGCCGAGCTGCGCGGCGCGCTCTGGTGGTGCTTCAGCGCCGATCTTGCCGTCTTGGAGTGTCTGCCGGAGGGTTGTGGGGGGGACCTCCCAGATGTAGTACCGCAGTTTGGAGACGGCGAGGGCGAAGCGGTCGGCGGGGTTGGAGAGGGGGAGTTTGGCGGAGAGGACGACGCGGATGAGGTCGCTGCGGAAGGCGTCGTCTTCGAGGAGGGGCAGGTGGGGGAGGCGGGGGCCGAGGGATTCGGTGGGGGTGGCGGTCCCGGTCTCGCCGCGGGATTTGGCTTCTTCGACGGCGTTGATGGCGGTGCGGAGAGGGGTGAGCAGGTGGCTCTCAAGGAGGGCTGCGTCGGCTGGGTCTTGGGACGAGGACGCGGTCGCCAGGTGCTCGAGGTGCTTTTCTTGGAGGAAGGGGAGCTTGAGGAGGGAGACCATGATGTCGCCTTTGCTGAATTTGAGGGAGAACTAGGTGGGGGGCCAGATGGGTTGTTAGAACGGCGAGAACAAGGGAGGTATGGGGGGAAAGGTTGCCTACGTTCTCGGCCATCTCGTTCAGGGTCATGACTTCGTGCTTTTTGGCCGTGTTGGGAGGTCTCCAGCCCAGAAGGGCGGCAAAGTTAAGAAGGGCAGCCGGCAGGATGTGGCCGTGTTTGTAGAACTCCATGTTGGCCGAGTTGTCGCGCTTGCTCAGCTTCTGGCGGTTGGAATCGACGAGCAGGCCGAGATGGGCAAACTGCGGCGGCTCCCAGCCCAGTGCGTTGTACATCTCGACGTGTTTTGGCGTGGAAACAAGCCACTCCTGCGTGAACGTGGGAGGGCCGGGATCAGCTAGAGTGTTCTTCGTGGAAGCGAGCGGGATAAAGCCGGACTGGACTTACCGAGCCCCGAATGACGTGGGTGATCTCCATAAGGTGGTCGTCGACAACGTTGGCAAAGTGGTAGGTGGGGAACCCGTCCCGCTTCATGATGATAAAGTCCTCCTCGGGATCTTTCTTCTGGAACCGGCTGTAGACAATGTCCTTGATCATGATGGGCTTTGCGGCGCTCTTGAACCTCACAGCAAACTTCTCGCCCTTGCTGGCCCGGGCATCGGACTCGGCAAGGGGGATGCCGCGACATGTGCCCGGGTAGTTGGTGGGCTGGTTTGACTCGGCTGCGAGCGCCTTTTGCTCTTCCAGTGACTCTGGGGTGCAGAAGCACCTGTAAGCCTTCCCCTCACGGATCAACCTGTCCGAGTGCTCATGGTAGAGCGGCAGCCTTTCCGACTGGGACAGTCAGCCACGAGTAGCGGTTTTGGGCAAGCGTGTCGCTAGGCAGAGACAGGGCTTACCTGTCTGTAGGGTCCGTACGGGCCCGGGTTGTTGGGGCCTGGCAGAAGCGTGAGTGAATTGTTTATTCTCCATGTTGGCTACTACAGGACGGCAATTCGCATCTCACCTTCATCGGGGGTTAACCCTAGCCACTCCAGGTCTTCAAACAGGCGCTTCTCTGCATCTCCCACCAGGCGAGTCTGCATCGGTGTGAGTAACCAAGCCGCACCCCAATACAGCCCATCATCGTCGTCGTCGTTCTCGTCACCTCACCTGGTCTGTGTCTTCAATGCGCAAGATGAACTGCCCCCCCGTTCCCTTGGCCAAAAGATAGTTGTACAGGGCGGTCCGCAATGAGCCGAGATGCAAGTAGCCTGTCGGGGACGGTGCGAAACGCGTTCGGCATGGCGTGGCAGGCAGTTTGAAGCGGTCCTGGTGTGAGTGTTGGCGTGGCGAGTTTACTGCTACTGATGCCGGTGCTGTTCCTGCTGCTGCCGTGAGACGGGATGCGCTTGACGACAAGAGTCGTCTGTGTTGTTGTTGTTGTTGTTGTCCTCGTTGTTGTGACGGCAATGACACAAGACTCCGAGAACTGCTCCCCCATCGCCCAAATGAACACCACAGCGTCCTCCTCGGACTCAGGAAACCCCTGCTTCTCACAGCAAGCTTCTCCATTTCCCCGGGCACCCAGAGGGTTATCGCTGGAGCATCTGCTGGGACTGCTGGTCGTCGTGTTTTGGCTGGTTTGGCTATGAGCTGAGCCACATCTCACAATCTCAAACTGAGGCTGGTTGCAGGGCCAATCGGCTGGTCGGCTGGTCGCTCATTGCTGTGGCGGTGCAGCAAGAAGACCAGCAGGGGCCGCCTGAGTTGATGGGGAAAATCTCAGTTGTGGGTCCGTTGATCCGATGCGGGAACTTTAAACACCAACAAGTTAAACTGAACTTCGTACTGCAACTCAGGTACCTTAGATGAAGTGTTCTCTTTGGCGATGGCTGATATACAGCAGTATCATGATCCAGGACTTACCAGTTGCATTCAATACTGACCAGTTTACGTGCCTAAACTTGCCATATGACTCGGGCGTATGCTGGACTGGGACCCGTTAACATTGGTTGTAAACTTGTAATTCAGCCACTGCAAGAGACCCTTTACTTTCGGAGCTTTGTAATGGTGTTCTTACCAGCCTTATCGGGTGAATGGAATCAAAATTGGTGGTCAATCGGCTATTTATTTTGAAGGGTCGTCAAAAAGAAAGTAATAGTATTGTAGTTTCAACTTTCCTTTGTTTCTTTGCGATGCCCGTTGACAAGAGGCAGATATTGTTGTCTTCCCGTCCAAGACGCCCGTTGCATGCTCGAAGGAAGGTTGGCGCTGAGAGGTTGCCAGGATTCACCCCGTTGGCACAGGCAAAAACCAATCAAAAATCGGTCTGGTTGCCTCCAACAGACGAATTTCCACCAGGGTCCTCCTGCAAACTCGCAACCCCACCAACGCCTTTTGCGCCTTATCTGGTCACCTTGCCTCGTCGTCAAGTTTCTTCTGTCTGTCGGCGTTGGTCATTTACTTTTGAGGCAACCCGGGAAAATTAAACAAGATGGACGGTGGACCAGGCAGCAGCACTGAGGGTGACCTCGATCTCTACGGTACGTACCAAGATCCATACAACATCCGCCGCACGGCAGCCGCCAGTCGCGCACTTGTACTTCCCCTTCCGCGGCGACGCAATACTGACTTGGAATTTGCCGTGTCCAGCTCTCCTCGGCGTGGACAAGTCGGCCAGCCCAAATGACATCAAGAAGGCTTATCGGAAGGTCAGTTTTGTTCTTCTTTTCAGTGGCACCCTGATCATTCCCATCCAGCCATCCGCCCGTCCGGGCAACAAAAGCCGTACTGACCCGAGCCACCGTCTCTAGTTGGCGTTGCAACACCACCCCGACAAGGTCCCCGAGGACATTCGCGCCGAGTCCGAAGCCAAGTTCAAGGCCATCACACAAGCCTACGAGATCCTCCGCGATGAGGAAAAGCGCCACCTCTACGACACCCACGGCATGGCTGCCTTCGACCCGTCTCGCGGCGGGCCGGGAGGCGCCGAGGTCGACCTCAACGACATCCTCGCTCAGATGTTCGGCATGAACATGGGCGGCATGCCCGGTGGTGGCCCCCGCCGCCCGAGACGTAGCCCCGACGAGGAGCAGCCGTACAAGGTCACCCTCGAAGAGCTCTACAAGGGCAAGACGGTCAAGTTCGCCGCCGAGAAGCAGGTTGTCTGCGGCCAGTGCAAGGGTACCGGCGCCAAGGATAAGGTCAAGCCCAACACGTGCGACCGCTGCCGCGGCATCGGCCGCCAGGAGGCCTTCCGCCAGGTCGGCCCCGGCCTCGTCCGCAAGGAAGTCATTCCCTGCGACCACTGCCAGGGGTCCGGCAACTACTACAAGGAGAAGGACCGCTGCAAGAAGTGCAAGGGCAAGCGGACGGTCAAGGAGGTCAAGGCGCTGGAGCTCTACATTCCCCGCGGCTCCATGCAGGGTGAGCGCATCGTTCTCGAGGGCGAGGCCGATCAGCTGCCTGACATGACCCCTGGCGACCTGATCTTCCACCTCGTCGAGGAGCCGCATGATCAGTTCACCCGCATCGGTCACGACCTCTCGGCCGACCTCCATGTCACCCTCGCCGAGGCTTTGTCCGGGTTCTCGCGCGTCATCCTGAAGCACCTCGATGGCCGCGGCATTCACATCAACCACCCTCGCGGCAAGATCCTCCGGCCTGGTGATGTGCTCAAGGTCGCCGGGGAGGGCATGCCCTTCAAGCGGGGAGACACCAAGGGAGATCTGTACCTTCTCGTCAAGGTCGACTTCCCGGAGGATGGCTGGCTGTCGAATGAGGGTGACTACGATGCTCTTCAGAAGCTTCTTCCGCCTCCTGCCGCGCCCATCCAGGCCGACGAGGTGGACGATGTGCATTACGAGGAGGATGCCGACATTGAGCAGGTAGGTCTCGCCGGCCAGCAGAATGCAGTATGAACATTAGAGCTAACAGAGATCACAGATGGGCGCTCACCAAGGCGACCCCAGATATGGCGCCGGCGAGTGGGAGGATGATGAGGATGACGAGGGCGGCCCGCAGTGCACCACGCAATAAGCCAGCGTGCCGCTTGATGGCTGATTCGCAACGAAACCGGCGCGTAGCCACGGTCGGATCATGGTGAACGGAGGGCAGACGCATGGCGGCAAGTTCTCCGGGAGTTCACAGAGTACTCTTAGCTCCGATCTGATCATCGCCGATACCAGAGAGCAGCGACTCGCTGCTCAACCCGAACCTTACTCATCTAACCGAGTCCTTGAAGCGGGCGCTACCGCTTGGATACCCGGGCTCCTATCACAGCAGACAGTGACACCCTCCATTTGGCCGCAGTTGGGCACGCAGCAGGGGGAATGGTCGGGGGTGGTTTTGCTTCCATTGTCACACATAGACAGACGACGATGACAGCCAATGCCGATGGGGGGGTTGCTTGTCTTCTCGACTGGCAAAAAAATCAGGAATCCCTTTCCCCTAACTTAGACTGAGGCCTAGCCTAGTTGGCCGTGATAAATGCTACCTCGTAACTATGCATTCCCACCCTCCCAAAAATCTCAGTTTGTTTGGTTGCCATGTTTGTAGATGCAGGTCATCCTGCCATTCATGGTCTTTTTGGACCAGGGCATTTTAACTTAATCGAATTGAACCCCTCAGTTTTGAGGTTGATAACGTTATCGATAAGAATCCGCGGCCCACTCCAACCATTAATCCTTGCCGCCAAGCCGCGAACGGGCTGGCAGGGCGGCGCACTGACCAGCCAGCCTTAACAATTTTCGCACAACCCTAAGCCCACCAGCTCGACCAATTTCTCGATTTTTTCCCAAGGTAGGTCCGGACCGTGACGACGCCAAATTTGACCCATCACCCGACAACAATACCGTCAAGGTACAGTCTTGCTCTCCCGCTGCCGCTGGCAGCTCGATATTGCCAATCCGGCTTTTATTCTGACAAATCGCACAGATGGTTGCCGCTAAGAAGCACATCCCGATCGTGAAGAAGCGTACGTTCTGCTCCCTCGAGGCCGCTCTAGACCCTCACCCACCGAATTGATTCCCCGACCGACCGACCGGCACCACTTCCTCGCGTCGTTTCTGGGGGAATATCGTGTTTCGAGTCGGCGATGGGATTTTTTTTCACGGGACATGGAATGTTGACGAGCTTGTCGATTTGCAGGCACCAAGGGCTTCATGCGCCACCAGTCCGACCGCTTTATGCGTGTCGACTCGGCATGGCGCAAGCCCAAGGGTATTGATAACCGTGTCCGGAGACGGTTCAAGGGCAATCTTGCTATGCCCTCGGTACGTGGCCATCCTTTGTTTTTGGGATCTCTTTCATTGGGGAAGGAATATTGGGGGATGGGAATGTTGGGCGGTGATGATGGGGGATGGGATACGCGTCGAGGCGTTCACTCAGAATCCAAGCGACAACGGCTAACACGGCTCGATTGCAACCTTTAGATCGGCTATGGCTCCAACAAGAAGACCCGCCACATGATGCCCTCGGGCCACAAGGCCTTCCTTGTCAGCAACGTCAACGACGTCGAGCTCCTCCTCATGCACAACAAGACCTACGCCGCCGAGTACGTGCCTTCCCCCCACCCTCCGAACAATGCAGCGAAAGCAGCACCCGACGACATGAAGAACCACGAGAATGCCCCACGTGGAAATGCAAATGGCAATGGCTAACAAAGATTCCCCTCCAGGATCGCCCATAACGTCTCCTCGCGGAAGCGGGTCGACATCATCGCGCGGGCGAAGCAATTAGGAGTCAAGGTCACCAACGCGAAGGCGAAGGTGACGACCGAGGTCTAAACGGCGGGACGACGGCAGCAACCATTGGGGGCAAATTCTTTCTGTGTTTTGGAGCATCTCAGGCGGTCTTAGGGAAAGGTCTGCTATTTGTCTGCGATTGCCTAGCACCCACCCGAGCTAGTGAATACAATTGCAGCCTCCTTCGTCACGGGCAAAAAACAGAAAACGGGCAGCAAGTTTCACTTGGGTCTGTCGGGAGGTTTCCTCTCTCTGCGGGCGTTGAGGCGGGGGGTGGGAGAGATGTTTCTGGGACTGAGCGGGAATGCAATCGAACATCGAACATCGACGAGCCCACACACGGTGGTTGGTGGATTGGTGGTGATGGGATGGCTCTTCTCCCAAGGGCTACTCCGATGATTCTGGCGGTGGCCGTGCTTGGGGTGGCGCAGATCGAAAAGAAATGAATAGCCTTCGGTTTTGCGCGGGTCTGAGATCATCAAAGATACGAGTGTTCTGCACACACCATGTACGTATGTGACGAGGTAATTCAGAGCTTGAGCACGTTCGTCTGTCCGCTGTTTGGTGTCTGTCGGTTGCTGATTGCCGGTTGCTGTCTGCCGTCCGCAGGGTGGCTTTTGTCTGTCCAGTCAACTACTTGATGGAAAACTGCAAGTCATGGCAAGCGGATTATCCCACTGTCTGTTGTCACTGATCTCACTCGGGTTGCTGTGATTTGCTCAATGAGAACTGAAGGTGACCAAGAAGACTCGTCGACTTGACAGCGGCTAGTACTGTCGTAATTGCTGTCTGATGTTTTTTAAGACTGGAGGGAAATTGCCGTTGCCTGCAGGTTTCACACTTGACTTGTTCCACGGTTAACTTCCAAGTTGTTTCTTACTTGACTTGCTTGCCGAGTTGCTGGTACTGACGTTGATGCTGTGCTGTTGGAGGGTTTAGGATGATGGAAGATGGAATATATATTGAGTCTCTTAGAGAAGGGAGGTAAGGCGCCTAAGGAAAACGGCTACCTCACCCTTTCTGGACAGCAATTCTGTCAGTGACAACCACCCTCTGGGCGCTGTTGAGTGAGGTCGATGATTCCTTTTTTTTTATCCTTCCCTATTATCTCTGACACACACACACACACACACTTTGCCGACTGCCGACTTGACATACACATGCAGGAATCTGTCCGTTGCCTTTCACTTCTCCGTCACGGGCCCTTTGTTCCTAGGTTAAATACCTACTTCAGCTGACTGGAGATGTCGGTCGGGTCAGCGGGTTTGACTTAGTGATGTGTACTTGCGAGATGGAGTGAGGCATAGCCAGCGGATAGACGGCAGAAGGGTTGCTGTATGTAGGTGCTGTTAGGTAAGGGTTAGTTAAGCTATCCTGCATTTTGGGGTTTTTGGTAGTAAGGTGCTATTTAGTTAGGTACTGGTAGTGAGGGACGTTTAGCCCTAGGATTGGAAGTGGAATGTACTAAGAGCTGTGATGTTTTTGTATACCTATTATGAAAGTGTTGTTTGGCTGGATGTTGGTGTCAAGTTGAACCAACCGGTGGTGGTAGTGGTGGGAAGGGGATGTAAATAACCAAAGCGGTAAATGGACATATTCCAATATTTGATCTATTAATGTTTGGCGAGAAAGAAGGAAAAACAAAAAGCTCGCCGACTAGCCCCATTCCCCCGCCGGTCGAATGGAGGTAGCCGGTTACGAAAACTCTTTTGGAGTTTTGCTTCTCGAGGGGGGAGTCGAACCCACAGCCTCTTTCGGTTGGCGAAGTCCACCCGGTCGAGTGCCCTCCCCGCAAAGCCGCTTGACCACTCGAGTGGTCCGTTGATTTTGGGGCGGGCCGGTGATGGTGTGCGTGTTGAAACTTCTATATATACTGTGGTGGTGTTGTGGAAAGGTTGCAGGAAGGAACACGGACCAGGGTCAAGTTTCGAGTTGGGATGAGACTGGGCCGGGTCTACGATCGGGGGCGGGAAGGGAAGGAGCCCGATTTAGCTGAAAAGGACACTCTCAACATGGTAGAGAAGTTTCACAGGGTATTGATAGAGATAGAATCCAGGTTGGAACGTGTTCTATGTGCTTGGGAGTTGGCTATAGAGTTTAACCTGGTGTGGAGGGCCAGAGCGAGGGTGACGGGGTATATGTGTATGGATCATGCACGTGCTTTATGCCAGTCCATGGACAAAGGCATGCGCAAGCTGGACTCCGCTCTAGAGTTGTACGGGACTCTTGATGACTGAATCAGGGGAACTCTGACAGGTCTGGGAGGATTACTGGTCTTGTTACACAGAAATGCCTGGTCCAGTGAGACAGAGAGATACCGGCGACCACAGTTTCACATAT
Organism: Chaetomiaceae sp. PYS4301M; assembly: GCA_023628425.1. Taxonomy (NCBI): domain Eukaryota; kingdom Fungi; phylum Ascomycota; class Sordariomycetes; order Sordariales; family Chaetomiaceae; species Chaetomiaceae sp. PYS4301M. The sequence continues at coordinate 368,650 of JAMAKR010000009.1, read as the reverse complement.
CAGAACCCGCGCCCACACCAAGTGAGGATCAGCCAAAGGTAACGGTCTGTTTGTGACTACTGTGGTTTATACACCTAATTGCAACAGCCATGTATGCACCTATGTAGGTACGTACGCCTGTAGATCTGAGATGCCACCCCACCATATCTCAAACCACAACCTCCCTCCTCGCGACCGCAAGCGCCTCCCCAAACGCCTCGACAAACGCCACGCAGTCCTCAAACGTGTTATACAACGGCGCCGGCGCGACGCGAATGACATCCGGCTTCCTCTCATCCACAATCACGGCCCTCTTCTCCAGCTCCCGCATCACCGTCTCCAACAGCCCGCCCTTGAGCATCAGACTCAGCTGTGCGCCCCTCTGCAGGGGATCACTCGGCGTGATAACGCGAAACAGCGCCCTCTCCTCCTCCCCCATCCCACCGCGCAGGAGCAGATCCTCCAAAAACGCCGTCAACCTGACCGACTTCTCCCTCAACCTCCCCACCCCCCCAGCAAGCTCAAACAGCTCCAGGGACGCACTAAGACTAGTAATATCCAAGATGCTCGGGTTGCTCAACTGGAACCCAGCGGCGCCCTTGACAGGGTGAAACCGGTTGGCCATGACGAAGCGCGTGCCCTTGTCGTTGCCCCACCAGCCGGCCAGGCGGTTGGTGTAGCCCTCCTCGGGCCTGTCGTCGGTGATGGGCCGCGCGACGCTGCTGTTGCGCTCGTGCACGAACATGCCGCCGATGCAGCCCGGCCCGGAGTTGAGGTACTTGTAGCTGCACCAGGCGGCCGCGTCGACGTCCCAGTCGTGGAGGTGGAGGGGCACGTTGCCGACGGCGTGGGCGAGGTCCCAGATGACGAAGATGGAGTGGGCGTGGGCGTGGGCGGTGATGGTAGGGATGTCGAGGAGCTGGCCGGTGTAGTACTGGATGCCGGGCAGGAGGAGGAGGGCGGTGGTGGCGGCGTGGGTGGTGATGGCGGAGAGGATCTCGTCGGTGGTGAGGATGTTGTCTTCCGGTGAAGTCTGCGAGGTGAGTGTGATCATGGACGTGGACGGGTCCAGGCCGTGGTGGCGGAGCTGGGTTTCGACTGCGAACTATGCACCGGGGACAGGGGTCAGTCAGTGTTTGTCGGTGGGCGTCAGAATAGGGGCGGGGGAGGCTACATGGTCACTAGGGAACGCCTTATGCTCCAGCATGATCTTGTGTTTCCCGTTAATGTCCGGCCGGTAGAAGGCCGACATCAGCAGGTGCAGGTTGGCTGTCAGCGTCTGCATCACAGCCACCTCGGCCTCGGAGGCGCCCACGATGGGGGCAATGAGCTGAGCTGCCCGCTCGTCGGCATCGAGCCACGTGGGGAGCGGCGATGCCTCGAGCGGTTTGAAGTGGCCCTGGACTCCCTGAGTGGCCCAAGTCGAGAGGTACTGGTTGATGCGTGTTTGGGTTCGCTTGGGCTGGAGACCCAACGAATTCCCGCAGAGATAGACGCACTTGTCATTGACGCCATCATCAGACCCGGTTGATGCGACAGCTACGCGCATGAGACAACATCGTTAGCTCCTGGCCTCAGGCTACACAAACTACAGAACCGTTCGCAACAGGGAGCGAGCTGTCGCACCTGAGTCGGACAAGCGGGTACTGGCTATTTGGGTCTTGGTCGGGATGTTGAACTCGCTCCGTGTGGCCGCGAGCGAGTTATCCTGGTCCAACGCCCGAGCTTTTTCCCTCGCGTCGGCGATGGCAGAGGTGCTGGGAGAGCTCATCCTTTCCTTGTGGCTGCGGAAGGTTCCGCGAGCAAAAAAAAAAAAAGTTGAAAGGAGGGATGGGCGCGTGGCTGTTGTGAGTCGTGACTTGTCTCTCTGGTTTCGTGACTTGGGATTCCTCGAGAAACAGAAAGCACCAATGATTTCGGGATGCCAGCTTCGCCTCCTTCTCTCGGAATTGCCCACCAATTCAACACGTTGTTGTTACCACCAGTGTAGTTGCCTTAGCAATGGAACTCAAGAGCTCAAGATCTGGTAGGCTGACTGGCTTCCCCAGAACGTTGACAAATGCCGGCGAGGTTCAAGTTGAAGTGAGGGGCCAATCCGAAGAAATTTACCCCACCAAATCCAGACCCCGCCAAAGCTGCCTGGTCGGCTTTGCGGTGCTGCAGACGCGACCCCATGCTTGGCTCGATCTTTGGGCCGCCTGCCAAGGGGCAGTTGAGCGGCAATCCGCGGGAGAACCCACGGTGGAACCTTCGATGGATGTTTTCTGCCCCTCCTTCCCAGTTCTTTGCCAATCCCCATCTGGGGCGTTGGGCGTGGGGAGAAGAGAAAGAAATGACATTTTCTCATCGCGCCGCCTACAGTGTATGTACCACAGTATGTACATGTACGTGTATGGACCGGCATCGAGACAATCTGGGGTTCAGAAACGGTCGACGGCCTCCAGACAAAACTCTGTCGAGGTGGAGTTTCAGCTGTCTCCAGGTCGGAAATCCGGGGGTGCCAATGCCAATGGCCACGCCGAGCTTGCCCCTTGACAAGTGGTCTATAGCCAGCTCCCCAGAGAGCGCGGGCATCGTGGAGACTGGTGAGTCCTCAGAGAAACGTGAAGTGGCGGGAGGATGGCGGCATTCGACACTTCTCGGTCCGTTTCCATGCTCACAAGGGGTGGCTGCAAAATGACGAGCAAAAGACAAGAAAGAAACACTTGTTTCGTCCGAATGGTGAAAACTCTGCAGTCGGCTTGCATTGGATCCGGGTCTCTTAGGTAATGGAGATGCCGCCATGTCTTTCTCAACAATGAACGGCCCCGAAGAGGGTATCTGGCCTCCAATGACAGAAGAACCTTGATGGCATTTCCAATGATCGGGATTGCGTTATGAGATGGATTGCTCTCGTGCTCTTGTCATCATCTGACACCTTCTTCGCTGGGAAGTCAGAATGTTTTCGATGACCAAGCGTTGAGATGTCGAAGTGTGGGTGTTAGTCAGAGTTTTGTTTTGAGGGATGTTGAGGAAGCATGAAGGGGCGCTGCTTGGGAGGCCGCTCAGCAATAAGATTCTTCCACAGACGAATTTCCCTGGACATGAGACAAGGGAATCACCAGACCAAGAGCCCCTGAACTTAGGGGTCCGTACTATACGGAATAGTCTCGTCGGTAAGTCGGGGTTGAAAGGCCTCCTTTTGTTTGTTTTATTTTTGGGAGTTTGAGGAGCCGAATCATGGCAGTGAAGCTGCAGCGTGGAGTTGGAAGAGGGTCTGGAAGGGCTTGGCGTCGATGGCCTGTCCCTGACAGCAGCTCGGATGCTCTGGAGCTCGGCGCCAATGCCAATCTCCCCTGCGAACCCCGTGACCATGCCAAACGCTGTTTCCAACCCAGAGCCCCAGCCGCGACTCTTTCTGTTGGCACGAGGACAGCAGAGCTTTTTCTGAGCGCTTGGCCCTGTTCCACCGCTGCGCCCGGGAACAGGATCCGAAACACACCCCATGTTGGATTGCTTGGTATGGATGGATTTCCAAATTCCAATCGGTGTCCAGCCAACTCCAACGCCCCGGCCGGCGCTGCAGCCGTCAATTCTTTCACCTTGGCGGAGGAGCTAAGGCAGGGCGTGACGTCCTGGGCCGGCCCTTGGCCACTGATCCGCAGCGCCGTTGATTCCACCCCACCGCCGCTTCCAAGTCGCAAGGAACCCGGAAACGGCTTACTGGATTCGTGATGCGGCCGATCCCGTGCAACGTCAGGAACACGTTCCTCGACATGAATTGCAGCAACTGGGTTTCCATTACCCCCATTTTACTTGATGCAAAACGCACTGTCCGACTCTTGAGGGAATCCGGGGCGTAATGGAAAATGGCGGGGCAGCTGGGTGCGCGCCTGATCAGCCACAACGGAGCTGGGTCCTTGTCCCCAGGGGCATCCAGGGCACCCAGGGCCTGTCGCTTTTACGTATTCCTCAATCACGGGACCGGTTTGCGCGCTGAGACCCTCGCCGGTGGTTGGGACACCGCATCTCCGAGACTGCAGTTTCTCAAAGGGGTCCTCTGACTCTGCCTGTCCAGCTGCCGATGAGAACAGCCTGGGCCTCCATGATGCCACCGCCATTGGACCTGTCAGACGAAGAGGTGGTACCGAATTGGGACATTGACGGGTTGCGCAGCCGCGAGTAGCGACGACGGCGACAACGTCTCATCTCGCTGCTCTGCACTCCTGTCCTCTTCGGACGAGACGAAATCCGACCTGAATCCGTTGGTAACAAGAGCTGACGCGAGTGCGAGTTCCACATATCCGTACTTTTGGGTCGAGTACCTGTTCTGGCGTCGAACACTGTGTCGCTTTCGCCGTGCTGTTGTATGGAAGCTCGAGGCCACGACTTACACCGACACTTACACAACATCCCTGGTCGATAGTTTCCCCTTTGGTCCGCAACCAAAACATCATCTGCAGAATTTATATTGCGGGGGCAATACTAAGGGGTCTGAGACTGAACCCTTTGACCTTCACGGCCTTTCGATAAAATACGATACCCTGTCTTTTCATGAACGGAGCAGGGGAATACTGTAGCATAGAGAGAATGTAGGTTTCTTGACGTGTCGTGCTTGGACATGGCGCTGCGTTCGCATAGCAAAAGTCAACGTATCCGAACACACGCCAATGGCAATGGAAAGCAGTAGCAGACCCCCAAAATAACACAGCTCGGCTTTGATGCCTCTTCCCCTCCAAGTGACACGAAACAATTCCCTCAATTTTCTCAGAATCCGCCCAAAAAGAACGATGGAGATACGTACCTGACTCTGTTCAAGACACTTTCGGTTCCCTAACAGGCTAACATCAACCAACATCGAGCCTGACATACGAACAAGATCCACCCCATCTCCAATTTTTTACTTTCTGGGCGGTACCTTAACCCCAGAACCTCGAATAGCCGCCCCCGGGGCAACCGATGATGAGTCGCAGCGAGGTACGTACTCTTTTGTTGGGCGTGCAGTCATCCAGGTACCGTCCGTGTGACCCAATCAGCAGGCGCGTCTAGTTGCCCGATCTGGTTTAGCGCCCTGAATTTCGTTTGTCAGAGTGCCACACAATGTCATCACGACGACTGCCTGTGCAGGCAAGCTCCTTCCCTTTGAGTCGGTGCAGCCCTGCGGAGACGACGGCCACAGTACTGCGTACAGTGCCAATTCTCGAGAGAACATTCCCTAGAGCATCTTGTCGCCGTCCGCCCAAGATGCCCGTTCAAGATGACGGCGGTCCCCCGGGGCATATAAATGGGTGGCGTGCCCCATCACCGGAGCTTGTGTTGCTTGCGTCCCAACCCACTGCCCATCTCATAACCTCAGTCTTGGAGGTCAATATCAGTCTTAATTGACACCACACCGCAAACAACCGAACGAACCCTCCGTACCTTTTTCAGACACCCTCCACGTTATCAGCCAGGCCTTGCAGCCAAACACCGCCGTTGGTCTTATCTTCTGTACAACATTCCGGTTGTCGCAGAGTGAAAAAAAGGTACCGATCTTATTACGCATTTCCGATTCCTGCCCCTCCAGCCCTGCCTGGTGACGTCGACCTCGTTGGTTGTTCGTACCAGAATGGGTCTTGCCTGGCCCCCGTTCCTCTGCCCCGTCCCGTCTTCAGCCTTCCTTCGATGAGGCGGAACTGGCCTTATCAGCCGGCTGCAAAGGGCTGTGCAGCTCGTGTGGTCATACCCAAACGAGCTGCAACTTGCTCTCTGCAGTTTGATCTCCGCAGAATGGCGGGCAACGACCGGTTGAGGCAACTCCAGAAACAGAACAGGACTAGAACAAGAGCCCTAGTTTGACCAATTGCGAGTCAATTGATGAATTGAATTGCCTCGCAATGGGTTTTCAGCTTGAGTTTGAGTCTGGGGGAATCATCGCCCTTGCCTTCCCATGAACGTCATCGTGGTCCTTCCCTGCCGGTGATCATCTTGGCCCGTTCCTTCCAAATCCGGCAGGACTGACAAGAACTGACAAAAAACTCAGATCGATCGAGATCCATCTTCCTCCCAACATTGCAGAGAAATTCGCCGTAATCTGCAAATCCAGGTCCTTGATTGAGCCTTTGTTTCTGGCCAGAAATTCGGAATTGCAAACTCGGTCCCAAGAACCCAGTCTTCGGCCCGTTACAGGAACAAGCATTTGCCGCGCATTGTTCCCTGGGGTTGACCCTTCATTCCTCGTCCCGTCTTCCACTCCTTATCTGAGGTAACGAAACACTCAAAAAACCTTCTCTCTTCCACCTTACCTTATCGCCCTGCTGCAACCAACACGCTTCGTGCCTGTTTCACTCGGCCAGACGCTGATTGCCTTGCGATAACAGCCGCCGAGTCGATATCAACGGCTCACATACGACACACCCGGCTACCACAACCGAGCGGTGTCGAACGAATAATCATCCAGTAAGCTCATCTGATCCGAGACGAGGTACGTCTGACCGTCTATTGCTCCCTTTGGGTCTGTACATTGCACATCCCAGAAATAGGAGGAGGCGGGACGCAGGAGGCGCGTGTCTGAGAAACCGAGGATCTTATCTTCCTTATCTTGGGAAGAAGTCGCATCCGAGGATGAGCACGAGCAAAGAGCCGGGAGCGGTGAGCATGGCTGGAGCCTACTACCCCGGAAACGAGCAAGGCTTGTTCTCACCGAGCTGTCCACGTCCAACGGGCTGGCAATTTGGGCCGACGGGTGTCGACACCAAGCATTGCCGTGTCACTTCTTCATTCCTGCCCTGTGTCACGGCGCTCGTGATGTTCCTGGAACATCCGATCCCGGAAGTGGCGGTTTGTTGATCTGATACGGGGGCAGGGGGTGGTGGCAGGACAGGTCGTTGCTGACGTTTCCTGTCCTTCCCACATGCTGAAACTTGCTCGTTGCGACCAGCCATCAGGGTCTCGATAACGGCCAACGGCTCGCCGCTGCTACCAGCAGGGAACCCTCTCGCACCAGCTCACGCCGATGCCATGCTCCCGCTCCCGCTCGCTCGGTCTACAAATCTGTAGCTCCGTCCTCGCGGGCCCTACAGCGAACCTCCTCCTCCCCATCCCTATTCCCTGCACCAGAATCGATACTCGGTCAGACTCGGCAGTTTTGCCGGTCCCCCCTTGTGTCCCCCCCAGCTCATCCTGACTTCACAAATCACCATGGCTGGCACGGCAGTCCAGCCCGCACTGGCCAGCCCCATTGGAGGCGGGCGCCGCCTGTCTGGCTTGACTATCAAGACTGACCTGTCTAGCTTTCCGGATTACGTAGATCCATTTGCCTCGTCGGACGAGACTATGACAGAGTCCCCCGCCATCATGGGGCTCGCAAACCGACTTGTCGACAAGGTCAAGGGGGACGAGCCCGGGAGACACCCCTCGCCCCAGCCGACACATGTCAGCTCCCCGCTCATGCCCAGAGTGAACGGCAATGGCCACAGGGTCCTGCGATCAGGAACCGTTGGATACGTTGCACCCGAGTTCACAGGCAAGAAGGAGCAGATGAAGCTTGGTGAGTCTTTTCCCGAGGGGTGCATGCGTGCGGCTGTTTGAGTAGTTTGCTGACATGTCAACAGTCAAGGCGTTCATCTCAAAATCTGGCTGGATTCCCGAGGCTATGGTTGACACTCAGATCGAGTGGTTTTACAACGAGCTGGGCATCGACGATGTCTACTTCCAGGTCGAGGACCCCGAGGTTGTGGCCAACCACATTACCTCGCTCTATGCGGCCAAGGTCGCCGCCTTCTCCCGCGAGGACAAGCGGGAAGAGATCCGCCTCGATATGGAAGCCTCAGACCACGCCATCTACATCGACACAAGTGAACCTGGAAAGACCACCATCAACGGCCCGCGATACGAACACCGCCTCGAATCCAAGTACCTGGACGGCAGCGACACATCAAAACGCTTCCGCGTTGAGACGTTCAGGTCGCCTGGCGTCCTTGGAGACTCGGATTCCAAGGCCGCACTGCGGTGCTACTTCGTCTACCAATGCCAGTTCGTTGAGCCGAACGCCGATCCTAAGGAGACCCGGCTCGAGGTCATCAGCGACCGAATGTTCCTCGCCAAGGCGACCAAGAACACCAAGCAGGTCTACCAGGAGATCATTGAGTCCTCCGTTCATCGGAGTGGCCCGGTCATCGAGGTGTTCGACATTGAGGGCTCCCGGGAGAAGCGGCTCGTCGTCGCCTTCCGCTCGAGGACGGCAAGAGGAATGTTCAGCGCCCTGAGCGACCTCTACCACTACTACGGGGTTACCAGCTCCCGAAAGTACGTCGAGCAGTTCTCCAACGGCATCACCGTGATGAGTATCTACCTGCGGCCCGCCTCGAATCTCGATTCCAAGTACCCGCCCATCGAGGAATCGATCCACCAAATCACACAGGAGGTGTCGCTCCTGTACTGCATGCCTCAGACCAAGCTGCACACCATGTTTGCATCTGGAGAGCTGAGCCTGCAAGAAACCATCTATGCGCACTGCGTGTGGGTGTTTGTGCAGCACTTCCTGAACCGCCTGGGATCGGAATACGTCTCTCTGGTGGCAACACTCGACCCTAAGAACAACGGACATGCCGAGATTCTGTCGAGGATGAAGAAGCGCCTGCGCAACGAGACGTTTACTCCCGACTACATCCTCGAGATCATCAGCTCACACCCGGAGCTCGTCAGGGCCCTGTACGCCTCCTTTGCCAGCGTCCACCTGAAGGTCGGCCCCGGCTTTGACCGCCACAGCATCGCCCCGACCCCGGTCACCGAGGTTCTCTCGGACGCCCGGCTCAAGGACAAGATTACCAAGGACGTCTCCAACGAGCACCAGGAGATGGTCATGACCGCCTTCCGCGTGTTCAACAATGCCGTCCTTAAGACCAACTACTTCACCCCGACAAAGGTTGCCCTCAGCTTCCGCCTCGATCCCTCGTTTCTCCCCGAGATTGAGTATCCGACGCCGCTCTACGGCATGTTCCTCGTCATCACGTCGGAATCCCGGGGCTTCCATCTCCGCTTCAAGGACATTGCACGCGGCGGCATCCGCATCGTCAAGTCCCGCAGCAAGGAGGCGTACTCGATCAACGCTCGCAACCTGTTCGACGAGAATTATAATCTTGCCAGTACGCAGCAGCGCAAGAACAAGGATATCCCCGAAGGCGGTTCCAAGGGTGTCATCTTGCTTGATCCTAAGCAGCAAGACAAGGCCCGCGAGGCCTTCGAGAAGTACATTGACAGCATCCTGGACTTGCTGCTCAAGGCCGAGACGCCGGGCATCAAGAACCCCATTGTCGATCTCTACGGCAAGGAGGAGATCATCTTTATGGGCCCGGATGAGAACACCGCCGAGCTTGTTGACTGGGCGACGGAGCATGCCCGGAACCGCGGCGCCCCCTGGTGGAAGTCGTTCTTCACAGGCAAGTCGCCCAAGCTCGGCGGCATCCCCCACGACGCGTACGGCATGACAACGCTGTCGGTGCGCGAGTACGTCAAGGGCATCTACCGCAAGCTCAACTTGGACCCGTCGATGGTCAAGAAGATGCAGACGGGTGGGCCCGACGGCGACCTGGGAAGCAACGAGATCCTTCTCAGCAACGAGAAGTACACTTCTGTCGTTGATGGCTCAGGCGTTCTTGTGGATCCCAACGGAATCGACAAGGAGGAGCTGCACCGCCTTGCCAGGAAGCGGCAGATGGTCATCCACTTTGACCTGTCCAAGCTGTCCAAGGACGGCTACCGGGTGCTGTGTGATGACATGAACATCACGCTGCCGACCGGAGAGGTTGTCAACAATGGCACGGCCTTCCGGAATACCTTCCATCTGCGGGACAGCAGCCTGACAGACATGTTTGTGCCGTGCGGTGGCCGACCGGAGTCGATTGACCTGGTCTCAGTCAACAAGCTCATCAAGGAGGGCAAGTCGACGATCCCCTACATCGTCGAGGGTGCCAACCTCTTCATCACGCAGGATGCCAAGCTGCGGCTCGAGGAGGCCGGCTGCATCGTGTACAAGGATGCCAGCGCCAACAAGGGCGGTGTGACCAGCTCCTCGCTCGAGGTGCTTGCCTCGCTCAGCTTCGACGACCGGGACTTTGTCAAGCACATGTGCCACGACGCCCGGGGCAACGCGCCCGAGTTCTACAAGGCGTACGTCAGGTCGGTGCAGGAGAAGATCCAGGAGAATGCCCGGCTTGAGTTCGAGGCCATCTGGCGCGAGAACCAGCAGACGGGTGTCCCGCGGTCCATCCTCTCGGACAAGCTGTCGCAGGCCATCACGTCGCTTGACGAGCAGCTGCAGCACTCGGACCTCTGGGAGAATGAGAAGGTCCGCCGTGCCGTGCTGGCGGATGCGCTGCCGAACCTGCTGATCGAGCAGATCGGCCTCGACATCATCATTCACCGGGTGCCAGATTCCTACCTCCGCGCCATCTTTGGTAGCTACCTCGCCAGCCGGTTCGTCTACGAATGTGGCAGCTCGCCGAGCCAGTTTGCGTTTTATGACTTGTAAGTTTACATGCCCCTTGTGGTCGCTTGGGAGGCAACAGATGCTAACATGTTCGGTAGCATGTCCAAGAGGATGGCTCAGTTCAACGCGTGATCTTTTTTTTTTTTTTGGCGGGTGTTCTTTTGGCAGTCTTGTGATCCTTGGGAGTCTGGGATTTGGCGCACAAAAACCAACCCACAGCAGTATTCAGAAAACCCCTATGCATGGAAGGCAGCGTTGGTCGGGATGGTTTTGGGACGGCGCTTGTGTTACAGAAAAATGATGTTTTTCTCTTTGGTGCTGAGTGGTTGACCGTTGCTTGTTTTGTTTGTTGATTAATGTTGTTTCGAGGGGCGAAGAGGGGGCGTAGCGAGAATTGATATTACTGATCGTTTTGATGATGTAGCACGAGACATGCATGCTTGAGTGCGCGATTTGGTTGTTTTTTGTGTTCCATCTGCATATGCGCTCGGAATGTATTGTGTTGATGCAGTCATGATGAGCATCTGAGGTCATGGCGAGTCGAGGTGCGCACGGCTTGCCAGCTGCCCCCTTTTTTGATCCCCCTTTCTTGCTGTCCCTGACTTTTTCTCTCTTCGCCTCTTGGATTCACCATCATCCTCAACCGCCAAACCGACGCCATGAAGCTCGGTCATCTCTTGCGCGGCTCCGGTCTTTCTGGCTCTCGACGAGGGCAGAATAGCAATTTGGACATAACTGGGCAGGAAGAAAAGAATGAAATGAAAGAAAAATGGGGAGGAGAGCAAGAGAAGAGAGAGAGTGGAGAAAATGGGGGGAAAAGGGAAAGAAAGAGGTTCCGGACAGCTGTCAGCAGAGCTTGCCGGTTCCGGCGGCGTGCCGCCGTCCCCCAGACCGAGCCGGACGGCGGTGGGATTCGCGTACCGCCGATGTGCAAGAGCCGGAACGTGAGAGTTGGCGCCGATGAGTGGCGAGTGGTACAGGACAACTTTGCCGGCCCCGTTGGCCAGTGGTACGCCCCCGACGACCCTGACAAGCCCGAGGCTTTTGTATGGTCCGCCATCACACCTGAAGGTGGGAACGCCGAGCTCCGCGCGGTTCCCCAGTACCAGCACCAGCACCAGCACGGCGACAACGACGAGAGTCCGCCCTACGAGTGGGCGCGCCTCGCCCACCTCCCGACTCCGGTGGTAGTCGATGACTCATGGTCGTCACTGCTCGCTGCCCAGCGCGAAAAGTCCCGCCTTCTGGAGACGCAGGCGTACCTCTCGTCCCGCGTCGTCGATATCGACGCCCAGATCAAGGCCGTCATGGACGCCAAGCAGGAAAGGGACCCATGGCTGAACCAGCGGTACTGCTGCGCGCAGATGACGGGCACGCTACGCTCGGTCGGCCTGACCGACCTTCGTGCAAACGTCGTGCTGGCCCTCCAGTCCGGACGGCTGCGCAATGCCGACGAGTACCAGTGGCTTTTCGACCTCCACAAGGTGTTTGTGCTGCGCGAGAGACTGTCGCCCTTGTCGCTGCTGTCTCCGCCTCCGGCGTATTGCCCATTGATATAATCTGGGGAGCGTACTTAGAGACCCGTTGTCATTGTTCACGAAGATGCCACCACAGGTGGCAGGAACAGGAAGAAAGAAAAGATCAGCTCTTCCCGAGAGCCGCTGATTATTCTTCGTCCTTATCACGCACGACGCTGTTACCGATCACACCTGACCATTAAGTTAACACCTCAGATGTCGGTAAAAATTGACCTCATTTGTCTTGAAATCCCTTCAGTCCACCCAACCATGTCGTGAAAGCAAGGAAGAGCTTGAAGCTATAACCTGGATTTCTCACTTTGTTTTCCGCCTCTGCTGTGATATCTATGATGATGAAGGGGCTTGGAGTTGCATGTTAAAATCAAGATGCTAGGTAGCCCTGCCCGGCAAACCATGGGCTGTCATGACACCCGTCCTGCACCTAGTTTTCGTGGCGACTGTATTTACTTACTACCCCTGAGCTACTTATCCCTGAGACTTTGGAGGGGAGATCCCGATGAAGTCCCAGGCTTTCCACAATGTCCTTGCATTTCCCCTTAGACAAGCCATTGCAGCGCCTGGGGTAGCCAATTTCAATCAGTCCCCTAAGAATGCTCCGGGAACAGAATCTCTCAAAATTTAACTCTCATGTTATTTAAAGACATGTATGGTTCTGGTCCCTCCCTACTTCTCCTTTTCACCTCCTCACGCTGTGTTGTCGAGTCCGACGTTAAACTTGGGTGCCCGAACCCAGCTGCCTGCTTCCAGTCGTCCATGTTCACCCCCTAAAGCTGCTCGACGGAGGTGACGATCTGTGGAGTTGTCGTCCGAGAAGACGCCAACGCCGCTGTCGGGCAAGTTTGTTCCGGCTTGCAACTGGGTGGTGCAATGACCAGAAAAAAGAAAGCGCAAGCAAGCTCGGCCCTCCATTGTCCTTCTCAGAGTTTTGAGGGAGTAGTTCTTGCCACGGGGGCTGTTACTGCCACGGGGGCTGTTACTGCCATGGGGGAGCCGTTGCTGCCACAGGGAACTGCCCATGATGGAAGGAGCATGTTCACCGCGATGTCGTCTATTTCCTCCCCCTTCGCTGCCGGTCTCCCATTTCCCTTTTCCCTTTTCTCTTCCCATCGACGACATCGCGACTCAACTTAGTATTTTCAAAGAAACCAAGTTTTCGACACACGATGACGACGATTCCCAACCCCCGAAAACCCGACCATTGCCAGGTTGGTCCTCGCCTTCAGCCCACCGCCGCCCCCGAGACAAGCCATTGGACGTGGACGACCAAGGACAGTAAGAGCCTCTTCCCCCTTTCCCCAATTTGGCTTCCTTGTGTATAAAGACGCTGACTGCATCTCGAAGCAATCAATGTCCTCATTCCACTGCTCTTCGCAGGTTTAGTCAGTTACCTGCTGCAGGCATACTGGGTGAACCTGTGGAGAGTCGTGACCAAAGCCGCGCGAGACATTCGACGTCGATTATTCCACCGGGAGCCTCAATCGCCAACCGTGGAATTAAACAATGTCGAATTACCTGCCACCGAACCGCCGACGACAGCCGATGGGGAGGTGGTGACCATGCCCGTTCCCGCGGTACTGCCCACTATCGAGCCAGTATCCCCCTTCGGCTCGTTGACGAACTTCCCGCCGGGTTGAACAAGCCGTCGACAATTTCTACAAGTTCGCCAACGCCGTGGTATGTCGGGAGCAAGCTCAAGATGGAGATAATGGAGATGGTCAGGTTTGGGGTTGGGTAAAGTATTGGGCCTATTGACCCTGTCCCCTCGTTCCCTCCCCCCTCCTGCCCCCAGCGTTGTTTTTTTTTTTTTGGCTTTTTCCTGGCTGAGCTAACGTGGGAGGGTGGGTGGGACCTTTGCGACGGCTCGCGCCTTGACGTGGCGCAAAGGCTTTTTACTAAGACGAGCCAAAATTCCCCTTCTTCGTTTCCCTTCTTCGTTTCCCTTCTTCGTTTTTTACCCTCTTTTGCCTATAAAAGAAGCCTTTGGTATTGTATCTCCCCTCCTCTTACACGCGTTTAATCACAAGCTTGAAGGGACGCTGATGTTCTGCTAAACAGCTGTCTTGTACTTGTCTTGCACCTGTCTCAAGACCCCGGGTAGCCGCAGCCACATAAGGTCTCAAGCGTATGGGGCTCTTTTCAATCATCCTATTTCAATGACCAAGTCACGGCGATGGGGAGGTGGGAACGAGTGGTGATACATGGGCGACTAAGGAGGATGGAGAAGTGCAAAGGGCGGAGTGACTGACGCTGACACTCGCATTGCATTTCTAAATGGGTTGGTTCTTCGGACAGACTGTTTGAATACAAGATGCGCAAGGAACAGGTGCACATTTGCTGCATTTGCGCATCCCTCGAGCCATGTGTTGCTTCTGCACCTGCCTGCGAGTGCCTGCTCCACTTCAAGCAAAACCACACAGAACAGAGACAGGATGCTTGTGCGCAATGAGAACGACATTGTTATTGTTATACTAGATGCTTGACTTTTGCGTAGGTGGAAAGGCAAGGCCTTTCTGGAAGCCTGGGGTTTTCACAGGGATCTCCCGTCCAAAATCTCAGGGGCAACTTAGCTCAGGGGTAACCAGCTCAGGGGTAAACACTAAGTAAACACGGTCGCCACGGAAACCGAGTTCAGTCTGGAACGCATGACATACCATGGTCTGCCGCGTATGTTAGTATCCGCGGTATCTAGACTCGAAATATGCAGTCTTGTCATCCATACCCCGCAGAATGGAGGAGAACAAGCCGAGGAATCGAGGCCATAGTGTGGGAATGTCGGGGCTCGTCTTGCTTGGTGCGAGCAAAACAGGGTTAGGGTTAAAAAGCTCAACAAACAGACCTGCGATGCTTTGGGTGTGAACGGACAGGGTTGCAGAAGTCAATGAATTCCATCTGACACCGAGCTGTAGTGTGATGAAAGTTGGCACAGAGCAACCTCCAAGGAGGCGACTGGAGGACAAGACGCTCCCTTAAGGCAGAAAGCCGACAAGGACGCTGACAATAAAATGAAGCTGATAGCCTCGCAATGCACACCCCCCTACCGAATCCGGAACTCTTCAGCTTGGTCAGGCTTTGACTTCATCAGTTCCCCCTCACATACACCATAGACGTATGCCGGCCCGATAATCCTGTACCAGTCTTGATCCGGTTCCCTTCTCAGAACCATGGGCATCGCGCAGCCAAAGAGGACACAGACCCGATCACCCGGTTCGCAGGGCCCGGGGCAGCTGCCAACAAACCCGTTACTGAGAACTATGAGCCGCTGTTGGTACAGCCGGTTCGTCATACTGTTGCCGTAATCCGTTGCCGCCACCAGCAGGTCGTCGAACTTAGGCAACGACGAGGTTGTGTCTCGCGCGAGTTTGGACTTGGACTGGAGCGCCGTGAGAAACGACATGGCAAAAGCGCGTCTGAGTCGGGATGTCGCAGTCTCGCCGTCGCGGAAGTGCAGCTTCATGTAATGCCCCGTGTGGGTGGCGGCCGTCCAGGGGTCCGAGTATTTGGTCCTGTCTCCCGAGATGACGCGGTAAAGCGTCTCGATGATGGCAGGCTTCGAGCGGCAGCGCCACCAGACTCGGTCGTCCTCCAGCTGTCCAACAATGTCAGCTATTTATTGCCTAAAACGGGGTATCGGGAGCATTGCGGGAGCAGTTCAGGAGCATAACGTTGCCACAAAGGGGAAAAAACAGCGCCAATTTTACGTACCAGATGGTTTAGCCAGGTGTTGAACATGGGCGAGGTGCTCGCGCTCCGGCCGCGGCTGTCGAGCCGGCCAAAGGTTTGTTGCGGTTTCCCAAGTCCAGGGTTCGTCTCCGAGGGGAGGGACCGTGGAACGGACTGCCGAGACAAAGAAGCCGTGCGCCGACATCTCGTCCGTTTCGTCGTTAAAGCGGACTTGGGCTTCGGTGCCAAACGAGGCGTTGTACGGATAATGAGCGTACCACGAATCATGCATGGAGCTCTCGGAACCCGTGAGGATATATCTCTGGCTGATGTGGTGGACATCCTCGAACGGCATGGTTGGATGGCGCAGGAAGATGGAGGCAACATACCAAGATGTCCAGGTTCTTGGTCGTGATGGCATATGTCTTCACAATTTGTTTATAAACCTCTTCAACTGGGATGTCGTAGTTTGGCACAATCTTGATGCCCTCTTCCTTCTTGGACACCATGGATAAGATAGCGTAGATTTTGTCCCGGGGATCAGTGGCATCGAAGGATCGGAGGCTGCGAAGGATTGCTAGAAAAGACAACGGACATTGTGTCGGCCCCGGAACGCAGTGCAACATCTTGGTGACGTGGAACTCGCCAATGGTCATCTCGTCCAGGCCGGTGTTCCCAATGACTTTGAAGACGGTGACGATGTTGACGAGATGGTCGAAGGAAAAGGAATGCGTGCCCCAGCTGATGCGCGTGGACCTTGCCAGCGCATACTCCTGGACTACCCAGATCCACCGGAACCATGGCAGCTGGAAGAGAGCAATGAGTGCCGGATGTGTCTTCGCGCCGGTGTCATCCATCTTCTGTTCCATGTCGACATGCCACTGAATGTAATAGGGTTCTGCGTAGAGTTCAATCCGCGCCTCGATAAAGCTCCCAAGGTCCCGGACCAAGTCAACGCCGTCCTTGGTCAGGGGGGATTCGGGGCCGAGGTAGATTTCGACGTTCTGTGCTCCCCGATAGATGTCGCCCATGATGGCCACCTGTTTGTTCCGCTCGCTCACGTCATTCTGGTTGATGCATATGGCGTCAATCCATAATACCCGCGGTGTCATCGGGTCTCTGAGATCCCGCAAGGCGTGCCAGAGGTTTCTTCTGACCTTCAACACGACGCCGTTGACCCTGACGACGTCTCCGACGGCAGGATCACCCCATACGTAGGACAAGGCATGATAACTTGGCCGTGATGAGAGCCCCACGGTGCGTATCTCGCAGTCGATTGGTTTAGCAGACCGCGGAGCCGGGAGGAGAGTTAGAAGCCGGATCTCGTGGAGCGTGTCGTCCAGAGGTTCGTAGAGAAGATGGCTGGCAGCCTCTCCTTTGGCGGGCTGGTCGGCAGCAGACATGGTTGGTTCATGTTGTTATCGAGAGGGTCGGGTGCAATGACCCAAGCAAGTTCTATTCCAATGACATTATTATTGTATTCTCTCGGAATTTCAAGCTTGTGTAGTTATCGCGGAGTTGAAGGCTGAATGAAGGCTGGCTCGCAATGGCCGGGTCACCAATCCAGCAGCTTCCTGAGTTAACGTTAATCCTCGGTGAGTCCGCGCTAATCGGGCTCTCAGAATCCTTTTGGGGAAAAGAAGGGTCGGTGTCGTCCGTTTTGAGAAAACGGTCAACCTAAGGCGGCTGTGCTGCCTGCTGAACCGCCAGGTCCAGACTCTCTCATGCCGCGGCAGGTGCGGCTGAGGACCACTGACGACGGCAGTTACCCCTCAGCTTCCACTCAACTCACGACACCCGAGACGCCACGACGTAAACTCAAACACACAAAACGCCCAAGATGGCGCGCAGGTGGTGCGCAGCGTTAAGCTGAATCGGAAGCCAAGTGGCGTCCCAAGTTACCCCCTCCCTCCATCCGCTGGAGGCCGCCCCCCACGCCCGTCGCTTGGAAGCTCCCATCGGGCGTTTTGAGGAACCACCATCTCTTTCCCCGCTCAGCAGTCACGACGTACCCAAGGCATACCTCAGACTCGGCTTTCTGCATGGGCGCATCGACGCCAACATACATTACGTGAACCAAGACCCAGCCATGTTGCGCCTCTTTGGCAGGAGAGACAAGCGCAAATCTCCCACGCCGTCCCCAGCGCGGGAACGCAGCCCACAAGACCCAGGACCAAGCGTGGTAAGCTCCTCCCTAGGCCCCCACCAAGGCGCGCAAGACGAGACGATGCGTGGTCCGAGTCCGGTTCTGGTGTAAATCAATCTGAATCTAATCTCGTCCCAAAAACACAGAGAGAGAGGAGAGAGAAATCCGGCCTCTTCTGCTTCAATCCGGACCTGTCGCCCGACAAGACCGATGTTGAGTGCGTCGCCCACGAGAAAGCTGGCTAACTGTCGGGATAGCGGTCCAATAATGGCTGACATGGATCGGTGACAGTTTAATCGCGGTGCATGGTCTCTTGGGGGACTGGGAAGAAACCTGGAAAGACCAAGCCACCGGTCACCTATGGCTTCGGGACTTCTTGCCGTCTATCGTCCCCAGCGCCCGAGTCTCGTCGTATGGATATGAGTCGACAGTCGTCTTCTCGCAGTCGATCAATCAGATTGACTTTGAAGCGAGGAGTCTCTTGGATCGGATCCATGGAGCACGCGAGGACTCGGGGACGCTCGACAAACCCATCATACTGGTTGCCCACAGCCTCGGCGGCATCATCGTGAAGAAGGTGTGCAGTCTTTCCACTGCCAGTCATGGGGATATTTGCTGATCCAAGGTTCATCTACCAACAGGCATTAATCCTCGCTCACGAGATGTCCAATCGCTATGGTCCCCTCTTGAGTCGTGTCCACGGCATTGTCTTCTTGGGAGTGCCTCATGTCGGCGCGACGGCCGCAGTCTGGGCAACCTTCGTCGTCCAGCTCGTGAGCATGACGGCGGTGCCTGTCAACACCGCCTTCGTTGCGGCGCTCCAGCAGAACTCGGCTATTTTCCAGGAAATATCTCGCCAGTTCATACAAAGAGGATCCGGCCTTGACATCAGGACATTCTTCGAATCCAAAAAGACGGGGAACCAGCTGGTAAGAGTCCCGACCTTGAAGAAAGCACGAGACAGAAACGACCATCGTGTTTTCTCTCGATATGCCTGCCTTGAGAATATGGATATTTGAACTGACACTGCATAATTAGATTGTATCGCGGGAGTCGGCAAGTCTGAACCTGCCGAACGAGGTTGCCCTTCCGATTCCAGAATCCAACCACCAAGATCTCTGCCGCTTCTCCAAGGCCGACGGCCAAAGATTCGACCCCTTAAGGAGGGCTATCCGACAGCTCGTTGGTGCGGCTCAAGCCTTTTCTTTGACAGCCGCGCAGGCCGCGTCTGCGCCTGACACAACTACAACTCCTACTCCCCCGCAGGCGCCAGGCCGGCCCACCACCCCCGAGCAACAAGATAGCAAGAAAGAAGAGCCATCCAAACGGACGACCCCCCCTCAGTCCTTACCCGTCATATTCTCCCTGATCATAAGCGGAGACATCCAGGGGATTAAACGCCTCCTCCAGTACGTCGGCAACAGCCAAGCAAACGCCGTGTTCGACCCTCTCGGTATAGCTATCACACCACTGCACGCCGCAACCGACAAGGGCGACCCGGAGATGGTCCGGATCCTGCTCGAAGCCGGCGCAAACCACCTGGCCAGGATGGAGTGCGGCTCAACCCCCTTACACCTCGCCACCCAAAAAAACAACGCCGAGGTGCTCGCCGAGCTCCTCCGCCGCGACAGCGCCGGAAACCTCCTCTACCCCCCAGGCGAGAGCATCAACTACGCCCCCGAGATCAACCGCGGCTCCCCACTCCTCCTCGCCGTCTGCAACGGCGAAGTCGAGATCGTCTCGCTCCTGCTCGGCGCAGGCGCGGACCCAAACGCAGCCGGCATCGGCGGCGCAACGGGACTACACTCAGCGGGGACCCTGGGCCACGACGCCATCGTCACCCTCCTGCTGGCCGCCGGCGCCGACCCCAACAAGGCCAACCCGCAGGGCATCATCCCGGTGCACGTGGTCAACAGCGCGCGCAGCGCCGAGCTGCTGGTTGACGGGGGGAGTGACCTGTCGGCGACGATCCATAGTCCGAATCCGTATAATTACACTGTTGGGGCTACGCCGTTGAGGGTGTGTGTCGACTCGGGGAATGCGGCGGTCGTGGGGGCGCTGGCGTTCCGGTGTACGAGGGAACAGCTGCTTTGTAAGGCGGCGGATGGGAAGACGGTGCTGGATGTGGCGGTTGAGGGGGGGAAGTCGGTCATTTTGCAGGTGCTTTTGACGGCGTTGTCGGTTTTGGATCAGGATGAGGGTGAGGGGGGGTCTGCTGCTCGTGTGGAGGCGGGGGGGAGTTGATGGCTTTGCTGGAGTACAGTAGGATCTGGCGTGGTTCTTTTTTTGTTTCCTCATGTCGCCCTGCCCTCTGCTGCTGTGGGAAGCGAGGCACCTGCCCCACCGCATCCCTTTTCCTCGACTGTCTCACCACTGCCTTTTCCTCCATACATACCTACAATACCTGAGCCCGGGGTGTCTGTGGAAGAGAAGCAATGCTGAGACGGGTCGAGGAAGAGAGATGTGGTAGGGCAGGCGTCCCATTTCCCACACGCCCTTTCTTGTACACGTATTAACGGTTGAGTGTGAGATTTGCTGGTTGGGAGACAATGCTGGTTGAGATAAGATGACGAACTTGACACGGGACTTTTAGGTTAATAACAAACACAAGAGACAACAATACCTACACAACGCTAAAACAAAGCGGGGGGGAACTCTCCAGTCCTGAAGATTAGACATTATCCAGTATCTACCCATGTCTGCGCCGTTCTAAACGCCCCCCTTGCTTACACACACGCGCGCGCACACACACGGAAAAACGACATCCATGACCCGAAAGAGCCCCCAACACCCACGAAACCCCTTACCCCAGCCCCTCACCAGATGCCTCATATCCCACCCCCATCTCAGCCGTCCGAGCCCACGGCGAAGAAACAGGCAGCTCGGTCGGCGGCGCCGACACATAACTCGGCGGCACTTCATGTGCGTGCTGCGCACGGTACCAGCTGTGCGCCTGGTTCGGCTGCGGGCCGGTGGGGGGCAGTTCGGTCGGTGGCGCCGATACATACTGCGGTGGCAGTTCGTGCGCGTTTTGCGGGTATGCGTACGTGTAGTGCTGCCCCTGCGGTTGTTGCGGTTGCTGAACAGGGGCATGTAGCTCGGCGGGCGGTGCTCCTGGCATGAGATGAGGAGGCGGGAGTTCATGGACGTGGACGTGGTTTGGGGAGTCTTCGGACGCAGGGCCTGCGGCGCTGCCGGCTTCGCTGGTGTTCTTTTCGACGGAGCTGGGTGGGAAGTACGTCGGGAAGCAGTGGGCGAGTAGGGGCCGGATGGCGGGGATGCTGGCTAGTGTGATGGCGGAGCCGAGTTCGGCGATACACCATGTTGTGATGGTGGTACTGTCCCCTGTGTGTGGGTAGGGAATGTATTAGCGATGAGCTCTGAGGGGGGCTGGTCATTTATAGAGACATACACATTGGGTCTTTGGATTGGGCCAGGGCATGGAAGAGCGGAAGGCGAATAACGCTTGAGACGAGGGTGCTGGATGTTGTCAGGACAAGCCTTTGGTACCTAAGGCAATCAGTTTATGAGAGCGAATTCGACTTACAAAAGACCGAGAAAGTAGAGGGCAAAGAGCTCGTACTTTCCCCTCTTGGAAAGTTTCAAGGCTGAACGGAAAAGTCAGCACATTCACCACATGTTTCAGCTCACACGAGCTTGGACAGGGTCACCCACCTCTGATCATGAGCCACGGCAAGCACAAGAGAGCCACATCCGTCGCTGTGTTCAAAGCGGCATCGACGTTGTAGAACTTGGCCCCGTTAAAGCAGGTACCGTCGACCGTCGAGTCCCAGTAGTAGGCGATTGGTCGACATTGGAGGATCGTAGCAACTGTGAGAGCGCTCTCCGAGGCTGCGACCCAAGCGGCAAGGCCATACAAGGCTTTCCTCGGCGTGTAGTCTGGCGGCAAGACCCTGACCAGTGACAAGATGATGGACAACTTGATCACACCGCGTGATGGTGGATACAGAACACGCAGGACAAATGCGGACTGTCGGGGGGGAGGTTAGAAGGTCGGTGTCACGGCCAGGATGTAGACAAGACACAACGACAAGAGACGGGATGGCATACCTTGATATACTGAAACACGGTCTCAACCCAGACATCCTGCGTGTGCAGCCCAAGGCCGTAGGAAATGGCTGGCAGTCGAAGGCAAGGTGTTTGTCAGTCGCGGCTTGCTCGCCCACCTTCAACACTTAAAACAGACATGCCTCGGGCACATACAAAAACCAGTCGCGACGACGAACCCCGCATACAAGACCAACCCGATGGCGATGACCGCGTCGTCCCACCCAAGTCTGTCGAACCGAACCCTGCTGTAGAAGCGCAGAACAACAGCGATCAAGGTCAGCGGCCCGAACGAGCCTAAAACACCATACAGAGCCGGGGAGCGGCTCCCATGCGTTGGCTCATCCAGCGCCTGCCGGACAGCCAGGAGTGCCCAGTCGCGCAGCACCATCCTGCTTCTCTTCCGGCAACAACGCGTGGTGAGGTTGAGGATTTGAGATTTTTTTCCGGCTTGATGCTTGATGGACCGCGACGGAGACGAGAAGATGATGGGTCTCATCTACCCAACACAACACACCCTGTGGGAAAGGCGGCTCTGCTTCTTTTCAAGCATCTTCTCTCCTCGCGCATGGACTCTCATGATCATGGCCGGTTGGGGCGCTCGGACGCAACGCGCAGGTTACTTAGCGCCGCCACTGGACCTTCATCGCTAACGCCTCTCCCCCTTTCCCATGCTTTCTGTCGAGGAACAGCTGTGTGGCTGGCACGCGGTTTGTTTGGTTGGCCGGGTTGGGGGCGAGCCAGAGCACGCCGGTCTGTGGCTTGCTTGGCGAACTCTCAGAAGAGCGCTGTCACGCCATCTCGACAAGGGCTTGAGGCGCAGCCGCAGGCGGGACAGAGGAACTCATGGACGGATATGCAGGGACTTTGACCCGAGACCAACGCCACAAAATGGGAAACCAAAAGCAACCAAGCCATGCGTGAGAGCTTCAGAGTCTCGAGTTGAGACAGCGTCAGTTGATGAAGCCAATCCGAGTACGGGGTATTCCGTATGAATACAGTGCATCGAGCCGTGAGGCAGGTTGTGGCAGCGAGACGGCCTTCCTCACCATTGATGGTGTGATTGTCATGTCTTGGCTTTTCCCTTAGACAAACAAGTCCTCGCGAGTTTAACTGGGGGGGGGAGGAGCTACCAGAGGCCCCACCTTTTTCCCTCTCGCGGAAAACTGTATTTCCGTAGTCGTATGCAATAGTAGCATAATGTTGATGTTACTTGGTTAAATAGACAGTCGCACACTGTCCTGGGGAGAGGTGATGTGTTAGTCTGGCTCTGTGACTTGTTGTAGTCGTTGTTGTGTTGGTGCGAGGAAAAAGGGCGGTCGTGAGATGTGGTGGAGCAGACCAACATCCACACGCACGGGCACAACCCCATCGTGGATGAGCGTGTGCCCCACTTGGAAAAGATGGCTTGCTCAGGCGTGGCATGACAGTGTGGGCACTGTGTATGCGCGCGGTCGTGGCAAACATGACAGGTCCGGGGTGCAGACCTGTGATTGGATTCAACGAATCTAATCGCTTGTCTCCTTGTGTGGGGATATGAAAGATGGTGTAAGTGGTTTAACGTCTGCTATGACAGCAAATACAGGTACCCATAGCGTAAAGGACTTGTATAAAAGGGGGAAAGACTGTGATATCAAAGCGGAAAATCAATTATACTGATACTTTAGCATCGGAAGCCTTCCATGGTGACCTTGATATGCAAGGTAAGGTAGGTACCCAGGATGGTGTATAATTAGGAGTAACTCTAGGTCAGTAAATCTGACTGAGATCTGGCCGGTGGCTCGGATGCATCAAACACCACGGCCCTTTTCCCAAGGCAAACAAAAGACACAGTCTTGTTGACCAAACCGTCCACACCTTCTCTTCCAAGTTTATGAGACGCGCTTTGAAGGCCGGAATCGAGCGAGCCTTGTCCTTCGAATACACAGTGTATACAAGAGACATGGCTGGCAAGGAGAGTCGGGTACGGTGCGTGCACGCATGTCGTTCTCAGGTGCCGTCAGCCATAACGTTATCTGGACGGGCGGGGGCTGAGAGCACTCGGCCGCATTGTGGCGTCAATAGACCAGGACATGATTGGCTCCCTGTGTTCAGCGCTCTTGAGGCCGAGCATGTATCCGTAGTTAAGGTGACTTATGTCTTCTCACTCTTGTCTCACGCGCTCTTCGGCTCGCTCGGCTCCGCCGCAGCCCGAAAAGCAACAACAGCACACGGCATCGAGCTAGGAGACTGGCGCTACGAAGAG
Source organism: Chaetomiaceae sp. PYS4301M (assembly GCA_023628425.1). NCBI lineage: Eukaryota > Fungi > Ascomycota > Sordariomycetes > Sordariales > Chaetomiaceae > Chaetomiaceae sp. PYS4301M. The sequence goes on along the minus strand of JAMAKR010000009.1, from coordinate 344,567 downwards.
AGTATAATACAGGCCATCTCTAGGGTTCTCCCATAGATAGTTGCAGTCCTCCGTACGCGGCCCTTGGTTGTAACAGAGGATATGCTCGCTTCCAACAAGCTAGGAGGTTATGTCGATTTGTATAACGGAGTCTCGTACGTGGATAGGGACGTCTATATCAGGCTAGTTGGGGGATGAGTACCTGTTACTGTTGCTAGCTGTTGCTGCTGTTGCTGCTGTTGCTGCTGTTGCTGCTGTTGCTGCTGTTGCTGCTGTTGCTGCTGTTGCTGCTGTTGCTGTCGTTGCTTTTAAGCTTATCACCCTTGGTTGCCTTCCTCGCGCAACCACAAACATCACACACCCATCATAAGGTTGACCATTCCATCACACCCGTGATAGGCACAATGTGTAGTAGCGGTATTAAAGAAGAAGAGAAGATGGAGATTAGAGAAGATTGATGAAACAGAAGAGAGTCAGGGAGTGGCAGTTCTATACAAATGAGACCCCTTGTTCCACCGCTCTGATGAGCTTACATAACCGTTGGCAAGCTCCCAAGGCTCCCAAGGAGCTTGCCAAGGCTGATCTCCTGTGACAGCTATCCACTCTCGAGTTAACCTTACTAAGATTTAAGGAAGCTCACATGGCACAATGTACCTTAGCAACCGATGAGGATTTTCGGCGGTGTCTTGCTGATAAAGACGCAGATCCTTGGATGGATTTCGGTTGAGGGCGCGGATAAGTTGTCTTGAACAGGAGGGGCTGAGTAAAGACAATAAAACGGACTCAGTTGTGTTCATGAGATGACCTTGAGCAAGGCGAGATGTCTGACTCGGAAATGTTCTGGTGCTAGATTATTCAGGAGGTAATTATGTGCTGAGTTTTCTTGATAAATCAGCTGTGTCACGGTCATTTCGAAATACTTCATGGATCACGTAAGAGATATCCGAATCTGGTGACTGCTGAGCAACCTGATGATATTCTGTGGCGGCCTGGGTGCGGAAGTCAGAGACTGCATGGGAGCCCTGCCAGAGGCCATGTCAGGGGATTAGGGTATAGAACAGAGGAGCTGTAGGAGTCGTGGCATCGCTATATATAATAGATGGCCCGTCCCCACCAGTCCTAAAGTATCTTGAGAGGACTTGCTCGCCCCTCAATCCATCAACTCCATAAACTCTAAGTCTTCCTGTTTGAATTCAACACTACCTGGTAGGTTGTCTGGAAAAGAAAAGAAATATGGCAGGTGGCTGAGTGCAAGGTGCAGGAAAAAGGGACCTCCCATGTTCAAATCTAGCAACTTTCGCTGCTAGGAAAAGTGTTCGAGGCGGTTTTGGTTCAATTACTCCCCTCGTCGACTTATGTCTATGCATACACCGTACTTACAGGTAGGTTTATTCAAATTACTCTCTCGATTATCAAGGGTCGTGGCTTCTTGCAGCGGGAATTTGTGGCCGAAGCGGTGTAACCGCAGAGCCCCCATCAGGTAGTTGTCATCACACATAGCCACGCCCTGGAAATGCGTACTCCGATGAGCAATGAGCAATGTGCAGCAAAAGACATCTTCAAAATGTGTATAAATTCGGCAATGGTTCAGTCGAGTGCGTCCCGTCCGCAATGTTTCTGCGTGGTGACAAATCGTATGGTTCGTACCTCATATCCGTGCGGACCTATTTCTACTATTGGTATCCTTCCTAAGAGTTTAAACACCATGGTAACATTTATAGAGAGAGCCAAAGTTGCGACTGCCAGGTAGGATCAAGTCACGCAAGGGGTTTAGCACAGGCCAATCGTACCTGGTCGAGGACGGGGGAAGTATGGTTCGAAGTTAAGTTATCTACCACTACCGAACGCTATGCAGTAGCTGGCCGAGTTCCTCTTCCCAATTTCGAAACCCAAACAAAAGTATCTCGCTCCGACGGCTACCTGCGCCTCGTTGAGTAACTTTTATTTCCTCCTGGCGTTGTCGCCCGCACGGAGCTGCTCGCGAAAACTGGCGCATGCCCTGGCAGGTCTTGCAGGGCCTGTTGGTCCGAATCCCACGGCCAACTACTTCATACCATGCGTCGCCGTCAATGGTGTTATTAACTGACGCAAGACTAGCTGGCAAATGGATGTGTTCTCGTCTCGCATCTCTCGATGGTTTGGGCAGCACAAAGAGGCAGCCCAGGCAGCTCAAAACTCAGTGTTCAAGTGCCCAGCGGGTGGTGCGCCACAGGCGACGGTTGGTCACCAAAAGAAACTCAGAGAACACGCCCAAGATCTCTTGAGCCAGTAGAAATGGCCACACACAACCAACACGAGGCGGCTGTGCCACAGTCCTGGCCCCGATCAAGGCGCATGGCCATGCACCTCGGAATTTCCCCGCAACAGGGTCAGCGGTTTTGCTTGGCTGTCGAGAGTTCCAGCCGGTTTCCTGGTCGCCCGAGAGACAACCAACCTCTGCACCCGTCACTGCCTTCACTGCCCGCCTATCTCAGCCAGTCCCTTGATCAAGATGGTGGACTACAGCAAATGGGTACTCCTCTCCCTCTCCAGGCCAACGTCAATTAAAATGCGAGTCCGATGCTAAGCAACGAGGTGTGCAGGATGCGCTGGAACTCAGCGACGACTCTGATATCGAAGTCCATCCCAATGTCGACAAACGATCGTTCATCAGGGCAAAACAGAGCCAGGTGCACATGGAACGGCAGCAGCGAAAGCTCCAGATCGAGGCGTACAAGCACCAGCGCATTGTCAACGACGCCTTGCTCCAGCGCCTCTCCCTCCTCATCTCCACCATGCAGGCCCAACACACGGCCCCGGTCTCTGACGGTCCATCCGGCATCGCATTCAAGGCGGTCATGGAATCCGCACTGCGCAATCCCGAGGACGACAACCCACCACCGCGGCCGGATGGCTTGTCGGATGCGGACTCGCCGCCATTGCCAACATATTCCAAGATGATGGTGAGAATTTTGGATGAGGCAAACAAGGCGCTGGCTCAACGGCAGGTTAAGGACAACCTCCGTTTCGAAGCTCTCGTCGAGGAACTTGGCGTGCAGATTCGTACGATACAGGATGTGCAAACGGACTTGGCCAAGAAACTCGACGAGATGGAGCATCAGAGTTCCAGGAAGATCACAAGCGAGAACTACCACGTGGGATTTGACAGCTCTCATGTCAGCAAGATTAAGGCGGCCGAGAAGTCGTCGGGCACTAAACTAGAGCTGTTGAACCCCAACTTCAGTTCGGACATGGGTGACATTGCCAGCAGCAGCGCCGCAGCGATTGGGAGCGGCCTGGACGACAATGGGGACAAAGAGCTGCCTCGCGCATCGCCGGCGGCAAAGACATTTGCACAGCTCAAGACCTCCGACTACCGTGCCAGTCATGACTACCTCTTGTCACACCCCGAGATTCTGCACGAGTCCGAGGTGGACGGCTTGTTCCACGAAACCTATTCCCTCCTCTTGGACCATGGCGACGAGGCGCGTGCCCGGCAATGCGCGCACCAGGCACTGCTACTGCAATATTGTCGGATGCTTGGTCGCGATGGCGTAGCCTTGTTCTTCAAACGTATCGCCACACCAGGACACCAAGCGCGAGAGGTCTTTGAGAAGGACCTCGCCGAGAAGTTTCAGAGGATACTAGGCATGGCAAAGCGGGATGCAAAGGAAACGGGTGGGCTGGTTGAGCAGCTCCAATTGTACTCGCCCTCTAACGAGGAAGGTTCCATTCGCATCCAGGTTCCTCCGGCGGGGAGCGAGGATGAGGAGGTGAGGAAAGCGAGGTTAACTTTTGAGACCTTTGCGCCCGAGTTGAGGGCTGCACTGGAACATGGCTCGCTAGATGAGATCAACGAGGTGTTGGGGAAAATGGAGTACGCGAAAGTCGAAAATCTGGTCTCGCTGCTCAATGAGGTAAGCCCTTCATTGTTCGCATGTTGAGTCCCAAACCCTGCTAACCCATTGTCCCTTTTACCCTCATCAGTCCGGTTGTCTGAGTATCGAAGGGGATATCATCGATGCTACGACAGAGAGTGGCAAAAACATTCTGGGCGAGATCGGCAGAGGTGGAGAGCCTGAAGGCAAACCCGAAGAACTGGAAGTTGACTGAACCGTTCTGACGAAGAGAGTTCATTCGCATTTTAAGACACTGATGATCTCCTGCACATGTGCCCGCATGCTTTTCAGAATCCATAGCGTCCTTTCACCCAGGGACAAAGCTGGTTGTGAAATACAACCCCCATATGAAGGAAGGTTTAGTCACAAACCGGTGGGGAAATTCAACTAGAGCAGAGCATTGGCAGGAAGTGTTTGGGTCTTTTAAGGCAATTGATAGACGGGCAGGGATCCTCTTGCCTTCACATGCCTACTGCCTATCCATTGCGTCATAGCTCGCCTTCGCAACAGCTTCCGAAAGCGAATCGCGATCTAGACACGATGATGCCGACCCAGATGAAGCGCAATCCCGACGACCTACGAAGCGACTCCGACGCGATACCTCCGACGCGCACGACCAGACCAGGCAAACATCTTCAAGCAGGAGCTTAGGACCGGACCCTAAGGAATGGTACGGCTATGGCGACGACGACGCCTTATACAATCTCTTCGCGACCGCTCCCCCAACACGTTTCACGACAATACCCCGACCCCATGGAGCCCAAGGGCTGGACGAGCCGTAGTGGGAGCTGCGCAACGATTTTCGGCCGCGACCCGATTCCGTAAGGCTCTGCGGCAACAAGCCTGGTTTTGCTGGGGCAATAGGGGTCAGCCAGCAGTCGCTGCCAGTTTGCCTCCCTAGATAGCAAGAGGATTGTCTTAAGTATGTCGTTGAATTCCACCCTGGACCTTGGAGATAGTCCTCGAGTGCGTTACAACGGACGGCTCGCCCCCCCACTCTCATGGTGCAGTTCACGGATCCATGCGCAGATCCGTACGCAGAGTGAACGGGCAGGGCTGGGCTGGAAATGACAACGAGAGAACGGAAACAGCAACCTGAGGAACTAGAAACAGCAACCGATGGAACTTGAAAATGGCGGCGCTGCGCCAGAACTCAAGTAGGGAACATATCGACAGTTATCTACTACTAGAGAGTGAAGCCTAAATTTGACTGGATTCCATCACGGGAGCCAGCTTCCGTGTGGGGGTGTGGGGGCACGACAGGTATTCTAGTCTGCACCCTATGCAGAAACACCAAAAGTTAGGTATTTACATCGTGATGGTCATCCTCCCTAGTTATTCCTGGCGCGGCCGCCCGCCCTATTCCCATCCCTACCAGTCACCCGCGCCCGTGCCCTATTTACAGCCTCGTCGCTCGACAGCGCGTCAGGGTCGGCAAACACGACAGTCGTCAGCCCATCCGCCCCATCGTGTCTCCGATCGCCCATCTCGTACTCGCTGGCGGCATTAAAGGCGCGCTCGCTGCTCGTCTCATCCGTAGCCAGCTTGGAAGAAGCGGCGCCCCTCCGGGAGGAGGTATTACCGATTGAGGGCTTCTGGCGCTGGTAGCCGGAGCCGCCCGAGACCCCATTCGACTGCGAGCCATATCCGAGGGTGCTGCCCAAGACGCGCTTGAAGATGTGTCGCAGCGTGGGCAGGTTGGCGGCGACGATGCCGGTGTTGCATTCCACCACTGTCCAGATGGTGATGTCGCGAGAGTCCCACAGCCAGTCGCCCTCCTTGCCGTAGTTGACGAGCGCGCCGATCTTGATGCAGGCGGCCGCGCAGGCGAAGCAGCCGAGCCCGAGAGAGAAGAGGAGCGAGATGCGCGTGCGCCTGTTGACGTTGAGGTTCCAGAGCATGGGGCCGGGGATGAAAACGGCGAAGCACAGGTCTGTCAGGATGTTGAGCGTCACGTTGGTGTAGGAGAGGCCTTTGAGCGTCGATACGGGCCAGCAATTTGGCGTGACGGTTGGGTCCCAAAGGGTGCGAATGTCGGTGCATTGGAAGACCACGGTCTGTTGTGACGAGCGGACACGTCAGTCAAGCCAGGGTCGCGAGGATTCCCCTCGACTGCACTGCCAGAGCGACTCACAAAGAAGCAACCGATGGTGTAGACCGCCATGAACACCATGATGGAGATAATAAGCCGCTTGTAGAAAAGCACGCTCGCGATACGGAGCAACATGGCGCCGACGGCCAGCTTGACGACACAGATGGCGACCAGGTAGATGGGCTGGCTGATGAAGTTCAGCTTGAGGCCCATCGACAAGTCTGATGGCGGTATGTCGCCCATGTGCCTGCCCGCGCCGTGGGTGATCGAACCCCACACAACCCCCTCGCCGACCAAGACCAAAGCCATGGCGAAGGTCATGAAGTAGTCCTGGCCGCCGTAGCGTTCATGTTAGCATTTGCAGTGCTTCCAAGTTCTGACACTGGGTTCACTGCTGTCAGTGCTGTGGAAGTGATAGTCCTTACATCCAGGCCGGCATTGCGAACCACAACAACTCGCACCCACATACGACAGATGTACGTGATCAGAGCCAGCGAAGTGATGGTTAATGTCGCCCCCAGAATCCTCGGGCCGGCATTCTCGGCCGGGTTCGAGGGAAGGGGCGGGCCGCCAGGACTCGACATGGTCTGCGTGCGGGGCAGTGAGCAGTCGACAAGTTCGATGTCAGGAGATCTTGTGGAGAAGGAGATGTGCGAACATCATATGTCAAAAATGCTGGGGGAAATGTTCATGTGTATCCGCCTGGGAAGCGAGAGTCAGCGCCCATCGGGGGCCCAAAAGCTCACACACCACCGCGAAGTTCGAACCCATCGTTTTCGCTGGCAGCTCTGTGGCGATGTCAAAGCACACACGATGAAACTTGGCAAGCACAAGAACTTTGGTAACAGGGGTTTGCAGAGTCTTTGGTAGCGAGACGCCACAGCAAGCTGTTAATTTACTCTGGCTAAGGTACGTTTCTACCATGTACTCAAGGCAAGCGAGTGCGACTTCGAGTGGAGGGGAGATATTTATATTGGCTTGGCCCTGTTGCAGGTCAGCAGGGGTCGTACCCTAGGGTTCCAACGCTCGGTCTCGGATGCACGAACCAAGTAATTATTCCGACTTACACGACATAGTACATGGATGTACGGAGTATTCCGTACGCCGGGTTGCTTTGCCCCTGTGCCTAGAGGCAGCTAGGAGTCGCGGAGGGGTCCCGGCGCACAGACAGCAGCAGCGCGCAGGGGGTTGGTAGCCAGGACCTCATCGGCAGTTGTCTCTGAGCCAGTCCTCGCCGTCGCCTGAAGCCTCAACCATGACTTGATATTGCCGCTCCAATCAGCGACTTGAAGCGGACCGTTTCCCCTTTCCCCCGCCACTAACGATCTGTACGCATCTCGGAAACCATGGGACAACCTCTCGCTTATGCGCCGCACTGACCCAGGGGGCCGGGCCGGCTTCTGCCCACGGCTCATAACTGGGCTTCTTCAACCCTTTCCGCTGTCGCTTCTCCCGTGGTTCTTTTCTTTTCCTGCCGTCCAATACCGTCGCGAGTTGATTCACAAGATGCGCGCAGGACCGCTGATCATCCTCACCCTCCAGGCCGCCTCGTCGACGTTCGGCGCGCCTGCTCCGGCTGACACGGTCCCTTCGGACCCAGAGGACGCCCTGAAGCAGCTGCAGTTGCTTAATGACGCCGCCGCCAAGCAGGCACAGCAGGATGTTAGTAGCAACGTCGCGGCCCGCGCCGCCAAGGGCTGCACGCTGAGCAACCTCAAGGTCCGCAGAGAGTGGTACGTGTTGTATGGAGTATGGAGTGCGTCTCACGGGCCTCACTGCTAACCACCTCTTACAGGGGAACGCTGAGCGCGCAGGAGAAGAAAAACTACATCGGCGCCGTCAAATGTCTGATGTCCAAACCGGCCAAGACTCCATCGTCGCTGGCACCCGGCGTTAAGAACCGCTTCGATGACTTCGTCGCGACTCACATTAATCAGACAATGGAGATCCACTACACGGGCAACTTCCTCTCCTGGCACAGGTATTACACCTGGCTGTATGAGAAGGCTCTTCAGACCGAGTGTTGCTACAATGGCACCCAGCCGGTACGATGAGCATCCAGAGCGCGCCCCAGTGTTTCCGTTTCCTGCGTCTAATTTGCTTTGTGATAGTACTGGAACTGGGGCCTCACTGCCCTGACCGGCCTGGAGACCTCGCCCGTCTTCGATGGCAGCGACACTTCCATGTCGGGCAACGGCGCGGCCATAGCCAACCAGCCTGACATCCTCATCGGGACCGGCAACGGGCTTCCCCCCATTGTGCTGCCTGCCGGGACCGGCGGCGGCTGCGTGACCTCGGGCCCCTTCAAGGACATGTCGGTCAACCTCGGGCCGGTCAACCTCGACCTGCCCGGCGGTGTCGTTGGGTCGAACCCGGCCGGGCCGTTCGCGTACAACCCTCGCTGCCTGAAGCGGGATCTGACCACCAAGATCAACCAGATGTTCGCCAACGCCACTGCCATCGTGTCCAACATTCTGGTCCCGAAGGATATCGACTCCTTCCAGATGCAGATGCAGGGAATCCCAGGGTCGGGAAACATCGGCGTCCACGGTGGTGGCCACTACTCGATGGGAGGCGATCCCGGCCGCGACTTCTTCGTGTCCCCCAGCGATCCGGCCTTCTACTTCCACCACGCCATGATCGACCGCGTCTGGTGGATCTGGCAGCTCCTGTCGGCCAAGGACCGCACCCACGGGCCCACGGCGGTCGCCGGCACCAGGACCTTCATGAACAACCCGCCCAGCGCCAACACCACCATCGACGACCTCATCGACATGGGCTTTTCCGGAGGCCCGGCCCTGAAGATCAGCGATCTGCTGAGCACCACTGCGGGGCCGTTCTGCTACATCTACCTCTGAGGTCCCTTCCCCCATCCCATCCACGCGGGACCGTGGGCGACTCCCTAAGCTGGTGCAATCCTACCACTGCGTTTGCGGGACACTGCCCGTCCATACAATGTAGAGATAGAATATAATGTTTATACCGCTTGGTCCATGTCACTCTCCCCACCTTCCTCTGTCGAACGCGGCCCAAACGGCCCATGCCAGTCGTAGTCCTCCCCTACCTCGGCTTCCGTCCACACGGTGTGATCGTCAATCGAGGCCGTCTGAAGCAGTGCCATGTGATCGCCCACGTAGTCTGCCCTGTCCCGCCGCCAGCGTACCGTCTTCCCGTACGCGTCGTACCAGACAGTGAGCATCTCCCGATCTTCATGGGACACAGCCGATTCATCCCCGTCCTCGCCGAGCGTCTCCTCGTCCATGATGTAGAGGACACCTACCTTGGACGCCAGATGGTAGTGGTTGAACCGATCGCTCAGAAGCAGCTCGTCCAGGGCTTCTGGGTCGTACCCCTCAGCCTCCTGGGCTTCGGCGAACGCGGCGGCCCGTTCCCCCTCGTAGTCATAGCCGGGATTGGGCTCTAATAGCTGCGGCATGAGACTGAAGAGGCGCTGCCAGTCCTCACCGTAGCTGTACCGCGCGGCATCGGACAAGAAGCGTTGATGGTAGGGCCCTCCCGATTCATTGCAGATTCGTGCGACGGCCTCCAACGCGTCGTCGCTGCCGGGGCCGTAGTAGGTCCGTAGCAAGAGGAACTCTCCGTCAATGTTGCGCTCTGCGTAGGGCCGTGCGAGGGCAAGGATATCTTGCTCGGCCTGCGACAGGGACCCAGACCGAAGGACGCGTCGGTCCTCCACCTGCTGGGTGTAGACCTATGGGTAGAGCCTCATTAGCGCACGTCTACTCCGATCTACACAGGTAAGGTATCTACCGTACCTGCCTCTCAGGCAAGGGCAGCGCGAGAAAGCGCGCAAAAATCTGCCTCATCTGCTCGTCTGGAGATAGCGCCGAGTCTGCGTCCCATTTTTCCTTTACACGTAGGCGCATGTTGTCAGTCAACTGGGTAATGGCACTCGGTCTACCTGTTGGTTTCCAGCGAGAGGGGCTAGCAACAACTCACAAATAGGAAGAGGTCGCAACCACGGACGCGCAATCGGGAGAGATCTTCTTGTGCCGTCTGGGCCATGGTCATGATCCTACATCAATCTTAATCTCGCCGGGTCAGGGCAAGGGCTGGTGGGCTGGTGAGCGAGTGGGTGGGAACCGGGATAGAAGTGTGATGGGTTTGATGAGATGAAGGGGAGAGCGAGGGATCAACTTGGAAATGGCGGGATGGAACGACTTTCTGTTCTTGAGCGGGAGTTGGAACCACGGACGCCGCGGCTTTCTCCCGCTTGATATTCCCGTAGGGGCAGGACGGCACAGCCAATCAATAGCTAGCGTGCTTACCACGTCCTTCAGCGCGACCTCGTCTTGTGTGTTAGTAAGGGCCAGAAAAGACTAGAAGTGAGACGGAGGAAGGCTGCTCACCTTGTAATAGGCTTCCATCATGTCATCACCATTAAGCAAGAGAAGGTGTCAAAACAGGGAGCTGATATGCCGCGGGTTCTTGAATAAGATGCTACCGGGTCCTTAACCTTCGACAGGAGAAGAGGACGGGTACTTTTCAATTATATGACAACCCTCAGATCTCAACACCAAATCACAAGCCGACCAGCCCAAGATCCAGCAGCGGATGGCGCCCCTGATAGTGCCTTCTACAGTTATCCTGCCTGCTGAACGGCTTGCCCTGCCTCCTGCACCCCACTACGGTGCACTCCCAGATTTCTCCTCCCCTGTCGAGCCCGTGGACGTCCTTCTGGTGTCGCTTGAGATCACGGGAGGTTGCAAATCCCTTTGGCGGGGAGCAAAGGTCGCAGGGATGGGGCTTGGAGTGGCACCGGGCGTGTTTTCTGTTCACCCACGTCGGTCAGGCTCAGGGGTCGTGTGTCAGTGGCTGGATGTTAAAACGTACGTCAGGTCACATCTCCTCGGGAAGTGCTTGCCGCAGGTTTTGCAGGGATATGGCGGCCGTTGTTTAGGGCTTGGAGTGCTGCTGGGGTGGGTTGGTGGTGAATTATCGGAGCTGTAGGCTTCGCTGGAAGAGCTGGCGGGCGAGCCGTTTTGGTGTTCGGCAAACAAGGATTGTTGTGTGACGCGTGTGTTTGTTGAGTTGATCTGGGTGAGAATGAACGACGGCGACGGAGCAGGAAGGGGCTCGATTTGGCGTCCTCTCTCTGGCGCAAAAAAAGAATCAAGATGCAGGTCCTGAAACGAATCAAGATCCCGCTGATGAAATGAATCCGAGCAAGGCTCAATAAATGAGGGAAAACGAGAAAATACACTGTCTGATCCAAGCCCGCAACTGGAAAAGGAGGCAGGGTTCTGCTCGCACGCCCGAAATGTTTGGTTATGTTCGGTGGTGGTTTGGTTGGGTTGGGTGGGCGTAGGATCCAAACGATCTGTCGACTTTTGGCTGCCGGTGGCTAGGAAGGAGAGACAATGATTAGGGTTTTCGCAAAGCGAAGTATTGGTAGTGAAAAGACAGAAATCACAAAGATCACTCAAGATCAAGCAAAAAGGGCAGGTCCCCTAACTGGAAGCAGGAGACCCGGCCCCTGAGAAGGGACAAGGAGTGGAGGGGAGGAAGGCGTCGTCCTCCAGTGATTGGAGCGAAGTGACCGAACAGGTCGTGGCCTGAGGAACAAAGAAGAAAGAACTTTGAGAATTGAAAAAGTTACCGCAGTCTTATTTATGTCCTAGTTCCTGGTAGCAGGAATGTCCATATAAACGAGCGAGACAGCAGAATAATCATCACAGATAAAGTAAACTGACTGCACACCTTCATCCCATCCCTCAACCACACCCAGCGACACAACCACAGCTCTTACACCTACCTTACCCAAGCCACCATGGGCATCACCAACATCCGTGGCCCATCCGACTTGATCGGCCGCGCCAATTTCATGCCGTGCCAGATGCCAGATTTCGATCGCCGCCTCATCCTCGACGGCTCCCCCGACACCGACCTCGATTTGGCTCGCTACACCTCCCGGTTGTCGCGCGGATTGAGCGACCAGTGGGTCACATTCGACCCCAACGGAAACATCGACAGCCAGAGGGGCAACGTGTCTCCTTGCCCCAATCCCCGAATCCACATATCCGAGCAGCTGCGCTCCTGTCACCACAAAAGACAGGACCTCGGAGAGTTGGGGTCTGAAGTTGTGTGTTTCTTGGTGGTAGAGGGTATCCAAGGCGCTCGCTCCCAGAAATTGGCCGTCAGGGCCAGTGTCGAGCAGATCGCCCAGCTGGCCTTCTTTGAGGCGGCGAATGGGTTCAATGTGGTGTTCGGGGGTTTGCTGCTGAAGAGACAGCTGGCTGTGTTGGGGAATGGGGACTCAAAGTTGTCGTTTGTTCGCGTAAAGAACCTCGGCGAGTTGGTGGAGAAGGATGGTGAAGCTGTGGGGGGCCCGGTCTGGGTGTGCTACTGAGCTTCTTCCACGCCTATGGCTCAGCAGCCTCAGCTAACTCTCGGTTAGACTCTCAGAATAGCAAGAGAGTGTTGTAATACCTTTTCTCGTTGCACACAAGAGGCGATGCAGTGCAGGGAACGCAACTTCTCTCCCGCACAACTGTTAGTCGAGGGCTTCTAGTTCGCCTTGCCGCAGCCGCCGTTGCCGGGGATGGTAAGGAGTCAGGATCGAGATCATGGTTCGCCAAACAGATGAGGACCGAGAGTTCGAGAGACTTTTGATGCATGTGACCGAGTACTTCTCCCCGGGCTTTGATCCGAGGAGCTCGATTGTCCAGCCGGCTCGGAGGTCAATGAGCGGGTGTGAAGCAGCGACATTGACCCCCTGGTTCCGAACGGCCGATAGCGTGCGGATGTTGAACTGGTATGGTATGTTGGGCTGGTACGGCATGTTGCCTGGGTATGTAAGACGTTGTTTGCAAATCATATGTAGTCGCAGCTTTCCGGATCGGGCTTTCCCCTGACATTCTCGTCCGAGCTTGACTTGGGGAAAGCATTCTCAATGTCGCAACCAGCCACGTCCTGCCCCAAACCCCCAGCGCAACATCCTCCGCGCCCAATCCCGCCCTCAGGCAGAAGGGGAACGACAAGCTGAGAACACCCCTGCGACTCTGAGCGGGCGACTAGGAGGGCGGCGGCTGGAGTTGGTGTTGGCCGTGTCTTGTCGCCCGCAGCTCACCCTGGCTCACCCGGCCCGCTTAGAGCGGCCGGAGCCAGGCGCATGGCTCAGCCACCAATGGGGGTGAACCCGGTGAGATGGGTGAGCACCCGCTGCGGTTGCCTCGCGTGACCCGCTCGGACAGGGGTAAAAGCAATGGAAATGCTGCGGGCTGGCCCGAGCAATCCCACCACGGCCATTATCAACACAGCCCGCAGACGAATTGCATCACTTCTTTTCCTTCCCCACGGGCATCACAAAACTTACAGTCTGTGATACGATGGCGGGTATGTGTGCATTCCAAGACGAGGAACTGCACCCCATCGCAGATTGTCAGGAACCTTGTGCTGTGTCCCTGCTGCTTCCGAACGCCCAGTGTCATCGGCCGCACTCGCCCCCTTGCCAAGCTCGGGTGATGGCGCCAACTGCATGAACCACGCAAGATGCACACCACAGCCAACCGGAATGAGACAGTCCCTCCGGTCTCGTCTGTTTTAATTGTGTGAAGGGTCTCAAGATCTGTTACTACTAGGCCCAGAAATACTTAGTACTAAACTCAAAGCCCGGCCTCTTTAATTTCGCTAATTAGGTGCATACGCATGGCGGGTGAAAGTGAAACCAACATGAGTTGATAGCCGCACTTCCAGCGTTTGGGTCAGGGCCCTCTCTGTTGTTTCGTGTGGCACAGCTGCGCCGGTTCAAACGTCTATGGTGGCAGGGCTTGCCTCTTGCGGACATAGAACCAACGCTGGACGCAGGTTGTGCATACTCGCTTGCAGGTTGTGTGGCGGCGGACCAGGCTGAGAGGAAGGAGGCCACCGAAGCTACCTCAGGTAGGTACTTGAATCTTATAACACGAAGGGCACAGCTCCTCTCTACTGCACCATCTATTCCTCACTGGCAGAGCCATCTTTCTGCGCATGAGTTTACACCTATTTTGACTCCTTGAGCCCTCAAAATGCCAAACACCAGCAGGCCGCACACGCCAACCTTTCGCTTCGGTGATGCCGCACATCACGCCTTCGCCTTCGCAGATGGCTGGGTTGAGCCATCATCATCCCCGCTTGGAATGGCCGAGCTTCGGGATGCCCTGCCAGCGACCGGACCACGTCCGTCACCCTCTGCTTCAAGAACTCCAACTCCTGGTCCCAACCTTCTCCTGTCTGCCCAATACAACGAAGTAGACGCCTAGCAAAACTCACTGGCCGAACACAACTCCCTCGCACTCTATACATTTGGCCAAGGACGACCCGGCGAGTTTTCCCTCCGTCTTCTCCACCACGCCGGGTCTCGCGATCCATCGCCACAGCCACAGCCACGGCCACCCGGATCCGGAGACGGCCGAGACGGTCGAGACGGTCGAGACGGCTGGCTTGCCGTCGGACCGGCCCAACCCCTACTACTGCTAGCCCCTCCATCCGAGCCAAGCGAACAACCTCTCGAAAGCCTAGCCCTGGTCCCAGCCCACGCCCGCTCCTGGAGTCGCACTTCGGATGTTTCCATCTTGTCCGACGTGGGGGAAGGGGGGCCAGGCTCTGCCACGCCATATGACGTCGGCGACGAGAGCGCCCCAGCCCATCGGTTTTTCACGGCCGAGTTCCAATCGACTCTCCAGGTGGGGGCGGAGATTGCGCGAAACACGTTGGCCGAGGTGGAGAAGTTGGGTAGGCTTGTGCAGGGTGGTAGGGACCTGGAGAAGCTTCTTCATGATGCGACGAAGCTGTGTACGTTTCGGGGGTCGGATACGAAAACTATCGCCGTGCTGGGGGATTCGGGCGAAGGTAGGTTGATTACCTGAATAAACCCTCCTCTCCTCTCCGGGTTTTACTCGAACATATGCAAACATCACGTTCGGCAGGAAAGAGCAGCTTGATTAACTCTCTCCTTCATTTCCCCGGGATCGCCAAAACGGTATGTCCTAGATTTTCTCCTTCCCCAGGGTAAGCTTCTCTGGTTTGGCCCCCTTCTAACAACCACCCCAGGGCGACATCGGCTCGGCGTGCACTTCGGTCGTCACTGAGTACCGGCAACGCACGCGCGAGCACACTGCCCCCATCACCATTGAAGTCGAGTACTTGGCCGGGTCGGAAATCGAGGAAGTCGTCACAGAACTCCTATGGAGCTACCGGCAGCTGTACCTCCCGGGTGTCGAGGGTGAAGGCACCCCGGCCGCAGACTACGATCGGTGCCAGCGAGAGTCGGCGCAGGCTTGGTCGGCCTTGGAGGCCGCGTTCAGCCATAAGCAGGGCTTCACGGAAGCCATGTTCCGGGACATGTCAGAGGGCGCCTTGGAGCGGCTCACGGCGCAGTTGGTTGGATGGTCGCGGGAGATCCGGTGGCCCGCAGGGGCTGGCGACGGGCTTTGGCGGTCAGTGGCTGATACGGCTCAGGAATGCGTCGAGAAAACGGCTCTCTTCATGCAGGACCAGTACTGGCCGTTTACCAAGATCATCCGGGTCTACCTCAGCGCGCAGGTCCTCAAGACAGGCATTGTTCTTGCGGACCTACCTGGTAAGAACGACGCTGCCCCCTGTCTTTGGGAGACATTGCATTGGTGATCAACTCGGCTCTAACGTGGTCTCAGGCCTGCAGGACACGAACCTCGCCAGGGTGCGCGCAACACACAACTACCTGCTGAAGTGCCACCACATCTTCATTGTGGCCAACATCACCCGAGCGATTACGGACCGATCGCTACAGTCGTCACTCTTTTCGGCCCTTTCGCGCCACGTGCCGTTGGAGTGGGAGCAATCGGCAGCCCAGAGCTTGAAGGTCGCCGTCGTGTGCACCAAGACCGAGGTACATACCTTGTCTCTTGCCCCTGCTTAGGCCCTTGGAGACAGCGCTGACTTGGGTTGTGATTTTGAAGGGGATCGATATGCAAGCCGCAAGACGGGAGTTCTGCGGGCCTGGCAAGCCAATCCGCACGTCCGTCATCAACGGCCTCGACGCGCAAATAGAGGACGCGAGAGCCAGGGGCAACGCCACGGCAAAGAAAGCCTTGAAGCAACGGTGCGGTTGAGTCACAAACCTGAATTGATTTCTCTCCTCCCTCCAGTACTAACCTCGGCACGTCATGCCGCCGGCTAGGCGCGAACTCCTCTTCGTCATGGCCCGCAACGCCCACGTCACATTGGGCCTTCAGTCTGCCTATGCTGCCAGAGCACCAGCCGGACGTCTAGACGTGTTCTGTGTTTCGAATAAATGGTATAACAAGTTCAGCCGCAAGGGAAATGCCGAGCTGGTTCAGGCCAGCGGCATCCCGGCGCTACGGCAGTTCTGTTATAGCATCACGGCAGACGCACAGCTGCGCGAGGCGAGACACTTCTTGCAAGCGAGCTTATTTACCTTGGTCAATTCGGTAGAGTTGTGGGTTGGGGGGCGCTTGGAGAGAAGTCGGCCGCAGAGGAACGGCGTTGACCAAGGCCATCAGGCGGCTTTGAGAGTCCACGAGGGGATGGTAACGACTCCTTTATCCGCTTGCTCCTGACTACCTATCCTGTTTCCCTTTGCGTTACCTCATCTATCCTCTGTTGCAGCATCGAATAACTCTCAACTAGATGAACGTGTTTGCCGTGGCAATCGACACGCTGGTTGCCAACTTTCATTCATGCTTTATGCAGCAGGTTCTCAACATGATAGGTATGCATGCCGCATTATGCAGCGGGAGGGCAAGGAACATCTGCTAAATAGCTCGCAAGCCAACCGACACCCAGCCTGGAAACGAACAGCGTGTACGGAAGCCGAGTCCTGGAGGGAGGTACGAAGATCCCCAGCCCTAATAAACGTATAAGGAGGGCAGGATACACTGACAAGGGCACAGTGGCACTGGAGTATGAATTTAGTTTCCCCCTCCCCCATGTTTTTTATTCGATTTTTGAACGCTAATGCCCTGACGCACAGCACAATACGATGCGTGGTGTCGGAACAATGGCCACTACAATACAAGAAGGCGTGGAAACATCGACTGGAATGCCAGGATGATTTGGATGTTGCGTGCCGAACTCGATCCCCAGTGGGATATTCTTCAAGATGAGATTCGCGACGTCTTTCACCAACTACTGACCACCGTTTCCGAGCAATTCGGGACACTCCAAGCGGCTATCTCGGCCATCTCTACACCGAGCGAGTTCCGCACACAGCTCTCAGCCGCCATTGGCCCCAGGACCGAGACCTGCCAATACCGCCTTACTCTGGTCCGCGAGGGACTCGCGCGTGACGTCAAGTAAGTCCTCCCAACGACTGGGCACCCAACACGCGAATTTGGCCGTGACTCACCCGCGCTCCTTGCTCAGCCTTCTCCGCCGCTATGCATGCGAGTCAAGCCCCGGTTCCTACATCCTGGATGCCATGATTCCCACCTACAGAGTTGCCAGCAACCACTTCGGTCAGTGCCGGGCTCATGCCGCGCTCGAGGAATGCTCAAGGCTGACGCAGAGCTAGGAACTTGCAAGCACATGAAACAGAAATCCATCGTGGAGAGTCGCGTGACAGACGGCGTGCTATTCCCCGGCGTCTCCATAGCTCTTCAAGACCGTATCAATGCGCTTTTGGAAGAGACGAAGGCAAAGTGTACAGCCATCCTGGCGCAAGCCGTGGGGGACGTCAGGACTGATCTTCGATCTGTGCTGGTTCGCTACGCCGTCGAGACTCGGCAAAACGATGCTGAGCTTGCAGCAAGCAGGGATGGAATGCTGGGCGAGATCTTGGAGAGGTTGAAGATTCTAAAAGCCCGGGCGGAGGATGTATCGAGAACAGCTGCTCCGTGAAGAGCACTTGGTACTTACTTGACGTACTATGTAGCACTACTTTCAGGTTGTGCGAGAACGGTTCACTCGCAAAGACGACAGGAAATGCCACAACCTGCCAGACACCGTTATGAGGACTGGGCTGGCCTCGCGAGTTTGCTCTATAACACTGGCGGTCAGGTTCGCGGCTACGTCTGTTCGATGAGCTCGTCGGTCTGCGCGGAACTGGAGAGTAACTGTGGGTTGCGGAGGGTCGTCGGTCCCCAAGAGCAGTCCCACTTATGTAGATACGGGGCCACGTCTCTTCTTACCATTCATGGTCGTATGTCAAAAGTATGCCGAAAGTGGAAGCCCTGGAGCCCAGAAATGGGATGCAAGAGCCCGGAAAATGGGATCCACTGAGGCCTCGGCGACCCTCGGCCAACGCCAGCGCCAAGACAGAGCCGGGCGGAGCCGCACCACGACGGCCGCATGGCAACCCCTGAACGTCACCCGGCCGACGCCCCCTACCAAGATTCCATCACACTTACCCCTTTTTCACCTAGCAACTCCATCTGGCCAGAGAAGGGCCATCGCGACGCGATGGCCATTTTCCCGCTTTTCCTTTCCTTTCCTCAAGCTTAGTTATAGTCGTAGAGTCGTCATCGCATAGTTGGAATATACTCCTGAGACCGTTACATTTTTTTTTCTTTGGCCGTAATTAGGGGGGAGGGTACTGTCGACCTCCATTATCCGGGTCTGAACCAGGCCGAAAACCGGGTTGGAACCGGGCTGCGGGGATATTCCTTAGGCGAGGTGGGTCCGCAGGACGACTGGGACAGTGGCGTTGAGATGGGGGGGGGGGGGGGGGGGGTGTGGCGATGATGGCGTTTTTGGGGGGAGGGGTTGGCTAAACGACAATGCCGGTTATAGAGGGGGGTCGTGAGCGCCGCCCCCCCCCCCCCCCCGGGGGCGATGCTGGCGTTGATGGAGGGAGGGGTTGGCGAAACGACGATGCAGGTGATAGAGGGAGGTCGTGAGAGCCCCCGTGGGAGCTCTGAACTGCGGCCTCTCTATGTGACTGCGTAACGGCTCGAGGATGGGTGCGATGGGGTGTCGTTGAAGAGTGCATTTCGAGAGCTTTCTAACGGTGGTAGTTTCGAGAGTTTTGGCGAGGATCCCGAGCAAGGGCCCGAGAGCGAAAGACTTCCCGTTTTCTTTGCGTACACTGCGGTCAAGCGGCCTCAGATCAATCTTCCTATTGCGTGGGCCTGTGAGTCCCTGCACTCCAGCCTGCCCCCGCCTTGCGTAGTTTTCCCACACATCTGGGTTTTCCCACACATCTGGGTTTTCCCCCCGTTTCCCCTTTTCCACAGAGCAATTAGACACATCACATCACCAGTTTGCCCGTCTCACGCAACTCTTCCTGACGGGTCTGTCAATTCAACACAACACCGCCGGCGTCAACTCCTCGTCTGAATGATTCATACCTTCTACCGTGATATTTCAGGCCAACCTGCGTTGAAATCTCCCTTCAATTCTATTGAACCAAGAAATACCGATCTCGCGAATAGTTATGTCTCTGAAAGTCGCAATTATCGGTGCAGGGCTCATCGGCCCACGCCACGCTCAGTCGGTCATCTCCAACCCGTCTACCGAACTAGTTGCTCTGGTCGACCCGGCACCGACGGGCCAAGCCACAGCCTCCGAGCTGAAAACCAACTTCTATGCCTCCGTGGAAGCGCTGTTGGCATCTCCACACAAACCTGATGCTGCAATTGTGTGCACGCCGAACCATACCCACGTCCCGGTTGGGAAGGAACTGCTCGCAGGCGGTGTCCATGTACTCCTGGAGAAACCCGTGAGCGACACGCTCGAGACAGGCCGGTCTCTTCTGGAGTTCGCGAGAGCACCGGAGCGTGCCCATCTCAAGCTTCTCGTCGGTCACCACCGCCGCTTCAACCCCTACGTGCGGGCCACCAAGTCTGTCTTGGAAGCAGGGTCGCTGGGGCGCCCGATCGCGGTGAACGGACTCTGGGTGCTGTACAAACCAGACACATACTTCGCCCCTCCGACCGACTGGCGTGCATCCGGGGCGCGCGGTGGCGGCGTCATCCCCATCAACCTCGTGCACGACATCGACCTGATGCACCACCTCTTCGGCCCGATTGTCCGTGTGCAGGCCGAGAAGACCCTGCCACAACGCCCCAGCCCGCCCCACGATGCAGATGAGGGCGCCGCCCTTACCCTGCGCTTCGCCTCAGGCGTCGTGGGCACGTTCCTTGTCTGCGACGCGGCGCCGTCGCCTCATAACTTCGAAAGCGGCACGGGCGAGAACCCGATGATTCCGCACCGCCGCGAGGGATCGGACTTCTACCGCATCTTTGGGTCCGATGCCTCGCTGAGCGTGCCGGATCTGACGCGCTGGAGCTATGATGGCCAGCCGGAGAAGAGCTGGTCCAATCCGCTGACTGTAGAGAAGATCCCTCTCCCGGACGAGTCGGCTCCCTTCGATCTCCAATTGGAGCACTTTGTGGATGTTATTCACGGGGACGCGAACCCCAGCTGCTCAGCAGAGGAGGGGCTGCGGGCTTTGATTGTCTGCAAGGCTGTGCAGACGGCGATGCAGACGGGCCAGCCCGTGGATATCCCTGTGGACCCCTTGGCGCAATGATTTTCCTGTGTCTACACAAGATTCTGAATGATATTTAGCGAAATGACAACGGATTTGTCACAAAGACGGACTCTCTGGTAGCTGGCAGGCACCTGCTAGGCGTTCTATAGCTGTAACGGGCTGAGCCCTGCAGAGGCCTCGGCCACCCTCGGTCGACGACAGCGCGGTGATCGCACAGCGGTCGCGTGGCGACCGCACGGCAATTCCCGACTGGTCATTTTCCATGTTTTCCTTTCCTTTCCTTAAGCTTAGTTGTTCTCGTAGAGTCGTCATCAGATAGTTGCAATACACGTCTGAGACTAACTTATTACATTACAACTAAGCTTCCTTCTCCTGTTGCCAATTTGTTACGTGTTGCGTCCGCAGTCTCCAATGATTGGTGCCTGAGGACAGAAAGGCCGTAACTGTAGTGAAGCTCGATACTCTGATGTCACGGTAGGTGTCTCAAAGTATATGGTAAAGAAGCTTGCTGATACCAAGATGCTGTCCTGTCACGGCGGCTAATGGCACATCCAGCCGCGAGATGAGTGGCCCCGGGCACAAGCCGTGACTGGTCATGTATGTAGGGTTAGGGTTGCAGCCCGCTGCAGGGGCATATCCCCTGCAGCCGCATGCCTCTTGGTTGCCTTCCTCGCGCAACCACAAACATCATACACCCACCACAAGGCTGCCGACCACTACGCCCGTAATACACTGCCCTCTGCCCGAATCAGGCGTACGGCTTGCCCGCACCACCTCGCAAGGCAGACTCGTCAGTTTCAGTTACCCAAGGCTCCTCGGTAAGTTCAGTAAGTCAAGTGAGCAAAATCACAGGCATGGTTTGGCTTGGCTTGGCAAGGCTTGGCAAGGCTTGGCTTGGATCGATACAGCAGACGAAGAGGCTGTACGATCCAGCTTCAGAAGATACGCTACAGCCCTTGATGATGATAATCTTACTCCGATTGACCTATCAGGTATGCCGGTCCTTCTTCAAATTATTTGTACAGGAAAACCGTGCCCCGGCGGGCCGGATGAAAAACCTCCACTTGTCTCTTCGCTTCTGACCTTCCCTCTGAATCCTCCAATTACAGATGCCGCCTCCTCATCATTCCCCCAGTCTCTCCATCCAAGCCCAGGGGTCCAACACACGCTCACCCACCTCATTCCCTCTCGCCCTCCAACACCGCCCGGATCATAGCCTGCCCGACCTCCACGGCCCCCTGAAACCTCGGCTCAAAGAACCGCTGCGTGACGGCAAACCGCTCGCGCCACGTCTCGAACTGCCTCAGCGCGACGCACTCGGCCCACCCCGACGCCGCAATCGTGAACTGCAGGTCGTCGCGGCGGAACGTATTGTCCTCGATCCCCACGCGCAGGCACTCGTCCAGCAACCCCGGCGTGCGGAACAGGTGCTCCGTAACGCCCAGCCACAGGCGGAACAGCGGCGTCGAGCAGATCATGTGGTCGTAGGGCACGATGCCCAGCGCGCTCCAGCAGTCGACCATGGCCAGCAGGGAGAGGTGGTTGTTGGGAAGCGGGGGGGCGGTGCTGTTGGTTGGGTTGAGGCTGAAGCGGTCGACGACGCCGTCCGGCAGGAGGGGTTTGTCGCCCCACTTGGGGCTGTGCTCCTTGCCAAAGACCTTGTCGCGGGCGGCGTAGACGCGGTCGCGGAGCTCGTCGCGGCGGCCCTCGAGCATGAGGTAGAAGAGCTCTGTTGTGGATTTGGAGAACTGGTTGATCTGCTTGTGCGCTTCCGGGTTGAGGATGGCCAGGCCGGCGTAGACGTGCCACTTTTGCGCGTAGATGCGCAGCATCAGGTTGATCTTGACGTTCTCGATCCCGCCCACGTACCGCGTGCCTTCCCAGGGAAACTGCGCGTTGGCGTGCCAGGCCTTGCCCATCGAGAGGAAGGCCGCGTGCGTGACGGCCTGCGTGTCGGCCGTGATGCGGTCGTGTTCCTTGGCCGTGAGGTAGACGTGCTTGGAGCCGAGGCAGCGGAGGACGGTTTCGACTTTGGCGAAGGACTCGTCCGAGGCGCGGTGCTTGATGAGCACCAGCGGCTGGTCGTGGGGGTCGACGTTCGGGCCGTGGAGAGAGTGGCATGAGACGATGTCGACGTCGCTCGGGAGATACTCCTCGAAGGCCTTGATCTCCGGGTCTTTACACGACGTTTGGCCACCGACGATGGCGCCGAGGCGGGTTGCTGGAGACGGGGGTTATGCAACGGTAAGAACTCTGGTCATATGGGAGTAAAAGCAGGTTCGGCATCATTGGATTGGCACACACAAGGACCATACTGGGCGACAACACGACCTATGGCCGCCGCCTCAACACTGTAGATGATGTAGTTGCTGGCGCGAGACACGAGGTGACCGTTGCGGAGAATTTGTACATTCTTCTATAGACAAAGGGATCTCAGCACTGGTCCGCAGCGGGAGATCAGGTGAGATGCACGGCCGTACATGGTTGGCAAACTCCTTGACCAGCTCATCGTACTTGTCATCTCTGTCGCAGGCCATGATCCTGCACCCCACCACCGATTAGCCTCTTACGTGTATCGAGTCATCAAGCAGATCTGTAATCCCGAGTCAGCAGAGGTTCATGCCATGATCGATGCTGAAGATATTGTGTGGGATGGGTAAAGAGGTTCAGACAAAAAAATTTAGGTAGCTGAGAATTTTCATCATGGAAAGCCCGCAGCAGTGACCGGGGCCAGAAAGGCTGACCGGCCGTGCCACGGACGATACTCTAGCCAAATGCACTCAAGTCATCATTCGAGGGGGGTGTTGTGTTGATGGTGAAGGCCGAAATGGGAGGGCAAAGAAGAGAGACTTACCATGATCAAGAGCTGACGGTGGGTTGGGTTAACAACGACCACCGCCAGCGCGCCAGGCATCGAGCCTGGTTTGACGCAACCCGATAACTGGCTGAACCAGAGAGATTGCGATTACCTCCATCCGGCACTGCTCAACCTCCGGGCGTACATCTTGCCCATGTCGCCCATGCCGATGAGGCCGATGGTGAAGTCCTCGGCACCCGGGAACGGCGCCATTGTGGAAGCCATTTTCTCTTTCGAGCAACTGGCTGGCTGACTTGACTGACTGATTGACTGATGAATGCGAAGCAAGTTTCTCGTTGCCAGATCACATCGTCAATTTGTCGCCCACAGCTTCCCCCGACGTTTTCAGGTTGAGGGTTGGTTTGAGATGCAGAAGCCAAACGAAGAAAAATTTCAGTCGCGGTCGGGAATTTATGCAGCCAAAAAGTCGGTGGGTCAGGCTGGCAGCCGCCCCACTCCCCCAATCAGCAGCCACAGTGTCACACAGTGTGTCTAACACATGGAACTGCATTCACTTCACACACTCCCCACAAGAACACGCCCGCAGTGCAAAGCACAACTCCAAGTCATCCAGAGCCATATAATCCCCTCCCTACATAACAGTACATATCATGTACCTCCAAGCCCTCGGCTCCAACGGCTCAGGCCAACTGGGCCTAGGCCACAAAGACGACGTCTCAGCCCCCAAACCCGTCATCCTCCCCACCTCTCTCACCACCGCTGACACCACAAACACCACCCAACCAACAATCCAACGCATCGTAGCCGGAGGCAACCACACCCTACTCCTCCTCTCGACAGGCGACCTCCTCTGGAGCGGGGACCACACCAGCGGCGCATGCGGCCGCGTCACCACCACCACCGCAGCTCCCGAACTCGCACCCACCTTCCGCCCCGTAGCTCTTCACTCCCTCCCACAAGGAACCAAGCCGCGCCTCATAGCCGCAGCCTGGACAGCCAGCATACTCGTCATCTCTCCACCCCCATTCCCACCCCGACCCCCAAACAACAACTCCACACCCACACCCCCAACCGCCGACAGGGTATATTCCTTCGGCACAGCCACCAAAGGCGAACTCGGCCTCGGAGCCAGCACAACCACCGCTCCAGACCCAACCCCAATCCCCAACTTCCCGCCCGCCGGAGCGCAGATCGTCGACATCGCCGCGTGCATGGGACACGTTGTTGCGGTGCTGAGCAACGGGGAAGCGTGGGGATGGGGCAACGGGCGGAAGGGACAGCTCGGGGAGCCGGCCGCGGGCGCGGTGTGCTCGCCGCGGCGGATTGAAGGGGTTGGGTTCCGGGTTGCCAGGGCTGTTTGCGGGAGGGAGTTTACCTGCCTTTTTGGGCCGTCCGAGACGGGAGAGCTGGTTGTGTTGGGGTCGGATAAGTGGGGGGTGCGGGCACAGGCTCCTGAGAGGGTTGGCGGGTGGAAGGAGGTTGGTGCTGGGTGGGGGAGTGTGTTTGTGTTGAAGGATGATGGGACGCTGCTTAGTTGGGGTAGGGATGATCATGGACAGCTGGCACGCGGGGACATTGGGCGTGTCAGGCATATCGCTGTTGGGAGCGAGCATACGCTGGCGTTAACTGAAGCTGGCGACCTGATGGTTTGGGGCTGGGGCGAACATGGAAATTGCGGACCGATTCGCGACAATACCGGGGAGAAGGGGCGACGGAATCGCATCGCCTCGAATGAGGATGGAAACGAAATCACCATGATCGGTGCCGGCTGTGCAACGAGTTGGATTGCAACTAGGAACCCAACATAGACCTCACTGGCGAGGATTGTATGGCAATGCATCCCGCGACACCAGTGCCAGAAGTGCGTGGTAGTGGACAATACCGCACTCGCCGCGGCACCAATATTCCCTGGTCAAGGAGAAAACAAACCGAAACGACGGACCTACATCCAGTCAGCCATACAATGTCTCAACAACCACCCATGGATGACAATACGTACATCAGACAGCCGTTGAGTTGGCTCAAGCCCCGAGACAAGGCGCTCGGGAGGCGCCTCTTGTGCCTCGGCTTGTTTGGATAGATAACTCCCAATGCGCAGGGACGATGGGTTCTATCCCTCTCGGTTAGCAAGCTGGCCGGGTAGGGGTCGTGCAGGAACAGTACCGGCTCGTTGGTCGCATTCCACTCCAGCCTACCGCCCTCCTCCTCCTCTTCCTCGTCGGGGTTGACAGGCTCCCACTGCTCATCGTCCTCGGCCTGGTCTACAAACAGCGAGTCCGATCGAGCTGTGGTGGGAGGTGGCATCGGTGATGGTCGGATCTCAAAGGCGGGCTGGCGAGGGCGGTTGGGCGACTTTAGCTGGGCCATTCTAGACGATGCAGCGCCTGCTGGGGCTTGTTGATTCTCATTTACGACAGAGCTCCCTCGGTGCGATGCGGAATCGAGCTGTGCTGCTGCCGCCTTTGCCGCATTCGCTCGTGGGGTCTTGTGCTTTTGCGTCAGAGCATCCTTCTCGCCAACCGTCATGAGTATGAACTCGCATAGGACGCCGTCCGTGTTGTAAGAGAGCTTCATGGGACGGCCGGGGTTTGAGTAGTTACTTGTTAGTGCTCCGCTGGTCATTTGGGCATGCTGGAGAATGGCGCGGAAGTCTTTGACGCTGATGATGATGTGGAGCTTGTCCTGGACATCAACATCATCAAATTCGTCCATCTCAACCGCAATGTTAGTGTGGAGGGGCTTTTTGAGTACAGCTGGTGTTGGTCAGCGGTCGGCTCTGTGAAGCTGGAGCAGGGATGCTACAGTACCTTCGTTGCTGACAGCGCCGCGCTTCTGCACCTTCTCCGTAAAGCATGTAAAGTTCACGACCCGAGCTCCATCGTCGGTGTTGATGTCGAGAAGCTCTATGCCGGGGCCGAAGTGGTCCATCAACTGCCTCAATGTTCGGGAAGAGATGACCCAGCGATTCCCCGCTTCGTCTGTGTTGAACCTGGCATGGCTAGGAGCTTTCACCTCGTACGGCAGGGAATGCGAGGCCGTGATGCCTGCGTATAGTTGTGAGTAGCGGGCCCAAGAAACTGGTTGGAAAGCAGCTTACCATTTCGGAACGACACCCTGGCGACGAGGCGGCTCTTCTTGCCCACTCCATCGTCAATTGCTACATCACAACGGTCTATCGAGGCGTCTCTTTCCCTTGACTGTTCACCGCTCCCTTGCCGTGCTCTGAAGATAGTGAGGAGGGACTGCAGCCTGCGTCAGAGATAGTGTCAAAAACGGACAGGCAGCAGACACATACCCGGATGTAGAGCTGGCAGAAAAAGCGGTCGCGGTATTGGGGGGTGCCCTCAAAGCTGTATCGCGAGAAAAACCTGTTGGCGGCAAAGGAGAAACAGACATATGCTGATTTGGAGATGTTGAGCGTCGTCAAGGTCAACTGGGGTTGAGGCGAGGAGAGTCAGTCGGGAATGCAGAGTGTGGAACCTTTGACGTTTTCTACCTTGTCTTTTCTCGCCTCCAAGCAGACGTCGTCGCTGAACTTGAACATGCAAGCAAGAGCATCGTGGAGAACGGCTACACCCTCCTCGCTCAGAGTAAAGTTGAGGATCACCATGACGGGCTCCGTCTGCTGGGGTAATGGGTCGACTTTCACTTTGCGACGAAAGCAAGACAAAGTCCCAGTTTGTGTGGGACGGCCTTGGTGCCTGGTCTGAATCTGAATTCTGTAGTCGGCACGCGGATGAGAGAGAGCCAAAACAGGCACCTTCCTGAAAGGGGTGAGAGGGATGACAGTGATGCAGGGCAGCGTGTTTGGTGATGCTAAAGAAGGCGCGACCAAGATGGAACACATACTGTGCTCGTGGGTAAAGACACACAGTGCAGCTGGCAGGCGCTGTTAGCTCGTCTTACAGTGCTCTCAACAGTGCTGACACGGGACTGGCCCAGCAGACGTGGTGGGGCTCTGTAGTTCTCAGCGCTTCAATTAACACTTGGAAGTTGGAACGCGTCTCACTGGGTCATCCTCAAGTCAACATCAACCTGGAATCATCACCTTCACAAAAAGGCACCACTCCTGCAACTCTCACCATTGAATCTTCTATCATAGTGATTCTTGTTTTTACATCCAATTTGTTGGATTCTTATCGTGTGTTGTTGCAGTGGCTTAAGGTCTGGACACGCTGGGTCTCAGCTGCCGCCATCCACAACGCGTTACCTCAGTTGCCATTAACGAGACTCAAGCCTCACGGGCCCATCAACCCTGTCCTCCACCACTATTCGCTCCCAACGCCAACTCCTTTTAAGGATTCTTCCACGATGGGTACCCATGCTGGCCCCAGCTTCCCATACGAGATCTGGTGGCTCATTGCCCAAGAATTTGCCCGTCGTCGCGACTTTGGCGGGCTGTTTCTCTGCACCCGCCTGGGCAAGAGCATGGCTCGGCTCGCCTTGCCTGAGCTCTACGCCATCCACCACCAGTCGCCGGCTATCAGCGCCCACATTCTCGGTATCGAGACATCAATTTGTCTTTGGCGATCCATCATTGCCTCCAGCCTCGGGAAGACGCTTTTTCCCTACTGCTGCTGGATCAAAGCCCTGAAGCTTGGCAACCTCGACTCGCAGCTCGAGGATCTGGCCCGCGACAATCCCGGACTCAAAGCACTGTTCTTCAGTCCTCCGCTTGAGAAGCTCCAAATTTGGCGGGGCAGGGGAAGAGCGCTCAATATCGAGGCCATCGTCATCAAGGTTGCCGACATGGTGACAGAGTGTATTCGGAACTCGGCCAACCAGGAAGACAAGCGCGTGGGCATCACCACCCTCGAAGGCTTCTATCTGCCCACTGCCAACCTTCCAAGATGGGTGTCGAGTCTCTCGAGCTTGACTTCTCTTTCTGTCCGCGACGGCTCTGTGCTCAACAGCGACGTGGCTCGCGCCATACGAACAAATTGCCCGGCTTTTCGCGAGGTGTAAGTCGACCCTAACCCTTGCCCAAACTCAATGTGATACCCCGTGCTAAGCTTTGGCAATCCTTCTCCCATGTAGAGAATGCTTCTTTTGCCGAGGAACAGACACCGATGAACAACTGGCCGGCTTCATAAGAGGCCTGGAGCCCAACTCTCTAGGTAGGTGGCGAACCCCTGGATAGCACACGAGAAAACCCAAAGTCCGCTCACAAGTTACAGAATCATTCACCATTCTGAGCATGAACGAGCTCGGCATCGAGACCTTCAAGGCTTTGTGTGAGCACTCCCGCTCTCTCAAAACCCTAGGGCTGCTCAGCCTTGAGCGGCCGGCCCTCGAGTCGCTGAATCAGCTTCAACACTGTCTCTCTCTGGAATCGCTCAAGTTGGAAGCGGCGTGGAGCGCTCGGGTG
Organism: Chaetomiaceae sp. PYS4301M; assembly: GCA_023628425.1. Taxonomy (NCBI): domain Eukaryota; kingdom Fungi; phylum Ascomycota; class Sordariomycetes; order Sordariales; family Chaetomiaceae; species Chaetomiaceae sp. PYS4301M. The sequence goes on along the minus strand of JAMAKR010000009.1, from coordinate 316,001 downwards.
TACCCCTGGGATACCGAGTGCAAGGAAGTATTTCAAGAGGTTAAACAGTGGCTTCAGAAGTGCGCTGCCCTAAAGGAGTTGGAATTCACGGTCATCCCGGCGGCGACCACGATCCTCGCCGAGGTGTTCAAGTCGCCCGCTATCCGCCTTCTGAGTCTGAGCGTCAAGACACCAGACCTTGATAAACAGTTTTGTGCGTTGTTGCCCAGGCAGCAACGACTACGACACCTGGCAGTCAAGATCCCCGATGAATACCTGCTTGAAGCAGGCGACGAGCGGCACATGATGTTGGCTGACGCGATCGCCTGCTGTCACGACCTGCGCGAGCTCGACACGAACGAGCTGTTCACTCTGGCAGAGATCACAAACATATGCGACTCGCTCCCGTTGCTGGAGCATATCGTGCTGAATGGGGACTTTTTCGAGGACTCGTTTCTGGAGCCAATCATGCTACTCTCGAAGCTCAAGTCGCTGAACATCTACGGGTACTCGAGCTTCACGACCGGCGCGCTTTTGCAATTCCTGGACCGGATGGCGGCAGATCCTGAGGGCGAACATGAAGGACTGCATGTCTACGTAGCAAACCAGAACCACGACTCCAGATTGACGGATGGGAACGAGGCCAGGGTTGCGAAAGTGTTGCGGGACCGGTTCAAGGGACGGTTTGAGATCAACTATCGCATGGACCCGGATGAATTGCATGAGTCTGATTTCTCGGATTGATGTCGTTTGTATGGATAGGGACTGACCATGTATCAAATGACAATCATGAATCAAATGACAACTTGATGGGTTCCCTTGCGTGAATGATGCCGCGTGCGAAAGCCTCTTAAGGAAAGAGGAAGAAGAGCAACGGAGAAGGAGCGTGGAAAGGGCCAGAAAAAGAAAAGGAAATTGAAGCAAAAAAGAAGAAGAACAAGAAAGTGGGGAATAAAAAGGAAACAAGCCAGTTCAACGAGGAATCGAACCAAAAAGTTGAGCCGTGGTTTCTCAGCAGTGGGACGTTGGGGCTTCAGACGTCCGAGGTTGAGAAACAAGGTACACAGCCCGGAACCAGTGCGCCAAACCGAAGTTCGTCAGGGTGGTTTTTATGTTGGGAAAGAGTTGAGGCAAGCTCCCTTATAAACCACACTGACGACAACAGGGAGAACAGTGAAATCAAAACGTTGAATAAATACTCTCGAGTACACCCTCATCTTCACCCCAATGCAATACATGCCCTTCGCAAAGAAAACAAACAAACAACACCTAGAGAGACCCAACATGCAACAACTATAACAACAACACCCATCCGCTAGTTATACCATTATCACATCACACATCCCAAAACGCCATCCTCATCAAAACTCCCACGTCCAATCCGAACCCCACTCCGCCTTAAGCCACGCCTCAGGATGTCCCATCTCTTCCGCGCTCATCATCTTCACCTCACCCTCACCCTCACCCCCAACCGCGGCCGTCCCAGGCTTCCTCAACAACTTCCCCTCCAACTCCCTCGTAATCTCCTCGACGTCCACACCAATATACTCACTCAAAAACTTGCCCACCTCCGTATTCTCCACATTCCCGCGGATCTTCTCCGCCGCTGCACCACCAGAGCTGTAGATATTCACATCAACAGCGCTATGGCCATGCGTGCTCCAGCCGATGCGGGCGCGGGCGCTGACCATGCGGGAGAAGACGAAGAGCGCCGCCTCCGGGTTCTTGGCCAGCGTGGCGAGTTCGTAGTCTCGCGCGTCTGTGATGCCGAGGCGGGCGATGATCAGTTCGCGGTTGATCCAGTCGATGAGGGAGGTCGTGTCCGCGTCGGAGGAGGAGGGGGGGAGGGTGGAGATGTGCTGGAGGAGGAGGCGGGTGCAGTGCTCGGCTGAGGCGGTCGCTTTGGCGAGGACGACGGGGTTCCAGTTGTAGACGGGGAGTTCGTTGGGGGCTTCTGGTGGGGGATTAGCATGTTTTCTTCTTCTTTCTCTTCTTTTAGGTGAGAGAGATGGGCGAAAGGGGGGAAAGACATACGCCAGGCTGTGGAGAGACCACCGGTTTCGTGGTCGCTCGTGGCCACCAGAATGCCCTCGGTGTCCGACTTCTCCAAAAAGTCCAGCACCAGCTTGAACGTCTTGTCGTACTCGAGCACCTCGCGCACCTGCGCCGCGGGGTCGTTGAAGTGGCCCGCATGGTCGATCCGGCTGCCCTCAATCATAAGGAAAAAACCCTCGTCGCTGTCCTTGGTGGCTTCCTCGAGCGCCGTCAGCGCCGTGGTCGCCATCTCGCTCAGGCTCGGATACACATCGGCCATGTTCCGGCGGTCAATCTCAAACGGCACATCGGCGGACGCGAACAGCCCCAACAACGGCAGCGTCACGTTCCGCCCGAGCTTCAACTCATCAAACCCAGCCCGGTCGCTCTTATACCCCCACCCGTGCTTCTCCTTTGCAATGCCGACCACATCGACATCATCCGCGCGACAACTCCCCTCAGTCCCATTCCTTAGGAAATGACACCGCCCGCCGCCCAAAATCAAATCCACGCTCCTACCCAACGGACCCTCCCCAATCTCCTGCAACGCAATCTCATCCATCTGCATCCGCCAGTCCACATGCGACGCAAAGCACGCCGGCGTGGCATCCGTCACATCGGTGGTCACCACCAGCCCCGTCGCGAAGCCCGCGCGCTTGGCGGCCTCGAGCACGGTGCCGCAGGGCCGGTGGCCGGGCAGCATGCTGATGGCGCCGTTGTAGCTCTTGCGGCCGCACGAGAAGGCGGTGGCGCCGGCGGCCGAGTCGGTCACGAGCGAGTTGGTGGAGCGGGTGCGCGACGTGCCCCAGAAGTGGCGGTCGAGGGTCAGGACGTCGTCGATGGGGAGGGAGGAGGTGAATTGGCGGAAGGAGCGGGTCAGGGAGAGGGAGGCAGGGCCCATGCCGTCCGAGACCATGAAGATGAGGTTGCGTTTGGGCTTTTTGGTGGTGGTGGTGCTGCTGCTGCTGAGGTAGGGGTCGCCAGCGGCCGGGTCGCCTGGGACGATGGGGACGGGGGACGTAGGCGAGGGGGAGGGTGAGGTGGTTGAGTCACGATGTTGGAGGACGACGGCGAGGACGATGACGGCGGCGGTGGCGAGCAGGGCCCAGGCGAAGAGAATCAGCTCACGCCAGCCGGTGGTGCGGCGGGACGCGGGTGCAACGGGGATGCCATGTAGGGCGGCATCTTCTTCTTCGGCGCGGCGGGTCGAGTCTTCGGAGTTGCGTGGGCGGTCCGCCAGGAGCGGTGTCCGCTCCGAACGTGGGGACTAGAGTCGGAAGGTGATCTTGTTAGAATAAGGTAAAAGAAAAAAGAAAAAAGAAAAAAGAAAAAAGAAAAAAGAAAAAGGTCTACTCACCATTTCTCAATGTTGAAGCAAGCAATGCAATATGTGCCTAGGTTGGCCGCTGCGGTCCAGTCCGGTCTGAGGGCAGGGACGGGACGTGCAGTGACGGGACGGGCAGGCAGCGGGTGATGTCAGAGCACAGCGGGAATGGGGTTGAGGTTCGGTTTAAGTTGGACCGGGCTGGCTCCACTCCACTGCGGGTCAGCTGGTCTGCCCCAACCCCCCCCGCTGCACCAGGCTCCAAGTGTGAGACATCCACTTGAACCAGGGCATCCACCTGGACCATCATCGACCAGTTTGTCTAGGTTGTTAAAGAAGATTTCTTGATTAAAGGAAAGAAGCAGGCATCTCTTCAAGAGCAGCAATACTATTTTTTCCTCGCCCTATTCTTTAACTTTTTTTTTTTAAATCACAGGATTAAAATCGTATATACCTATTTCATCACATCGGATCTCAACTGGCCGGCGCAAGCGATTGGGTGGGTGTCCCGATAATAACCTGGACCCCCTTACACTGCCTTCTCGTAATGGTCTTTTACTGGCGGAAACTAACAAGTTATCTGGACTCACACCCCTTGGGGCCCGAGCTCGCGTCGACTCTCTCGACACACTCTCTCCCACACAGAGCAGCGGACAGACCTGTCCTCAATTTAACACATTAGGAAACCAGCTGATGAAGGCATACCTATCAGCCAGTCGGTATCAGTCAGCCAGTCAGCCACAAAACAGAGCGACGCCCGCCATGGTCTCCAGCATCCTCTCGCTCTCCACTAGCCAGCCCAACAGCATCGGCAGCGGCGGCAATCGCCACAGCCAACAATGCCCGGAGCAGAGCGACACCAAAAAGCCCGACATGACAGTCACAGTCACTAACACCGACATCAACCCCGCGACCACCGCGACCACGACAACCGTCTGCCTAACAGTCTTCATCTTCCGCGGCCAGCCGCACGACGCCTGGTTCCACCGGCACGTGGTGCTCTACTTCACGTCGCCGGACCAGCCGGGCCTCCACGAGACGGTGCACACGCAGTACGACGCCGCGGCGCAGACCTGGGTGGTCGGCCGGGTGCAGGGCAGGGTGGACTGGGCCGGGATGGCAACGTACCTCAGCCACGTCAACGCGGGAGCGGTTGTTGTAGGGCGGGGCCAGGAGACGGACCCCATGGACGTTGTGGCCAGTGTGTCGGTGCGGGACCGGGATCCGGAGTGGAACTGCCAGCATTTTGTGTGCGAGGGTCTTCAGGCGCTGGTGGAGGCTGGGTATCAGACGCGGGAGTGGTATGATGCTGTTGAGGGGGAGATTATGGATAAGCTTCTTGATGGGACTGATGGGTGACTGTTGACGGGGAGGTGTGTGAATGTGCTTGAGCCTGCTTCCCGGTTCAGGACAAACCGAGGATAACGGAAGCCTGTGAGGATGTATTCGAGATCATAGCAAGGGTCAAATAGCGACGAAGTACCCCGAGTTTCTTTCCTCGCCCAGTCGAGAACCTCGCCCTCCTGCTCGCTCTGCAAGACAAATTCTCGGCTCTCTATAATGGCTTCCATTCCTCGAGGATGACCCAGGCGCATTTTGTGCTTGCTTGAGATGCGATGAACTCAGTTCTATTGAACGAAGGAGTTTTGGAGTTCAAACACCAAGGTTCAAACCCGCAGGGATTCCAATGTCAACGCAGCTTAGAGTCAAAATGACGTCACCAGCGCAAGGGTCCAGTGCCTCGTAAACGGTCACCACAACACCAACAGCTTCACTCACCCTCCACTTACACAGTAAATCAGATATCCCAAAGAAAACAAAGACAATAACACACAACTTCAATACAACCCCTTCTTAAATCGCCCCAGTAAATAGACAGCCAACTAGCAGACCACCAAAAAAAGAAGAAAAAAAAAAGAAAGAGAAAAACACACAATGTCACCAACACACGACACCCTCCTCTCCTCCGCCAAATCCTTCTGCACCGCCTTCTCCACCTCCCCTGCGCCCTTCCAACTCCTCACAGACCACTGTATGTCAAATCGACACCATCCCTCGCCCCTATGGCAACCATATGCACCCGATCCATCCCCTTTCCTCCGAACTTCACCCTCCACACCCCCAATACCCCCTTCAGACAACAATACCTAGCTAAGTAAGGTAGCTAACATCCCCACCCAGTCACGCGCCACCACCCCTCCATAAAGATCCACGAACACGGCCTCCCCAAACTAGCCCCCTTCCTCGGCCGGACCTTCACAGGCGCCGAAGGCCTCGAACAGTACCTCTCCGTCGTCTCGAGCTGCCTCAGCTTCGAAGACATGCGCTTCACCGAGTACGTCGTCGATGCTGCGGCGCGAAAGGTTTCGGTGCGTGGTGGGGCGAGGTTTACGTGGTTGAGTACGGGGCAGAGTTGGGATGAGGAATTTGTTTATTTGTTGGGGTTTGATGGGGAGGGGAGGGTGGAGGGGTACGAGGTTTGGGCGGATTCGGGGGCCGCGTGGTTGGCTAGTCGGGGGGAGTTGTAGGGTTTTTTTGGGTCTCCGTTCTTGGGTTCTCTTTTTTTTTTTTTTTGTTTCGCCCTTGGTGGGAGAAGGGCGACCGGTGGTGGTGGCGGTTTGTTTGGTTGGTTTGGTTATCATGATGATGATGCGCAAGACTGTGCAGATAGTGTAATGGTATTGGTTCAAGACAGAATTGGGAAGGACAAAATGGCAGGGAATAAAAGAAAAGAAAACTGCATGGGAAACAGTATTCAACAGCCTTGATATCAACACTGGTGGTTGGTGGTATAATGGAAAAAAGCACTTGCGACCCCATCCTCTATGCCTGCCTGCCTGCTTGCCTGCCTTTGAACCCAGAACGAACGCGGCGGCATGGCTGCCAAAACCCAGAAAACCTCTATCAGACATGCACAGAGCAAAAAAAAAAAAAGAAAGAAAGATAGATAAACCCATAGCCATCACAGGAAACAGCAACAGCAACAAAAAAGACCCCAACACATCTCACGCCTCGCTCTTCACCCCCGAGTACCGCACATACAGCCGGTCCCTGAAATGCTCGTGCCTAATCCCGTTCGGCCTGGCCTCAGCAAACGCTTCAATGGCCTCCCTGGCAGTGAACCCGCACCGCTCGACCAGATAGCACGCGACCAAGAACCCGGTCCGGTTGAACCCATAATGACAGTGTACACCCACCGCATAACCCTCCGCCCAGCCCTGAACCTCAGCCTGCTCCTTCTGCTCAGCCCGGATCTTATCAACGAGGTCCACAAACCCGGCAATCTCGACGTCGTTGGGCGGCACCTTGGACAGTGTGGCGTACTTGTGGTAGCGGATGCCGCCCTGCTCGAGGCCGCACGGGTTGTAGACGGGGTTGTCGTGGGAGATGTCGATGACGTCCTTGATGATGCCACCCCATTTCTGCACGAACACGCGCGGGCAGTGCTCCTCGTCGACCTCGCGCAGCGTCTTGATGGCGCGGAACACGCCGCCGATCGGGCCCGACACGGGCGCCACGTTGCGCCACTTCTCCAGGTTCTTGACGTCCCACTTGCCGTCCCGGCAGAGGTATTGTAGTTGCCAGCCGAGCGAGAGGCGGCCCGTGACGTGGGTTGATAGGAAGTCCGAGATGAGGCCCGCGAGGATGGGCACCGTTGCTGGGGCGTATAGCAAGCCGTGGCCTGCCGGGCTGGGGAGCTTCGTGGTGGTCACTACTTTCTTTGGGTGTTGGGGCAGGTGTGGGATTCCTGCGGGGCCGTCTGGAACGGGGGCTTCTTCGCTGTCCCCGTTGGCTCCGTTCGTCTCGCTGCCGGACTCGGCTTTCTTATCGGCGAGCACCGACACGATCTTGTCGACCTCGCCCGGAGGCACGACCTGATCGTCCGTCCCACCGACGAGAAAGATGGGAAGATCGAGTCCTGCCCAGACGTCCAGCCCTGCTATCCCGTTGGAAGGGACACCGTTCGAATACGTCGGCAACGCGCCCCACGCCATCCGCCGCCAGACGGGCGTCTTGCTCTGGTAGTTGTACATGTACTGCAGCCGCTTCGACTCGGCATCGGCGTTTGCCCCGACGAACCGGTGTACGCTCGGGCTTTCCAAACCGCCTCGCTTATCCCAGGCTCGCCATAGGTTGAAGATGAACTCTGGGATACAAAGCGCCGCCCGCAAAGTGCGGACCTGGCTCTGGGTAAACTGCCCTGCGGTGGGGCAGATGGCCACCAGACCGAGGACGTGTTTGTGAAGTTCGGTCGTTGGTTTCCGCGGGTTGGCAAGCAGGGCAGAGAGAGAGGACCCCATACTATGGCCGATTAGAACCACTCCCTGCCCGGCGGCCGCATCGCGGTGGTCTTCGATGACCGTCTCGAGGAGCTCGACAATGGCATCGCTGGAGTAAGCATCCCAGTCCCGGGGCTCAAACTCGGAGACGCCGCATCCCGGGAGGTCGACGGCGAGACATGAGGCGATAGGGGTGAGGCTGGTGAGCAGGGGTTTGAACTGCGCGACAGAGCCGCCCAGCCCATGGACGAATACCAGCAACGGCACCGGTGCGGGTGAGGTCGGGAGGTTGTCGGCGTGCTGGTGCCTCCTGTAGAAGACGCGGAGCTTGGGGTATGTGGCTCGGGACGTCGTGTAAGACTTTATACTGGAGCTCCTCTTGATAAGAGGCGGGTCCGTGGATTTGGCATCTGCTCCCAACAATTAGACGACCGAAGTTTCATCTGTCTGACAGCCTGCATGGGTGCCATACCGTATGTGGAGGAGGCCATGTGGAACAGGCGCCACACGGCCGAATGGATTTTAGGGTTGGGCGCCGGCAGGGCCTTGTCCAGTGAGTGTAAGCTCTCAGTCGCCATGACGATAACGAAGAAACTCAACAGTGATCAACCCGAAAGAGTAAGATAAGGTCAAGCGGTAACAGCCATGACGCGAAAAGTGGCTCAGGACAGTTGGGAGCAATGGTTCGAGGAAGTGGGAGATGGATAGCAGCTGATTAGAGAGCTGACATGAAGAAGGATGGAGCCATGTTCATCTGCAGTTATTATCAACCATGTCTTTTACATACCTGAGGGAGCGCCTGTCAGATAGACTTTCAGAATTTGATTCCTTCCCAGCAAACGACCGTTTGCCCCGCCGCGATGGTGATTGACTGTCCGCTTTTTCCCGCCTTCAAAGCTTGACAACTGGCGAAATGAAAGGATCTTCGTGTCGGCCGAGGATTGGGCTAATACGGGCTCAGTCACGGACAAGCGTGACTAACGAAACAAGGAAAGAAAAAAAAAAAATTAAAACCAGATATTTAATCGGGCACAAATCAGACAGGCGGTGTTATTGGCTTCTTGGGAAAGAAAAAGAAGAAAAGGGCGGAATATGCAAAGCGGTCGGTCGATAAGCACGTCAGGTCAGCACCTTGCGGGGAGCCTGAACTGAAAGGTATGGGAATTCTGATTTCCGTCAAGCGCAAACCTGCGATAACTCGACGACACGGCCCTGCCGACCGCGAGGAACATTTCGTGCGAGGTCAGAGCTTCACCGAAAGTGACAGGGATGCCCAACGGCGTCATCGCTTCGCCCAGTGTGCCTTCGACCCAGCGTCCCATTGGGCGGGCACCTCATCGAGCATCCATTGGCGGGAGAAAGGCATCAGACATGTAATTAGCCGCAATCGTGAGCCCAGCCAGAGCTTCAACCAGCCGAGATGGACCTGCGGGTTACACATGGCAGTCATAAATCTCTGCTCCCTCCAAGGGGATCAGATCGGGCTGGATATTGTCGTGCCGCTTGTTTGTGCCGTGTCGGGCCAGCAAACAGTCTTGTCCGTCACCGCAGTAATATTAAGGTGTGGAAAGATGCTTGACAGAATATTTCCCTCGGATACATCTCTTATGTGCATACTGCATGTCCCAGCTGGCGCTGAGCCCTGTGGAGCTCGTCCGCCAGAGCTCCACAGCGCCCCAGGCTGCGGCCAAGCTAGCACCTGCAGCCGCCAGGGCAGCCGAGGCGGGTCCATCCGTGACGCATCGACGGGCACTTCCTTTCCTGGAATCAGATGCCGGATGTATCCTCTCTCCCGGCCGAATATCGTGCTCTGGGTCCCGACACACGACGGCCCGTCCCCCTCTCTTATTTTCTCGCTCCCCGCCCTTCCGTCTCTTTCCCTTTGAATATTCAACCGCCATGGCAACGAATCGATTGACCTTCTTGTACCCGCATCTCTTCCGCGCTGGGGGCCGTTGGGCCGAGCCCGCAGCTTCACGAGCGGTCCGCACTTCCCGTCGCAAGGCCGCGCCGCTGCCACCGTCGTCCGTCTGCTGCCAGCATGCCGCTCCCTTCACGACTCCCTCGGCAGGGAGACAGGCCGCTTTTGCGAAACGCGCTGGAAAGGGCATAGAACCTCCCCCGATCGAGCCGCCCAAGCCTGACTCCCAACCCCAGTCCCAGGACCCGTCCCAGTCCCAGTCCCCATCCCAGTCTCCGTCGCCCCAGTCCCAGTCGCAGAGTGAAGGAGAGTCAACGCCGAGGCCGACACCACCGCCTAACCCTCATCCTCAGTCCGCCGAGAGGGTTCAACACTCTACATCACCTCCCCCACCCGACCTCCCGAAGACGATCGAGCTCCCCCCGCCCAGTGACATCGACCCCATCACCCAGACAAAGAAGGGCAGCCCGATGGATGAGATCCTACACATGGGCCCGCCGCCAGACTCCCTGCCCCCGCCGCCGCCAACAATCCTCGCATCCGATCAGCCCGGCGAATCTGCCCGCTCCAGCACCGGCACCGGCACCACCACGGACCCAGACCCCAACAGACCGACCAAACTGCCGCATCTCACCCCACCACCCTACATCCACCACTTCGACTCGTACACCCTCGTCAAGCATCTCACCGCGGGCGGCTATACGCTCGAGCAGGCCATCAGCTCCATGAAGGCGATCCGCACGCTGCTCGCCTCCAACCTGGACGTGGCCCAGTCCGGGCTGGTGTCCAAGGCCGACGTCGAGAACGAGACGTACCTCTTCCGCGCCGCGTGCAGCGAGCTGAGCGCCGAGGTGCACAACAACCGCCGCGTGGCCGACGAGCAGCTGCGCCAGCAGCGCACCCTGCTCCAGCACGAGGTCGACATCCTCGCCCAGCGCCTCAACCAGGAGCTGCTGACGCTCAACGACAACGTGCGGGGCATGTTCAACGACCGGCGCATGGTCGTGAGGGAGGAGCAGAAGGCCCTCGAGAGCAGGGTACGTTTTCCCACCTTTCCCCCCTTTCTCAGAATCAACAAGCAACACCAAGACTAACCCAACCACCACCAAATACAGATCCAACAAATCAACTACAAGATCAGCGTAACCCTCAACAGCGACGCCAAGTCCAACATCGAAGCCCTGCGGTGGGTGCTGATCCGGCGGTCGGTGCTGGGCATCATCTTCATGGCCGTGCTCACGCTGGGCACGATCCGGTACGCGACCTATCTCGGCCACAAACGGAAGAAGGAGGCCGAGCAGCGGGCCCGCGAGGCCGAGGAGCTCAAGAAGCACGTCGGGCGCACCGATAACTCGCTCGGTCCCGAGGCGGTCGAGATTTTGGCTGCGAATTGAGCACCTACTTCACGCGGGCTTGTTTTCCTTTTCATATTTGGTCTTTTGGAACGGTAGGCAGAGAGCTGAGCATTATAGACATGGCCATTCTTGGGTTAGGTACTATACATAGACTTGTTTTGTATGGCGCAAACGGGGGGAAGACAGGGCCAGGTCGGGTCGGACCAGATGGGGTACACATAGAAAGATATCCAAACGGCGGCTTGGTTGTACATCACCACACAAAGAAACAGACAACAATAACTTTTTTTCTTCCATTGCGTTAATCTAACCCCATCCACCCAACCAGTACCACGACACTCCTCCTCCACTCCCCCTCCCCATCCCTTCCTCTTCCCCAGGTAAGTACCTAGGGTAAGCAGTATCACCCCCCAAAATCCATCTTCAGCGCAATACTCGGCTCCCTCTCCCCCTCCCCCCCACCCCCCCTCTGCGCCCTCCCCTCCCCCCCCATCCTCCCACTCCGAATAACCTCCTCCATAAACCCCCTCTGCCCCTCCCCCAATCCCCCCACAACCCCGCGGAACGCGGCCTGGTCCGCCGAAGCGAGCTCCAACAACCGCCCGCTCGTCTCGCGGTACACGCCATCGGGTCCGTCGCCCTCGCTCAGCGCGCGCGCGAGCAGCGCGGGGAGGACGAGGGCCATCGCTACGGCTGTGGCGGGGGTTCCGGTGGGGAGGGTGGTGACGTATTGGCATAGGGCGTGAGCTACGAGGGAGCGGGAGTTTTCGGGGTCTTCGGGGTCGGTGTTGGTTAGGAAGGTGAGGAGGCGCGGGAGGAGGTGGCGGGTGAGGGTTTGGTCGGCGGGGGTGGGGTGGGGTTGGAGCAGGAGGGAGCGGATGCAGTTGGCGGATATTTTTGCTGTCTGTTTTGTTGGTTCGTGTGGTTAGTGGTTTGTGATACATGGAGGGGGGAAATTGGAGGAGGGTGTGGAGGAAAAGCGAGCAGACATACCATGCGGTCCGTCAGACAGTCTAGGAGCTCGTCGAGGAAGCGGGCCACAAGGGGCTCACTCGCGGGCAGCTGGTTCTTGCCACCCGTAAAGAGGATGGTGAGCGCCAGCAGGCAGTTCTTGACGCACGTGAGGGAGGTCGGGGCCTCGCGCTTCTGCGCGTTGAGGTAGATGGAGAGGAACCGCCGCACGCAGCCGAGGAGCTGGACGTCTGTCTGCGCGCCGTCGTCTCCCGAGGCCGTCCTGGAATTCGACATGCTCGTGATGAACCGCTTGAGCGTCGGGAGGGACTGGGGCACGATCACATCCTGGCAGGAAGGCGTGGCGAGGATCGTGGCGAAGATGTGGATAATGCAGGCGTAGAGATCCGTCTTGATGATGGCGGGGAACACCTCGGCGGCGTCGACCAGCGCGTTGAGCGACGTCTTGATGAGGAGGACCGCTTCCTCGGTCATTTGGTGACGGATCGGCTGTGGGGTCTCGCTGAGATTCGGCAGCAAGCCGGATAGCACCAGCACGATGATACGGGTGAGCTCAAAGAGCTGCTCAATGTCCTCAGACAGCTCGTTGTTATCCTCGTCGTCGTGTTTCCGCGCAGCCGGGTGGGAAAGACAGAGGTCCCTCGCAATCTCGACAATCACCCCCTGGACGTCGAGGCCTTCTGTAAGCACAAGACGGTCAAGGAGATCCATCGTCTCAGAGAAGATGGCTTCCCGGTAGATTGCCTGCCCAGACACACTCGGGTGCAGGATCTTCTTCAGGGCACTGAGGATCGCGAGCGTCTGTTCCTGGGTCGCGAGAGACTCGCTCTGGCCAGGTTTCGTGGCCAAGGCCTCGAATGCGATGCCAAACAGCACAAAGAAGAACGCCACCGGCTCGTCGCGGTAGTTGATGTCAGGTCCCTTGGAGCCTCCGTTGGTATTCGGACCCGACACTTCCTTGCCATCGAGGGCGTCAAAAACAAACTCGCTGTCCTGTCCAATGAGACTGGCAATGGCATCGACCAGCTTGAGCCACGAGTCCTGGTAGAACTTGAGCTGCGTCTCTCTGTTCAGAGCCGCGTACACGGTATCGAGGCTCCCAGAAAGCGAGGGGGGTCCAAGGGTCATGGAGATATCGGGCTCGAAGCGCAGCCGTGCAAACTCCCGGAGCGACTCCAACCAGAGCGGCGTGAGCGTACCAATGTGCGGTTTGAGGACGTCAAGTAAGTACTTTTGCTCCGAGCTCGCAACCTGGAGCTCAGCCCACGCGCCAAACACAGCCATCTTGACCATGACACGGGCATTGGAGCTCAATCCCTTCAGGTCACCGATGCCGGCGTTCTCGTCTTCGGTCCTGAAATTCTCCAGCGAGCTCACCAGGGTCTTGAGGATCCTGCCCATCCGGTCCACATCGGTGACAATGCCCGTGGCGATGAATCCCGCGCACACATTGACCGCCTCAGCGGCCAGCTCGGGGGACGAGTCGGCAGCAAACGCGGGTGTGAGCGCCGAACTGATCTGGGCCTGGTACTGCTCGAGCAGCATGGCCTCTTCAAAGTCGGGGTCTGGCGCCTTGCCAAACATCTTGAGCACGGCCGCAATGATCCTCAAACCCCAGATCCTCTGCTCCACCACGCCGGACGTCGATGCTGAGAAGGCCATGCGCACGACGTCGGCGATCTTGTTCTGGAGCGCAGCTTGGGCCGCAGACTCGCCGTTCGTGGCAATATCCTTGGCCACAATGATAAAAATGTCGTTCAAGCAGTCCATAGCAAAAGTCGTGACCTGCCACCTGAGAGGCTCAACATCCGAGCCGCTAGGTGCGTCCTTCTCGTCCTTGGCACCGCCTGGCGCAGCAGCGAACCCGGCGACCTCTTCATCCTGGAGATCGAGACCGGTGCTCGACTTCTTGGTCTTGGCTGTCTCCTTCACTGCGTCCTTTGGCCTCGTCATCTTGAGGACATGCTGGAAACGTGCGAGCCATGCGGCCGTGTTCCCGAGACATGTGTGCCGCATCCAGTTCCGAAGGGTGTTGTGCATACCATCGTGGCTCGGATCCGAGTCGAGAACCAGCCAGAGCTGGTCTTCGAAGCCCTTGTCTGCGGCCTCAATGACGTCGTATGGATTCCGCTTCATGAGGTTATGCAAGTCGTCGACGGCGACATCCCGGAGAACAATGTGCTCCGAGCCGAGATAGCTCTGAAGTGTCTTGACGTAATCTCCAAAGTTCATGTACCCCGGTGCGTACAGTGAGAGATGCTCCAGGCAGACAAGGCTTGCTCTCTGCACCTCAAGATCCTCCTCCTGCTGGAAGAACCCAACAAGCGTGAGGATTAGTTCTCTCGACTTGGTGGAGTCCTGTAGGTCAGGCCCGAGGACATTGATAAGCGAGTCCACGCAGTGAGCGATGGCGGCGGTCGTGGAAGACTCAACCTCGAGGTTCATTGTGGCAGGCAAGGCCACTTCAGCATTGTGCGTCTCTGAGAAGTAGAGGTTGGCCAGCATCCCCAGGGTGGCCGACACATAGTTTGCAAAGCCGAGGCCGGACGCATCAGAAACCCGAGCGACCGCCTCCAAAGCCCAGTAGTGGACTATGGGGTGTGGGTCATTGCACAAGGACAAGAGGATGTTGAGGATAGTCTTCAAATGATATCCAGCGGCCATGCTCCCGATCTTTGCCTGGATGGTGCCCAGCGCCATTGCGCAGCCCGCGCGCGCGCTCGGCTCGCGGTTGACGACGATGGTGTCAACGAGATACTTGATCTCTTGGTTGGTGAAGGCATTGCCACAGGTGCCGCAAAGCCGGGCAACCGCTTCATAGGCGATGCTTCGCACGTACTGGTCCCGGTCCAGCACGAAATCCCGAAGCAGCTCCTGAATGAGCTTCTCGACGGCTGGGTTGGTCACGTCACCCGGTGGTGACCTCGTCTCCTTGACTGCTACCCGCAGAATCGAGAGCAGAGCGGTCGCAACGTTGACAATGATGGCGGACTTCCTACCGAGATCCCGCTGCAAAGAGCCCGCCGCAACAAACGTGGTGACCTGCTCGAGGATGCTCTCCTGGACCTTGGAGGGCGTGAGGGGAAAGACAAAGGCGAAGAGTTGAATCGCCATATTTACCACCTCAGTCCCTGCAGGGTCAGGGAGGTCGGGACCATCAGCGCTGCCGATGTAGAGAATGGAAGCATCATGCTCGAGAGTGCCGCAAACAGGAGACAGCAGGAGTCTTTCGATGTCTTCTTCCGGCCCCTCCCGCCCAGAGGGAGTGCTATCGACAGAGCTCTCATGCTGTCCTGGGAGCGGCCTGACATTGAAGCCCCGGACAAGGCCTGTCACGCCAAAGCCGGTGTTGTCGCCAATGTCCCAGATGGACTCGAACGTCCCAGCTGTGTTTGCGATCGATGCGCTGAGTGAACTGGGCGTGTAGTTATCTGGGTCCGCAAACAAAGAGGTGGCCAATGTCAGGAGGTTAGATTGCAGGAGCGCTTCGGTCCCGCCAGCCGGGCTGATGTTGACCAGCTTGGTGTAGCACTGGAGAACTCTCCGCTGCACCATAGTCTCCAAATCCTGGAGTTGCAGAGATGGCGTCAGCCTCTCACTGATGTCCTCGACCGTCTTCTTCAAAGGTAGTGTCTTTAGGAACGCCGTGGTGTTCTGCAGCATCGTGGCAATCCGCTTTGATACGTCCACTGTAAGGAGGCGGCTGTTGAACTGGAGGAACGCCAGGATCGAGCCTAGGGCGCACTCCCTGACATGAGTCAAAAAGCAGGCGTTGAGGTTGTTCCTGTGAATCGAACTGTCCTTTGAAAGAACTTTGGGCAGTGCATTCTTCCACAAGAGAAGGAGCTGTGAAAGATGAATCTTGACGAAGTTGGGGCCGAGCGACATGAGACCACCGATGAGGGTCCACGCAACCTGAATTTGGGTGCTAGCCACACGCAGCTCGGAGCTACCGCTTGATTTGAGCAGATTCGTCGACATGGTCAACACTCTGCTGTTGATGTCGACCGAGCCGTAGAGCGGGCGTTGCGGGCTCGCGCTAAGGCCGGCTGCAAGACCGTGGGCAAACCCCAGGCAGCGGCGAGGCGAGCCCCGTCCGGTCCCCAGCAGGCCCAATTCCCTCCCGAGGCTGTTCATGCACACGGAGAGGCAGGGTAGTAGCTGCTGAGGGCAGGCCAGAACAAAGGTCTTCAGGCACGACGACGCGTACACCTGGACTGTGTAGCTGGGATGCTGTAAGACCTGGAGGAGGCCATCGCGGCAAGCTTCCGAGAAGCCGTTGGCCGCCGAACCTAAGCTGTCTATCAGCGACCCGAGGGCGCCCAGTGAGACGACCAATGTCTGTTTGCTAGGTTCCGGTTTCTCCTTGAGCGCCTGTGGGTAGTTTTTGAGAATGTCGTTGATGAGCGCCTTGGCCGCAGTCGTCTGGCCCGACTCTCCGAGGATCTTCTTTCCGACGATGTCTTGGAGAGTGATTTCCACCATCCGGCGCGAGATCAACAAACGGTAGCGATTATTGGAAATGTTGTTATGCCCCAAGAGCTCAACAGCCAAATGCTCCACAATGCGTGTGTAGTTGAGCTCCACCGTCTTCTCTCCCAGCCTTCGGAGCATGTTGCCATAACAGACAGCAATTGCTGTCCTGGATCTGTTTGAAGTTGACATACGGACGTACTGCGTCGACAAGGTCTTGAGCATGTCGACCAGCGACAGAGCCAGCACCTGGGACTTCTTGGATGGCGCGGGGCTTTCAGGACGTGGCGGGAGGTCATCGTCGTCCGCCAGTCCGCCAATCTGCATCGACTGCCGTTTCACCGCCTTGGATTTGGACCGCTTGAGCAAGACCAACGGCGCCTCGCCGACAGCCGTCTCGGAGTACCCTCGCACGAGAGCCTCGGCAAAGCAATCGGCAGCTGCAGAGCGGACGTGGGGCGAGGGCGAGTCGAACGTTTTGAAGAGGGAGGACCGCAGGCTGTCGAAGTCGCTCGATGTTTGGAAATAGGGCGTAAATTGCAGCAGTGAGCGCAGGCAGCGGCACGCAGCAATGATGACGAGAGACCCCTTGTCGCTGGTGGCATAGCTTCGGCCCTGTTTCCAGATATCCCTGGCAATGCTCTCGTCCAAGCTCGCACCCAACATCGTGGCAATCTTCCCCAGGGTAGTAAACACAGCTGCCCGTAGCCCGGCATTGTTGGAGGACGATTTCAATAGCTTCAGGAGGGCCGAGCAAGCCAGCTGGTGGAGGTTGATGGCGCTGTCGCCCGCGGCAGCGTAGAGGTCGCCCAGGCAGGTGACGGCGGCATGTTTGGTGCGGTTCTCGCTCTCGTTCTTGGATTTGCCACCCGATATTATCCCCGACAACTCGCTGACCGTCTCGAAGAGCAGCTTGCGGTCCCCATTGCCGAATATGTGTGCCAGACACTTCCCCAGCGTGTTGCGGATGATTCTTGTCGGGGCCGGGCTCGCGAGGTTGATGATCTTGAAGATCTCCTTCTTGAGGTAGAACTGCTGCGCGGTGCAGTCGTCGTTGGCAAGGCCGAGGACGTGTTTGCTGAGCGTCGAGACGAAGCTCAGGAGGAGGAGTTCCTGCTGTTCTGAGGGCAGCCCTTGCAGCTTGGAGACATCGAATTCGGGGTTGGAACTGGCTGCAGCAGCTGCTGAAGAACGCGGGGCGTCGCCATTTCCACTGCCATTTGCGGTGCTGGCCTCTTCGGCGCCCGCTGTCGAGGCCATCGGAAATTGGTCGTGGGGGTTTTCGTTTATGGGCACTCGTCGGGTGCGTTCATCTGTCGTGAAGAAAGAAAGAAAGTATTAAAAAGTCGAGGCACGAAAGGGATGCATCCAGCTTCCAGATTCCAGATTCCAGAACGACCTAACTCGGGCGAGTCTGGCTTGTGTCAGGTCAGGGGCGCCGCCATCCCGCCCAGCACCTGGACAGCAGGGCAGTTGTGGAGTGCTGTGTCAGGCCAATGACGGCACGAATGAGGGGACCCCTTGTCCTTCAACACGCCAAACGCGACCCGCTTCCAAGCTCCAAGCCATCCCGGCAGGCAGCGCTGAAAACAACCTCGAAATTCCAGATCCACCTCATGGACACCCAGGACCTCGAAACCGAACCCACCTCAAGCTTCCTTCCCGTCGCTCTGGGGAAAAGATCCTAGAAGGACTGCAACACTCGGTGCAATCCCACAGCGGGACATGTCTTGCCAACCCCCATCTTTTCCCTCCTCTTTTCAATAGCGTCAAAGTACATGCCCGTGGTCACAGCCGTCCTCAATGGCATCCTTCTCGCGAACTCTCGCCCCGTTAACTCGGCCGGCCAAAACACCCTCGTCCCTCTGTTCCCAATGCCGCCGCGCCTTCGTCTCCAGTCCGGTCCTCCAGTCCGGGCACAACAAATGGAGCAAGATCCGCCATGACAAGGCGGCCAACGACGCCAAAAAGAATGCCACCCGAACCATCTTCGCCAAAAACATCGCCCTCTACTCCAAACGTACGCCGCCTTCCTCTTTCTCCTCCACCTCGTCAGGCACCTGAGAGAGAGACTTACATACACATCCTCCCCCCCGCAATAAAGTCTTCGGCCCCAACCCAGACAACAACCCCCAGCTAGCAACCGCCATCACCGCCGCCAAGAAGGCCAGCGTACCCAAGGACAAGATCGAGGCGGCCATCGCCCGTGGCCAGGGCAAGTCGTCCTCGGGCGCCGCTCTCGAGTCCATCACCGTCGAGGCGATGATGCCGCCGTCGATCGCGCTCATCATCGACGTTGAAACCGAGAGCAAGCTGCGAGCGTTGCAGGACCTGAATCATCTGGTCAAGAAGGCCAAAGGGTCGTCGGGCTCATCCAAGTTCTTCTTCTCGCGCCTCGGTCGGGTGGTGTTTGAGAAGGGCGAGAGCGGGCTCGACGTGGATCAGATCATGGACGACGCCATTGAGGCTGGGGCGGAGGACCTCGAGAATGACGACGACGGCAACATTGTCGTGTGGACACAGCCGACGGGCACGATGCAGGTGTGCAAGGCGGTCGGGGACAAGTTTGGGTTGAAGATCCTGAGCTCGGATATCATCTGGACGCCGAACGAGGACACCAAGGCCACTCTGGATGCGTCGCAGGATCAGATCCTGTTTGCCGAGCTGCTCGAGGCGCTGCGCGAGTACCCGGAGGTCCAGGCTGTGTACTCGAACGTGACCAAGGGAGAAATGAGCGACGAGGAGTGGGCGAGGATAGACGACAATCTTGACACATAGACGCTGAGGGACAAAGTCCAGATAGACAGATGTACACTGCCCTGTACGAGTAGATACGTAAGATATAGCATAGACCATCCCATGCTAGCTTTTTGTAGTAGTACAGCCGGAGAACATGCCGCTCCGGTTTTTGTCGGGCGTCCGTTCGAGAGATGAGATGGTTCGATCAAAGATTCCCCGTAAACGCCTTGTGTCCCGTGTATAGTCCCGCCCTCTCCAGCATCGTCGAACCGACCGTACATCCAATCCCGCTTCCCACACTATCGAACGTGCTTCCAAATCCTACACTCTTCCTGCCTCAGGCTTCCACCAACCCCCACATAACATCACACCACCCCCAACTACTCCTCCTGCTGCTGGCCCCCCTGACCCAAACCCGCACCCGGATTCAGCGCAGCAGCCCTGGCCTCAGCCGCAAGCCTCTGCTCGCGCAGGTACAGCCGCCGCGCGCGTAACCGTTCGAGCTCGGCATGGATCTCGTCGCGCTCGAGCGGGAGGCGGTTGGCGTTCTCGGGCTTGGGCCAGAAGTCGGGCACCGAGAAGCGGTTGTCGAGGTTCGTGCCGAAGTAGTACATGATGCCGATCGGGAACATGACGTACATGCCGAACTGCCAAAGAGATGTCGTTAGAATTGGGTGGGTGGTTGGTTGGTTGGTGGGGTGAGAAGGGGGGATTGGGATTGGGATTGGTTAAGAGAGGGCGTGGGTTGCGTACCTTGAACACCTCGAGGTTGAGCCCGCCCATGTTGACCGTCGGTTTTCTGTGTGCACGCAAAAGTGGGGGGCCGGGTTGTTGCGTGATGGATGGATGGTGGGAGGAGCTTCGACGTTGTGAGGCTCGGTGGTCCAGGTCGTTCGACCCCAAATTTCGGGAGCTGGTGGGGCGCCCAGATCGCCGAGCAGCAGGCGGCGGAGCACGGCAGTCCAGCGTCGCATCCTTGCAGGCCAAGGACCAGCCATCAGGGTGCTCACAGTGACCTGAGCACACCATTTCAACTCAACAGCGTGTGGGATTTCCTTCCAGTTTGTACACTTGATGCAGAACGGAATGCCAGGTATGCAAAATGTTGAAATTGCGCGCAAATATCAGGACTCCGCCCATAATTAAGTCTCATCTAGCTTTAACCCCAGGACAACTTTTTGTTATCCTCCAGATCGCCAGACCCCGCCGCCCAACAACTCTAGAAAGGGTATTCCAAACGCCGTCCTCCGCAAAATCTAAATCATCAAGGTTCAGGTGCCGCTGGTAACGCCAGACCTCGCGGAACCTGAGTCCCTCCAACCCCTTGTTCGAGAGATAGGGGTCCAGCCACGTCGCCGACAGTGGCGCCACCAGATATGTGCCGTTCTTCTCCTTCAGGAACTCCATGCTCCTCCTGTCCGCCGGCGTGTCGCATGTTGCGAGCTTATCTAGCTCGGCGAGCAGCGTCTCCCCCTTCATGCCCATCACGTCCTGCGTGCGCAGGACCTCATTCTTCCCGTTCAGCAGCCAGATCGGCGGCATGTATGTTTTCCACCAGACTGCTTCCGTCGCATCCGGCTGCTTGCTCATAAACACCTGAGCTGGAATAATCCCCCCTTGGTGGTATACCCCCATCAGCGTCCCAAAGATCACGTTGAAGACCACCCACGTCACCGCCCACACACGGAGTAGCTTGTCATTTCGAGGGAGTCGGATCGACGAGAGGAAGAGCGGGACAGTGGGGAGCAGGAACCGAGCCTCCTGGTGCTGCGACAGGGAGAGGACCACAATTCCAGAAATCGCCGAGTAGAGCCGCAGAGACCGCTTGGGTCGGGTAAAGATAAGGAGTGTGGCAGGCCCCAGTAACTGCGGGAGATTCACCAGCAAATGCTGGTACCATGGATGCAACCCGTGTTTCGCCAGATTTTCCGGCGAGAGATTGTAGAGAAGGTTGTTCAGAGGCGGAAGGACGGGATTTCGGATCAAGTCGGACCACGAGATTGGGTGTGGGGTGTAGAACGCCGTGTCGAGCGTAATCGCAAGCGCCGTGGTACAGAGTCCGGCCGTGGCGATGGCCAGGAGAGACAGGGGGCTGGGATCCGTTAGCTGCATACAGTATCACCACCAAGGGGAGAGTCAGTCGTACTTTTTCCAGTAATAGGGCAAGAGCCGGAGCCCTGGGATCAGCAGAAAAGCGGGAAACGTAATCCTGTTGAAACACCCAAACACGACCACGATCCCGAGCACCGTCGACGCAAGAACAGAGCCGCGCTGCTGCGTCGCGTCAGTCAGCATTCCACCATATAATGCGCCCCGATTCCGTGCACTCACCGGACTCCCCACGATGCGCTCAATCAGCACCAAGCTCCAGGCCACAACGAGTGTCTCGATCGAATTCGAAAAAGTGTGCGTTTGGAATGTCCAAGTGACGTAAGAAGACGCGACCAAAAGGACGGCTAGTCGCCGGTGTCGTTGCGACGGAATAAGCTCGTGGATCGCCCAGTCCTCCAGCACGAACCCCACGATAAACATCAGCACCCGGAGGGTCCAAAACACGGCGATCGGCGGTATCTCGCCGTCATTTCCGTTGCCTATCCACAGCCAGCGCAGCAGGAGCATCGGCAACCCGTAAACCGGCCATAACGGAAAGACGCTTCGTATCGGGTTATCGCTCGTAAATTCCCAGGTGTGCCGGACTGGGTAGCTAAAAATTTCCCCTGTGCAGCAGCAGATGTCAGCAGGATGCGCGCGACGGAGATAAGGCTTGGAGGCGCCACGTTGCCCGGCGCTGACCAAGCGGACACGCCACAACATGTCCGGCGCTGGAAAAACAGATCTGGCACGTACCGGCGATGACCTCGGGGCCTTGGAAGTTCTCGTCGGGGTGGAGGTAGCTCGGCGACAGCGCAAACCAGAGCCGTACCAGAGCAAGAAAGAGGTATGTTCTCCGCCACATATTATTTCACCAGCTCGCGCGCGCAAGCAAGGAGACCCTGCCGTCGCAAACGCGAAGCATCCGAAGCTAAGTAGAGTCGTGTGTGTGCAGCTCAGTCGCTTGCCCGTCGACGAGCATCACCAGGAACAGCGCGTGGGAGGAAAAGGTCAAACCGTCGAGGAGATAGAGGACGGAGGCTCATGATCGGAAAACCGTGGTATCGTGGGAAAAGAAGAAAAAGCAAGAATGGGACGAGCTGGGTGGGAAATGGCCCGGCGCAAATATTGGTAAAGCTGGGAGGGCCGGTGAGAGCCAGTGGTCGACGTGGTGGTTCCACGGTACGAGACTGGCTTATCCGTTTGCGAACAGGGATTGGGGACCTTCCGCCTCGCATTGGTGCCTGCAAGTCCCGTTCTCAGAAATGGGATGATCCCCCAGTGGCAGGGGGGGAGCTTAGGTAATCTCTGCTCAAAGCTCAAGCCAGCCAAGCTTGGGAGCTTTGTGTTGGTGCCCAAATTGGCACAGTCATGCGGGCTGCTGTGTCCAGTCTCAACGAACAATCCAGTCATGCACAAGCTGTCTGCTGTGAGGGCGCCGACTGGAATTTTGTCACCTGGCTCTGGACATTTGACCTGACCGTTTGCGAGCGCTGCGGAGCGGCCTGCCTCCACGTTTTCAAGTGGATCTGGACTGAACCCCCAAGCAGCATTCCAGCCAAGGTGTCCAACTCTTTGGGCCTGCCCTGGCATGGAAATCCCACGTTGTTCCAGAACAGGCCCAGGTTACTCACGGAAACGGCTTCGACGTCAACCACACTTACACTAGAGCCGTTGTCTGTCACTCAACCCTGGAGAAACCCAGACGGGCGTCCTCGTACATACGGATAGATTGTAGGTATCTTATCGAATCCATGGAGGTGTTGCTGGGACTGAGCATTTGTGTGTCACGATTACATGCACAGCTCAGACGGACTCTTCAGTACCTTCCATATGTGCGCGACAGCAGAGACTGACACTCCCTGGTATGCCGCATTTCAGTGGAGACCCGATGGTCCTCCTCAAGACCCAGGTCCGAAATAACGATGAACGGTGACGCTTGTCCAGTCCAAGTCGGATACCGACTTCAGCCCCCATTATATGTACATACCCGGACTGCAGTGTCGCAACTCTTCCTGATCACGGAAGCGCTTCCCTGGTGCAGTGCCGCAGGCAACAGCATCAACAACCCCACAAGACAACCAACAGCACAATGGAAGTTGTGTGGTCCGTGCGATCCGTTCTCCACTCAGCGGGAGGCAGCAGCGACTCCCCACCTGAATCCAGCAGCGCCTTCAGTCAGAAGCACATCACTCCCCGCGTTGATACATCACAAAGTTGCTCTTAACAAACACAAATCCAGCGAAAGGTAAATTTGGCTACCGAATATTTAAACACGGACCCCCTCGGCTCGAACGCTTGCTCGCTTTCCCCCTCCCATTCACACCCACCTCCCGAACATTCTCGACCAAAGTGCGCCTCCCACTGACCAACCACCCCTCAAGTCTTTTCGCCGATTGAACTCCGCGACACAGTTTCCCGTCCCCTAAGATTCCCTTCGACTTCAATACCAGACGATCAACATGTCTGCCGACAAGGCCACCCAAAAGGTCACCCTGACCAGCAACGAGGGTTCGACGATTGAAGTCGGTATGTTTTAATCGAACCTCTTCCTCTTTTCACCTTGGCGACCGCAACCGTTTCTCTAACCGCCCATTCTACAGACCGTGTTGTAGCGGAGCGCTCCATGCTCATCAAGAACCTGATCGAGGATCTGGGTGACGATGCGATTGCCTCCAGCCCGATCCCGATCCCCAACGTCAACGACCCCGTCCTGCGCAAGGTGGTCGAGTGGTGCGAGCACCACCGCAACGACACGACCCTGTCGGCCGACGACGACAACGACAACCGCAAGAAGACGACCGACATCGACGAGTGGGACCAGAAGTTCATGCAGGTTGACCAGGAGATGCTGTTTGAGATCATCCTGGTGAGTCGTCTTCCCTTTTCCCCAAAAACGGGCCCGGGTATAATCGAAGCTAACCCCTCTTCTTCCCTAGGCTGCCAACTACCTCGACATCAAGGCCCTCCTCGATGTCGGCTGCAAGACGGTCGCCAACATGATCAAGGGCAAGTCGCCGGAGGACATCCGCAAGACGTTCAACATCACGAACGACTTCACCGCGGAAGAGGAGGAGCAGATCCGGCGGGAGAACGAGTGGGCTGAGGACCGCTAAATAAAACTCTCTCCCGAGTCGGCTTTGGTTGGGCCGCGCTTTTTGAGCGTTCTTTTCCCCCTGCGGCAGTCCTTATTTGGCATCCCGCAATGGCGTTAATGGATTGAGTGTGTCGTCTGGATTTTGCTTTACATATTCCTTTTCTTTTTTTTCTCGCTTTGGACAGGACTTGCCCGGGTCCGCACATGTTTACTACGACACGCGGCCCGATTGCTTGAGAGGGGAGGGAACGAAACGAGACAAATGACCAAGCGGGGTTTTTTTATGAAGTCTGGTGAAAACAGCTGTACCCTGTCGCGGGAGGCCTTTTTGCTTGTGACTCCTCAACATGGGGAAAGGTACATGCTCCAAATAGATGCTGCTATTATCTCGGGATTGATGAACCTGACCGGCCGTGAGCCCCCATTTGGATTCGGGCCCAAAGTTGAGCCGATTTCTGACCGCGATGACTTTCGGGATCGCGTCATTACACACCCACCTTTTTTGAAGTCAGTTGTGACTGTCGACACGAGTCAAGCAACAGCTCGTCTTAGAGGACTCATATCCCCATTTCCGCTCGACAGACATGTCGTAACCCCCCGTTGAAGAGCTCAGGGGATTTTCCGCATTTCAACAAGCAGCGCTCTTGATGGCAACACGACAAAGACGTTGCATTCATTTGCAGGGCATCAAATGCCATCTCTCATTCCGTTTTCCCCTTGACCCTGATAAATGCCATGGTAGACTCCGTTAAAGTGAAATGAGTTTCCCCCATTTAACTTCCCAGCCACGCTCATAAAAGAGAATCCCAACCCGTCAGAAAAACTTGACTGCAAATCGCCCAGCAATAACCCCCACTTCGCCTGCCCCATTCCTCCCGTCCCCAACTTTCTCCCCGTTCGATGCCGTTCCCTTGGTGGTAATTTCTTGTCATGGCATCGTTCCTTACTCCTCGTAATGGTGCTTCATTAGGCAGGCAGGTAGGAGGAAAATATGACCATCGGATGGGGTGAGAGAGTGGCAGATCCGCCGAGCCAGGTGGGAGGTAGCAGGAGTGGTCGTGGGGGGAGAATCGAGTTGTTGTTGTTCGATTTGGGGTCGGATGAGGAAGGAAGAGACGAAGGCATTTAGAGGCCGAGGCGGGTCTTACGCCAGTGCCTGCGCTTGGCGTTGTACCTGTTCGAGACAATCTGTTAACATCGCGTGGTCTGCTTGCGTTCTGTGTGGTGCTGCTGTGTAGATCGAGGGCTCGGAAGGGACAGAGCTGGTGGGAGGAGCTCGCGCTGTCGTCGTCGGGACGTTCGTACCTGATGGTGTTGCCGGTGCGCAGACGGATCCATTGGGGAATGGGCCGGTTCTGCTTCTGGGCCTTCGCAAGCTTCTGCTTGATACGGAAAGTCTTGTGGCTCTGTTGAGAAATCGGTTTCGTTAGCATCTCAGCTTGACGATGCTTGGGTCCTGGATACCCCTCTCTCGCTCCTCCCCCAGGGCGGTTTCTCTCGAAATCGCTGGAAATCGAAATCACAAGCTGAAACCGCCCGGGATTTGGCAAGGGTTGGCGTCACATACCGGCATTTTGACGGTGTCTTTGGGGTTACCGAGTCGATGTCGATGTCGTGATGCTCCTCAAGTGGGTGGGATTAGAATATTTGATGTGGGCTCAGAAAATCAGCGCGCTAGGGCCGGAAATTGATTTGTGGCTGAGTCACGTGTTCTGGACCGAGAGTGGCTGAAAACCATTGGTGAAACGTGGCTGGGCACGGGCCGACTGGCCCCTGCCAATCGAGTGCCGATCTTGGCGAACTTCCGCTGAAGACCAGGCCTCCCAAGTCTCCAAAGTCTGGACCCAGCAAGCCGCTTTTGATGAACGAAATGAAAGTTGCATGAACCACCAAGACGAAAAAAAATCTGCAAGATACCCGACGATCAAAGCCTCCAGCATATATTTCTTGCGCCAGGACTGGTTTGCCTTGCTCTAAACGTCTTCTGAAAGGTTGCGCGCGTGACGCGACCGAGTTGTTGCCAGCTTTTCTATTCCGCCCTCCTGCGTGTCGCGGTTCGGCCCAGTTCGCGACTCCAACCTACCGCGCCTCCTTCCTTGCCGCCCATCTCGCTCTCCACGACAACGCCCCGGATCTCTCAGGTACCACGACGACAATATGGGTCAGACCGTGTCATGGGTCTCCAACTTCCTCTGGGCAAAGAAGGAAATCCGGATCCTGATTCTGGGCTTGGTTCGCCTCCCCCCTTTTGTGCCACCCCGGCGCTCCGCATGCTGAACAGTTCTCCCCGCAGGATAATGCCGGCAAGACGACTCTTCTCTATAGGCTCAAGGTACGATATGCTTTGTTTCCAGTCTCAGTGACCAAAGTCGGGACGGAAGCTTACTGGGTACACAGATCGGCGAAGTAGTAACAACGATACCTACGATCGGGTTCAACGTCGAGTCCGTGACATACGGGAAACTCAACTTCAACGTCTGGGATCTGGGCGGCCAGACGAGCATCAGGCCATACTGGAGGTGCTACTATGCGAACACGGCGGCGGTCATTTTCGTGGTCGACTCGACCGATATCGAGCGTCTGCAGACGGCAGCGGACGAGCTTGCGGCCATGTTGAACGAAGACGAGCTGAAGGACGCCGCTCTCTTGGTTTTTGCGAACAAACAAGATCAACCGGGGGCGAAGGGAGCTGCCGACATCTCGCAGGCGCTCCGGCTCGGCGAGCTCAGGGACAGGAACTGGAGCATCATGGCCTGCAGTGCGGTGGAGGGTTCGGGGATTAAGGAGGGGATGGACTGGCTGTCGGTGAGTGGTGGAAGACGTGGATTCCAGCTGATTTAATACCCCGACCGGCTCCCGGCTAACAAGTGCACAGCAAACCGTATCACAGGATTAGAAGGACGTCCGGGTTTTGAGACGCAGGAGGCGGTGGTTTCTGTACATGATGAGTGTACCTCTTATATCATTCCGGCTGCTCTTGGGTATTGGGCAAGGTGGCCGGTGTTGGCGGCGTTTTGGTGGGCATCCGCCTCGGCTGAGGGACGACATATTATGCGAAGGCGCTGGCTGCATCAGAAGGGGTGGGACAGCGATTGCGGTACATGGATACACGACTTACAACTTTTAATACAAGGAGCGGTCATCTTCACGGAGCTGGCCGTTTTATTCATGGCTTCAGGACACTCTTTCGGAATGCGCTCCATGACTGGCGGTCCTTTGCGTGTAACGTTCTCCACGAAGCATCAGGTACGGAATTGAGGGTTCGAGGTGTAGACGTATCTCGACCCGGTCTAGGTACTCCACTAGAATATGCTCATAATACAACCGTCTGGCATAGGTATCCCAGAACCCAATTCTCCGCCCAGTTGGGAAATCTTTCCGCCTGGTCTCGAGTAGAAACCCGAGTCTGACCACACGGGCTTTCGTCGGCCCTGCCGAGGATGTTCTCTATTCATAAAAACCTTCCTAGAAAACCAAACTTATCGGTTTCTTATCTGAAGCCCTCCCGCTCCGCGGCTGAGAACCTCGGCCGAGCTCGAAACTCGGACTTGCACTTCTCTCGACCCTGTCGGGTAGCGTACCCGAGCTCCACTCAGGGGCTCCCCGGTTCCAGAGTCAAGACAACCGCAACTACCTAACACGAACAGCTCGGGTTGGGAGCCTGAGACCAGTGGTGGAAATTTTGAGGCTGCTCTGCCTCCATTTTTTTGCTATGGCTGACAGGTCGCCAATCTCGGTCTTCCATCATCGGTTGTCAACCGATAGAACGGGATTTACAATCGTTTCAAGAATATGGAATGTGTCTGCAAGGAGGGAGAAGCACACTCTCAGCTTGGGGCTGCTTGACGACGTTCTCCCATCAACTAAGGTACTCAAGAAGCATACTTTGGTACCTATTCCATACCCTCAATAACGTATTCCCCAGAGTTTGAACTATACGGTACTCAACGTTCGCTCCATCTCGGCGTCCCGGCCAAGGAAGCGTCAAGAAATGCCGTCCAGGTTCAGGAGTGCCATGGCCCCAATCACGCTTCACAGCCTTGCTTTCCCTTGCATATTTGGACCTCATATCGACGGAAAGGGAGCATCTCCAGGCGAGGTACATCCCGTCATACAGTTGCTGCTACGAGTTCGATTCTTGGTGTGCTGTGCAGTCCTTGGAATTGCGCCAAAAAAACAATCGACGACGCGAGAGCATTTGCAGCTCACCGCAATCTCATAATGTCTAATCCAAATACCAACAACTCCCAATAAGTTATAAACCGAAGTTGTCTCTCAGAGTCTCGGCCTTAATTGTTTCTTAAAGTTGGACCTGCACCGCTTAAACGGGGATATGCACCTAGCAAGTGCATTGTCGACCCCGCCTAAAATTGTTGTGACGGGCAAGTGGGTCTTGGGTCTTAACATCAATGCCCCGCGATTCTGGGTCTGAGTCAACAATTCTCGGAGAGAGAGAGAGCGAGCGACGAGCACCCCCACCACCCAGCGACAACACCAACAACATGGCTCCGACAAGCAACAATCCGACGGGGGACCTCACCTCGGAGGTCCTCCAGGCACTCTCAAAAGCCGACCCGATTTCGTCCACCGAGACTTTCGCCGATGTGCCCTTCGAGTCGCTCAAGGCCGCCCTCGACCGGCTCGCTTCCCGGTCCATGGTCACGTACGAGCAGGTTGAGCGCGAGGAGGCTTTCCTGGAGCCGGAGGCCGAGGTCATTGTCAGCCATGGCAGCCACGAAGCCCGCGTCTTCGAGGCGGTGCGCCAGGCCCTGGACGGCCTCTCGATCCAAGATCTCGAGGGCAAGATCGGCGACAAGACGGTGACCAAGCTTGGTCAGGGCAAGGCCTTCAAGGAGAAGTGGATCAAGAAGGACGGTTCGAAGCTCGTTGCGCTGGTGGGACTGCCCTATTGCTGTCCATTTGGAGAGGGACGTTGGGGGTGCTAACGGCGCTGGCAGGTCGAGTCGATCAACGACGTAACACGGGACCAGCTCAAGGTGATCCAGGAGAAGCGGACACACGACACGAAGATCATTGCCGACCTGAAGAAGCGCAAGCTCTTGAAGATGCAGAAGGTCATTTCCTTCAGGATAAGCAAGGGGCCCAAGTTCGCGCTCGAGATGGTGAAGGAGGAGACGGACCTCACAGCCGAGATGCTGGCATCTGGCGCATGGAAGACGGCCACCTTCAAGCCGTACAACTTCAAGGCTCTGGGCGCGGATCAGCACGCCGGCGCGCTGCACCCCCTGAACAAGGTTCGGCACGAGTTCAGGTGAGTGATTTGGGGAAGTGCTATGGTGGCAATGGACTTGCAATTGGAGGCGCGCTGACCGCTGGATGCCCTCGCAGGCAAATCTTCTTCGAGATGGGCTTCACAGAAATGCCTACAAACCAGTTCGTCGAGTCAGGATTCTGGGTACGTGACCACAGCGCCTGAACTGCTGCGTGGATTGCTGACTGACTCCCAAATAGAACTTCGACACTCTCTTCGTGCCCCAGGTATGTTTTCCTGATGTCGGATACTCTTAAGAGCTCTGTTCTCACACCTTTGAAGCAACACCCTGCGCGTGATCTGCAAGATACCTTCTATGTCTCAGACCCGCCAAAGGCCGGCAAGCCCGGGCCCGTGTCGGCGGACGACAAGCAGGACTACGAGGAATATTTCCAAAACGTGAAGCAAGTCCACGAGGAGGGCAAGTACGGTTCCATCGGGTATAGGTACCCCTGGTCGGAGGATGAGTCGCTCAAGTAGGTGCCCCGTGTCCTGATTTCAACGGCTGTGACTAACCTCGGACAAGGCTCGTCCTGCGGACACACACGACTTCGGTGTCAGCAGCCATGCTGCAGAAGCTGGCTGGACAACGCCAGGATGGCCGTGTCCCGCCAGCACGCTACTTCTCTATCGACAGAGTCTTCAGGTAAATGACACGGTTACACTAGAGAGGCCTCTGTTCCTGATGCTCACACGTCGCTAGAAACGAGACGGTGGATGCGACTCATCTGTGCGAGTTCCACCAGGTAGAGGGCGTCATCGCCGACTACGGGCTGACTCTGGGCGGCCTGATGGAGTTCATGGAGATCTTCTTCAATGCTATGGGTGTCACTGACCTGCGCTTCAAGCCGGCGTGAGTAACCGTGAAATCCAAGACCCGAGACGTGCAGGAACTGACCGCATCTTCGCAGGTACAACCCGTACACCGAGCCGAGTATGGAGATCTTCTCGTACCACAAGGGGCTCAACAAGCTCATCGAGATTGGCAACTCGGGCATCTTCCGGCCCGAAATGCTCGAGGTAAGTCCCTATTCTTGCGTTTTCGCTGCAATCTCAATGATCAGGAACTCGCAGATTGACAGACTGTGTGCAGGCCATGGGGTTGCCCAAGGACATGAGGGTGTTTGGCTTCGGTCTGAGCTTGGAGAGACCGACCATGATCAAGTACGGCATCTCCAACATTCGCGAGTTGCTCGGCCACCAGGTCGACCTCAACTTTATCCAGAAGAACCCGGCGGTGCGGCTAGACAAGAACTAGATAGACGGGACGGCAAATGGAAAAGGCTAGCGTGTGAGGATATCCTACCTACAGAGGCATTTGTTTCCCCAGCTGCGCGACGTCATGGCAATAATGAAAATGAAACAGTGATATTACCCTCGTGTCCTGTCGGTCTCCCAACAAGGGGACCGAGACCTAAGGTGGGCAGCAAGGTCAAGAAAGGTCGCAAGAAGACGGGTGGAACCGGGGCGCCGTTGGAGCCTCATTGCGACTCTAGCTCGACCGGATTTGGTAAATGCGGTGGGGAGGAGTCATCTTCAATCTGCAACCTGCGCGCCCGTTGTGTCGTCGCCTTACTGCGATTTGCGAACCACATCCTCCCCGCTCGCAATGTGGTCCGCATGATGCCGCACAGTACGTAAGCCCAACTGTGCCGTACGCCGACCAACGGCGGTGCTGCTTGGAACTTATGCAGCCCTATAGGGATCGATTCTAGTGGGACAGATATTCCCCCCCGCTTTTTGGCAGACAAGGCGATTGCCCCATTCTGGTTCGCGATTTACACGTGGACAATGAGAGGTGGATTGATGGGATCAGTGCCCAGACGCCATGGTCGGAGAGCGCCGGGGATACGCTGGATATCTCACCAGTGAGTGGGCATTTTCCATGGATGTGACTGAACTGAGGCAGCAATGGATGGATGTCTGGGGGATAGTACCGGCAAGGACCTATGGCGGGGATGGGGACATGCATGGGGACATGCATGGAAGAGGCGGCCACTTATGCACGCATGACTCCCCTCGACGACCTGCGACATATCTGACCAGTTATCTCTCACGGCCGTTTTCGGGTAGGGTCTGGGGATGGGGATGTGGGAAGTAAGGTAGGTCATGTAGGACTCTAATGAGGCACTTGTTGTTGTTTGTTAGTGTGCTTCTGCTTGCTGGTTCAAATTGAGCAGGCTTTCCTTCGGATTTCCGCCGTTTCTTCTCCCCCCTTCCTTCCTTCTGTCTCGATCCCCCTCTCGATCTCCCCCCCTTGACAGTGTCATCCTCGCTACTTGGTGGTGGCTGTGCAAAACCGTCTCATCCAACCATCATCTGAATTCGGCCTTTGGGACCGTTAGATCGAAGACTGCTTGATCGGATCGGGCCCGGTTCCTCGGTAGCTACCAGATCTTGCATTGCGGGAGCCTCGCCTCGCTTGATCTGACCTGACTTGACCTCACGTCGCCTTGCCTCGCGTATTAGGCACACATTTCGACGGCTACCAGCCTCACCTCCTTCATCCTGTCTTCATAAGTACCTTGCCTACTTCGATGGACGCTCGCTCCTCCCGCGCACCCGCTCCGCCCCAGCTCAGCATTGGGCCCGTCAGGGCTGCAACGAGCCCCGTTGCAGAGACGCCGCGGTCTGCCGACAGCACGGTATGTTTTTACACGCCCCTTCTACTTTCCCTTGCCTACCTTACCTAAGTAGCTACCCTGAAGAGCAAGCAACAGAGAGCTAACTCCCCCCCGCTAGACCTCCAACCCCTTCTCCAGCACCACGACCTCCTCCAGCAACAGCAGCAACTACCACTACCCCTCCTATTCCTACTCCTACTCCCCACCGACATCCACCGGTTCCGCCTCCAGCGACACCCCGCTGATCAGCTGGGCCGGCGCCATGGCTTCTTCCCCCGAGACTGCTGCCAGGAGGCCCGCCGCTGCTGTCCCAGCCAAGAAGGTCAATGCGAACAGCTACTGTGGCAGGCACTCGGATGAGTTCCTGTTTGGCGGGAAGGGATTTGGGGATCTTTGGAGGGCTGTGACGGGGAAGGAGTAGATTTGGGCGTGGTTGAGGACTGCACTGTGGGGGTTGTATGGTGCTTGGGCAGGATTGTGGGTGGCTACATACTGCTGGGCAGTGATTGGGATGGATATCAAGCATGGTTGTGTTGGATTGGATTGGGTTGGGAGGAAGAAGCTGGGACGGAGCAGGCTCTGGGCTGTCAATGGGAATGAGCTGCTGGACAGAAGAGAAAACGTTTCTTTCTTTCCCCTTTTTTTTTCCTTCGTATGATTCATGAGTTATGACGCAAAGAATGATATCCCGGAAGATAGTATAGTAATGCTTGATTCGTTTTGGCCGATTTCAACTTTCGAGCGCAGTTCATCTCATCACTTGAAATCTCTTGACTGTCTTCCAGCGAAGTGGAAATATCCACCGAGCAGTCGCTGGCGGGGCGAGCCGAAATCCCCGCTGGCCCTGAAGCCGCACCGTTAGCGGGGCCGGGACCCCCTTGTCAGGCTCGGCCGCGGGCGCCGACAGGGGCAACCAAAACTCCAGAGGGCTCCATGTGCAAGTCAATTTTCCATCGTCGTCTCGTCTTCCAGCATCTCGCAAACACAAC
Organism: Chaetomiaceae sp. PYS4301M; assembly: GCA_023628425.1. Taxonomy (NCBI): domain Eukaryota; kingdom Fungi; phylum Ascomycota; class Sordariomycetes; order Sordariales; family Chaetomiaceae; species Chaetomiaceae sp. PYS4301M. Next base: position 282,851 of record JAMAKR010000009.1, on the reverse strand, counting down.
CTCCCCCGACACCATTGAGGTCCCACGTCGCGCTCCCCAGACACCGACCCGCCAGCGACAAGCAGAACCCGAAACAAAATGGCCAAATCGAACGGCTTCGGTGCCAAAAAGGCCTACCTCATCCTCTACAATGCCGCCTCGGCTGTCGCCTGGTCCGCCATCCTCGGCCGCGTCGCCCTGGTGCTGGGCTGGAAGGGCCCCTTTTTTGTGCCGCTGGTCGTCGACAACTTTGCGCGCATCACGCAGACTTGCGCCGTCATGGAGGTCCTGCACGCCCTGACTGGTGCGTACCTACCTCCCATACCATACCCTATCTATCCATAACGAAATACCTCCCTACACCTAGCCCGCCCCTCTCCCAACTCCCTCGTACAAAGACCAGACCAACTAACCCCTCTCCTCCGAATCACAGGCGTCGTCCCCGCCCCCGTCTTTACGACCGTCATGCAAGTCGCAAGCCGCCTCTTCCTGATGTGGGCCATCTGCTGGCCGTTCCCGCAGCTCAACAGCAGCGTCTTCTACTCGTCGATGCTGGTCGCGTGGAGTCTGACCGAGGTGATCCGCTACTCGTCGTACGCGCTCAAGCAGGTCGACGCCGTGCCCGGCTTCCTCAACTGGCTGCGCTACAGCGCCTTCCTCGTGCTCTACCCGGTCGGCATCAGCAGCGAGGTGGCCATGACGCTCCAGGCGCTGTTCGGCCCCGCGTCGGGTCTTGCTGTGTGGTACCCCTATGCGTTGGTGCTGGTGTTGCTGTCGTATATTCCTGGTGAGTTGCCCGGCCCGGCTTGAGGGGGTTCATGTGACAGAATGGATGACTGACGGGCTGTTCTTTAGGCTCGGTCATTCTCTACACCCACATGCTGAAGCAGCGGAGAAAGTACCTCGGGGCTGGCAAGAGCGCAGAGAAGAAGAGGCAGTAATGGTATTCAGGACAGAGCAAGAATCAGAATCTCAAATCTCGACACGGCGGAACCTCTTTTCTCTAGAGGATGCTTCATTGAGCGGGTATACAGGGTCATACATAGAACGCCTCGGAGGCAGGTCATTTCGGCGTATAATATCCGCGGCATAAAATAGAAAACGCCGCTTCATGAACGTTCCAGGGTATCCTCATGGGCGCATCCCATCAGGGGAGCTGCTCTCATACCAGTCGTTTCGCAACCAACCCGCAATCATATCCTTCGCATCATTAGCCAGCCTCTCAAAGCCCGGGTTATCCCTGGGCTCAAACATAGCTGCAAGGTCGTTAGCACTACCGTCCACACATCAACAACACTGGCAGGAACAGGGAGCCCAGCCACTCACAAATATGCGCCCCAACCTCATCCGTGGCCCTGTTATTCACCGCCTGCCGCCAATCCCCCGCCTGATCCCGCTGCGGCACAACACAAAACGTCCGGTCGCTCCCCAGCACCGTGCCGACCATGCCGACCTGCTTCGACCCAGCCGCCTGCCCCAGCCGGGTATACAGGTTCCCAAACCCGACGCCCAGCTCCCTGTTGAGTCGCACCATGCACGCCACCCGGCGCCGCAGCTCCTCCTTGCGCGCCAGGCACCCGACAAACTCAAGATGCGACGTCGCCCACCCCAAGCCCTGGCTGATCTGCTCGCGGTTGAGATACGCCGCCGCCCCGCCCGCCGCCACCGCACCCACCGCCCCGGCCGCAATCGCGATGCTGCCCCATCTACCCCAGCCACCACCGGCTGCGGGCTTGTTGTCCTTGTCATTGCTGCTGCCGTCCCTGCTCGCCGGGGGCGGCAATGCACCGGCGTTGTTAGGTGCCGCCTTGGCAGAAGCCGCGGCTTTCGAGCCGCCGCCCCAGAGGCTAGTCAGGCCGCTGAGCTGCGCGATGGCGGTCGACGCGGCGGCGTAGTGGGTCTCGGCGCCGTGCGCGACGACGCCCGGCGAGATGCCGAGGAAGGGCGTGTCGAAGGCCAGCACGCCCTGGATGTAGGGGAACATGAGCGCGCTGGGCGGCGGTGGCATGGAGGCCGTCGAGGCTTTGCTGCTGGGGCTGTCTTCGTCGACCGTGTTGTGGATGGGCTGTTCGGAGGAGATGCGGATTGTGGTTTCCGCTGCTACGATGCCGCCCATGGAGTGCCCGACGAGGACTACCCGGACTGAGGGGTCGATGGTTGGGGAGGGCGCGCCGGCTGCGACTTCGAGGTCGATTACCTTGTTGAGGAGCCTGGGGGGGTTGGGGGGGTGTGGGTTAGTGGATGGCATGGTGGGAGGGGGGGTTCGTTTTTTGGGTGGTGGGAGGACCGTACCAGTCGCTGAAACGAGAGACGCACTCGCCGAGGTCGCCGCGGGTCTCGAATTTGGGATATACGATGGCTTGGACGTCTACCTTGGGCAGGGCGCCGGCAACGGCCTGGCGAAAGTACTCGACGAAGGCATTGTTCTTGCCAAAGGTGGACTCATCCCCCTGTCTGCTGTTAGAGATTCCTAAGGCGATAATCTGGGTTGGGTTCTCATGCTGTCAACATACCTTGAAGCCGTGTATAAAGCAGAGCAGCAGTGTCTTTTTCATGGTCTGTCCCCATTGAGGCTTTGAGAGAAAGAAGGTGGGGAGGCCGCGACTGGTGGGACCAGATGTTGGTTGCAGCACGCGCCGTGTCACAAGGCTGAAGACATCTGTGGTGGGGGTGGGGCGCTTCCAGGCAACCTTGAACCCTCTCCATTCCATGCTCCACAAGCAGTGCGAACCTGGAATGCTTACATGTGAAATGCGCCGGAGCTTGTAACGGTAAGGTACCGTGTAATTCAAGCCGAGGAGGTTTTTCTACGAGGAGAGCTTCCTGCTCCCAGAGAAGAATGAATTTGACTTTTGATATGCATTTTTGTTGTTCACATTTTGGGATGATCATTTTCTTGCAGGTTTCGATGGAAATCAAGCATGAGCAGGGTACCTTTTTTTTCCAACCCAGCGATACGCGATACTCTGTACAATACTTACGTAAGATCCACTTAGCGCTTGGGCAGGGGTGTCCCACAACAGAACGCGCCAATGTCAATCAATCTTGCACCCTCTTGGTTTGGTTTCTGATCTCTGTTTGCAAGCCAAGCCACTTCCCAGCCTGTATTTCAGCCCTTCTGAAATCGACCCTCTTCTTCCTCCATTGCGCAACACTTTCCACCTCCCGTCCGCCGTCGCCTTAACATGACTTGAAATTTTGCGGCGGCGTTGGCATTCCCATCTTAAATTCATCATACTTCTTTCACTCCTTCGTTTCCATAGCGACCACCACCCACGACACTCTTTTCTCGACATTCCCTCCCTTCGACTTCGATTCCCTTCGCCGACCGCGATTGACCTTCGTCCGCGCGCGATCACAACACAATCTCACAAGCACTCTACTCGGCTCTAGATTGCACTCCGGCCTTCATCATGACGGAACGAGTCTACGGCGTGACGCCGCCCATCTCGACGGCTCTGCCGACAGAGCAGGAGAAGCGGCTGAACCAGGCCCTCCACCAGGAGCTGCGCGCTCAGGGCACCTTTGAAAGCCCGGCTGAGACCGAGAAGAGGAGAGAGGTCCTCGCGCAGCTGGAGAAGATCACAAACGTGTTTGTGCAGAGGGCTGCGATGGAGAAGGAACCCAAGAACACCATCTTGATTCGCGATGCTATTGGCCGGGTCTTCACTTACGGCAGCTACCGCCTCGGCGTTTACGGGCCCGGCTCCGATATGGATACCCTCGTCGTCGCCCCGAAATATGTTACTGTTGACCAGTACTTCAAGATCTTCCCCGAAGTCCTCGTCGAGATGGCGCCCCCCGCTGCCATCACGGACCTGACCCCGGTGCCCGAGGCGTTCGTGCCCATCATCAAGTTCGAGTTTTCCGGCATCAGCATCGATCTCATCTTCTGCTCCATCCAGACACTGAAGCAGCTGCCTGACGAGAAGGATTGGAGCTTGGCCGACAACAATCTCCTGCGCGGCCTGAGCGAGAACGAAGTGCGGTCGCTGAACGGAACGAGAGTGACAGACGACATTCTGAACCTTGTCCCCGAGCCGGCCACGTTCAAACTCGCCCTGCGTGCCATCAAGCTGTGGGCGCAGCGAAAGGCCATCTACGCCAACATCATGGGCTATCCCGGTGGTGTCGCCTGGGCCATGCTCGTTGCCCGTGTTTGCCAGCTCTATCCCAAGGCCACTAGCGCCGTGGTAGTGAACAAATTCTTCAACATCATGCTCAAGTGGCCGTGGCCCCTCCCGGTTCTCCTCAAGGACATCGAATACGGTTGCCCCGTCACGCGGGTCCCGGTGTGGAATCCCAAGGTGAGTCGCGCCCCGGCCCTGGTAGCCGCTGATGTCTCACCACAGAATAGCTTTATGCGAGTGATCGAAATCACAAAATGCCCATAATCACCCCGTCCTATCCATCCATGTGTGCCACCCACAACATTGGCAAGTCGTCCATGGTGGTGATCCAGCAAGAGCTCGCAAAGGGGGCCCAGGTAACAGATGAGATCATCATCGGCAGACGGCCGTGGAAAGACCTCTTCACAAAGCACACCTTTTTCACCTCAGGCTTCAGGTACTACCTCACAGTTATTGCGTCAAGCAGGACCAAGAAGACACAGAATGCCTGGTCGGGATTCGTCGAGTCGAGGGTGCGCGTGCTGGTGAACAAGCTCGAGATGCACCCTTCCATCGCGCTGGCCCGCCCGTTCAACAAGGGCTACGACAGGGAACACCGGTGCAAGAACAATGCACAAGTGGACGAGGTGATATCCGCTGGCAGCCTCGCCTATCTCTACAAGCCGCCCGCCGACGGAGAAGTCAAGGCCGAGACCAAGCAGGAGGCAAAGCAGGAGAACGGCGTACCGATAAACAAGGACCCGACCGAAGTGCAGGGCGAGGGCGGCATGCGAATCAAACAAGAAACTTCCGAGGAGGCCCCTCTGCCACCGCCAGCACCAAACGTCAAGCCCGAACCCACCGAGGAGAATGTCGATGGCGAGGGCAAGCTGGAGGACATACCCGAGATGAAACAGGAGCCCGAAGACATGGAGATTTACACCACTAACCACTACATCGGGCTGCAGCTGGTCGAGGGCGCCAGGTCGCTAGACCTGTCGCGCGAGGTCAACGACTGGAAGGCCATGTGCATGTCCAACGAGCTCTACGAGGAGGGTCTCATGTTCCTGTCGATCCAGCACATCAAGAACACAAGCCTGCCCGACGACGTCTTTGAGCCCGGCGAGACCAAGCCTCGGCCTGCTAAGAAGAGCCTCAAGCGAGTCGCGCCCGACGAGCCCACCGGGAAGCCGCTGCAGCCTCCTCCCAAGAGGCAGGCGCAGACGCAGGGTAAGCCGCCGCCGCCCCCAGCCCAAAGACAGCAGCAGCAACAACAGCAGCCGCAGCCAACTTCGACGGCGGCCGCGGCGGCAGCTGGTTAGGAGACCGAGGTTGGGAGTGGGGTTGGAGCTGGTGGAGGAGTCGAGAGAGCGCGTTGCATGGCGGCGAGGAATTGGAGCGGACAACAACAAAACAACAGCAACAACAACAAGAGCGTGATGATGGTGGGTGGGCAGGCCCAGCCTGGGCAGGGGCTCGGGCAGCAGCGGCAGGAACAACGGATTGCGTTGGCGCAGCAGATGCACCAGCCGTGTACGGCATTTGTAACTATCTAGATCTTCCTAGACTAATAGATGCTAGGTTTTGAGGCACAAGCTGCCTCATCAAGAGCTTTGCGATGTTTTCTCTCTGTTTGTCGGGTTGTGTTTGCATGACTGGTTAACCCAACCCCTAGACCGGAGAAAGAAACATTACCCAGTGCCCTCTATCAATCAGCAGCTGCGTGTCTATCTGTTTGGCTGTCTACAGCGCGCAGTTGGGAACCACGCCGATGAGGGACGCCATGTTGTCAGCAAGCAAGATAACTAACCACAAACAAACTCCACACAATCTCCGTTATACATCTCTCATCATCCCATACTGTCTCGCCTCATCATGTCACCCCTTCTGCTCTCCCATTCTCGCCTCCTCCTCGCCCTCAACATCAACCTCACCCTCCTCCGATTTCTAGGTCGGTTCTATTTGGGCATTGCTTAGAATCTCAGCTAACCCCTATTCTAATCTCCCGCTTTGACTTTCGGCTGGCACACTTGGTTGGTTATTGTCTACTGTAGGGTAGGATCATGAGACCTCATGCCCGCTGCGCTCCTTCGCTGAGCCGAAGTGGTGCTTGAGTTGTCTCTTTGTTGTGCGTGCAACTTTACCGCGTGGTTGAGATGTGTGTGCCTAGGTACGGTTCGGAGGCAAAAAGCCGTTGATTACGCAGTTGTTGATGAACAGCCCGATGGTCTCTGGCTGGAGGACACGGCCCGACTCGACGGAATTATATAGTGAAGCAGAGGTATGAACGGCATAAGCATCGGCCAGCAAGCCACCAAGGGCGGCCTTGAGGGCGGCGGACAGTATGGCCTTTCGATCGAAGAGGTACTGCTGGTAGAAGACGGGCGATGCTTGCACAAGGGCCTTCAATCCATATAGGTCGTAGGTGAGGTAGAAGAGAATGTGACATTGAATTTCAGGTGGCAGCGACTCCAGGGCTGAGTTCGCGGTCGTAAAGTAAATAAGAGAGAACGAGAACTGTCAGATTACGATGGGCAAGTCAGGGTTGAATGCTCTGATGTTGCTGGAGAAAGAGGCAGAAGGGGAAAGACGTAGAAGGGTGTGTTTTTTAACAGGGAGAAAACGCAAGTCTCATGCTGTTTATTTTGGACTTGCGAGAGAAGTGTGGTGAAAGAAGACGAACGCAGACTCTCCCCTCAGCACACACACCACACACCACACACGACCAAGGCAGACACCTATGCGTAAGTACTTTGTACTCCGTGCGGCCTAAGCCACCTTTTACTGTGCTTGGCCAGCCAAAACTGTGACAAAAGTATATACCTAGAGATAGAAATGATTCAGCTTGACAAGCTGTAGGGGAGAAGAGAGGCGATATCCTGAAGGGGTTGGGGGAGAGGGGGAAGGGGGGTTGAAAGTTGAAAGCAAAGGGGAGCAAACAACAGGGGCGAACAAGATTCACTATTAGGAAACATCTCAAGGTAAAACACCACTCGGTGATGACTCTGTGGGTAAGGTACTTTAGGTAGAGTAGCAAGCTGGAAGCCAAACACATGAAGAAGACCTACACAAACGTGGGCTGAAGAAAACATCAATGAGACAAATGCATTGGGGTTGGGGCGAGACACATTGTTTGTGTGGCGGGGAAAAGTCACACCACCAATGACAAAGTAACGGTCCTCCTTGCTCAGCTCTCCATTCATTATCATGTCACAAGAAGTATCTTCCAGCTCGCAATCTGGTTCAGTTGCTCGGGTCTGGCTTTGTTGTTTTTTGAGTTTGATTCGCCCATGGTTCTGTGTAAGTGACCCCTAACCCTGATATGCCCCCTTTTCCCCAGTGTCACCAAACAAACTCCAGCTGGCGATTCCACCCCAAACACCGACGTGAAGGGGCGTTGGCGCCGCTCTTCCACCGCATCAGGCATTCTTCACATCAACCACCGCTTTCAGTCGTCCTCCCCATCGTCACTCCCACTAGACCAGCCCTCATGGTACTCATCTGCCATCTCCATGAGCTCGTTTCCAAGCATTTCGCGGTCCTCTACCCCAAAAGACCGCACGACGGTCGACCGGAGATTCTTCAGTCTGCTAAAGACGGAGGAGTCGGTCGACAGGCTGCTGGTGATGTTGAGAGGCTCCGTGAGTGCCTCGTCGTCGTCGTTTCGGAAGATCTCGGGGTAGCTGTCCAGGAGTGGGAATGCGAGGGCCGAGGTGTAACTGCGTGAGGGGTCAGCCGTGTTCAGGCAAGGTGTTTGTGTTGTGTGGTTATGTTTCTTGCTACCAACCTCTTGGTGACGGGCTCATAGGAGCTGCGACGCACGCGACGACCAGCCTCGTCCATCTCGACGTCCTCGCTCTCTTCGTCGCTGTAGCCCCGAGATGCCACGAGCTGGCTAAACACGCGAGGCCTCTGGAACCCGTTGGTTGACCGCGAGTACGAGTCCAGCTGGTCCGACGGCGTGAACCGGATATCCAACTGCACGCCTTCTGAGAGCTCCTCCTCGGTCAGCTTCCTCTGCCTGGCGTCCTTGTGGTTCTCGGCTTCCGACGGGGCAAAGCTCATTTGCAAACCGGCAATGCTCTGCTTTCCCATCGTGTTGAGCACATCGGCCATGCCTCCGAGTGTCTCCCTCTTGAGGGGGTCCCTCAGCCTCGACGGCAGCATGGCGCTCTCCAGCGCGGCGGCCAGCAGCGCCGAGGTCTGCCACTGCGATCCGGGATCCAACCTGACCCGACTCGACAGCCGGTCCGGCACGGCCAGCGGCACAACAATAGACGCCTGCTTGTACAGCTCAGTAAGCGTCCTCGCCTTGTTGGCCAGCCTCAGCAGCCTCTTTTCCTAAACAACAGTCAGCATGCCCATTTTCGTCTCCTAAAAAGAAAAGGAAAAAAAACCAACCCTCCCACCCCCCCTCCCCCCCTCCTGCAACGCCCAAACCCAAACCCCCACCTTCCCATACTCATCCCTCACCCGCTCCACATACCTCGCCGCAAAACCCCCCCAACCATCCTCCACCCCCGCAAAAACCTGCACCCCCTGCAAATGATCCGCCTCCTCCGCAAACGGCCTCAGATCCCGATCCAACAAATCATGCTCCCTGTCCAAATCAACAAACACCTCCTCGCCGGCGGCGTAGCGCTCGTAGAAGATCGGGCCCCCTCCCCCTGTGGTAGTGGAAGTGGTGGTGGGGGGAGGGGGGGGAGGGAGCTCGTGCTCGGCGACGGGGAGCTGGACGATGGAGCGCGGGTGGTAGAAGACGCGGGAGTAGTCCGAGAAGAAGCGGATTGAGGAGGGGGAGGGGCGGGTTGGGGGGAGGCCGGCGTTGAGGGATTGGGTGTAGGTGGATGTGGGGAGGGGGGGTTGGAGGTGGATTGTTTGCGGGCCGTTCCTGGTTGGGGGGGGACGGTGTTAGAGTATGTACGTATGTATGTTTGTGAAGGGGGGAAGAGATTGGGGGTGAGGGGAAGGGAGGGGAGAGAAAGAAGGATAGGAGGTGTGTTTACCATAACGCCTGGGGCGGGTTGGATTCGTCGTTGACGTCGTAGAGGGCGTTGATCTTGCGGAGGGTGCCAAAGGCGCCTTTCAGGTCGTAGATGACGGTGCGCGGCATGAAGGTCTCGGTGCCGTCCGGGGCGAGCCCGGGGCGGAAGTGGATGTCATGGTCGATGGGGGACTCGTCTTCGCCGTAGGTGAAATAAGATTCCTGGGTTGGTGGGGGTTCTTGTGAGCGTTCACGTTTACTTGTCGTGAGTAACACGGCGTTGACATGGACTCAAGAAAAAAGAAAGAGGTAAAACACTAAGAATAAAAAATGAAAATTTACCTGCGTGTTCCAAAAGTGAGTGCCGAGATAGTTGGCTTGCTGTCCAAGCTGGAGGGTGATGATTTCGTGCATTTTGAAGCAACTCTAAAGTTGGGTTGAGCTCAAGATGATGAGTGACGAGTTGAGGGACAAGTGAGCTCACTGTGGATGCCTGAACAATGGCCGAACTTTACAGCATTGAACCCTAACCCTGGATATGCCTGACCCCAAGTCAATTCCCTCAGGGACTCCAGGGAGAGGAAGTGGCGCATCACGGAAACGACGACATCGAGGGCAAAATATTGTAGTCAAAATACACTTAGATATCGGCCTGGCCTTGTTGTACATATAGTACAAAACAAACAAAATTCCAAGATGCCATCAAGAATCCCCATTTAGTTTGAGTTCTGTTTTCTGTTGAAGCACACAAGAAGCGAAAAGGGGGCGACTTTCCAAGCAAGCGCCCCAAAGACCCAGAAAATACAACGACACGAGTCAAAAACAACACCAGCCATGATCATTGCCCTCGTCTATCCTGCCAAATCCCCAGTCTAGTCCGTTGGTCTAATTATTTTCAAGTCCCGAGACTCCATTAACATCCGCCGCAGTACAACAAAGGAGATAGACAAACACGTAGTTGAAAACAAATGGAAAAAAAGAAAGAAAACAGGCCAGCTCGCCCGCAGAAATACTCAAACATCAAATTGTACCACACAAGATACCCCTTTACTGTTGTTTACTCACGCGACAGGTCGCGGCCAAACACCTTGGACTTGAGCCAGTCGTTGATGACGAGCAGGCGGTTGCGGGTGCTGAAGCACATGCTGATGTAGGCGCTGCGCCAGAAGAGGTAGGTCAGGCTGCCGGCGGCGGCGACGTTGCCGTTGAACCAGGTGACGTCGGCGACGGCCTTGTCGCTGCCAATGTAGGCCAGGCTGCCCTGGTGGCTGTAGTTGAAGGGCTTAGCGTCCTTGATGCGCCGCAGCTGCCGCTCGTACTGCTCAATCTCGCGCGAGATGGCCGCCGAGTTGCCCGGCTGCAGGTTGAGGGTCGAGCTGAGCTGGTTGATCTTTTCCTCGAGCGCCTCGGTCTTGGCCATGTTGTTGAAGAGGCGGGCAAGGAAGGTGCCCTCCTGGCTGGCGACTTGTGCGGTGGGGGCGTACCCGGCCACCGCGCAGTCGCCCACCGCCCAGATGTCGCGCGTGCCCTGCACCACGAGGTACTCGTTGACGGCGAGGCCGCGGCGCGAGTCCTTCTGCGCCGGGATGCGCGCCATCAGGTCCTTGACCACGGGGCGCACGGCGTTGCCCGTCGCCCACACGAGCAGGCCGTAGGGGAAGACGACCGTCTCCTTGCGGCCGTCCGGGTGCGTCACCTCGGCCTCGACCGTCTTCTCGTTGACGCGCTTGACGACCGTCTTGGTGTGGATGTTGATCTTCTCCTCCTTGAAGGTGCTCTCGGTGTACTCGATCAGCTGCTTGGAGAACATGGGCAGCACGTTGGGCAGCGCCTCGATCAGCGTCACGTGGAAGCGGTCGCTGATGTCGGGCACCAGCTTCTTGATGTCCTCCTCAAAGAAGTCCTGCAGCTCGCCGGCGAACTCGACGCCCGTGGGGCCGCCGCCGACCACGACCATGTGCAGCAGCCGGCTGATCTCCTCGGACGACTGGCCCTTGAAGGCGGCCGTCTCGACGCAGTCCATGATGCGCTTGCGGATCTTTTGCGCGTCACCAATCTCCTTGAGGAAGCACGAGTGCTCGCGCACGCCGGGAATGCCGAACGTGGCGTTCTCGGCGCCGACGCCCACCACCAGCATGTCGTACGGTACCTCGGTCTCGATGATGTCGCCGCGGATTTCCGACACGTCGTAGATGCGCACCACCTTGCGGTCGGGGTCGATGGAGCTGGCCTCGGCCTCGTAGAACTTGACGCTGGCCTTGCGCTGGCGCAGGATCGTCCGCACCGGCTCCATGATGGAACGGTGCTCGATCGTGCCGGTTGTGCATGACGGCAGGAGCGGGGTGAAGAGGAAGTAGTTGCGCGGCGAGATGACGATCACGTTGTAGTTCTCCGTGTCGAGGCGCTTGAGCAGCGAGACAGAGCCCCAGCCGGTTCCTGTTTGGTGGCGCAAGAGTTAGCGGGTTTGCCTGTGTTGGTTGGTGCGGCGCAGGGCAGTCTTACCGAGGATGACGAGCGTCTTCTTGGTCGGGTCAGCCTCGATCTGAGGCTCCGGGTGGCGGTCCTGGTAGACGCCATAGCCCATGTATACGACACCGGCGATGGCGGAGAGGTACGAGAGGCGCCAGGCCCACCTCAGCGTGCGGAATCGCGACTTCTTGGGGGGCGACACCGGTGCGGCCTCGCTGGAGTAGCTGCGGCGGAGCTGGCGGGCCACGAGGGCTTGTGTGCTGCCGACGATGGGCCTCGCATCAACGACGCGGCGGGATGTCTGGAGGAGCAGCCTGGGTGCCGCGGCCGACTGTCGCAGCAGCACGGCGCCCTGGGGCACCGCGAGCTTGCTCAGAGCTCTTGACGAGGACGCCATGGCTCAGCTCAAGGACGGCTCTAGGAAAAGATACGGGGTTCGGTGAGCGAGAGGGCGGGAGGAAGTGGTGAAGCCAATGGAACCCAAGGCGAAAAGAAAAGCAATGCCCGTCAAGAGGGGAAAAAAGGGAGATGCTAAGCAGAAAAGTTTCGAGGGTTTTGCGTGGGATGTGAGATGTGGGATGCGCGGCGCAAATCTGATACTTTTGTTATTCGGTGACTAAGATAAGAGTTGCCCGTGGACCTGGGAAAGCTTCCAGGCCCTGGCTCGTCGTTTTTTTATCCCGCCGCCGCGACTTTATCCTATTCGCGCGCTTTGCTAGCCTGCCGCTGACGGGCCACTCAGACGGCGCTGTCAACCCCCACGACACCCCACCGTAGCCTTCGTCAATTGACTTTTCGCAGGGGGTGCCCTTGATGACGACAGAATCTGGACTGAAGAATTGGAGAATTGCGCAGTTGGCCCTCTTTGAAACCCCGATCGCGGGAGGCACGCCGACGAAGGAGTCATTTTTGCGGCCACTGTTTGGGGCGAACAACGCACAAGACGGGCCTTTGACGGGCCTTTGATGGGCCCTGGATGCAAAATATCCGCTTCGGGGCTTTGAGAACAGACAGTGGACCCTCCGGCATCCCATCTTTGGAAACGCGTCTGATTGTGTTTTTCTCTTGGGTCTTGACTCGAAGTCCGAAATCCGGCATCTGGCAAGCTCTGCCCTGCAAATAAAAATCCATCCACCGCCACACGACTGGCAATCGCAAACGCCCAAAAACCGCGCCCCGCCCCACCGTTGTCAGTTCCTCTCTGAGCGAGTTTGTTGTCTTCGTTACAGACAGCAGAGCAACAACACATGCAGTCGATTTGTTTATCCCTCGTGTGTATTCTGTCCCGTCAGAACCTGCCCGGTGATGACCGAGGCGCTCGGGGCTTCCCGGAACTCTCCGATCTTGTCGAAACGTCCCGGCTTTTCGCGATATTGCACCCAGTGTGCCGAGTATGGCTGCTGTGTGCCCAGCAGCAATATGATATGAGGGGCAGCTCACCCGGTATTCACTCGGCACTGCTGTATATGGTAAGGACGTTGTGGGTGCAGATAAGCTCATGAAGGTGCCGTTCCCGTTCTGGGCGCGTATCCCAAGTGCAGCGACCGTCCGATTCCACTCTCGAGTCGTCCCAGAATTGACACCTTGGATGACGTTTTCCCACTCCGCTATCACATGCGTCCCGTCCGACGGTGTCTTGACCAAGACCCCTAGCGCGCAGAGTAGTGCAGTGCGGCCTCTCCTGTCCAAAGTTGCCGAATCGATCGAGCATGTTCATGGCGGAGCCCGTTGGTTCGGCAGCCGCCGATTTTCTCCGGACGTGACGCACAGACCCGCGGACACCTTCCCGGGCCGGACCCGAGCCGGCCGAGGCCCGACGGCTCCGCAGCCGCCCGGGGCAGCAGTTACACGAACTGTAGGACATCGTCCAAGCAGAGAGCAACACCTCGACAGATACGGGAAGCAACCGATACTATAGGTGTTTGATAACCCGACGTTCATCTCTCCAGTCATACATCATTCTCTGGTTTATCTCATCTCGGCTCAACTTAAAACTTTTATTCACACACGAGCCTGTGGCAGTTATGAAAGCGAGATGGAATGGAGTTCATGAGGTGATTCCGCAACTGAACTTAGAAGCCGTCACCTGACCTCGACATCTTCCAGGAGGAAAGAACATGCCCTCTCAGGTCTGCACTTTCCAGGTTCAAGCCACCAGAAGGCAGGAGTGGAAGGGATGCCCCGCCAAATGCAGGGGCGCTACTTTAGTTTAAGCTCAATGTGCCTGAGGCTCCCAAGGGGAATGCGGGGAAAGTGCCGAGGGGGTGGTTTTGGTCTGTGACGCAGATGAACCGACCCTGCCTGTGCCTGCGTCCGGCCCGCAAGCAATCCGACTCGATCGTGCATGAAGGATCGGTGGAGATTTTGGGTCGTTCCCGCTCAGGTGCAGTACATACCATCTGGAATGCGACGCTGCGTCCCATCATCATCCATGTCCCCATCCATGGCGCAGGCCCCGTCTTCATCCTTCATCTGGTGCTGCGTGCACTGGCAGTCGGGACAGTTGCCGTTTTTCGGCCCAGACACCAGCAATCGATGATAGTTATTTGCTTGTGAGGTGGGTTGTTCAGAGCAGGGTTCATCACAGCTGCCGTCCGAACACTGCGTCGTCTTTGGTTGTTCCATCATCGTGTTGGTCCAGTCCACTTGATGGGGGGGGCTGTATCGAACATTCTTCATCTTCTTCGAATTGGACAGCACGGGGGGAAATCTCCGCGACTGATCTTCTCGATGCCGTCTCGCTTCGAATGGATGAGCCCGATCAGACCTGCCAATGAATGCGAGACTTGGAGACGTCTTCTGCCTGCCCGGAGTCGAGTGCCGCACATCCGCATTCGGCGACGACACGAAACGGGACAGACGGCGGCTTCCAGAGAATCGATCTTGACATTTTCCCAAACCCATAAGAGAATTTGTCACCACCGACATGCACGGTCGCCGCCTCGCCTCGGCCACCTAACCACCGGTTCCAACCATCACCGCGATTGCATACCTCATTCCCTCATCAGAGGCTCAGGGTCGGTGCTGCTCCCGCCTCGCCTCAACGGCTGAAACGCATCCCCTCATGGCTGAGACGATGAATCGTCGAGCCCCTGCCGGCCCCCCCGTAACGATGAGACGCTCTGATCTTCGGGTCCCTCACAATTTGGCACCGGCCCGTGCGCTCTTGCAGCTGCATTAACGTTACTACTAGTGGCCGGCAGTTTGGTGCGAAGCGACGACCCAACGTTAAATTATGTTGACTGACAGTAGTGATGGGATGGAGTGGTCGGTGCAGCTTCACCAAGTCGGGCTCGCCATCCGGAGGAATGCCCGGCCTGGAACTGCGCATCCAAGAACCTCCGATGAGCACAGTTGCCTGTCGAAACCATGATGCGATGACAGAAGCGCTGCCCGGAAAGACTCACGCGTTGCTTGAGAAGTTGAGCCCGCCCCCAATCTGGCTCGCACCCCGTCTGTCTGTCGACTCTGGGTGCCGACATGCTGACACCAGCATATCATCCCCTGCGGCCATGATCCACCACAACGGCATGCTTGAGACGGCACCCGAGATCCCTGAAGCGTCTCCAGCTCGGGGATCCGGTCCCAGTAGTACTGGCAGAATTCATACCCTTGTTTTTTTCCACAACACCGTCCATTCATCCCATCCCTGACGCACTGGATGACGGGAGCTTGGGCCCCATCCATCATGCACTCATCCCAGACCACACCTTAACCAGTTCGAGCAAGGCCTGGACTGCCCGAGGCTTGCCTCTGTTGTCACATCTCCTGCCAGTCTGTCTTGCTCTCTTCACTCTTCACCTCACTCATCTCACGGGACCGGCTTCCCCCCTTCTCATTTTTCTCTTTCTGGCTTCCTTCTCTCTTGTATTGTGTATTGCATATCCCTTTTCAGGACTATCATTTCTTGTAATATCTTGTTCTTTTCAACTTGGTACCCAAGCACACCTCTGAAGCGACGCCGGGATACGCAGGTCTCGTTCCATGACACGCAAGATACCTTCTGGCTCGCCAATTTGACCCCACCGGCGCTGCCGACCTCACAGATGACCAGAGTATGCCAGAGCCAGCGGGCGAGGGAATGGCACCTCTAAGGGACTCGGGGGTTGCCGAACGGAGATGCATTGGCGAGCATCCCCAGTTCTTCCGGAGAAGCGACCTCTATCGCAAGCAAGACGCGAATTCGGCAGCAGACCCAGCAGAAGGAGGCCGCCGCCGCTTCCGGTCTAACGCTAATAACGGGCCCAGCGATGGAAGTGATCCAAGCAACGACAGGCAGGGGAAATTTGGAGGTTTCTTCCGTGGCGGCGACAGGGGTAACAACGGCAATAACAACAACGGGAACAACGGGAACGGCAACAGCAACGCCGGTGGGAATGGGAACGGCAGTGGCAATGGGAATGGCAGCGGAAATGGCAATGGAAATGGTAATGGGAATGGCAGTGGAAATGGAAATGGGAATGGCAACGGCAATGGCAATGGGAATGGCAACGGCAACGGCAACGATAATGGGAACGGCGGCAATGGCAACAGTAATGGCAACGGCGGCGGAAACAACAACAGTGATGGAAACGGCAATGGCAAGGGGGGTGGCTTTGGCTTCGGCTTTGGGAAGGGCTTCGCCGACAGGAAGTTCGGAGAAGGGTTCGGGTTTGGGAGGAACAGGAACGGCAACAACAAAGACAACGCCTCCACTCAAACACAAAGTAGTACTGCCGAGACGACTCCTCCACCACCGCCGTCGACATCGCCGCAATCCACATCCTCATCTTCGTCATCCTCATCCTCATCCTCTCCTCCTCCACCACCAGAGCCAACAACATCCGCTGAACCCGCACCATCCTCAGAAGCTCCACCATCGACCACGTCCGAGACGTCGAGTGCTGTAAACCCAGGCGTCATTTTACTTCAATCTCAGGTAGCTGAGAGCCCAACTCCTGTAGTAGGTCCCACTGTCCTTTTGTTTCTTCTCTCCAACTCTGACACAGTCAACAGACACAATCGACCGTGACCACCTTCATCCCCCTGACGACGTCCAGCAATGTAGCGGGGCCAACAAATCTCCCCGAGTCGCTGGGAGACAACGATCCCAAAGCCCCGTCTGGAGCTGGGCCGCCCATCTCATCAGGACCGAGCCCCACGCCAATTCCTACCAGCCCTCCAACAGGGGGCAAAATAGGAACCGGTAGCAGGGATGGTAATGGCGACGGAGGCATCGGGCGCTTTAAGGCAACACGGGGCGGCATGGATCAGACAGCTGAGCGCGTCTTGATCTCGGTTGGCTCGATCGGTATGACTTCCTCCGGTGTGCTCGTGATCCTAGTCTCGAGAATTGACTAACACGACCGTTAGGTGGCTTTATTCTCCTGTGTTTTGTCATCTGGATGGTTTGGCGGATGGTGAAGAAGCCAAGGGGCAACAGCCAGGCTGGCCGTGGCTTCGGTGGGTTTTCAAGGGGCGTTGCTTCCAGAATCCCTTTCTTCGGGCGACGGAATTGGCAGAACTTGGACGACACGATGAGTTCGCGATCTTCTCCTCCGAGTTACCGCGAGAAGGCAGGTGCCCGTGCTCCGTCAGTGGAGGGCTTCTTTGGGCCGGAGAAGCCGCAATTGCAGCAGCCACAACAGCAGGCATGGGCCCAGAGCAACACTGACCCTACGCTCCCGGAACTGGTTCCCACGCAGCCCATCAGTCTATACCAACCGCTGTCCAACCCCGCAAACACGTACAGCCGCCCGAGCATTACCGTGATAACCAATATGCCGCCTTACACCCACCAACAGCAGGAATCCTTCAGCTCCACCAACGCCGCCCATTTCGGCGCCATCATGGCAAGCAACAACAACACCAACACAGCAAGCCCCCTCCAAGCCGGAGTGTCACCAGCCTCGTACTACAACACCCAAACCAACCGCACCGGCCAGTTTCCCGGTCCCTACAACAACCAAATCTACCGCCAACCAAGCCGCGCCCTCAGCGAGGTATCATCCCTCTCCTCCGGATTCGGCGACGGCGAATTCATGCCCGCCGACTCCCTCATCACCCCGCCTCCAGCAACAGCCACCCCAGTGTCGGCCAACAACAGCCCAGCGCAATACACAGCCCGCTTCTCCTGGATGTCCCAGCAGCCGCAGTGGCTCATGTCTTCACCTACCCAACAACCACAACAACAACCCCAACAACAGTCCCAACCAGGGGCGCAGCCCAATGGAACCGCCAGCCTAGCCCGCCAAAACAGCACCGCCAGCAGCCGCAGCCGCGCCCGCAGAGAAACAGTCTACACGACGACGAGCGAGGACCAGCCGGCGCGGTTCCGCAGCGTCGGGTCGTGGGTTGATCAGCAGACGGGGCGGATACGCAGGGCGCAGCAGCGGGAGGCTAGTGGGGGTGAGGGTGGTGGTGCTGGTGGAAATGGTGCTGGTGGTGGCGGGGGTGGGAGTGGGGGTAATGTGGTGTCGACGGTGCCGGGGAACCCGGGGATTCCGGGGATCCATAACCCGCCTGGGGAGCCGAGTTTTGGGATGATGATGGATGATGAGGAGCGGGTGAGGAGGGTGGTGGATGTTGTTGGGTTGGAGAAACTGGGGGCTTTGGGGAGGGGGGCGTAGTGTGAAGTGGGGTGGGCTTTGGAGATTTGTTTTCTTATGGGAGAGGCGTTTAGGGGTGGGTGGGTGATTATTTTGTGCGGGGGGGAAGGCTGGGGGGTTTGGAAGGGTGGCTTTGCTGTGTGTCTCTTGAAGCCTGGTGCTTCAGGGGCTGGGGGGAGGCGATGAGTGAGCTGGAGAGGATGAGATGTTCCCTTTCCGACGGCTTAGCATTACGCTTATACCCTTTTGTCTTTTGTCTTTCTTTTTTCGCCCCTCTGACCCGTGTAAGGGGACTGTTTTGCTGGTGGAGGATTTGGATCAAATCAAAAATTGAACTCTTTTTGATGCTCGACTGTGACCAGCTATTCCGAACATACACTGCACTCTCTCGCTCTCTTTTGTTATCTGCGTTGTTGGCGAGTGACAGAACCCCTGTGCGGCCCCCAACGCTGGAGGGCATCCTGCTCCCGCAATGCCTCAAGAGTCTGCCTCAAGCAAGCATGAGATCATTCTCGAAGACGCTAACAACCGAGTGAAACCCCTGGGTAAGAGGGACAAAAAATGGCCCCCAACGGACGCCGGCGGTCTGGCGGGGTGCAGCCGGGATACTCTTTGGGTTGGGCAAGGCAGATACACAGGCAACCGACACCGGTGGTGTTTGGGTAATTCCCCACGGTAGTAGTTGAGCACAAGTTCTCTCTTCCCTTCAAAGGGTGTTGCGGGCCGGATGACTGATATTTAATATAAAAAGGGCTGAGTTTTTTCAAGAATGCAACCTAAGCATTCATCCATCAGTCGGCGACTTTCAGCTATTAGCGCAAGACACTAGCCATCGGCCCGCCCGGTGGCTCAGGGGTTCGCCACCATTCCCCGGGTTCACTCGCTTCAACAAGACAAAAATAAAATAAAATAAAATAAAATATTATGTAGCGCAGCCCCCCTGTCCCATTTCAGACCACAGAGATCACAGACCCATCGTCGTCTTCAGCATGGACATTGTTTTGACTTCTCATGGCGAACCCGGAAGAGGCATCTCTGTCTCCGAACTCAACCCCCTGCCAAGAGACTCCCGTGAGATTGGGTCGTATTCAAGGATTTCGGGGTTCGGCGGACCAGACTCAGCAGACAATAGCTAATACACACAAGAACCCTACCTACGGCGCAGCACAGAGGTAAATTTGAGGACAAGAGAAATTATTACCGCCCGAGTCATTGCCCGTGGAGGACAGACAAAATACACTACACATGCAGAGGACATGTCTTATTGGCGGAGTCGCGCCAACGGCGAATACTACCTTCCATCATTACCCGTTGCTGCCTTGCCTGGGTATCGTTAGTGCTGAGAGGGTCCAATTTCCCTCCTCCCGCAAAGACGGGACAGGCATCGCCAACACACGATCCAGGCGAACTTGGTGGCAGACTACTCCGGAAGCTAGAATGCGCTTAGGCCAGCAAGTGGATGATGGCCGAAGATGAGATCCCACGAGTATTTAATCAGGGAGCTCCCTGGCCCTGACTAGTCCATGTCCATCCTCGGTGCCAGACTGTTCACACCCCTCCCCATCCATCCCCCTCGAGCCCTGCCTCAGCAGTGAGAGAGAGCCAACATGGGCAACACGTGCTCGTACATCCTCGTCCAGTCGGGCGACTCCTGCGGGAGCCTTGCCTCGCGGTGCGGCATCACGGGGGCGCAGTTCACCGAGTACAACCCGGGCGCGACGCTGTGCTCGACGCTGATGCCGAAGCAGCCCGTGTGCTGCTCGGCCGGCTCGCTGCCAGACCTGAAACCCAAGCAGAACGCCGACGGGACGTGCTTCAGCTACACGGTCAAGGCCGGCGATTACTGCCAGCTGATCGCGTCCAACAACTACCTCACCGTCGACAACATCGAGACCTTCAACAAACAGACCTGGGGCTGGTCCGGCTGCAGCGGCCTGCAGGCCGGCGCCAACATCTGCCTCAGCGCCGGCGACCCGCCCATGCCGGCCGTCGTGGCCGGCACTGTGTGCGGCCCCCAAGTGAGCGGCACCAAACGCCCGGCCAACTGGGCCGATATCTCGTCGCTGAACCCGTGCCCCCTGAACGCCTGCGTAAGTCGTTTCGTCATCCTCACACACTCTCTTCAAGACCGGACTGACTGACCTGTGTCCAAAACAGTGCAACACCTGGGGCCAGTGCGGCATCACGCCCGACTACTGCACAGACACCAAGACCTCCACGGGAGCGCCTGGCACGGCCGCCCCGCAGACCAACGGGTGCATCTCCAACTGCGGCATGCCCAGCCCACGGTCACCAACCGCCCCCTCCCAGTTCTTCAAAATCGGCTACTACGAGGCCTTCAACGGCGAGCGGCCCTGCCTGAACATGCGCGCCGACCAGATCCCCTCCGGCTACTCGCACATCCACTTCGCCTTCGCGGGCATCGCCTCCAACCTGAACCTCCAAATCCCCGACCCCGCCACAGCCACGCAATTCAACGTCTTCCTCAAGCAAACCGGCTTCAAAAAGATCCTCTCCATCGGCGGTTGGTCCGTCAAAACCTCAACCGACTCGACCCCCATCTTCCGCAGCACCTACACCGACGCCAACCGCCAAACCTTCGCGCAGAACATCGCAACAGTCGTGACGGGCTTCGGCCTCGACGGCGTCGACTTCGACTGGGAATACCCCGGCGCGCCCGACCAACCGGGCGCCAGCGCGACCGACGGCGCCAACTACCTCTCCTTCCTGCGCACCCTGCGCGGCCTGCTCCCCGCCAGCAAATCCCTCTCCATCGCCGCCCCAGCATCCTACTACTACCTGCGCGGGTTCCCAATCGCCGACATGGCCCCCCTGCTCGACTACATCGTCTTCATGACCTACGACCTGCACGGCCAATGGGACTACGGCTCGGCCGGCTCCCAGTCCGGCTGCCCCAGCGGCGACTGCCTGCGCAGCCACGTCAACCTGACCGAGACGGTCTACGCCCTGACGATGCTCTCCAAAGCCGGCGTACCCAGCAACAAAGTCGTCGTCGGGCTGGCGAGCTACGGGCGGAGTTTCGGGCTGGTTGATCCGAAGTGCACGGGGCCGAACTGCCGGTACTCTGGGCCCGCGTCGGGCGCCGCGAAGGGGCCGTGTACGAACTCGGCTGGGTATATTTCGCAGGCTGAGTTGTTGGCCATGACGGGGACGAACAAGTGGTATGATTCGGGGAGCGGGTCGGATATTATGACGTATGAGAAGAACAGCTCGTGGGTGGCGTATTTGAGTGAGAGCACCAAGGCGACGCGGACGGAGTTCTACAAGAATCTGAATTTTGCGGGGACGGTTGATTGGGCGGTGGATTTGACTGCGTATGTGCCGGGTTCGACGGCTTGAGGTGGTTTGTTTGTTTGTTCGGGTTGCTCTTATTTCTTTGGGTGGGATCTCTCATGATGAATCGGATATGCGGGTGAGCTCGTGCGGATAATGGTCGTCATGCTTATACTGTCGATTGTGTGTTTTTAATGTCAGGAATCAGACAGAGGACCTTGAACCTCGCCAAAACTCGAACGTCCTGTCACGAAGTGTCAGCCTTTCCTTCTCAAACTACCTCCTCGCATTCATCAACCGGCGAAGAAGTGACCTACCTGAGCACTGGTCACGTTTCCCAGCAAGCTACCAGCGACGGAGGTCAAAAACCCAATGTATTCCCAACTAAGCATACCATACAGGCAAAGGGGCCCAGCCACCAGCGGCTGCTTCTATATTGCGCCTCAACGCCGTCAAAATGCCCCCCCGTCATAACACACATTGTACAGAATACACCAGAACAGAAAGACACAAAAGACCGCCCCAAAAAACGCCACCTCAGTGTGGCCCCGACCCACCACCCCTCCCATTCCCCCCGTCCAACAACAGCGTCGGCTTGATGAAGTCCTCGTCCAGCTGCCTAAACAGTGCGGTCGGGTCCTCGGTGCTAAACAGCTGCCGGATCGCCGCCGTCGCCGTCAGCGGCGGCTGCTGCTGCTGCTGACCGCCGCTTCCTGCTTCTCCAGACGCAGACGCACCGCCGTCATGCCGCGAAACCTCAGCACTACCAGGGACAGTGAGCATGGGGCTAGCCCGGCTTCTCCCCGGGGCGTGCGCCGGAGGCGGCAGATCCGAGATGTCGATATCGCTCCCAAACTCAAAGTCCGAGTCGGTATTGCTCCCCGACGCGCCCAACAGCTGAGAACCCTCAAACTCATCCCCAGCCTTCTGCCCGCCGACGGTGGCCTTGCGACTCCTACTCCCCTGCCGCGGCGCCGTGTTGGGTGACCTGTGTCCCGACGCCCAGCCGTTTCCGGGCTCGGCAGCGCTGCCGCCTGCGGCGTTGACGTTGCCCAGCGGCAGGACGGCGCCGCGGCTGCTAGCGCTTCGTCCGCCGCCGCGTGGGGTGTAACCGATGCCCGTGTCGGAGCGCTTGTAGAGGCCGCCGCCGATGGCCTCAATGTCAAACTCGTCATCCGAGTCCATCTCTTCGGTGACGCCGGTGCGGATGCCGAGGATCTCGAGCATACGGGCCGTAGTGCCACCAAAGATAATGACGGTCAAGACCACCACGACGAGCACGGTGGCTTGCAGGGCCTGGGTTTCCTTGGCCGTGAAGAGGGCCGAGAGCGCCACGCCGACGGCACCACGCAGCCCGGCCCAGAAGAGCATCGCTTGGTAGCTGTACGGGAGTTCCTCGGCGGCCTCGCGGCCTTGGCGGCGCGCCCGGTAGCGGATAAACCAGTTGATGGCTTTGGACAGGGGGAAGACGGCCAGCCAGCGTGCTGCGCAGACGGCGAGGACCGTGACGATGATCAACAGGGGCTGGTACACCAGGTTCTTTTCGGTGAAGAGCGCCAGGCCGAGGTAGATGAAGATGAAGTTCTCGGACAGCTGCGCGGTAACTTGGAAGAAGTACTTGGTGGTCAGTTGGGTCCGACGAGACATGTTGAAGTAGGCATAGTGTTTGAGCGTGATGCCGCAGAAGAGCAGAGCGACGATGCCTGTGAGGGAGTCAGCGCTGTTCCCAGGAGATGGGTATCTCGTGAGCTACATACCGGACATCTCGATGGCCTGGGAAAAGAAGTAGGTTGCGTATGCGACCAGTACCACCAGACTGCTTTCGATGTTGGGGTACCGCCTGACGTAGGTGTATTTCAAGCCGAGCGCGGTCAAGACTCCGATCAGCGCGCCGATGGCCAAGCTGCCAAAGAACTTGGACAAGAAGTACCAGATGCCGTGGAGAAGGCTCCAAATGCCGATTCCCCCTCCCTTCTTGCCTGCGCTCTGTGCCGACTCGAAGATGACAATGGCGACGGCGTCGTTCAGGATGGACTCGCCAAAGATGATGGTGTAGAGCTTCGGATCGACCTTGAAGGTGTTGAAGATGGCCAGGATGGTGACGGGGTCTGTGGCCGACAAAGTGGCACCGACCGAAATGGCATCGATCCAGGTCACGTCGAGACCCTCGAGCGAGATAGACGTGTACAGAAACAGGAGCACGCCAATGACGACGGCCGAGATGAAGGTTCCCGCGAAGGCGAAGGTCAAGATGGTACCGATATTCCGAAAAAAGTTCGCCTGATGGAGCTCGTAGCCAGACGAGAGAATAATGGGCGGCAGGAGGAGGTTGAAGAAGTATTGGTAGTTGAAGTTGACCAGGTCACGGATCGAGTCGAAGCCCGAGACACGCAGAATTAGGCCGACAGTCATGCCGCCAAAGATGGAGATGACGGTTTCGTGGATAGCCGTGATCTTCCGCTGCTGCATGGTGTAGCTGGTGCAGAAAGCCACGATGAGCAGCATGATCAGGATGAAGATGGCCCATGATGCGTTGGTCTCCTGCTTCGGAGCGTCGTCGCCTGCAGCGGGGTGTTAGTGTCTGGTGTTGTCGTGCTTTGTTTCGATCGGGGGCAGGTCAGAGGTGGGAGTGTCGTCGTGGACATACCGGCTGGATCTTCTTCTTCCCTTTCTGAGCCATGGTGTTAGCAAGCCTGGCAGGGATAGGAAGAGGGAAAAGGACGGAAAAGGTGCACACGTACTGGCAAGCCCCATCAGGGCGCTGCCGACGACCTCCGCAAGCGTCGAAGACATGGTGTGTTGTTGATTGCCGGCCTCGGCCTGGCCTGTCGCGCAGAATACTCACTCGGAGTAGCGACACGGGAACCGAGAGGACATGAAATCAATACCAGAAATGGTGCGGATTTCAAGATGGAAGACTGATTCGATGGCGCGCATTGGTCTCGTCGCCATGTCGCAGCAAGCTCCGAGTTAAAGAGTTGGAGAAAGTGGATTGAAGTCGCCAACTTGCCCTTGGCAGAACGGCCCCACCAAGCCCACTGACCAACCCCCGAGCCCACAACGGCTGGACCAGCCAATCGACGCGCGTCCCTTGTCCAGGCAGGGGTTGAATGGCTTGGGACGGCGTCCGCTCCCGACCACCGCGGACCATGGATTCACTTAACTCCACCCATTCTTGGTCCCGCACATGCCCTTATGAAGTTTCCCATCCCGAACCAGCCATTTGGGGGTCAAGTACGGAGTACGGAATACACTTATAGAACAAAGCTGAAACAAGCCAAGACCGTAGTTATACGGATTATGTTTCTTCAAATGCCGGACATTCATGGTGTGGCGAGCGCGGCAAGTGCTCAGCCTCTGTGTCCAAAAAAGATGCGTCTGCCTCGCTTCAAGACAACCTAAGACTGTGTAACTCAGGGATAGGTTGTTAAGACGCATACAGATTATCCGTACTACAGTATTCCGTACATGCCTTAGGTACCTGAATAAGGGACTTCTGACGCTGCCTGATCCAGTGCATATTGTGGTCAGCAGGCTGCAACTTTCAGCAACCAAGTTCGAGTTTGGTCGTCAGCTGCCCTCCTTGTACAGTACGGTATATTCTCCCTCTGCACTGTGTTAGTCTCGCTAATGGCAGCCTTGGATGCTCCAAGTCAGGAGAGAAAACCCCGTTGGTTTCAAAGAGAAGAGATTGGGTTGATTTGGTATGCTGTAGGAAAGCAATGTATATTACAATGCACTCTATGGCATACTAAAGAGTAGTTATCGGATCCCAATGTCGAGCCAAACCGACACAGTGCGTGTAGCAAACGAAGCATTCAGCCCTGTCCAGCATCACAGCACTGTGTCAGGCGGAGACCTGGAGACCTGGAGAAGCGGGGCGGACTGCCCAAGCTCTCCCTGCAACCCTGCAAGCGTGGAGGAACGACATCATCGCCTGGGGAATGTTGGCGCCTCTTGCTCTTCAACCCTCATCAACTTCATGGTCCCAGACCAAACCGTCTAGTATACACCCCTTTGGCGTTGCCCTTCTTCGCACTACTATCACTTTATGTTAGACTTCTAATCATCCTCTGTGCGTGCCAGAATTTTGGTACATTTTCTTGTCCCTTGATCCGGCCCCGCCCCGCCCTGGTATTGCTGTGTTGAGCTGTTGTTGGTTGGTCGCCTCGTGTTCCAGCGCCTCTTTTCGCAACCTGCATCTGCGGCATCTACCTGCATCCGCCTAATCGCTCAGTCCGAATGACGACTTTCTCGTGGCATCCTTTCACTTGACGGCCCAATAACCACTCCGTCCTTGGTATCGAAGACAACAAAAACCCCAGCAATCGACCTTCGTACATACCTTCATCGTTCGCGCCAGACTTGATCGATCCGAAACCCCTGACGCACCGACGGGTTACGAGTCAGTCCCGTACAAACGTACCCAGGCCTCGGCCTCCCTCCGTTCACAACATTATCCCGAGTGCAGCCGAGACCGAGCACTGAGCATTGCACAACTCAAGTGATCACGACCAGTCGTCGACGACGTCAACCCCGACCGCATCGCCCAACGTGTTGCCTCGCCCACCTCGCAGATGACGTCGCCATCAGCAAGCGGATCCCAACCGCCACGGCCCGCAGACGACGATCCCCAACCGCCGGCCCCGAACACAACGAAACGGAACACTGAACAAACAACGAATGCCTCTCGCGATGAACAAGATGGACACGAGCAAGAGCAGCACGATCGATATGCGCTGAACGAGCACTCGCCTCTGCTGTCTCCCACCTCCTTCTCAGGCGAGGATGGCGGGCTGATGGAGGCGCCCCCGTCTGGAGCTGTGGACGACCACCAGAGCTCCAAGAGCATCTGGTATCTCATCCTTCTGACCGTGAGCATCGGCGGTCTGCAGATTGCCTGGTCCGTCGAGATGTCCAACGGCTCGCCCTACCTGCTCTCTTTGGGCATCAGCAAGTCCCTCATGGCTCTAGTCTGGATCGCCGGGCCGCTGTCGGGGACTCTTGTGCAGCCATACGTGGGCATGCTGAGCGACAATTGCCGTATCCGCTGGGGCAAGCGCAAGCCATTTATGATTGGGGGGACCGTGGCGACCATCATCTCGCTGATGTTCCTTGCTTGGACTAAGGAGTGTGTGGGCGGCTTCCTGGGCCTGTTTGGCGCCGCTCCCAACTCGGATGCTGTCAAATACTCGGTTATTGTTGTTGCCGTGCTTTGGGTCTACGTGCTCGACTTTGCCATTAACACAGGTAAGGCCATTAAAGATGTGAATTGTTCTGAGATGGTGATCCAGTGCTGATGGCCGGCAACAGTACAAGCAGCGATTCGTGCATTTATCGTGGACTGCGCACCCACACACCAACAAGGTCAGCCCTCCTTACACGAGCGGTGACAATCAGAGGCTGACTTGAGTCCACAGAGAGCGCAAATGCCATGGCCAGCCGCTTTGTCGGACTTGGAAATATTGCGGGCTATCTCGCTGGCTACATGGACCTGCCGGCCATACTTTGGTTCTTTGGCGACACCCAGTTCAAGGATCTCTGCGCCATCGCGAGTATTGCCCTTGCCGCTACCGTTCTCCTGACCTGTCTCGTAATTCACGAGCGGGACCCCCGGCTGGAGGGTCCTCCGTCCAAGGACAAGTCCGGCGTTATGGCCTTCTTCATGAAGATCTTCACCTCGATCAAGAGGCTTCCGCCCCAGACCAAGAGGGTCTGTCAAGTGCAGTTCTGCGCTTGGATCGGCTTCTTCCCCATGCTCTTCTACACCTCGGCCTACATCGGCGAGATCTACGCAGAGCCCTTTCTCGAGCAGAACCCCAACATGACCCCGGAAGAGCTCGACAAGCTCTACGAGAATGCCACGCGGGAGGGGACCTTTGCCTTGCTCATCTTTGCCATCATGGGCCTGGCAACCAACGTCTTCCTGCCGTTTTTCATCGCCCCTACCTACGAGACCCAACCATCTGCAGCGACCGGCGCCCCGGGCGACGGCCCCGCCGGCCCCAAGGACTACGACGAAGAGAAAAAGCCCTGGCTTGACTACCTCATCATCCCCGGCTTCACCCTGCGCCGCGCGTGGATGTTCGCCCAGATCCTCTTCACCTGCAGCATGCTCTGCACCGTCTTCGTGCGCACCGTCACCGCCGCAACCGTCCTCATCGGCCTGGTCGGCATCACCTGGGCCCTAACCCTCTGGGCGCCCTGGGCCATCATCAGCGCCGAAATCTCCCACCGCGACGAGACCCGCCGCCTGCGGTACGCCCAACGCAACAGCAACAACAACAACAACCTCTTCCCCCCAGGCCGTGGCCTGTCCTCGCTCGACGGCTACTCGTCAGACGAAAACCGCGACGACCCCGACCCCGACACAGACCAGGAAGAAGAGGCCGCCGACCAGGCCGGCGTCATCCTCGGCATCCACAACATGGCCATCGCCGCGCCGCAGATCATCGCCACCGTCGCCAGCAGCGTCATCTTCCGCTTCTTTCAGAAACCCCGCGGCGTTCCCGGCGACCATAGCATCGCCATCGTGCTGGCGCTGGGCGGGATTACGGTGCTGATCTCGGCGTTTTTTATTCATCGGATTCGGGACGAGCCGGTGGTGCCGGTGGATGTGCTTAGTGCGGCTGAGGTGGCCGAGGAGAGGGGGGATAGTAGGCCGAGTACGGCGAGGAGTCGGTCGCGGTCGATGGAGAGGATGCCGAGGGCGAGTTTGGAAAGGGCGGCGTTGGTGAGGAATAAGAGTTTTAGTGGGGTTGAGTATTGATTTTGTTTTGGGGGAGGGGGAGCTTGGGTGAAGAGATGGGGATTGGGCTGGGTGTGTTTGGGCGGGTGTATATGGCTGGGTCGTGTCCTTGGTCTTGTCGGACTACTACTCCTACTGCTACTACTGTTGCTGACTTTGGATGACTGGGCTGCGGCGAGGGGTGTTCTATTTGGAGTCTTGGATTTGGAATGGGTTTTGCTTGGGAGTTGGATGGCACGGCATATGGGAGGTTTGTAACCTGGTCTGGCCAGTACATGGCTTGCACGGAGACGGGTTTCCACAGATGCATTCTTCCTGGGGCTTCCTGGGGTTTTAATGGTTCTATCGCTTATATTTTGGGATGTTTATCTATGGCTGTGTGCGAATGTTGCTCTGGGGATGCGGGAGCTGGAGGGTAGAGTATAGTTGCGTATATTTATCTTACAACAGACACCTTTCGTTGTTTCCCGCTCCCGGACTGGTCTCGCCCGGAAGACTCGTGGATCTTCCAACGCCAACACCCCGGAAACAATCAAACAACGAGCGGACCGACATGTCCCTCCGAACAAGACTCATCCAACATTCCAACTACAACGGAGCAGCCTGGTTCCTCTACCAAAGAAATTACTCGGCGGGGATCTCGCCATTCGTGGAAAAGTGGTCAGCTTTCTATTCATTCTCTATAGAACGCGGCCCGTGGAGAGTCCCCCCACAACTGAAGTGATGTTTTGTTCGGGTGCTACAGGCTAAAGTCTGCGATATTTCCAACGCCATTTTTGATATTGAGATCCGGCCGGGTTGTGTCTTGGACAATGCGGAGGCTCGGGTCCGTAGATTGGATTTTTCCTGACTGTCGTCGTACTGGCGGTCCGGAAATGCCCTTGAGGTACTATACACTGTATGGTGGTGGAGGTGGGTGTGTCTTATCTGCCGTGTCAATATGGGGCTTCGCCCAGCAGCGGTTTGGGGAGAGGTACTGGCGATGGTTGCTTTTTGGTTTTATTAGTTTGAGACTGATATAAAAGACCACTGTCCCGATGGTTCTGTTGAGGTTGGAGTCGTAAGTAGGTGTTTGATAACCCCCTGAGCTCCTCTTTACTTGCTTTCAACCACCCCACGCCCCCATCCCAGCCATGAAAGCCACGGCAGTCTTCGCAGCAGCCCTCGTGGCGTCGGTCGACGGCGCGGTCCTCTGGGACGGGCGGTTCAACGAGTTCAGCAGCTCCAAGGACCTCAACACGTGGTCGTGGAGCAACCAGGTCGGGCCCTACCAGTACTACATCCACGGCTCGGGGACCGTCGAGAAATACGTCAACCTGTCTCCAGACTACAAGAACCCGGCCGACACGGTCTCCAAGCAGGGCGCCAAGTTCACGCTCGACAGCACCGCCTTCTGGAACGGGCAGAACATGCGGCGCACCGAGCTGATCCCGCAGACCAAGGCTGCCATCAACAAGGGGAAGGTGTACTACCACTTCAGCATCATGCGCAAGGACACCAACGCACCCAGCGTCAACCGCGAGCACCAGATTTGCTTCTTCGAGAGCCACTTCACCGAGCTGAAGTACGGCTGGATCAGCGGCGAGCAGGGCACCAGCAACGCCAACCTGCAGTGGATGACCAACCAGCAGAGCCGGTGGAAGACGGAGTGGAAGGCGGGCGTGTGGCATAACGTTGCCTATGAGATTGTCGGTTTTTTCTCCCTCTCTTTCTTCCACCCCTTTTTTTACCATGGAAATGGAGCAAGATAAAGACGCGAAACCGAGACTAATCTCCTCATCTTCTCCCCTGCAGGACTTCTCCGCCAACAAGGTCGGCTTCTGGCACTCAGAGGGCGCAGAGCCTCTGAAGCAGGTCGTCGCGCCGGTGTCGGTCTCAACGTCGTCCAACGGCGCGGACTGGTACGTTAAATTGGAGCTGTTTCTTCCCCTTTGTGGCACCTTTATGCTCCCGAGACATCCCCTTTGCTCCCGAACTGCTCCCGCAACGCTCACGTTACCCCGTTTTAGGCAATAAATAGCTGACATTGTTGGACAGGCATCTCGGCGTGCTGGAGCTGCCGCGGTCGGGCTACTCGGATGCCAACGAGGACTTTTACTTCTCGGGCGTGTACATTGAGGACGGGACGATTACCACTGCGGTGGGCGGGTCTGGTGGGTACTGAGCTCTTCTTCCTCCTCCTCTTCTTCTTGTTGTTCTTGTCTCGGTTTGGTGCTAGCAACACAGGGCAGGCAGCTGACTGTTTATTTTGCTCGCAGCGTAAGGGGCAAATCGAAAAAAGGTGAGAACGAGGGAAGGAAGGGCAAAGGGGGGAGGGAAGTTGGAGAGATCAAAACCGCACATTGTTCCTGTCACATAGACCACGGCAGCCAAGGGGAAACACGCAAAATGGACAGCAGCATTCTCTTGTGTCGCAACCATAACGACCTAACCATCACCAACATCACTCTTGCAGGCCCACCCCAAAAGTCTAATTAGTTAACCGCCTTCCCAGCAGCAGCAAAAAGCATCATAACCACCGCAATCCCGACTCCCCACACAAGCGGCCTGACCGCCGCAAGGCGGGCATTGTCCTGCAGCGCGACATAGACATAGATGTACACGATGCGGGACAGCACATAGACCAGCGACAGCTTGTTGAGGCGCTCGGCCGGCACCTTCGCAGCGTTGGCCGCCACGAGGGCCGCGGCGTACAGCGCAAGCGTCTCGAAGCCGTTGGCCGAGGCCGCTTTGGCGCGGGAGATGCGGCGGAGGATCTTTTTTACTCCCCTCGTTAGTACAGCAAGGGAGAAAGGGGAAGGCAAGGGGCGGAGTGAATAACTACGTACCAACTTGTCCAGCGAGGTGTCCTTGGCGCAGTGCTCTTCCGTCTTGCGGGGGCTGTTTTGAGAGTGAGTATGTCAGTTAGTTGCTTGGGTCCAAGCAGTATCCATCTACCTCAAGGTAGGTACGGAAGATGGGTGGACAGAATGCATTGGTGACAAAAAAGAACTGACTTGGCTAGGTCATAGTTCTTGCCGGCCAGTTTGATGGCATAGGCGTGGGGGACCATGCACAGGACAAAGGCGGCGGGGATCTGCGGCCATTATTAGTATCAGTATCGTCGTCAGTTGGTTGTTGTTTTGTCTTCTCATCATGTCTCTCTCTTCCTTTCGCTCCTCGCTTTTTTTCATCCCAATAACTAGAGCGATGGGTAAGAACTACATACCGTGTAATACGACCAGTTGGACGAGGTGAAGTCGATGAGGGCATCCATTGTGAGTGAGGTTCTGCAGGTTCTGACTGAGATCACGGTTTAGGAGACGTTTGGTTCAAAAACAAAAACAACACACAGCATTCGGCAAGAAAAGACCCTGGAAGACAAGAGAAATCGACTCCACTTGCTCGATCGCAACCAGCCTGGAAAGCATTCAGCTAGGACCGTGGAGGCGAAGCTAGGAAAGTTTATGTATTACCCCTGTCCGTTACCCAAAGTTAACATTACCATGTGCGCGCAAGCCCGATCGCCGAGGTAAGATCCTCACGGCTGAAGACGCCCGCTGCGGATCGTCGGTCAACAACCGCACTGGCCGTCTCCCTGTCGTCGTCAGTGTGCGTGTCTCAGTCGGGATGTTCCCGCTTCTGAGGCATTGCTGTGAAGTTGTCAACGGGATCTTTCCGGTCTCCAACCTCCCTGCGTATGCAACGAATCACATCCATACGGAATACCGCTCCCTGTTTAGCGAGTGCGAGTCCTTGGCGGTGCCAAGCCCCCAATCTCCCGCGGCCTCCGTGTATATTACACGAATTGCACGTAACAATCCAGCCCCTGCTACACAAGATCAGGGGTATTACACCAACATCATCTCTCCTCACTCTCAGCCTCAACTCAAAAATTAAGCAAGCATTCAAACCCGACATAAGGTATGTTCTGCTGTAAAGGGTATCGTAACATCGAGATGGGGTAGTAAGAAGAAGAAGAAGAAGAAGAAGATAATGAAGAAGAAGAAGAAGAAGATGAAGAAGAAGAAGACCATTGAAAACAGAAGCAGAGAAAACAAAAGAGAGGGAGAGAGGGAGAGAACATGGCCTGCCAGCCCCGTGCCAGGGGGGGGTTGGGTTGGTTGGTCTCGGGTTTTTGTTTCCAGGTTTCCATCGCTGAAGGCCAGATCCCACCGTCTACATCAAACCATCCATCCACTTCTTGTAACCAAAGTCCCCGCCCGCCCGGCCGCCAGCTCCCACCCGTACGCCACACATAAGCAGTGTGATATAATAACCCAAAATATGACCCCCCTCTTAAAATTTGTAGTTGTTGGGGAATAAGAAGAAGAATCTGAGAGGTTTTGAAGGAAAAAAAAAAGGGAAAAAGAGACGTGCGTCAAGTCGTAATGCGTGAGCCGATCTCCTCCATGAATCTGGGGAGTCGCGCCCATCGCAGGGCGGTAAATCTTATCTCACAATGGCAGTCCAGCTCCCGGCTGCCGTGTCTAGGCTCAGACAGTACCCCTGAGTCTCTGCTTGCGAGCGAGCCAGTCCCCAAGCATATCGTCAAGCCGCTAGATCATCCATCCCGTCAGCAACCATCTCAAAAAAACATTTCCCGCAACAAGACCGCACTCACCGTTGTGATTTCAGCCAACTTGGCATTCTGCTCCCTAAACAAAGACCCAACAACAGGGTGCTCCGAGCCCGCCTCATCCACATTATTCTTGTCGTACACCACAACCAACAAATCCCGAATGTCGGATCCCGAGTCAAAGAACGCGCGGAGGCTGACATCGTCCCACGACTCGGACCTGGCCGTCGACGGGGTTGTTGACGTCTTCGGGACAGACATATCCGCATCGTCGTGTTCGATAAGCTCGGGCGACGGCGTCGACCTGGGCGAGACGCGGTCCTCTTCTTGGCTGGAGGTATCCACCACCAGCGGCGGCGGGTTGCTGCTGCTGTGCACCGGCGACACCTGAACGGGGGATTCAGATAGACGCTCGGCGGCTTGCCGCAGCGGGATGCTGACCGCAGGCGCGACGCTGGCTGTCTGCCCGGCCGTAGAGGTGGGCTGGTTGGTTTGGTCAAGGGGCGAGGGGGTGCCCTGAGCAGCCCGGGGTTGCTGCCGCGTGGTTTCCTCAGGCACCGGCGCTTGCCGTGTTGGTTCGGGCGTGATATCCTCATCCGAGTCGAAATCGTCGAGCTCCACACGAGCCTTCGCCCGCGTCGTCGTTGCCGGTCGAGGCTCTGCTCTGGGAGGCTTCGACAGCGCGCTCTGGCCCGGGGAGGCGTCTCGGAGTGGCCTTTGGTCTCGAGGGCTGGCTTCTGGAGATGCCTTCGGGCTCGACTCGACGATGCGCATCGAGGTTGGGGGGTTGTTGGCAACGTTATTGACTCTCCCTTCGGACAGGAAAGACTTGACGTCCATGCCGTTCCCATTCTCTCTGGTGCTGTTGGATCTCCTCGTTGGTGATGGTTCGGCCCTCGGTTGCTGCTTCTGCAACTTGCTCGGCTGCCTCTGAGGGCCGCCTCGGTCTGGTGATGGTTGTGGCTCGTCCTCTTCAACAATGTCTTTCTCTGGGGCATCCACCTCCATGGAGCGCTTGCCGAAGGAATCGTCGTCATCCTCTCCTTTCGACTTCTTATCCTTCCGGGAGAAGAAGCCGCGCAGGCCGCCTGGCTTCTTGTCCTTTTCTTTGTCCTTCTTCTTTTTCTTGTCGTCCTTGCTGAAGATGTTGTCCTTATCAAGCCTGTCCAGACTGGGCCGTTGCTTCACTTCCCTGGATTCGCTCGAGGTTCGCGGCCCGTTGTCGTCACGCAACAGGTTCGGCGTCAGTGTGATCTTTTTAGTCTCAACCGTGTCGTCCTTGAAGAACGAGTCCCGAACAGTGCCGTCGCTTGTCTTCTTTGGCCCATCCACCTTGGTCTCTGAGACATCATCGATTCGGGACCCGGTCTTGTTGATCGATGACGAGTCGGCCTCCTCTTGCCGCTTCGATTCCGCCTTGGCTGGCTTCGCTTGTGATCTCGGCTTCAAGGGTTCCACCTTCGCTGTCTCATCGTCCATGTCGATATCGCCAGTTGATTGTTGAGTTTGTTGTGCCTGCTGCCCCTGCTGCGGCCCAAAAAGTTCCCCTTCAACATCCTCTTCCTCGGTCGAGTAATCGAATTCAGAGTAGTCAACGTAGGTAGGGGCGGCAAACTGAACATTCTTAGTCTTCCGTCTCTTCATGGCGGTCCTAATCGGGTTTCGCGTCTTGTCGGGCTGGTCTCCGAGCATCGAGGCGGACAGCTGTCGGTTGTCAGTAAACGTCCCCCACGCGCGACCTTCCAACGGCCTACATCTATGTTTCGGTGCTTGTTCAGTCGAGCTAATCTCTCGGTCGGTGTCTCGATATGCTCGGCTGGTAGGTACCCTGAACGAAGCATCCCGGTTAGCGTCGAATGCTTCCCTAACTCCCGTCAACGACCTTACCTATACTGCTGTCTTTGACGACCCGGACTAGCCACCAGTAGCTGTTGCTATCGTCGAGGAGGACCATGGTGTCCCCCTTTGTCGCGTTGGCTTGCCCTTCGACGGTCGCTACGAAGGTGTGGAGGGCATAGACGAAATCAAAGTCGATATCATCTGTTTCTTGTAAGCACTCGCCACCCCAGCCGGAGTCGATGAATCTAGAGTCGGAAGGTCCAAGGAAATCGCCATCATCATCTGGGTCGGACTCATAAGGTACTGTCAGGTCTCGATTGCTGTCGTATTCCTGCGCCCGGTTATTATCGTCAAGGCCCAATCTCAACCCAATGGGTATCCGAATTGCTGGCTCGTTTCCATTGCTCAGCTCCTGCAGCATGTCGTTGCCGTCGTGGCCGCCGCTGTCTTCATCGTCACCTCCATCCCCCCACAGGGTGTTGACCTCCAGGGCGATGTCCTCCAGAAGCCTGCGGGTTCTACTCGACGCGTCGTTTTCGGTTTCGATCGTGATCTTCGTTTGATACTCACCGTCGAGATGATGATGGCGAGGTGTGCTGGGACTAAGAGAAAAGGGTACATCTGCGCCGCGGCGTCTTTCTCGCAGCTCTCCCCACAACGGCAAATGGTCGGGAGTCTCGAGGTATGGGGAAGAAGACCTCGGATCACCGACGGCTGCCGTGGTCGGGGAGCTGCGCAATGCTGCCAATTGCGGAGGGGCCCCAGACGCGCTCGAAGAGAGACTGGGGAGAGTGAGCGTCAACGCACCATCTTCAATTGAGGGCGAGCTAGAGATTTTGTCCATCATGTCATCGTCCATGTCGACCTCGGCGTCGCCATCCAAATCACCGTCGTCGGCGTCGGCGCCCGAGAGGCCGCCATTCTGGGCGATGGCGAGCGCATCCTGCTGGGGACCGGGGCGCATCTTGTCGGAACTGGCGTTTCGCGGGCCGGCGACGACGGAATCGAGGGCAAGGGCGTGTTGCTGGATGTCGTCCGGATCGAGGTTCCAGGAGACCCGGGGGCTCCGGAGACTTTCCTCGGCAGTCTCGGCGGCGACCTCGCGGAGGGTCTCGGCTTGGTGCGGAGCGAGGGATCCGTCGGGGGCTGCGGGCCTGAGGTGCCTTTGGGCGGACGGCGCCTCGTGGGCTTGCAGGTCGATGGTATCTATCGAGCGATGACGGGAGTGTCAGGACTTCGGAAGAGAAACCGGCTGACAGGGGGACGAGGCACAGAGAGACAAAGGTGAGGCAGAAACGCAGTTGAGGAAGACCAGGGGGGGTGAACATGGTCCGCGCATCCACATGGGACGTGGGAGTCTTGGGACCTGGAACCTGGGCCGCAGCAGTGCGAATCGCAGGGGCAGGCGAGATGAAGGGGGAGGCAGCACATACCAGCGCGAATGATATGTGGCCTGGTCATGGTGAATTGGCCCGCTCCTGTGCATGAAACGCCCCGCAATTGGACCAAGAAAAGAAGTGCTTCTGCGCCGTCTGGTGACTGCGCTTGCGGTTGTTGGGCCGCCAGATGCTCGAGGATGGCACAATTGTTGGAATGCGCTTCTGGGGTTTCTTCCAAGCCCTGGGACGAGAAGACGGACGGAGCCCCTGAAGTTTCCCGTCTGCGGCTGGCGACTGGCGGGCTGACGGGCTGGCGGCTGGCGGGCTGGTGGGTAGGCTGGCGGGTGCGGGCCCAGTTTTGGGCTGAAGTGGGATTTCTGCCAATGGCTTGGCGTTCGCTCCAAGAAGTCCGTCCGTCGTTCGTCAGCGGCAAGTCGCATTTGGGACGATCAACCCACCACTTTTGTTGTTGGGCTTCAGAGAAAAAGAAATCAACGTGAGCACCTACCAAATGAGGCAGCCGAGGGCAGTGCTTGTTGACTTGGGTTAAGACTGCATATCATGTATATGAACCCAAGCAGATAATTGATCCCTCGGGCAGCCGTGCGTTGCTGTCATGGACCAATTGCACTGAGCAAGGCCGTTGTTTGTTGATGAATACCTAGGTAGGTAAGGAAACTTGCGACAGCGCAAGCTAGTCACACCCGACCGTTGGGCTGGTGTGCTTGACACCCAGGGCAGCTCTGCGTTTTTGGGTTTTGGTAACGCGGTGCGGTGTCGTCTTGGCAGATGGTTGAGATAGCACCGCGGTGGCATCTCGAATTCCAGATGACTGTCGAAAAAAAAAACATCTCGCTGCGAGAAAACAGGAAACATTGACGCACTAACGCTCAGTTCTATGGAGTGCCGGACAGCGACACAACCTTGGAGGTTGTATCTTACAGGGTTAGCATGCAACGGTAAAGGTATTATCGGCAATCAATCTCTCGGAAGGGAAAGTTGACAGAACGAAAACCGAATGGAAAGCACTGAACTTGAAACGCTTGAACTTAGGATTGCCAATCGGGTACCAGCTGGGAACCCAAACGTGCAATCAGAGCTGATTGAAGAATGCTAGCCTCGCGTGGCTGCCCCTCCCTCCCAAAGCAAAAATGGACTTCCCGCAACGGTACATACGGTTCCATTGCTCGCATTGCCGACAAAACGGGATGCAGACGAGGCATGAAAACCTCATATCGGGCTTCGACCATCTCTTTGGAAGAGATGCGCTTGGCACTCCCTCAGCGAGCAGCGAGGAGAAGCGTGGTGCGAGCCCTTTGGCAAGTAGCTCTCCCAAAAATAACTTACGCACCAAGGCAAAGCACCTTGATATCAACGTCACTAATCAAACCGAGGCTTAAGACGGTTTTCTCCGAACTACCTGCACCTGTTGGGGTTTTGGAATCACCCCGAGACATTGAATTCAAGGTGTCGAACCCACACACCAGATGTCATTGCCTAACTGTCTGATTAGGAAGGCAATGGAGGACAACGCAACGCAGGATCTGGTACGACGAGCAACCTTTCCTCCCGTGTATACGATGCTCATTGGCACATGACCTCGGGGTCGCGAGTTGCCCGTAAACCACGACTCTGGACACTTCATCGTTGCCTCACAGAATCTCCGAGTTCACTCAACACACCTTGCTGTCCAACTCCCCCGCCAAGCCCGATCTTGTCCCCGATCTTGTCCGGGCCTCAATCTTGAGCGG
This sequence comes from Chaetomiaceae sp. PYS4301M, assembly GCA_023628425.1. Taxonomy (NCBI): domain Eukaryota; kingdom Fungi; phylum Ascomycota; class Sordariomycetes; order Sordariales; family Chaetomiaceae; species Chaetomiaceae sp. PYS4301M. Next base: position 245,154 of record JAMAKR010000009.1, on the reverse strand, counting down.
AGCAGCGCGTCCGCAAGTGTTCGTGCCAAGGCGCTTCCCCACAAAAGACAAGCCTTTGCCAAGATCGGCTGCGAGCGTGAGGGGCCTTCTTGGCAGGCGACTTTTTGGTCCAACAACCAAACAACCAGATCAAGCACCCCTCGTGGCTGCTTCATGATGGCGTTGACATTGCCCAGCTTTCAGATCCTGACAGCGTAAAATGCTATGGAGAAACCGTTTTAACTCTTCGCCTTGTTCAGTAGCCCCCTTTTGAGTTACTGACTGTTGGGCAGGCACCGGTTGCGAATGGACTGGGGGGACGAGAGATGGACATACAGCATGGATGAACGGAGCACAAAACGGCGGCCCCTCCTGTGGTCGAGTGGTGGCGCAGGCACATCTTCGCTCGTGGATATCGAGGAGAGCGAGTTACACCTTCCACACGCCGCGTTGATCTGTCCTCATCAAATCCATCGATTCTGCGCATTCCAGGTCTGGAGCAGTTGCTAGTGTATATTATATTCCCCGACTGGAACTGCGCAGTATTCTGGACAGGCATGCATTCCACTTAGTCGATGATCGCGGCGGTCTGGGCTGACGACTTCTTCCAAAGCTTATTTTTCGTCTCATCCGCGGTGGGTCCAGGGACCGCCGAAGAATGTCTCGGAGCTCAACGATCGAGCGCATTCATGTCCGAGGCGCGAGACATACCGTGTACTGTGCGTGTCGCGATATCGTCACTCACCGACCTTGGCAATACGATGTTGGTGAACTGGATGAAGAAGGTCGATCTCCCGAGTCTTTGCAATGTGTGCGGGTCTTCGTTCATTTTCGCTGCGCCCCATTCCATTCCCAGACGGGGCAGAGAGGAACGCGTGCGGTGTGTGTGTGTGTGGGCCCATCCCTCTCTCCACAGCACAGTGCGCAACCCAACGGCAAATGGCGTTCCAGTTCCCGTCGCCAATGGCTGCTGGAATTTGCGGGGTTGCCGAATGCAGACGGCGCATGGAGTGCGAGTCCTGGAATGCCGAAAAAAAGCCTGCCGAATGAAACAGCCAATATCCGACCTCCGTCTGATTTGATTTGTCACATGAGAGGGACAGAAATGTTGGTTGGTACTGGGTGTTGGTATTTTGCGACAGTCATGATGCGGACATGGGATTGAAGAGGGAAATCCGTTGCGAGGCAAGGCAGTTCTCAGTTCTCACCTTGGGCATCTTCAAGTTCTGTCGGGTGGATTGTGGTGAGATCCATCTAGTGCAAGTGGCTGCACCTGATGGAGAAAAGTCCGCACTCCGCTGGCGAACCACCCCACCACTGGGGAACCAAACAGGGCGCCGGGCTGGACCCCTCTGACAGTATCTGACTCGGCCTATGCACTGTGCTTCCGCCTGAACCTGCCCATCTCCCCTCGGGGGATTTGCTGGCCCTGCCCTCTCTCCCTGTGGCTCTCGAGTCAAAGTCCAAACTTCAAACGCTTTCGAGACAGCACGACCAAGGACGAAATCGGCAGCGAAAACAAAGCCGTTGGGAATATCCGTACTCGGTACCGCATTGTGAAACAAGCACCAGCACCAAGCCGCGCCGCTCCGGTTCCACAAGACGCTGCGTTTGCTTTCTGCAGCTGCCGCGTGTCCTGTCCTCGGCGCCGTCCAGTTGCAGCAGGTCCAGGTCCAGGTCCCTTTCTCGGCGCCCAGCAATTCGCAATTCGCAATTCACGATCCCACTCGGCCAGACATCGCGACAGCGCACCCTTTCTTGGCTTGCGGCTTGCTCGACCTCAAAAGCCGGCATCCGTGGCACGCGACAGCGATACCGACAGCGACATCCAGAGGACCGACACGATCCAGCGTCGCCGCGACCCGGAACCGACCATCCTCGGCGTCGCGCCGGCCGCGGCACTGCCCGGACCACAAAACACCTCGGCGACGCACCCGTCCACCACCATCTACGACCATCTCGCTTTCCATGGCGATTGCGCAATAACCAGGAACTAGGCGAAAGCCGCCGTCGATACCACTCACCATGGAGGCACGACAGCTCTTCGCCGATTTGACGGCCAATGCGGCCCAGCCGACCGGCATCCCGGTGGTCGGCCGCAGCTGCGGTGGGCTCAGCCTCCCCGTTGGCGGCATTCTGTCGATGCCCAACGGCGAGATTGTCACTCTCACCGCCGCTGCCGCGTTCAAGCCAGTCTGCACTCCCGTCACGCCCCCGGCAATCATCGCCAACGGCGGGGGAGGGTCGGTGGCAATTGACGACACGGTTGACCCTTCGATGCCGACCGATGATGGATGGACCTTCACCGATATCCAGGACCCGTTTTACGCATCGACGTTTCCCCAGTGCTATGCTCTCGCCGCGACCACGGTGGTGGCATACATGCTGGTTATCATGCTCCTCGCCACGCCGCGGTCTTTTCTCGACGGAGGAGTCGTTGTGCTAGGCCGAAGAGGATTCACGAATGGCGGCACAGGCGCAACAATTGGTGGCCGGCCTTGGTTACAAAAGGTCGCCGCTCTCTGCGTCGCCATTTCCCTGACCATCGCCAGCGCCGCTACCTTCTCGGTCGCCGAGGACCAATATTCGTTGGGCATCCAGAACGCCAAGGTTTTGCAGATGAAGGTTCTGGATGGAAACGAACTGAAAATCATCCGCATCATATCAAACACCTTTCTGTGGCTGGCTCAGGCGCAGACTCTCATCCGCCTCTTTCCGCGCCAGCGGGAAAAGGTCATCATCAAATGGACCGCCTTTGCCCTGATCACCCTGGACGTCATCTTCCAATCTCTCAACAGCTTCCAGTACGAACAAGGCATAACCAGGCCCCGGAACTTCCAGCATGCCGTCCCCGCCCTCAGCTATTTATTTGCCCTCTCGTTGGGTCTTTTATATGCCGCCTGGGTCATCTACTATTCCCTCCTGAAAAAGCGGTACGCCTACTGGCACCCGCAAATGAAAAACATCTGTTTGATAGCGGCCTTGTCACTCTTGGCGCTTCTTATCCCCGTTGTCTTTTTTATTTTGGACATCGTCCAGCCCGACTTCACCGGATGGGGAGAGTACGTGAGATGGGTTGGCGCGGCCGCCGCCAGCGTCATCGTTTGGGAATGGGTCGAGAGGATCGAGGCCTTGGAGCGTGAAGAGAAGAAGGACGGGATCCTCGGCAGGGAAGTGTTCGACGGAGATGAAATGCTCGACCTAGCGCGTGCCAATCGCGGGCTCAGGCGGAGAACGAAGACAGCAGACGATGAAGGCGATAAGGAGGCAAACGTTGAAAGTGGGCCAGATGACAGCCCAAGTACCGGAGGCCACAATAGATGGCCGACCGTCGCGACGATCACCGCGAGATATAGGTCTCGGTCCAGACCTCGAAGGGACACGAACGCAGCGGACACTGCCAACACACAACCTGCTAATCACGACAGGATACGATTCTTACAGCCGCCACTATGGCCAGCCAGACCACCGCCGGCTGCCACGCCGGTCAGCCGCACAGACACGGCGAGTGCCGCCAGTACCGTCTATGCCGTCCGATACCATACACTTACTGAGACCACATCACCCACCCCACCACCTCCGCAGAACGCGGCCCTGTCACGGCGCAGCAGCTCGGTCTCAAGCCACCCCAGCCAGGATGAAGCCCCCAACGGGGGAGGAGACGCGCTTTCCGAGCCGCGACAAGCCGCCCCATCGCCGCCGCAAAAACCCCCACCAACATCCAAGCGCTGGTGGACGATGACACGCCAACCCCCCTCCCAAAACCGCCGTCCGAGTGACATAGAATCCCCCAGCCCCGTATCGCCCGCAGTTGGAGAACCCACCACCACACGGAAGGACAAGACCAACAACGGCAGCGGAGGCGGCAGCAGCAGCAATAAATGGGACTTCCGCGAACGCCTCGAAGACTTCGCCGCCACGCAGGCCGAGCGCCTGCGCGAAAAGTTCCGCACCACCCCCGACACCGACAGCCTGCCGGTCACGGTCATCCCCGCGCCACCACGCCGGGGCGCCGCGCTCGCACAGCTGCGGGAGGAGGAGGAGGAGGAGCAGCTGGCTACTGCGCGGCGGCGGGCTGACCGGGGGAGTCCCGGCATGTCAGGGATGACCCCGTTACTGGGAGGAGGTGAGCCCTCGTCGCCGGTAGTGGCCGCGGGCTCGAGACACCGCCCGCGTCCGCTTGTTGCGTCGCGGGACGAGTCGGGGTATTTCGCTGCGGCTGGGCATCAATCGTCGGTGCCGCCCGCGGGGACGCCGGTAGAGCCCGGGCCTGTGCTAGGGCCGGACACGGAGAGGGCGGGGGCGGGGGATTATACCCCGCCGCGAGTCTCTTAGATCCCGCGTGGGGCAAGTCATGATTTTCAATCTTATGTGTTTGGGGCTATTGGGACATTCCGGTTAGCATATTTCCAGCAAAGCGCTGCGGTCTCTGTCTGTTTTGTGTGTGTTTTGGGGGTATTTATGGTTGTCCATGGGCGTTTTTATGTGGGGGTACTTTTGGGGGATCAGGCGCGTCTGCAGAACAAACAAAATTGAGGGATACCACCAACGGGAATGGGATAGGGATGGACAGGTGTCTCGGGGGCGTTTTTTTGGATATAGGATAGGAAAGGGCATGCTTCATTTTTTTTGGTTTGTCGGCCGGGTTGGCCTTTTTTCTGTCTACCTAGGTATGGGAGCAATTTATCTTGATGCCTTGCCTTGCCTTGCCTTGCCTTGCCTTGCCTTGCCTTGCCTTGCCTTGCCTTGCCTTGCCTGTTGCTGTGTGACACTTGGTGATGGTTGTTTGAGGGAGGTGTTTGGACTGCTGCCTGACGCCACGTTGGTTGTTTTGTGGAGGTACTGGTTGGTTGAGTTCAGCGAAGAAGTTGTGCGCAGAGACATGCCGGCGACGCGTGCTGTTGAAGCTTGAGATTGAAACAAACCCAACCAACAAGGAAGCGGTTCCAGAGTGGCGTGTCTACACAGCACGGAGTAGTTGGGCTTGAACGGAGGGGAAGCCACTCGGTCAGTTAGGAGACAAGTTACTTCACGTCAGGGGGCGTTCGCTGGTTGCGCTGGGGATGAACGACGTTGGGTACCTCCACATAGATCCTAGGGGCTCATGGTCATACGCTTGGGAGTTGACGTTGTCGAATGTCAATGCACCTTCTCGCTGTTGGGATCTTTTTTGTATGTGTGTCCTGAACGCCTGATATCCAGTCCCGCTGACCTAACCTCGCCCCAAAGGGGAAAAAAAGGAAAAGAAAAAGTAGCAACTTCTGGTACCTCTGGATCCCCCGGATGGGGGTTGCTCCATGCCAGGAGTATGTACATGGAAAGATGATCGCCATACCCTGACCTCACTGAACAAGAGTATTCCCGCTTGACCCTGTAATCCCTCGCTACCCTCTGCCTTGACACCAAACGCGATGTCAGAGGGCACATTTCCTAGTTGCCTACCTCGGCACTCCGCATCTCTCGGCTCTCTCGATCAACCTCCCAAGTCGCGGCGCAACAAGAGGGTGAGTGCGTGTGGGTTGGCCCCTCCCTTAAAAGCCCAACAAGCTGTTCAGGGAAGACCAGAGCCCCGTGACAAACCTCACAGCGCCGTGATCCCACACCGCACCAGCATCCTCACTTCCAAACCCAAAACTCTCCCGCGGCCGCCGCCCACCCTCCGAAAGCTGATTCTCCTCGTCCTCAGTCCGCCTGTGTACTCTCCTCCCCGCCTCATCACCCGCCTCATCACCATCATCACCACCAGCCCCCTCATTATCATCATGACCGTAACTATCCCTATCCTCCCCACCACCCGAAAACAAAGCCCCCAACAAACTCGACTCAGCATTCAAGATCCCCACGACAACAGCAACCAGCCCAAACAGATTCATCACATCCAACCCGTCCCCGGCCGACAATCCCGAACCGGAACCGGAACCGGGCGCTGGCACTGACTCGGAAGGCTGCCGCCGCACGCGGGGATCGATGAAGACCCAGCATATGACGAAACAGGCTGCGGGACTACATGTTGTTCTCTCTCTCGGTAATAAAAAAGAAGAAGAAGAAAGAAGAGAAAAAAGAAAAGAAAGAAAAGAAAACAAATCAGGCGTCTTGGGTAGTCATGCTCTTCCCTATTTCAACAAAAGAGGGAATGGAACATTGGTATGTATGTATGGCAACCAATCCGGCCATTGTGATGGCAATGAGAAAAGATGAACTGGAAGTCCTCGCGATGCCTGGAATATCTTGACGTAACTTACCTGTAACGCAGTAACGTAATGGAAGCGTTACCTTGACGTTGCGCTGCTCAGGGGTCAGGTGGGTCCTTCCACCTCTGCGGGCTGCAATCTTAGTGCAGGAAATCTAGGTCAGAGAAGGCCTAGCGGTTCTTGGCAGCAAAAACGCAGGGTCCAGCCAACGTTAAAATCCCAAGGCGGAACATGGAAAGGGGACGGCCGTGTTGCGCCGAGGACATGGATTTATCGATTTGCGTGTGTTCTGGACCCTGGTTGTTGAAAGTGTTTCTGCTTTCTGCAACCCGCATGCCCGTTTGCCAACCAATGCGCCAGGCCAGGACCGAGACAGGGCTGATTGATAGATTTTTTGTTCCTCTTGTCTCCTTTCCTCCTCTAAGGCTCAGTGATTGACCAAGACGACGCAATTGGTGCAACTCGGCAAACCCGGCGACTCGGAAACCCGCGCATCGATCAACTCTTGCTCGGACTTGTACTCGTGGTCTCGGTTCAACCGTTCGAGGGTGCCGGCACGCGCCCTCCCGCATTCCCGTCTCGAACACCAACCAGACCCCTCGGTGCTCCCCCGAAAAAGCAAAGGCTCGACGTTGGCGTAATCCGATAATAAAGGAAAAGGGAAAAAAGAAAGAAGAAGAGGAGGAGAAAAAGAAAGGAAAACGAAGCAGCCATGGCGGGTGATTCCGAACCTTTCCCGCCGCTCACCTCGGCGGCCGATCGTCTGTTGCACTCAACCACCCACGAAATGAACGTGACCCGCCGTCGCAGGAAATCCAGCATTCTGGGGAGCGAGCTGCGCGTCGGCGATACGGGGGCGCCCTCGCTGGCGACGGGCATTGCCCACCACAATTCCTACACAAAGGTATGCACCCGTTCACCCGTCCAGGCGACGAAGATGCGCGAGACGTCGTGTCGTGCGCGAACAACGCGCTGACTCCGGTCCAGGATCCCGCGGCACCCTCCAAGTGCTTCTCAAAGCGCCGGAAAGCCCGCTCTGCCCTGCACCGAGCCAAGAGCATCGCCGTCAAGCACACGTGGTCCCTGCCGCTGGCCCTCCTGTTCGCCTTCCTGGCTCTGTACGCCGTCAACCCGTCCGAGAGCAACCCGATCCACCACTTCATCTTCCTCTCGTACAAGCTGCCCGCCTCAAACCCCGACGAGCTGCCGCAGTATGGCAAGGGCCTCTGGGACATCGCCTTCGTCTCCTTCTACACCGTCTTGCTGTCCTTCACGCGCGAGTTCATCATGCAGGAGATCCTGCGGCCAATGGCCCGCCGCGCCGGGCTCAAGTCGCGCGGCAAGCAGGCGCGCTTCATGGAGCAGATGTACACGGCCCTGTACTTTGGCATCCTCGGCCCCACGGGCATGTACGTCATGAGCCGGACCCCCATCTGGTACTTCAACACGCGCGCCTTTTACGAGAACTTCCCGCACAAGACCCACGACGCCGTCTTCAAATTCTACTACCTGTTCCAGGCCGCCTACTGGGCCCAGCAGGCCATCGTGCTGCTGCTGGGCATGGAGAAGCCGCGCAAGGACTTCAAGGAGCTGGTCGGCCACCACATTGTCAGCCTGGCCCTCATCGGCCTGAGCTACCGCTTCCACTTCACCTACATCGGTCTGGCCGTGTACATCACGCACGACATTAGCGATTTCTTCCTCGCCGTATGTCTCCCCTCCCCCTGTTCCCTCCCCCCTGTTAACTAACCCCCCTCTCAAAAAAAACCCAGACCTCCAAAACACTCAACTACCTCGACCACTTCCTCACAGCCCCCTACTTCATCACCTTCATGGGCGTGTGGATCTACCTACGCCACTACCTCAACCTGCGCATCCTCCTCAGCCTATTCACCGAATTCAAGACGGTCGGCCCCTACGAACTCAACTGGGAGACGGAGCAGTACAAGTGCACGCTCTCCTTCGCCATCACGCTCGCCCTGCTCAGCTCGCTGCAGGCGCTGAACCTGTTCTGGCTCTTCTTCATCCTGCGCATCGCATACCGCTTTGCTGTTCACAGCGGTCTCAAGGACGACCGCAGCGATGAGGAGTCTGAGTCTGAGGAGCCCGCGGCGAGTAACGGTGCTGCGGTGACGCCGAATGGGGATGCGAAGAGTTATGCTGCTGTTGCTGGTGTGACTGGTGCTGCCAATGGCTCCGCGAACGGCAAGCCCAAGAAGAGCAGGTAAAAAGCGCCGTTGGGTCGCCTCGCTCGCCCTTCTGCTGCTGCTGCTGCTGCTGCTGCTTGGTCTTCTTCCTTTTTCTTCGTTCCTGTATGATATGGGTTTTGTCAAAGATTGGATGGACCGGGGACATATCTCTCGCTTCTATATGCATTTGGACTCGTATGCTCTGGGCGGGCAAGGGAGGGAAGGGGGGATTGGGGGTGGCATGGATAAGGTGTCGAGGCGTTCGTCGTCGTTGTTGTTGCGGCTGTTGGGGGACAGGTTCTTCCGGCCTTGTTAGAAAGGGAAAAAAAAAAGGCTGATGGTGATGGCGTCAGTGGCGCGGTCAAGGCATGCAACATTCGCTGGGACCGGCCGGAGGAACTGCGCACACACTCGCTTGTTACTGGTTTGGGGATAGAGGAAGGGCGAGGGTTATGAAGGGAGGGCTGGACGACCGTGATGAATAGTTAGACTGGCTCGGAAGGGAGCCGAGGGGTGGCGCGCTCCGGGGGGAGGGCCAGGGAAAATGGGAGGGGGGCTGCTCTATCAACCGGCGCCCGGGACCCGAGACCCCAACGGCACATGACCCTCATCGGCCAAAGGGGTATCCTGATCGGGGTCACCCTTGGTCTGTGGGCGTGGTGTCTGAGCCTGCTAGCCAGCTTGGGACTCGTCCAGTTGCGGGGAAGGGACCGAGTCCGTGGGCAGGCAGAGGGCCTGACGCCCATCTTCCTCCAGCTGGGGTCGACAACCTGGCTTGCGCTAGGTCTCTTGCGCCTTACTTGGAGGTTTTTCTTGATAGTACACACGCTTGGAATAGTTTAGTAGTTTTAATAATGACTCGACGTACATACACCCTCAGACATAAAAGCACCTACTGTACGGTATCTACCGATGAAGGTACTTGACCAAGCGGCCAGCTCTTCCCACCGCCTTTTCATGATTCTCACCACAACCACCCCACAACCCAATCGTCCCGAGCAAGAAATCGGTGCGTAAATCCGTCACCAAGGCAGTGCCGTGTGATCCCTCACATACAAACCCGACAGTCTGGATCCAACTCCTCCCCCACATCCAACATCCAACATCCAACAACGCAGCACAATGTATGTACAGAAGAACTACATACTGTGCAGGATTCATGATCCTGCACACATGCACACATGCATTCACGTATGTATGTAAAAGACCGAAAACGTATCACACCGGTGCTGCCCATCAACTCTCCCCGTCCGCCTCCAAGAAGTGTCATCTGACTGACCGACTGCCCAAGACAGGCAAGAAAAAAGACAATCCAACAAGCCAAGTACCCCCCTGTTTTCCAGAGTGGACATCAAGGGTGTTGTCGTCGACCTTGGGCGGAATACTCGTCTAAGGCACCTACCCCAGTCCGTCAAGCAAGCCTCTCACCGCCTCCCCCCGGGCGTCCTCGGCCTCCCCGAGCACACATCCACATCCCACATCCCACATCCCACACACCCCCTGGGCAGACATTGTTACATCACGCAGCATCTGGGACAGTACGTACAAACTACAGACAGAATCGATAACGTGACATATTCTACGAACAGCAAAAGCCGGGACGACAGAATCCCGACGAAACCAAAAAGAAAAAGAAAAAAAGAAGAAAGGACAGGAGGAATACAAAATACTCGACTAGCACAGCTTGGAAAATTGCCTGTGCAACGCAAGAACGGTCCGCTTGGGAAGTTGACTGCGGTTGATCAGGGGGAGGACGATGAGAGAGGGAGAAAGAATCCCAACTCCATAGCCAACTCCTAAGGACTCATCGTGCACGCCATCGCGAACACAGGGCGATCGACAGCCCATTGTCAAACACTCAGACAATCACAGACACATACCAAATCATAGACACGACACACGGGGCTAATTAACATGTATTGTGCTCTGTTTTCTTTATACCCCTTTTGATGATTAATCCCTCCTCCCACCTCCAACAAGTGCCAAAAAAAACCACCACCACCAAGCACCAGCCCAAGCCAGCCAGTCTAACCACCGTATACCATAGTCGGGTACGGAATAGTTAATCATGCAACCGCCATCACCCCCCCATAAGCTGAGCTGATACCACCACCATCACCACCACCCCTCCAAGAACCATAGCAACCAGCAATGACGAGTCAGTCAAGTCAATCCCATCCCACCCCATAACCATACCAATTCCTTCCATAACCCCCCCTCCACCAAGTCCCATTAACCCCAACCCCCCAATAAACCCCCCAATAAAAGATAAAAAAGCAAATAAACCCCCGTCCCAAAAAAACGCCGACCCATGCTTGGGGAATCATGGTCATATCATCTCTCATTCATTAACGTTCGCCCCCCAAACCACCCACCACCCCAGGCCAGAGACGGCCAAATCCACAATAGCATCGATATCATCGCAAAGCCTTTAAGAACAAGATGAAAAGAGGCAAAACAAACAAACAACATATTCCCTCTTTTCTTCACGTCACTCTCTCTTTCTGTTGTGTCTGTGTTTTTCGTCGTCTTGCAAACCACCCCGGCAGCCGCCAGAGGGTGACCATGACCATGACCGAATCAAACAGAGCGGAGCAGAACAGAAGGACAGAGGGGAAGAAAAAGAGAAGAAAATGGAATAAAAACAGGCAGAAAATAAGGCAATGGTATATAAAAACAAAACGGACAGACGAACAGACAGACGCGACAAACAACAGACAGAAAGCAAGATGGTGTGTTGTGGTGTGTGTGTGTGTGTGTGTGTATGTAAGTGTGTTGTGGTCGTCGAATAAATTAAATGCTGTTGCTGTCACGTCCGTTTCTTCTTGGATGGAAACGTTTCGAGGTCCATTTCGAGTTTCGTCGTGTCGTCAATCATTCCGTCCGAACAGAAAAGCAGTTTGAAAAAAGACGAAGCCACGGCGGAAGTCATCACCGTATGCAGTCTTCCGTCGGCGGCGGCGCGGGATTAATGTGGAGGCCTTCTGTAAACGTTGCCTTGCTGGGCCGTGGCCGGAATTAGTGACATCGGGTGCGAGATGCAGGCTGGATGGCAAAGTAAACAGAGATTGGGGGCGGCGGACACCACGTGGTGCCCAGTGTTGATTAGTGTGTCGTTTCGTGAAGCCCCAAAGTGATCCTCAGAAGACTCTTCAAGGGGACCTGGATGCGTCCGTCGAGCGGCCTGCCGACGACTCGGAGGGGAACGAGTACAGCAGCGGCCGGGCGGTCTCCTCGGGCGTTTCGGCCTCGTCGCGGCGCTCATCAGAGGAGTCATCCTGGAGAGTACTGTCTGAGCCGCTGCCATGCGACGATATAGACGAGGTTTCATGCTCGTCAGCAGCCTTGGCCGAAGGGCTCTCAGAACCCGCAGGGAGGATGGTCGAAGAGAGCATGCTGTTATAGCCGTCGTCGCCAATGTTCGCCTGACTCATCAACCTCCTAGCTTTCCGAGTGGCATCACGCGCGTGCTCGGCGGCACGCTCGGCGCGGCAATGCTTCTCCCACATCGAGGCGTAGCGGCCGTTGAGAGCAAGGAGCTCCTGGTGGGTGCCACGCTCCGCGACGGTTCCGGCATGCAGGACAATGATCTGGTCGGCATGGGTAATTGTCGACAAGCGATGACTGTCCAATGGATAGGGTTAGTGTTTGTTTGAATCGGAACATGGAAGCAACAACTTACGCAATAATCAGCAGCGTACGGCCCCGACCGAACTTGCCGCTGATCAGCTTGGACTGGATCTGCTGTTCCGTCTCCCCATCAAGAGCCGAGGTTGCTTCGTCGAGCATGATGATCTTCGGCTTCTTCAGGATCGTCCGGGCAATCGCCACGCGCTGCTTCTCGCCACCGCTCAGCCGGAGGCCTCGCTCGCCAACCTTGGTGAGGTAGCCGTCGGGGAAGCTCATGATGCGGTCGTGAATCGCCGCGGCGCGGCAGGCGTCAAACACGTCCTCGTCGGTCGCATCGGGATTGGCGTATCTGAGGTTGTACATCAACGTCTCGTTGAACAAGATGGTGTCCTGGGGCACGACGCCGATGCAACGGCGCACCGAGTCGATCGTCAGGTCCTTAACGTCGTGGCCGTCAAACTCGATGCTACCCTCGCGGCAGTTGTAGTACCGGAACATGAGGCGGAAGACGGTCGATTTGCCGCCGCCAGACTCTCCCACGAAGGCGGTCGTGGTGCCTGGCTTGCACTCGAAGGACAGATCGTGCAGGGCCGTCCTGCGCTTGTCGTACGAGAAACCGACCTTGTTCCACTTGATGTGGCCGCTGCATTCCAGCAGCGGCTTCACGCCAGGCTTGTCCACGACAGTCGGCTGGATCTTGAAGAGCTCAAGCAATCTCTCGCCCGAGATCATGGCCGATTGGACGGTGCGGTAGAAGGTGCCGAAGAAATTGAGAGGTCCCTGCAGCTGATTGAGGTAGGTCACCAGCATGACAAAGTCGCCAACGGTCCGATCGCCGCGCGTCACCTGATAACCGCATGTCAGCAAGGCGACGAGCAGACCGCACATGAACACGACCGACTGGCACATGTTCATGTAGTTGATGCCGTATGTGACCTTGGCCTCGGCGTCCTGGAACTTCTCGATGGCGTCGCCGTAGCGGGCGAACTCCCTGCTCTCGGCGTTGAAGTACTTGACCGTCTCGTACGACATGATAGAGTCGTTTTTGACAGCTTCCTCCTCGCGGTCGGCGTTCACCATGTCGCGGCGCTGGTCAGCCCTCGTCGCCGCCATCCGGATGGTCAGGTAGAGGTAGTAGAAAGTGATGATGGACACGAAGAGGGCGTACAGGGCGCCGAATCGCATGTAGAAGTAGACGATAGCCACCAAGAGATCCATCAGCATCGGTACGACCTGGAAGGTGACCTGCTCAAGGAACTGGTTGATGGACGCGCCCTTGTTAAGTGCCGAGAGGACCTCGCCTGTCCGCTTTCCCAGGTGGAAGTCCAGAGACAACGAGTGCACATGCTCGAAAGCAGCCGTGATCAGGGCCCGGTAGGTATGCTGGGACACGGGGACCCAAAGGACCGCCCGGATGCACCCCAACAGGCCCGAAGTTCCTTGCAGTGTCTTAAACAGCAGGAAGAGCCCCAACTGCAGCCAGACCGTATCGAAGTCCTGCGCCTTAAAGGTGTCGATGACAATTCCGAGTTGAGCAGGCACCAAAATGTTGACGATGCGCTGCAGGATGACGAGCACAAAGCACATCAAAACCACGAGCTTGAGCCTGGTCGATCTGCTGGGCCACAGGTAGGGGAAGAAGACGGAATAGCCCCGGCAGTACTCGAACCACGTCTTGTGTGGTAGCTTCTCAGGCCTGTAGAAGGCAGCTTCGGCGTCCTGTTGCGGGCAGCCCTGGTCGGCCGCAGCAGTCGAGCTGCGACGGTCGGCCCCGTTGGTGCTACCGTAATGGGCATTGCGAGTCGCATGTCCGTTAGCGTGACCGTGATAATCTCGATCACTGCCGAGCAGCGGGCTCGACTCGTCCGTATCCGAGTGGTGTGCCTCCTCGTCGTGAAGGCGGGCTTCTGTCTCGCGGCTCTTGGCAACTGCCACGTAAAGGCCAACTGACGCTATGACAAGGCAGAGGCGAAAGCCGCCGATGCTCAGGTCCACGATATCCCAGGATGCAAGACCGTTCCCCAGCTCCGTGGCGAGAGAGGCGTCGTAGTCGACGCCGGTTATGGTGAAGAGAAAGGCGAGCAGGATGATGATCTCGCCGACCAGAGCTTGGACCCACAAAATGAAGTGGACAACGATGGGGCTTCCACGCCACTCCATGAGCGTGATGAGGACGTAAAGGTAGAGAAAGGCCGAGCCGACCACGTAGATCTGAAACGCGTTTTGTCAGCCTCAAACCATTTTGGATTATACCAATCTTTTCCAACCCAAGGTCATAGCCCCTCGGTTGAGAGAGAGGGAAAGGTCTCAAACTTACGAGTCTGTCTTCGCCACACCACCAGGCGTTGTCGAGTCCCGAGTCACTGCTAGATTTCATGGCATGGACAGCGATTGCGGCGCCATTGGCCACAAACGACATGATCGTACCGCCTGTCAGGTAGAGAAAGATGGTCCAGGCGAGGCCGCCGTTGCGGTCCTCGTCACCTGATTCCGCCTCCCTCTGCTCCCGCTTCCTCTTGCCTATGGGCAACGGTTTCCCGCCGGGTCCCTTGACAGTTGGAGCAGCCAGCTCCTCTTCGGTTTTCGAAGTGATAATGGTGTGAAGACCAGCCGTGAGGATGAAGGACAGGACCAGGATGACCGGGTAAAGGAGTTGGGCTTTCCGCAGGACCGACTGGGCGGTACTGAAGCCCTGCTCCAGACCGCCGCCGTTTTCAGGTATCGAGTCCATGCTGAGAGCTGCAAGAACGATGGGCGGTTAGAAGACGAGGAGTGGCAATGAAGAATATTAACAAGGAGGCGGGGGAGGAAAGAGAGGAGCCGGAGGAGAGGAGGTTAGAGGCGGGTGGGGAGAAGAAACGAGTGTTATTGCACACGACAAAGCATGCTGCGTGCCTTCTAAGACAAGATGAGAGATGGGATGTTTCAGTGATGGTGTTGGTATTTGGGGGAAAAGGAAGGTGGCCGCCGTAGCAGCCGAGATGGTGCGAGAAGGCAAAGGAGCAGGATTGTGGACATACGCGTTTCCAGGTCGGGAGGTCGTTACTGTTCTAGGTCGAGGCGAAGCAGTGCCGGCGGCTCATAGCCCTTGGCGGGTTGTGGCGGCTAGATGGAGGGGCTGTCAATGGGGATGGTAGGTCAGCATGGTGAATTGACGACCGCAAATGGCTGAATGGCCTGGTCGAGTAATAGTATGGTGGGGAAAAGCGATGTGCAGCTGACGAGGTTGGTGTGGCTTTCGCCACCGCGGCGGGTCCTGAGGTCGAGATCACGAACACGACCCAGCTGGGGCCATGGCGGGCTCGGCAGGATGATGTGGGCTGGATGGATGGGATGGACGGGATGGATGGAAGGAAGGATGGCTGGATGGATGGATGGCTGATAGGGAATGACTCGAGCTGACTGATTGACTGACCTGGATGATGTGCAGCCTTCCAAGATCTCCACGGGAGCTTGTGGCTGCCTCAGTTGCTGCGGTCGACTCTTGAATCTTGATCCTGTGTGTGCCGTGCCTCGGTTTTTTTTTGGAGGGTGGTAGCTTTTCGGTGTGTGACCTTCTTGTTGACCAAGGGCCGATCTCAACCGATCGAAGCAGACCAACAACGAAACCTGGAGCCTCGAACAACCTCAAGCCTCGCGGGGCGGGCAGGGGGGTAAACGAGCGTGGTGGGACGATGTTTGGTTTTAATTTTTTTCGAGAGGAAATCGACGTCCACAAGAAAAAGAACAGATGGGGAAACCCAGGTATTAGTTAGTTCGAGCTCGCTCGTCGTCTGCGACTTCCTTCCAGTTTCCTGCCCCCGGTCTGTTGCAGGTCGTTGCAGGTGAAGGTCGGTCAGGGTCGGATTTCACTGGCCGAAGCACTGTGGTGCCGGTGGGCTCGCTACAGCAGCACCCCCGGGCGCGAGTTGACAAGCCTGCAGGGGTGCCTTGCTTCGATGTCAGGCCGCCAGCCAACCACGAGAGGGCGAGACCACGGGGTCCTGCTGGCGGGAGGTGTGGAGGGCGAAGGGTCCCAGGTCCAGACCTGTGGCTGCCCAGAGCTTTCCTCCAGGCGGTTGGCTGACGGCTGTACGAACCCACAGCGCCGGCCATGTTGCTGTGTGCACTCAGCTCGCTGCAGTGGAGGCAGGCTGGTCGCACGGCGGGGACAGGGCAGTCTTTTCTGGAATCAAAATACTGTCGCAGCACCACAGCCGTCGTCAAAGGAACATGCCGAGAGGCACAACCCGGATCCAATTCTTTTAGTCTTCATCTTTGGCCCCCATCCTCCCATCCTCTTGCTTAAACACCAGGCGCATCAGTCTGCGACAGACCGTGGCGTGGACTCGATGACAGCACTCGCGGAAAAACTTCCGAGACCGAACGACGCTGCACTCGACGTTCGCCATGGATGCTGGGAGCGCACTCCGCCCCTTGTAAACCTGGGACCGCTAAGACGCAGGGCCCTAGGAATATGGGATTACCGTCTGATGTTTCGAGACGGCGAGACGTGCGGGAGCCGGGCCGGGTGCTGGGCGAGCATCTTGCGACGTGGACAAGATGGACCGACGAACGAACGAACGGCCGAGCTTGGAACGCTGCCATCCGACCATAATGTTATGAGCTCGGACGGGACGCTGGCGGCCGAGCATTTCGACGAGAGCCCAGACAGATGATCCGTGTCCATCCGCACCCCGAATCTACATCAGTGGGTGTGTATGTACTCTGTATGGATCGCGTACATACATACATCCGCGGTCCTGCACGTATGTATGTGCGTACATCAGGTATCTTGATACACAGCTGTGTGTACACGTACCCCGTCGTCCGCCATGTCTTCCGCGGCAAACGGCGACGGCAACGCACAGAGACAGACCCGGCACAACGGGTTGCCGCTCGCCAGGCTAACGTTAGATGGCAAGTCGACGACAAGGCGAAAGCAGGGAAGCAGAGGCATGCAGGGAAGCCATCAAGCCAGCACAGCAGCACGCCAGGAAGCAAGAAAGCAAAAGTTGCTGAGAGCGGGCTGCACAGTACAGAGTACTTCTGTACTTGCTGACAGCCGGGAACCGGTCTCCATCCGCCAGGATGCTAGCGTAACTTGACCTCGCTGAGCTCCAGCGCGATCAGCCAAACGGCTTTGCTGCCAAATAGTCCGGGCCATCCCTATGGATGCTTGGGTCTCTCACCGCCTTGCATCTCCAAAGCGGTGATTGCAAGCCCCCAGCCGCATGCATGCATGCATGCGCATGCACTACACACGGAGTACATGTACATCCACGACCCTCGACCTGCTAACCTGCCCGCATGTGTGTGGGGAGTTGTCCCGTCAGTCCGGGGGGAGGGGCTCGAGGTTCCCTGGGCACGGAGTCGGCGCTGCGCTAGTGTCCTCGGTAGCGACGGTAGGGGATGGAGCCATTTGGCAGTGGTCACTTCGTGGGCGCTGATTTGCCCTCCGACCACTGCAGCTTGGTTTCTCCGCTTACACCAGAACACCACACGCACCACAAGCGCAACCAAAGCCAGTTAGGTGATCCGTTCGAACCAGCTTTTAGCTGGGCCCCGAGCGGCCGTGGCACACGATACACGGGTACGGAACACACACACCTTGCCCTCTCGCTGGAGCGGAGAATTCCTGGGGCTCGGCCAAACAGATTCGCAGGACGGCTCGTAGCAGAATGGGGGTTGGGGGGGTAAGGACGAGGGTGAGACTGAGTGGGGTGGGGTGTGCAAGACCTCCATCTTCAAGGGTGTGAGCCGCGAGCCGCAAGCCCCAAGCAACAAGGACGAGGTGTGTCGAAGGAAGCGTCCGGAAGTGCTCCGCGCGATATTATCTGCGGGCAGACGGGACGTGAAATGCGACGCTCGACACTGAGAGGAGGATGACGAGAGGAAGAGAGCAAAAGCGGACAACAGAATGAGACACCCTCGAGCAGGGTTACCTGCGCTCATCGGGGAAAGGAGAGCGTCGAGAAGAAAGACGGCCCGCCATGACGACGATGACGAGACTGGAATGGTGGGGACGACTGACCATGACCGCAGCGCCACATCTCAGGAACTTCGCATCCCGCCGCAGATTTTGCAGATTTTGCAATCTTTGCAGCTTTGCAGCCCTGCCCGATTCGACAATCGGACCATTTGACGGCAAGCCCTGAGCAATTTAAATCTGCCGGACTGGGTGAGCGGGATCAACGGTAGAGCTCGGGGCTTGGGGCGGCCTGTCAACTTACAGATGAGATGGCATGGCTGATGGCAACCATCCGGGACCGGAGATGATGAATGTCTCTTCATGCGGCCAGATTCGGCAGCCAGCCAGGGGACGGGAATGCCATGCTCCGGTTCCTTTTCTCTTTCGGGCCACTTGGTGGCGCCTCATCCGTCAACCTTCACCCCGGCCGCTGGCCCCCCCAAGCAGAACACCCAAAAACAGCTGCAACAGCCACCAGCAATGCAGCAGCAGCTGATCTCCCCTTGGCGGCACGGCACTCGGGGCGCCGACTCCCACGCAAAACTCAAAATCAGCCGGTTCGCGTCATCGAGGCCCGCCTCACCCGCCTCGCTCCCGTTGGCGGATCCCGTCCCGTCCTCCACCGTCAATCCCACCTCCCCAAGTTCCAACGCCCAGGCGCCGGGATGCAATGCCACGACAACTCATCCTTCCGCCGCCTCAGCGCCCTCACCGACACAACGATAAATGCACGACAATGCAGCGCTAGGTTGACCGGTCCCGAGGTGGAGCCACATGGACACTGAGTCCCCCCTTCCTGCTTCCTTCCCGCCTGTCCTGCTCCCGGGCTCAGGTTCCAAGAACCCGCCCTGTAACAAGCCAAGAACTTCCGGAAGGGTGGCCGCCGATCTTCGATATGTGGGGACTGGGCCCGGCTGCTGGGGAAGGGCAGACGACATGGAAGGGGCGGTGGTCATGGCTCCCGACAGCTGCTGAAACCATGTCCAACAACCGAGCAACGTGTCTTGGGTCTTGGGGTTTGGATGCCGGTTAGAGCCCCCCCCGAGACAGAGACAGTAACCGATGGACAACAGCAGCCGATGTACAGCAGGGCCGCATGTACACGTACATCTCCTGGCCCAGCTGACGCGCGCCACCGCCTGTCACGGCAGCAGCAGCGGCAGCAGCAGCAGCCTGACACCGCAGCTCGACCGGCCACAGCAGCATATCCAAGCAGCGTAACCGCACTCCAAGAGCAACGCAAAGACTGCCGAGGAACCAGCGACGTCGGTGGCTCTCAGTCGAAGAAGCCCCGTGCTCTCTCCCCCGCCCTCATCCTTTCTGCCGCCACCTCCCGATTCGCTGCCGCCCATGCAAAAACCCAGATGTCACCTTGGGCCGGGAAGTGGAAGGCGTAATCAGGAGCGTGTGGGTGAGGGTGAAAGGACGATGATCGGCGCGTTCCCGGCCTTCACCGGCCTCAACTCCTGTGCCGTACCCGAGAGGCTCACCCCGGGCGTCCGGCTTGCTCGCCCTATCGGCACGTTCACCAAAGCCTCGATGCTTGGTGAGAGCGACAAGGGGGGCCCTTGAGCGGAAAGCTGCCGCCTGCATCGCCCATGCTGCAAAGGAGACCAGACACTAAAAACAACCCCCTCCTTGACCTGCTGACGCGCTGCAATTTGACATCTCTGGCATACCTCTCTCTCTCTCTCTCTCTCTCTCTCTCTCTCTCTCTCTCTCTCTCTCTCTCTCTCTCTCTCTCACTCTCTCTCTCTCTCTCTCTCTCTCTCTCTTACTTTCTCTTTTTTTTTTTTTTTTTCTTTTTCTGGTCCCCCCAACCTTCTAAGCAGCCAAGCCATCAAAACCATGGCGGAAAGGAGAACACAAACAACAAATCGGAGCTGTTCTCTCTCCACGGCGGCTGGACGAATGGAAAGGAGAGAGAGAGCGAGGGTAGCAGCATAATGCTCTTGCGTAGGCCGCCAGAACCCGAGACAACCGTTTCGTGATATGTCGCACGCAGGGTGCCGCGAGGGGGCTACACCACATCCATCAATTCAAACCTGGGGTTTCATCGGGTTGAAGTGATAGTGAGTGTCTGAAGTGTGTGTGAGAGAGGGAGAGAGAGACACCTGGGTGACGGCAGTCCATGTGTGGCTCTCCGTCCGCAGGTGGGGTGTGTTCGTGTGTCACGGCATGGCCATCCCCAGCGCCCGCGCGCGGCGAGATCAGGGTTTCGTTGATCGTAACGGGCGGGTGCAGTTGTGATCCCAACTATCCCCCTGGTTCTGGCTGGCTGGTTGGGTCGGGGTTTTCTCTCTCTCGGGTGGTTTTGTCTTTCTCGGCCGAATCTGGCCCCCCTGCTCCCCTCCCCACACTCTCCCCCTTCGCCGTGGGGTAACCGGGTAGCGGTCCCGTGTTCGTGGTATTGGTCCGGGGCTTGGGTTGTCTGTCTCTGTCTGTTAGTTTTGTCTGACAACATTCGACAAGAACAACCACAGCAGCAGCAACGCCGGTTTCCCCGCGGATCGTACTCCCCCACCACCACTATCATTCATCTGCTGTATCACCCGGTGGCTGTCTTCAAGTCGTCAACAAGCTGGATCACCTGGCCGCCGCTATGTCCGCTGCTGCAAGCTCACCTTGGGGGTCATGGTGGCGGTCTTATCCTTGGCTCTCTTGAGCGGCAGTGCCCCCCACCCACGCCATGTGCCACAGTCTTTATTTGGGGTCATAGTGGTGCTCGGTAGAAGAGCTTGTGTTGCCGTGGCGTTGTGGGGGTCACGGGTCCCCGCATGGAGGCTTGATGGGGTGGCAAGTCGGAGATGGGGGTTTGGCGTCGGGACTGGAGATGAGATCGAGTCGGTCGGACTTTGTGTCACCATCGAGCTCTCTCTCGTGTGGCCGGCGTTCGGCTGCTCTGGTTTGGGTTTTCTTTCGGCCCGTCAGGCCCATTAGGATCACACAGGAGGGGCCGCCGAGGGGACGGCGAGGCGTGGAAGCCACAATCTAGCGAGGCCATCGGCTGGGCTGGCGGTGTTTCAGATGGCGTGCCGGAGCCTGCACCGGAGCCTGCACCGGAGCAGGCACCGGAGCAGGCACCGGGGGCAGACGATGCTGAAAGCTGATGCGTGCTGGTGGGACTCGAAGGGAAGGAGATGCAAGTTGACGGAGAATGGGCTGAACATGGTATGGCAAGGGAGCGGTGATTCGGAAGAGAAGCCCCCACGTCGGGAAGGTTGAAGAACTTGCTCGGCTTGAAGACCGGGGCGGGACGGACGTGGAAGGAGGGTTTCGGCTCGGTGCCTGGCGGCCTCGCGGCCTTGCGGCCTCGGACCCGCGTGGTCCCTCTGTGCCTCGGACCGGGGGTGGGTGGGGAGTTTAAGGGTTGCTACCCCGAACAACTGCCCAGTTATGGTCTGTGGTGGATACCTTACAACTGACACAGGAGTTTCCTCCTTCTGCAACAGACCCTGAACCGCAACCAGTACGCACCTGAAGGTACCTAAAGGTAACATCCAACGCAGTTCATGTGTCTGCTGACTTTCTGCAGTACTGTGCTATTTTACCAACAACAAGCACCTCTATGCGGGAGTAAAAAATATCACTACTTGGATCTAAGAGGCGGAAGGGTGAGAGTTTCTTTCAGACACTTGTTGCGAGAATTACCTCCATGGAGCAGCCAACCATAGTACCGTACCTTCACTGGTAAAGTGATGCCCCTGTTTAATACTCCAGCCCCTGAAAGTCGCACCTGTGATTTTGGGGGCTGCTCACAAGAAGCCAGGACAAAAAGATGGAGGGTATTGATGCAAAGACAAACAACCAACCATCACTGCTGCAAGCCAACTGAAAAGCTGAGACCCCTCTGCAAGCGAAGGGAGATCAGATCTACTCCCGAACATTGTCCCTCCACCTCAGGGGGCACTGGGGGGGTGTCAGGTTGATCACACACGCCCAGACTTAAAATAACTAAGTGTCAAATAACCTGGATGCCGGTTGCAATGCATGCAGAGCCTCCGTCTATCTGCTCGAGCAACCTGGTACGGCGCCTCAGTGCCGCCTCCCCGGGTACGGCTCCCCCTGTCTGAGGTGTGCACACCAACAACACCTACCTTCTCTGCCGGTCGACAGACGATCTCTTTTTCCTGGGACTCTCAAAACCAACACCCACTCCACCATCAATACGAGACGTCATCCGAGGACCAGTCATGCAGCCAGATCCAGAGCCACATCCCGCTTCTGGGCCGCCCGCATTTCCAAATCGGGCCCGCTACAGATGTAGCCGATTCGAGACCACCCTGAGCCACCGTTGCTCGCGGCTGCTACTGGTCCCTCATATTTTTCTTTAAATTTTCTTCTTTCAGCTTGTTAACCCCGCCATGAAGCTCCATTCACACTCATACCTGGAAAGTTAGATGGCGTGGCTATGATACATGCATATGGTTGGTTGCGTCGAAACCCCCACCACCCTCTTTACACCATTCGTATCCAAAGAACGCTTGACAAAAGGGATTGGGTAGTAAATATCAATATCAGCTTCATTGCCTGCGGCTCATGGCTGCCCAGCTCTGAGTCTAGCTGGAGTGTACGGAATAAGCATGGAGGCCTCCCCGCTTTCTCCCAAACCCGTCTTCAGTCTCGCCACCCTGAATGCAGCTGATGGACTCTCGTGTGGGTGGGCATCATTAACGGCACGGCAGAAGGATGGTGTGCACAGTGCGGCTATTCGAGGAATCCCATCCCACCCATCACACACTCCTCTTCTTAGAAACCACACCCACACACTCACACCCACACAAAGCTGCAGTAGCTAACTACAATGGCAACTCACGTCACGCACACCATGACGGCATGGCAGCGCAGCAGGGGATCAGAAGAAGATACTCGAATACTACTATGAGAGGGAGGGTGGTGAGGGGAGGAACAAGCCCGAGTGGAGGGTGTAAATGAGACCTGCACTGTTACATAACACCGCCCCAGCGCTGATGAGGGAGCTGTATTCTGTACGGAGTACAGAATACATAATGGCTCAAGACAGATTAACTGAGAGCAAGGTTGTTTGGAGTATATATTAACGTCCACTCACACGCCTAGCGCATGGGCCCCAGGAAGTGTGAATCGTAAGTAGCTTTCTCCTCTCCCAACCCCCCTACTCAGTCTCACGGGCCGGGACAAGTTCCCTGGGCAGCATAGACTCACGCCTGTAATCTGAATTCCGTACTCTGATTCTTTAATCTGAGACATGTTGGCGTCATTGACAGCCCCATCGCCTTTGCATGGTCACACCCCCACCTCCCTCCCCATGCCTTTGCCATGCCCCGCCAGCGCTAGACCCGGTGTGATGGATCTTGCAGACGCGGGGCCTCGGATCGTGGAGTTATAGGGTGTGGGTGGTCGGGTGTGTGGTATCGAAAAGAAGGGCGGTGGCAACTGGTCGAGACTATTCCGTACTTGGTACAATTGACCAGACACAGTATACAGCTCGGGGACATTCTGCTGAGAGCGACCTGGTTGAGACGGATACGTTCAAAGCAGGGCGTCCAATGTCGTTTACTAATACACTACTCTGTACGGAGTAGTCATGGTGTAGTCATACCGCCTGTTGTCAGCTGGGACCGCCTACGAGACCCCCTCATCCCATGTTCAATGTCTCTGATGTCGTGCCTTGGTTAGCTGGATTACGGTACTGTACACGTGGTTGCCGATCAGTTCAGATCAGATCAGACCAGACGGCCCTGTCTGGTCTTGTTTTCAGCTGCGCTGTCCATTGTTGTTGGTGACAGTGGATGCCTCGAATTGTATTCTGTACATCCATAGGAAAAATATTGTGAGAGAATCGAGATGCAGCTCCAAGACACCATGCTTCATCGGTTGCTTTCTGTGAACATCAAGTGCAATTTCCCACCATTTTGCGGTGTGTAGTCCAGAGTCTCGCCTCTCATGCAGATCGGTTGTGTCACCATGGTGATGGCCTTGACTTGACGCATGTCCAGGTCCCAAAACAGGGGGGCGATGCAGGATGCTGCACAAGCAAGCACACGAAGCCGCCCCCTCAAGAAACGAAGCGCGCTTGTTGACGACTGTGTAACCCACCAATGTGTTCCGTATTTTTGTTGTCTGCCCGTTGATATGCCAAATGCGTAAAGTCAATGGGCACAACCAATGTCGAAGGCTTACCTCTGGTAAACGAGCTGTCAGTCTTCACAGCATCACTCCAACCGTCAGAGGACACCCAGGATATGACACAGCATCAGCTGCAGTGCTGCCATGTCAAGGTTGATGACGGACGAGGGGAAAATTGGGAATCCATCTTCATACAATCAGTGATATGGGCACAATGGCACCAGTTGTCGATGAGGAGCTCCATACCTCGTTTCTCGTGGTGTCATAAATTTCCCATAAGCCAACCAAGATGCGACAGAGCGCAGTGTCTGTATGCGTAGTGTGTGCTTGCCCGATCGAACTGAGAACCCGGGGGATGTGAAAGAAGAAGGGAAAACAAGGCGAAAAAAAAAAAAAGAAGAAGAAAAGGAAGGAGAAGAAGAATGAATATATTGCAACACCTGTTTATTCTTGATTCTCTCACAATCCATCCATTTGACACTTGCCTTCTAGGTGATTCAATGTGTTTGGTGGGGTGAATATTCTTACCAGGTATTGTTGTCGAGTCGAGCCGAAAATGTTAAGGCAGTTGGAGCTTGGAGTCTTAGACGGGACAACCAAGAGAGTGGGGCGAGCGGATGCACGGGCCTTCTTCACCTTCCACCGGTCCTCCGTTCCTCACCCCAATCCAATCCAATCCATTCAGCCTTGCACCTTGGTGTCTTCAGCCTTGTTGTCGCATTCTTGGGAGACTCCGAACCGAGCTCTCGACGCGATTTCTCCTGCGCCCGTGCTTCTTTTCACTCTCGCCGTCTTCTTTACTCTCGGAGGCCAAACTCTTTTTCCTTGCGGCTTGTTTTCCTCCCTTGGGCCGGCCCCTAACAACAACCCGACAGCGACCTGGCTATCCACCATCAACAACATCAACACCATCAACAGCCCAGACTACATCTCCCTCTTCACGCTTCAACCCGCCTCAGAATTCCAAACTGTTCTCAGACACCAACATGGCGAATCAAACCCCTTCGACGCCCGTCAAGGTGCCCCCGTCGGCTGCAAATCACACGGCTGCCACCCTCGATCCGGATCTTAGATCACAGATCAACTCGGTCCTGATCAAGGAAGGCCATGTCACTAAGTAGGACGCTTCTTGTCACTACCCGGAAGATCTCACCTAGAGAAGCCCAGCTAATTGTTCCCCTGCAACAGGATCCAAGAGCATCTCCTCCACTCACTAAACTCCCACCAAGCCAACTGGCCCACCACCATCCAGGCCCACGCGCTCTCCTTGCTCCGGTCCGGGGAGGTGTCTTCCTTCCCTGCCCTCCTGCGCCGGGTTATCGAAGACGTGCAGCACGACACAGCCCTCTCCCCCAGTTCCAACGGCACCACTGGCAAGGCTGTCAACGGTGCGTCGACCGAAGAAAACGGCACCTCGGCAAACAACAAGAAAGCCGATGGCGCCCGTCCGAACCTCGCCATCCCACAGGCCGTGGTCGACGAAGCAGTCAAAGCAACCCGCGAATGCCTGGAGTCGGTGTGCGAGATGGACGAGAACGGCACAGCATGATTTTGCCCACAGCATCCTAAGGCCCGCTGCTGGTGCACGAAACAATCAGTGCCGTAGGGAGTAGGCAGATGGACACCTCCAACGAAAGCCAAAGAGGAGGAGACAAGGCTGAGACCGACCGGATGGTATTCGTTTCTTCACGATATACAAACCACCCAACCGACAGCACCCAGCACATGATACGACAAACCCCATGCACAAGATGCACATCAACTCGCCTACCATCGCAGCGGTAGCTGCACCCGCAGCCACACCGATCCCATAACTAAAGACCAAACATGGTTGCAACAAAGATCCCTTTGAGGGACACAAATCAACGATGAGGACAGAAAGGATGAGAAGGCAGGAAACCGACATGTACTTACACGGTGCATATCATGAAATGGTGACCTGCCGCCCCAACATCAGCCACGACTACCAAGACATGAAGAGCAATACGAAACAAGGATGACCAAGGACCATCACGACACAACAACGACAACCGATGATGAACCCATTACTTTCTCCCAAGCACGGAGGAGAGCGTGTGGAGAGCAAAGGGGTGTTCGGCGACGACGCCAGGGATTCAGTCTGGCGTGGGTGGTGCGCCCAGACGAGGGAACGCCACGCTCTCAAGGGTTGGTTGACTGATGGATGGATGGATGATGGCGAGCTGGATAGAGAATATTACATTTTAATTACTCTTTTCTTCCCACTGTCTGCGTTCACTACCTGTCCGTTGACCGACACCAGAAACAAACTCATCACTCCTCTCCCAAGCCACAACCATACCAGGCACAGATATCAAACGACACTCGAGACTCTTGAGACAGCCAAGGGCCATCAACCCCAATCGATTTCTTTCTCTCTTTCTCTCCCTCCCTGCCTACCAGACTCCCTGCCTGTCCCGTCTTCAAGGATTGCCCCATAAACGACAACAACCCACATGGTGTTGCCGCTGCCTGCTGTTCCCCTGTAGTGAAGTTCAACGAAACTAACCCAGAGACAAAAAAAGATCGGTACTGTTGCAAGATTGGAAGTCGAAAGTGCGGCGGCTGGCCTTTGCCAGCTCACGACACAGCCATATTTCACAAAGCAGGCAAGCAAGCAAAAGATGCAGAGCAAATAATCTGCTGATTTCATGTTCCCAACGTAAAGGGGCTCATCCTCCTCTGTCTGTCTGTCTGTCTCTCTCTTCCCTCCCCAGGGCGGCGAGCAAAATGTGCCGACGATGCCCATCATGAGAAAAAAAGTCATGACTGTAAAAAGAAAAGACTAGAATACACAAAGAGATCCCAGACCCGAACCTCCAAAAGGCCCCAAACCCACCATTGCCTGCCTGTGCTCCGGGAACCTAAAGAACCATCTTCTTTGTCTAGTCGTAGAGCCCGTCGTCGTTGCCGGCGTCGCCGAACGAGTTGCCAGCACCGCCGTTGTTGGCGCTGCCCTCGACGCCGCCCTCGGGGAACTTGAAGTAGGCGCCCGGACCAGCGTTCTTCATCTGCTGGGCAAAGGCCTCGTAGCGGCGGATCTCGACGTCCGTGACGGAGCGGCGGGCCATCTGCATGGCCTCCTCGAAGTGCCGCTTGGTGAGCTCGGGGACCGGGTCCTCGTCGTCCTCCATATCGACGTCCTCGCCCGCAGCCTCGCGCTCCTTGGAGCGGTTGATCTCGAGCGCGATCGACTCCTTGATGGCCAGCTTGACGGCGCGCTGGGTGATGAAGCCCAGATCGGCACCAGAGAAGCCGTGGGTCTTGGAGGCGATGTAGTTGAGGTCGACGTCGTCGGCAACGGGGGTCTTGCGCAGCTGGGCCTTGAGAATGCCCAGACGGCCGGCCTCATCGGGCAGGGGCACGTAGATGAGCGAGTCAAGACGGCCGGGACGGCACAGGGCAGGGTCAAGCTGCTCTGGCCTGTTGGTAGCGCCGATGACAAAGACGTTCTTCTTGGAGGTCATGCCGTCCATTTCTATCAATCGGTTGTTAGCACATGAAAACAAAAGCCAGCGCATATGCTGATCAAGGGCACTTACCGGTCAGGAGTTGGTTGACAACACGGTCCGAGGCACCGCCAGCATCGCCGACAGAGCCACCACGGGCCTTGGCAATGGAATCCAACTCGTCGAGGAAGACGACGCAGGGGGCGGCGGCGCGCGCCTTGTCGAAGATGTCGCGGATGTTGCTCTCAGACTCACCGAACCACATGGAAAGCAGCTCGGGGCCCTTGACCGAGATAAAGTTGGCGGCGCACTCGTTGGCGACGGCCTTGGCCAACATTGTCTTACCCGTACCGGGCGGGCCATAGAACAGCACACCGCGGGACGGCGAAAGACCAAACTTGAGGAACTTCTCGGGGTGATCCACAGGGTACTGGACGCTCTCCTTGAGCTCCTGCTTGACGGTCTCGAGACCACCAATATCCTCCCAGCGGACGTTGGGAACCTCGACGACGGCAACTTCGCGGAGCGCCGAGGGGTTCGACACGCCGAGGGCGAAGCGGAAGTTCTCCATGGTGACACCAAGGGAGTCGAGAACCTCAGCGTCGATGGTATCCTCATCCAAATCGATGAGATCCATCTTCTCACGAATCTGCTGCATGGCAGCCTCGGAGCAGAGGGCAGCAACATCAGAGCCGACGTAGCCGTGGGTCTCGGCGGCAATCTGCTCGAGATCGACGTCATCACCCAGCTTCATGTTCTTGGTGTGGATCTGAAGAATCTCCAGACGGCCGGTCGGGTCGGGAATGCCAATATCAACCTCGCGGTCGAAGCGGCCGAAGCGACGCAGAGCCGGATCGATGGAGTTGGGGCGGTTGGTTGCGGCCATAACCACAACGTTGGAACGCGCCTTCATGCCATCCATCAGAGTGAGGAGCTGAGAAACAACACGACGCTCGACCTCGCCGTTTGTCTTCTCACGCTTGGGAGCGATCGAGTCGATTTCGTCGATGAAGATAATGGCGGGTGAGTTCTTCTCGGCCTCTTCGAACGCCTTTCTCAAGTTGGATTCGGACTCGCCGGCCATCTTGGACATGATCTCGGGGCCGTTGATGAGGAAGAAGAAAGCGCCCGTCTCGTTGGCAACGGCGCGAGCCATCAGTGTCTTACCGGTACCCGGAGGCCCGTAGAGAAGCACACCGCGAGGGGGCTTGATACCGATGGACTTGAAGAGCTGGGGATGCCGGAGCGGCAGCTCAACCATCTCGCGGATCTGGGCCATCTGCTTTCGGCAGCCACCAATATCATCGTAGCCAACTTCGTTCAGGTTGTTCTCCTCCTCGTCGCGCTGGATGGGCTCGCCCTCGCAGTGGATGACGGTATCCTGAGCGACGATGCCGTACTCGGGGGGGTCGACCTCGACGACCTTGAACTCGACTTGCCTCATGCCACCGCGGACGATGAAGAGGTCGCCTTGCCTGACGGGCCGGTAGGCTTCGCGGAAGTAGGGAGCGAGGAAGACATCGAACAGCGATCCTGTGATGCCCTCGACGGTATCAGCGATGGGGAGAACAGCAATACGTTTGGCCTGGTCGCGGGGTTAGCTTGGCGGCAAAGGGTTTCCGAATTCGAGTGATACTCACGTATTTGATATCTGGGCAAGGGTGGATGGTGATGATGTCGCCGTGCTTGACGCGCAGGTTGTGGCGGACAACGCGGTTGATGCGGGCGCTGCCGTCATCAAGGTCGTCGTCGGCGAGAACGATCAAAACCGTGTCCTTCCTCTTCTTGCCACGCACCAGCACCGTGTCGCCACGGAAGAGCTGGAGGGCTTCCATCGTGTTATTTGAGAGGGCAATGATCGAGTTGTCATCATTAACGGCATCGGTGACCCTAGATTTGTTAGCGCGGCCGTCCAAAGGACTCCGAGAATCCCGATTCCACATACATCAACTGGTTGGGCTTCTTCTTCTTCTTGAGGATGGCGGTGGCTGTGTCATCCTCCTCTCTCCGCTCGGCGCCGGAGACATCGCTGGGCAAACGGTTAGCCAACAAACGCGCTTCCAAATCGGACGGGAGTCTCCAAGTTGATTCACGTACGTCAAATTGACCTTCTTCTTGTGCTCATGGTGATCGGGGGTGGGCTCGGGAGCCATCTTGTCGGGCTGAAGGCGAGCTGCGGAAAACGGAGGAGTCGGGGTTGGAAAAGGTGAGCGGCGCGGCGGTTGTCAGGGAAAACAGGATGCCCTCGTAAAGTAAGAGGAAGGAAGTTGCGTGATAAGAGGATGGAGTTTGGAGGGAGATGAGGTGTTGTGGATGAGGAAAGAAAGGCTTTGGGTTCTGGCAGCCTTTTGGTTGCCTTTGGGATGTTGGTCGGCAAGTTGGCCTCTGGCGGGACAACAGGCGGCGAAGTGACTCCAGGCGGCCACTCAGATGACGACTGCGGAGCTTGGGCGGCAAAGTCCGTGCGCTCTCTCAGGCACGCTAAGCTCTGGCCCAAGCTGAAGGCCTGTGACCAACCACGCCTCCACAATGTGGAACCTTCCAACTGTTTCGATTTCACAACTCACTCTGGCGCTGCAAGCCTGCAACTCTTTGCTTAATAACTGGCAAGTTTGAAGAAAGAGTTGACGCACAATGGCAGCCATTCAGCTCTGCATTGCTATGGGTGACGAGAGAGAGTACAGAGTATGTGCTTCTTTTTCTACAATGAGTAGCCCATTTTCTGTCTCTTGAGAATCAGCGCGTCTGCATTCTGCAACGCGCAAACACCAAACTGCAGGCTCGGTTGAACACCTCCGCACCCCACACCAAGCAAACAGATGTGTCGTTCACTTTTCACTCGAAGCCTGAGTCGGCAACATGAAGTCAGGATTTTCGAAACACAGGACGGGTTACAAAGCTATCAGCTATGTCATGTCCGCAAGTGAAGTCAGTGGAGACTCATGCATGGTGGTTGGTTTACACACACAGTTACAAACTGGAACCTCGAGGGCACTTGATGTTCGTCCTGGTCTAATCACCTCGGAAACAGCAACTCTTATTATTAGGATCGTCGAAGCTGAAATGGAGGGCCCAGCTCGAGTTGATGGACATGGTTGAGCCAACGATCATTGACAAACGGCAACATCATCACATTCGCCCTAGGCACCGTTGACAACTCATCAGTCATCACAGTTGATTACCGTTGCCCCATGATACCTGTGAGAAGACACTTCGATCTTGTGAAAGCCATCAAGTCGTCATGGCAGTGCAGCTGGAAGACAGGAACTCTCTGGGTTCAGGTTACGGGTCGTTGCCGTTTCTTGGTCAGGCTGCGGGTAACTTGGGCGAGGTTGAACAACGAAGAGCCGCAAAGTTGGCCACAGTACGACGACACTACGGAGCACCGACCTGCAAGTGATGCAACCTTGCCGGCGGCTGTTACCGACGACAGTAGCTCCCGCTGCTAGCCAGTGCTGCATCTCTTTCGTCCGTAGGGGATATGTCAGCTACAGTACCTGGTGTATGCGCATCACTCACCTTGCATGTCTGGGCAAATGGGGCATGTTGGCCTCCAGTTAATCAACATCCAAGCACAGGTCGACTTGGAAGTTTAGCTCCCTCTGGAGCAGCAGGGCTCTGCTCTTCAGGGCCGAGGACTTGTTCTCATGCGCCCTCGACAGTGTGCGATTCAATATCTACATAGAAACCAAAGAAGACCCATCAACCCCTCAAGCGCAGAAACCGGGCGAAGGAGAACCTGTGTGCTGGCTCTGGATGGGCTATGACAGGTCCGAGGGAACCAATGACTCCCGATCGTGTCTCCAGAGGAGCAGTGTCGAGAGGGTTGATTTAAGCAGGCACCGACTCGAGGATCGAGGTGGTTTGGCAAACTGGGCTTTCCCCGAGTTTCAGCTTGAGGCGATGATGCTTCGAGAATATATCTGCCTGGGGAAGGAAGATGGTTTGCAAGCGATCAATGCCTGCGCCCGATGGATGGGCGTTCAAGCCTCACCCATTAGCGCATTGCCGGGGGTACGGCGTGGCGCATAAGCTGGGTTTCGGATATCCAACAGTTACCGCACGTACAGGATGTACATACAGACACACAGACAAGACAAGCGGTGTCGTTTAACGGTTTGCTGACAGATCCTGAGTAATTACTTTGACCTCTCCTCGATACCTCAGCGCGTCGCAGCCAAGGAACATCATCGACTCCGTTGGCAACGGCCATCCACACATCCACACCACCGCTCGTTGTCGCAGCGTCAGCCAGGTCCGCAGCGGGGCATCAGGCACACTGCCTCCCCATCATGATTGGTTGCCCATCATGATTGGCTCGGGAGCGACCATGTCAGGGGTGCCATGCTTGTGTCTCCAGATGCCGGAAGAACCTTGCAGACTATGGCTGAGGCGGTGGCACAGGGGAAAGCCCCTCTTCGTCAGGCAACAATTATGAATGGAATATCCGTAGTTCAGGGAGAAAAGTTCCCCTCGTTGTCAGGCAACAATTTGTTGCTGACATTCTGGGGTGAGCGTTGGTCGAGTCAAGAAGGCTTGCATCTGCGGTTCTGTTGGTGTCTCGGACAGAAGAGAAAAAAACAAAGAGGAAGCACGGGATATCTCTACAGATTACTGTAGCACATAGCACGGCGGTTGGAAGACAGTCATTCATGGGGCTGGAGGACGAGTCGGGTATGTTGCCGATATCCGATATCCGATTTCCTCGAAGACGGGGACAGGTCGAAGACACAAAAGAAACCACAGCATCACACAGCAGCTTTTTTAGGGCTGAGCGAGGTTCAAGTTTCCTGGACATGCGGGGTGTTGTGGTGACGAAGGGGCGGTGTTCCCTTAAGGCGCTGTGAATCACACATCATCAGTAAATTATCTGTTGTGTATTCCGTCGTGTTGCACGGCGGTAAGAAAAAACCCTGCAGGCCAAGCAGGAGAGCAATGCTTCACTTCCAAAGTTCCTGGTTGCCTGTCAGTGTCACTTCAGGAGGAGCTCAACCCCTGCCTTGGAACCCGCGCTGTGCCGCGCCCGTCGCTCCGCTGTCCCGTGATGCTGTCCGATCTCATCAACGTCCAGGCCACAGGGCTGAGGGCGGGATTGGAAGAATGGAAAGTTCCCGGTCCTGACTACCAGAAACACGCTGTCAGAAACACCCATGGATTGGCAACTGCTGGTTTGGGAAGCCATACACCGACCGCCAAGGCGCGGTAGATTGGCAGGAAGAACCCTCAACATTCTCTTTCCCGCTCTCTGACCGCGCTTGGAACCCGCTCTTGCCGTGAACCGCGTCCCTCCTTCGTCCCTTGGCGAATAGCAACTTCCCAACCCATCTCACCCCGCTCATCTCACCCAAACCTTCAACGTTACACACAACTCCTCCCATGCCATGACCCTGTCCATGTTGTCCCTGTCCTCACTCCTTATGCTTGCACGCGAGGGACGGGATCGGAGGACCACATGACAGGACCGACTCCGTTCCCATCTCCAATCTCGTTCCATCTGCATTCACTTTTGCCCCAGCACATACTGTACAAAGTAGTAGGTTGGGTTGGTTGGTCATCAACTTTTGACTCTTCCGGTTGCTCCAGGTCTGCAAGTCAGACTGGTCAGCTGCGCTTGTAACTTTGTGCGACACCACGCCCACACGGCAGCGCGCGCTTGAGGGGTTTCGAGGTATTTACGGAGTATGGATACAGATTGCCGCCAAGATAACCTCCCGTCCTGAGGTCCTGAGCCACTCCGGCAGCGGCAGGGCCCCCGGCATTCTGTCCTTTTGCCCTGCGTGCCGGTGGGGAACTTACAATGCAGCGGCAACCTCTGACGGCCTGGATCCTACTGTAGTACAAAGGTGGTACATACAGAACAGCGGATGCTCCTCTGCGGCGCAATCCCGTCATACTGCCTCCCTTACCCACCTGGGTACAACCTACACACATCGCCTACCGCGGGGGCTGTTAATGCAGCCCTGTCTGTGTCCAGACTTGCCGTCCCAAGACAGGTAATCGGCGCCTGCCTGGCATCCCTGCGCCCGCGCCCGCGCCCCAGTCCTGCCCGGCCCCGGCGGAGTGTCGCTGTCATCTCAGACGATACATGGCTGGTTGGTCGTCATAAGAGGAAGCGTGCTCCCAGAAAATGGGCATGGAGTAAAGCTTATAGCTTATATGGATGTTAACGGCCGCCCCTCTCTCTCTCATGTCCTCTGAGGCTCCCCTCCTGGACCAGACCACGCCACTCGCTGTACAACTCATCACTCACCTTGACTCTCTCGGTCCAACGGGGCCCAACGTAGCCAAGGCAAAAGGAACAAGAAAGTCAGAGCAAACAGGGAGCACAAGATCCGAGCATCGGGGTGGGCACCAGAGCAGAAACAAGTATGGGGCTGGACTCGGACTCGCTCGCATCGACATCCCAGGCCCCACACTCGGGGAGAAAAGGGTCCAAGAAGGTCAGGACTGGCTGTATAACATGCAAGTAGGTGCCGATCTCGATGGCGTCGCCATATTCCCCGTTTCCCCGTCACCCACTGGCGCCGAATACATCCCTTCACCCGCCTCGTGGGGGGGACCTGTTGGTTAGACACTGGACATCGTCGCTAACCGCGGACTTTGCTTCGGTGGGGGACAGAATCCGCAAGGTCAAGTGCGACGAAGCGAAGCCTTTCTGCATGCGGTGCATCAAGACGGGCCGCAGGTGTGATGGCTACCTGGACGCCAAAACCATGTCGCAACGGCGACGCCGGACAGGGCCCGCAGCCACCGCCACAGGTGAACCTCAGGCACCCCTAGCACTGTTCTACAACTGGGCGTCTTCAGATGAGCGACGGGCCTTCCACTTCTTCCAGCACATCACCGCCCCTTGTCTTTCGGGCGACCTCGACGGCGCCTTCTGGCGGGTATTGGTTCCGCAGATGTGCCAGTCCGAGCCCGCCGTCCGGCATGCCGTCCTCGCCGTCAGCGGTCTCCACGAAGGGATGGTCCAGGACACCATGGTGACGCCGAGCGCCAATACCGACGACCGGAACGCGTTTGCGCTGTATCAGTACAACCGCGCCATCGCCTGTCTACTGGACCAGATGCGAACCGCCGACGCCCGGCCGCTTGTGCCTCTCCTGACCTGTGTGCTCTTTGTATGCATTGAGCTTATGCAAAGAAAGGATAGGGAGTCACTGCTGCATCTCGCACAGGGCCGCCAAATTCTGAGCCAGCTCGGGCGCAAGCCGTCGACGCGAAATCCCGAAATCGACCTCATCAAGCAGCATCTCGTACCCATGTACACGCGACTGAGCCTGACATCGCTGATGTTCGGCGGTGAGCCGGTGGAAATACCGACGCCGCTCAAGACGTTGACCGAGGTCCCCATGGTGTTCGAGTCGATTGACGAGGTACGGTACGCGCTCTATGACTTCATGGATGCGTGCCTGCGGTTTGCGAAGAAGACGCATGTGGCCAAGCTCAGCGAGATCCCTCCGGATCAAATGCGGGTGTTTGAGGAGGAGCAGGACTGCTTGCTGAGGAAGCTCGCAAAGTTCAAGGTCGCCTTCTCGCTGTGGCGCTCAACAAAATCTCACGACGGGCTAGCCGGGCCCATTTCCCTGATACAAGTCCACGTCCATACCACCTTTATCTGGGTATCGACGGCGCTCAGCCAGCGCGAGACGGTCTTTGACGACTATGTCGACACTTTCTCGGCGATTATCCCACTTGCCACCGAATTCATCAACTCTCTGCGCGCGCCTCCGCCGAGTCACGAGCAGCACACGGCGAGCGGACCAGCCGGCGCTGCCTTGTCGGTAGCCGCCACGCGACGGTTCGCAGCCATGTTCACGTTTGAAATGTACATAATCGCGCCCCTCTATTTCGTGGCGGCCAAGTGCAGACATCCGATCATCAGGCGCGCTGCGCTGGATCTCCTCCGGCGCAACCCTGGGCGCCGGGAGAACCTGTGGCGGGCCAATGTCATGGCTGCCCTCGCCGAGCGGACGATGCGGCTCGAGGAGAAGCACTTGCGCCCACACAGTCAACCACACTCCCGACAGGTCTCGCCACCCGAGCTGCCGCCGTTTCCCAGTTCTGCCGTCCACGGGCAGGGCTCCTGGGCTGCAGCCGTCTCGGATACCCCTTTCCCTGACAGCTTTGGTTCTACCAGCTTTGACGACCCAGTAGCCACATCAAGCAACGCGCCCTTTGACAGCTTCACCCCAGCCCAGGTGCCCGTGACATCGTCCTGCTCGTCGTCCTCGGTCACGGGGAGTGCGGACATGGGCAGCCTCAGCGACCTGGCAGGGCACATGCCAATCGACCCAACCTTATTCTTCAACCCCACCGAGGTATCGACAGCCCACTCCTTCAGCGTCGCGCCCTCAATCTCCTCCTCGGTTGACGACTTCCCCGGCCCCCCAGCCTCAACCCCCTACATGGGCGCGCCCATCGAGACCACACCAGACCCATGGGCCGGAGCAAGCTCCCACGCACCACGACCACCACCACCACCACCGGATATTGCTCTCGAGCCACCAACCCCGCTCGATGCTGACCCCTTCCTGATGACCCTGCCGTCGTTCTCACACTCGCGCTCCCAGTCGCGCTCCCAGTCGCGCTCCCAATCACAGGCACCCTCACAGTCCCAGGGGTCACCGTCGCTGGCGTCGGAAGGATCCCCGCCTCTGGACCCGATCGAAATGGACATGAGCATGAACACGATATCCATGCCACTGGCGATCAACACATCCTACACTCAGCAGCAGCAGTACGCACCGGGTGCGGGTCTGGGTCTGGGCGTGGACAGCAGTGTCGGACAGCTGAGCCCGACGACGGGGCCGCGCAGCCCAGACGCGCCGTTTGATGTCCCGGAGCGGTATCGTGTGCATGAGTCGATCATCGGGCCGGATAAGGAGGATGGGACGAGCTGGGTGATGCTGTTTCGGAAGCTGGATGGGTTGGATAAGGGGTGGGATGTGCTTACTGAGGTTGTTGCTGTTGCGTAGATGGGGAGAAAAGAGAAGGGGGGAGAGGTGTGATGTTTTTTTTGGTTTGTTTTGTTGGAGACAAGAGGATATATACCCGGTTTTAGTAGGTTCTGAGAAGGGCGAGTGGCTTCTCTTCTCTGGTTATTATGATTGATGTGCGGTATGAATGTAAAAAAAGATGACAACGGCTTCGGGGGATTTCGGGGGTCTCCTCTCAATAACTGCAGGTGTGTGGTCTGCGAATACATTTGGCTGATCTAGAAAGTCATCACGAATTTATCAGTCAAGACAATAATATTCTGCAAGTCAAGTGACAAACAGTGTTCTCGGAGAGTTCTATTTGCCTCACTGGAAGGAATATACCCTTGAGCATATTTTGATCTGATCGTTTGTATTACTATGAATGATGGCCTGACTTACACGCACCCTTGCAGCTTATCTTATCACCCCACCACGCAACAAGCAGCAAGCAGCAAGCAGGCACACCCCGCCGGAAGACGCGGGGCGCGGGCGGGAAGGCCCGCAGGTCACTTCCTTCACCTCTGGAAGCAAGCTCCGAGTCAAAAAGAACGTTTGAGGCCGGATTCGGGTTGAATGACATCAAACGCCACATCACAGAGCACCTGACGCCTTTTCTACTTACTCGCTGTGTAATGTTAGCTTCGAAACTACGCCCCAAGGCCTGACAAAAGCAGAGAGAACGTCGCCGTCACTTTATCATTCCTTTATTTGATCTTCATCATCCTCTCTTCTTTTTCGTATTCGTCACGCACTCTTGGAATCTGAACCCGAACACATCTCAACCCCTCAACCCAACGCAAAGCCCGCGCCACAGTCCACACACAACGAGAGCGGAAACGAGAGCGAGAACCGGGAAGGAAACTCTTCGAGCAAGACGTTTGAAAGAGCTTCGGGTATCAAATCCCTACCAAAACTTCCAGAGATAAAAAAGTACCAGGACGAAACAAAAAGAAAGAAAATGTCCCAACCAGAGCAACAGCACCAACAAGACGGCCACGAAGTGGTCGTGCCCGTCCCCAAGACCGGCGACCGCGCACCAACGCTGGGCAAGGACATTGTGTTTCCTCGCGACAAACCGGTGCTGGTGGTGTTTTTGCGGCATTGCGGGTGTCCGTGTAAGTTTTCACGCCCTTTTCCTTATAACTTCCATTCACTATTCCTCCCCATCCTATAATGTGGTGTGATGATATGTTTGACCTTTTATCATCTACCATCTTATGCTGTTATGGGCAGTATGGGAGGTTGAGTCCCAGTATCCGCATGTACTCTACTTTGTTCGGGATCTATGGGATTCATCAGGAAATGGCTAACTTGGAATGCAAATAAAAGTCGCCGAACAGACGTTCAAGAAGCTCACCAACCTGTCAAACCACCACCCGGAACTGCAGTGTGTTGCTGTGTCGCAGTCGAACTTGGAGGACACGGATAAGTGGTCTGTCTTCCCCGCCCCCCCCCCCCCCCCCCTCCTTTTTTTAACTTTCACACCACAAAACCACACCGCAACTCTCTCCTGCCGTCCCAGGCAGGGCTTCCCTTTGACTTATACATCCACTGAGAAGAGAGAAGAAAAAATGAGACTGACAACAACCGAACCAGGATCGTCCAAGTCGGCGGCGAGTGGGAAGTCCACATGGTCCCCGACCCGCACCGCGAGCTGTTCCACGCCTGGGGCCTCGGCCTGAGCTCGACATGGTACGCGCTCAACCCGGTAACCATGTGGCATGCGTTTAAGCTGGGGTCGGACGGGGGAGTATTGTGCGTTTTCTCTTTCTCCTTTTTTTTGCCTTTCCCCCCCCACCTCTGACGGAGTCCCTTATCCAACACCCCTTTCCGTCACTCTACGACCAAACTGGAATCTGGAATCCACCCTTCAGAAAAACATGTGTTTTTTTTAGAGAGTGGTATCGCTGACACACCGTGACACGAACAGGAACCACAACGGCGAGAGCGGCAGCCGGTGGCAGATTGGTGGTGCGTTTGCCGTGGATGCTGATGGGTTCGTGAGATGGTCCAAGCCGGCGGCGAGTGCTGATGAGGTGCCGGACTTTGAGGAGGCGTTGAGGGCGTTGGGGCTGACGCAGTAAGGGGGTTGGCTGGCGCGTCTTGAGAGATGTAGGTTGCGCGTATTTTGAGCGTCTGTATCATTTTGTTTTGCTGGGAGGTGTTGTGTTTGTGTTGTGCTTGGGGTTTGCTATAGGGGTGTATGGTGGATAGGGTTCTTTCACCTTTGTGTTAGGGGTTGGGCGTTGGGTATGTAGTTATGCTCCCCGCTTATGAAAAAATGACTGATGTTATGAGAAGGATCTCGCTCATGCTTTTATATTCAGCCAAGCATGCTCCTACATACTTGTGAGTCGAGCCGTCCCAGGTTACACACCAGACTCAGCGAGCTGCCGGAATACTTCCTCCACGGCACACGCAACCCTCTCGACAATCTCGGCCACCAGCTTGCTCGAGATATTGTACGCCGGCATGATCATGATATGATCCCCCCGACCATCACCAGCACACCCCTGAGCATGGTAGACCAGCACCCTGAACCGCCCGACCGCCGTCTTCTGCACGCGCTCCGCCACCCACAGCGCAGGCGCAAACGGCTCTTTGGCCCCCTTATCCTTCACAAACTCCACGCCCCAAAACAACCCGATGCCCCTGACATCCCCAACATTCGGATGCGCCCCGAGCCTCTCACGCAACAACTTCCCCAACAACGCGCCCTGCGCCCGCACGTTCGCCAACAAC
Source organism: Chaetomiaceae sp. PYS4301M (assembly GCA_023628425.1). Taxonomy (NCBI): domain Eukaryota; kingdom Fungi; phylum Ascomycota; class Sordariomycetes; order Sordariales; family Chaetomiaceae; species Chaetomiaceae sp. PYS4301M. Next base: position 205,917 of record JAMAKR010000009.1, on the reverse strand, counting down.
CCCTCCCTCTCCACCGCCCGCTGCACCGCCAGCGCCGCGGCCGCCACAACAGGATGGTTCTGGTACGTATGGCCGTGCGTGAAAACCCGCCCCTCCCGCCTCCATCACTCCCGCCACCCTCTCCCCGACAAGAAGCGCCGAAGCAGGCTGATACCCGCCCGCGAACCCCTTCGCGATGGTCTGCAGGTCGGGGGCCACACCACCACCAACCCCTCCCCCATCCCCTTCTGCGTTGTAGTCGTCACCCCCCTGCCAGGCATGCAACCGCCCCGTGCGGCCCATGCCACACATGACCTCGTCCAGGACCAGCAGCGCGCCGTGGCGCTCGCAGACGCGCTTCACCGCGGCCAGGTAGCCCTTGACGGGGGCCACGCAGCCGAGGGCTGCGCCGACGACGGGCTCGAGGATCACGGCTGCTACAGTGTGCGGGCCGAGGTTGGTAAAGGCGGTTTCGAGTTCGGTGATTTTTTGGGTGAGGAGGGCCTGTTCTGCTTGGTCTTTTTGGTCTGAGCTGGAGCTGCCGGTTGGGTTGGGGCTGGGGCTGGGTGGGCTTTGCTGGCGGTAGGGGTGGCATGCGCTGATCCGGTGGAAGCGGTCGGGGATTAGGAGAGGGCAAAAGGGGGCGCGCCGGGCGACGTGACCGGATGCTGACAGCGCGCCGAGGGTTGTGCCGTGGTAGGACCCCTCGCGCGCGATGATGTTGGTCCGGGAGGGCTGGTTGGTCCAGACGAAGTATTCGAGGGCCAGCTTGAGCGCCGCTTCGACGGCTTCGGAGCCTGTGGTTTGCTGGTGAGTGACGTCGTGTTGGTGGTGTGACGAAGAAATAAAAGTAAAAATAAAAATACAAAAGGGGGGAAAGGGGAGGACAGGGGGAGATGACCAAGAGAGGCACTACATACCCGACGACATGATGTAGATCTTCTGCATCTTGTTGTCGGTGCTCTTGATCAGCCAGTCTGAGAGCTCAACCACAGGGCTCGTCGTGAAGTGGGCGTACGACGCATAAGTGTATGCCTCCATTTGGGAGCGGATGGCCTTGATGATGTCTCGCCGGCCATGTCCGATGGAGGCGACTCCAGCGCCGCCGCAGGCATCGAGGATCCTAGGCCCATGGACGGGGTACCAGTAGTGCCCCTTTGCCTTTTTTAGGAACGGCAGTCCGCTGAGGGCCGTCTGGGGAGGACTCAGGTCTGACGTCGAGTCCGAGATGTCCTCTTCGGTCTTGTGGTTGGAGAGTTTCCAGCGGACCGACTTGGAGGAGGAGAGAAGCCGTTCCATGGTGAGGCTTGTGATGGCGATTTGGATGTCAAGGGAAAAGGGGTATGTCTCTGCTGGATGTGTTGCTTGGGCGGGCAAGACTCGAAGTCCCCATCTGACCACCCTCTTTTATATGCAATATCATTGCGAAGCCTCAGGGTTTGGTCTGTTCCAGACGCAGGATGTAAGACTCGGTCACGGCTCTATTCCCAGACGACTTGGTTGCCACACTGGCTGGTTTCCCTATCCCGCCGTCATCCCACACTCACTCCTTCACGGGCACACGCACCATGCCGTGGGCAGCCAGCACAACTCCCACGTCCACATGGGTGTAAAAGTCAAGACACAAAGCGCCAGCAAGACGGCAAGGTGCAACAAGGACAACCGCATATGTCAAAACCCAGCATTTCCTGATGCTCTTGTACATATGTATTAGTATGTAAGCCTGTGTCTGGCTGCGGCCCTTGGAGTCGTCCAGTGACGGAAGGATGCAGCCAAGAGGAACTTTTACGGGTCACGGCGGCTGCATCTATCCTTGTGGCCTCGAGCATGCCAGCCGGTTGGGCAACGTTGGGCTGGGTGTCATCGGGACGAACGAGGTCCTGTCCGATGCGGCATGGCCGGTTGATGTTGATCCCCGAGTCGAGGCCGAATCCCATCAGGATCATCCCATCTGCCTCAAGCCCGACTTGCCAAGGACACATGCTCATAAAGACACGCAGCCCGAGCGGCCCCCAACCAGCAACAACCGGCCCGGGTTTTGTCTATTTTCTTCACCGACTCTTGCTGCCGCGGACCAGGGAGCAATGTGGCCACAGACCGGTAAGGACTGGTCCGGTTTGATGCGGGCGCAGCAGCCAATAGAGGGGTCTGATCTGCCGACGCTCTACCAGAAACCACTTTTCTGGCAGCACCACAGACGATGAACGCGGATGCCGTTGTGGATGTGTGTGAGAAATGACATCTTGCCTGATGGGTGACGGGTGACGGGTGACGGCGTGCCGAGTCCAGAACCGTTCGTACCTTGGCCAGTTACATCTCGGGACACCACTACGGATACCCGCGGATGGAATGTGTCTACGACGTAAAGTGCAAGAGTGGCTCCGAGTCAAGTGCCCAACCCAAGCGACCAACCGCCACAGAAGATGCTGATAATCCAGCCGATTGCCAAACAATAACTATGCGCTCTCTCCAAAATATTACCAGAAGAAATATACAGGGAAGATGAAGCATGAAATAAATAGAAACGGGAGGGGACCGAAAGCCAGAAAGAAGGACCAACCGCCCCTTGTCACCTTCAGAATCCCCAGGACAAGAACCCCTGATCAAGCATGCCTGAGCAAACGCCCACCACCACTCCGACCCCCCACGACCCAGTCGGTGCCTACCCGTCCCTTCCCGCGTCCTCCAGCAGCTGGTCAACACGTTGGAGCCCCGTCGAACGCAGAAAAAAAAAGAGAGGGAGACACGGAAAAGGGGGGCAAAAGGAAAACCGATGGCTGTCCCGAAGCCCCTACTCCACTGCCCCAAGCCGAGCACCTCAATCCCAGCCGAGAAGGCCAGCTCTCTGCAGCAAACCAGCGAACCAGGGGAAATAACAATCCTGCAGAGTAACCACCGGTCAACCTAACCTCCAATAAATCACCAGCGAGAGACGCATTCATTACTTCCCCAGGACAGCAGGCAACAACAACAACAGCAACAACAACTTAACTAACACGGCCATTATCACAAATCACAACCACAACGCAGATCACGGAGGATAAAAGACGACAGAAAAGAAAAGTGGGAAAGCCTAATCATTTTCTTATAAAGCAATACACTACAACGCAACGCAATAAGTAGCTATAAGCTACCTTGACCGATGCCCCCTCACTTCCACAGGTATGTAATCTGTACAGATCCCTACCAAACCCAAAACCCCCAGCCGCCCCCAAAAAAAGAAAGAAACCCAGACCAAACCACCACCGCCGCCGCCACCACCACACCTTCATTCAGCAAGCAAGGCTTTGCCTCTCAAGTCCTACCCCATACCTCATCAACACAATCGGGAGACAAGAGTGAAAGGCAGCAGTGTAGCAAGGAGAGAAAAAGACTGTGGTGATGATAGTAGTAGGTGGCGATGTTGATGATGTTGATGTCCCTTAAATACGAAGCACACACACACACAAGTCCCGAACGAGCCATGCCCCTCCGTCCGTCCATCCGTCCATCCGTCCATCCCAAGATATAGTGTAACTAATAGCGGGTGAAAAAAAAGGAATGATAGCACAGGCAGAGGGAGAGAGTCCGAAAAAAAAAACGTAAGGTCAAGCCGCTCCTCCCCTCAAAAGCTCTTCCAAGGAAATCACCACCTCCAGCGGGATCACAACCGCCTGGCAGACAGCACACTATGCGCTGCCGCTGGCAGACAGGTCCCCGTTGGACGCGGGCTGCACCTGCTTCCCGTGTCCGACGGGCGCGTGGTAGCTGCCGATGCTCTGGAATCCCCTGTTGTTTCTCTTGTGTTAGTTTCTTCTCTGCAAAAGTATAACCACAGTAGACACTCGTCCGTAGCGTTTGAGGGTAAAGGGGGACTGCATACTTGGTCAGGTCGAATCCAGCATCATCGTCCTCGCCCGTCGGACTCGGCGGCTCCTCGACGGGAGGCCGGCTGCTCGGCCTCGTCGGGCTCGGGACCGGCGACTTGCTCCGCGGCGGGCTACTGCTCGGAGGCGGGAGGCCGCCCAGCGCCTTGGACGGGCTTAGGTCAAACGGCGCGTGCACGGGCCGTAAGGGGGTGCTGCCAATGTCGGCGTACTTCCAAAACGGCGCCGGCGAGCTGGTCGGCATGTGCTGGCTGGGGCGCTGGGCCGTGCTCGGCGGCGCGAGCCGCGGGTGAACCCGGTGCGGTGCTGGCGTGACGAACGAAGCGCCGTCGTCTTGCAGGTACGACGATGTCAGCGTCGGCGATCCCGGCGCGTTCTCCACCAGCCCCAGCGTGCTCGACGTGTTTGGCTTCCGCGCCCGCGGGAGGGGACTGTCGTCGGTGCCGGCGCCAGGCTCGTCAGGCAGCGGCTTCCGCATCGGCCGCACAGGAGTCAGGTGCGAATCCCGCAGTGACGAGCGTGGTTGCGGCGACCCGGATGGCGAGACTTTGCGCTTGCGCGCTGAGGTGGGATCCCGTGAGGCCATGTCCCTCGGCCCCGAGGTGATATAACTCAGCTGGCTGGGCGATGACGGATTGGAAGAACCGCGATGGCCGCCGCGGCCCCCGCGCCACGCCGTGCGGAGCATCTCCTCGCGAGACTCGGGCACCAGCTGCCATTTCATGCCCTTTCCAGGCTCATCCGTAGACCGCGCAATCTTCTCAAAAGCTTTATTCAGAGACAGATTATGCCGGATCGAGTTCTGTGATGAATTAGCGCCACCGTGTGACAAATAGGAGAAACGCAGGCGAGACGTACCTGCCAGCCCGTAGCCGCCTGATGTCGATAGTAGGCGTATCGCGTCTGGATGTAGTTGTAGATGCCTGCCAGGTTGAGCTTCTGGTCGGGTGTGTTCATGATTGCTTGCGTGATCATCTGTGCGTAGCTGAATTGCGGCTTGATGTGCCGGTTCTCATCCAGGCTCAGATCCACGTCGCTGTGGCTCATCAGCAAGGGCCCGGCCCCATGCTCAATAAGCGGCGTCTTGGCCGCCGCAGAGCCACGGGCTCGGACGGACGGCGGGGTGCCCGGCCGCTTGTAGTCCGGCGGAGCTGGAGCCAGGGGCTTCTGTGAGCTCTGGACGCGCGACGATTTGGTCGGGGAGCTCGAGATCGCACTATCGCCCGACGGCAGCGGATGGCGGGCCGGCCGCACAGGAGGCGCAGCAGGCTCCGGCTTGACAATGCCGGCCCTCTCGAGGTACTGCTGGGCGATCTGAAGCGGGCCGAGATCAATGGGCAGCACAAACATCATCTCGACGCCGCCAATCTCAATGACCTCGCCACTCCGCAGAGGCCCGGCTTGGCCGGCCTTCCACAGGACGCCGTCGACCTTGAGCGAGTTGCGGCCCTTCACGAGCAGCCACCACTTTTCTTGGTCGCGGTTGAAATAGACGACGGCGTGAAGGCGCGAGATGAGCTTGCTGGGGCCCAAATCGATGTGCACGGCATCGGGGTCGTCCTGTGCCTGGTCGGTTCGAGCTTGGGCGGCGGGTTCGGACAGGCGGCCAATGTTGACGGTCAGCCTCGTGATGTAATAGGTCCAATCCAGCGCGGCGATCTTCGCGTAAGCCTTGACGCCCTCCTTGTTGGATTCGTGGATGCTGTTGGAGTGGTCTTTGCTCGCCTGCGCCGGCACCGTGGGAGCCGTCAGATGCTGCGTCACCCGGGTGACAAGCTGGTCGTCATCTTCGACTACGGACTGGTCGGCGATATGCGACGAGTCGCCCTCGTCAATCAGCTCGGAGGTCTCGGTTGCGTCGGCAGCGTCATCATTCTATCCCGCGACGCAATTGTCAGCCACCAGAAACAAGCGGGTATTTGTATTTGATCGCCAGGAACAATACCGGGAGGAAGGCGGCTGGTGGGGGGGGTTACGGGCTTGCAGGATACAGGGAGGTGGAGGGTGTGCGACCGAGGGGCAGGCAAGCTGCATGCTTCCGGGGTGGGTGGCCATTCTTACCTTTCTGCGCCGCTTTGAGGGGCGCGACGGGGAGGAGGACTCGGCGACGGCATCGCTGCGCAAGTCCCGGCGTGCGCGTTGTGCGCGTTCTGAAGGCATCGTGGGTCGCGGGCTTGGGCTAAATCATCAGGTGAGGAATCGAAGGAGGGGTCGCGGGTCGGGACCGGTTTGAGCTCGTTCGGCGCACGAGGTTGGCCGCTTTGAGATGTGCCCGCAGCGAAACCTGCCACTGTGAGCCTAACGCGAGCTATGCGACAGCGCAGATTCTGGCGTGCAGGCCCCAGAACACGCTGGAAGTGGTGTGCGGAATGCTGGAATGGTAACTAGGCGTCATCCGCGAGATGCCACAGTCACAGCGGTACTCGTGTTCTCGTCGAGGCGGAAACAAGGATGAACAGGGAGCGATTGCAAAACTTTGGCTGTGCGATTTCCAGTTCAACGCGACGGATCAATTAAACAAACTGGCGGGCGCGAGGCTGGACAGAGGAGGCGACTGGCCAATCAGGCGCTGCGCTGTCTCGATCTGGGTGGGGCAAAATGGGTCTCACGTGCACCGTGATTGTTCCGTGATCAAAGAGCACTTTGGACTCGAAGCGACCTCATTCTTTGCATGGCCCCAGGCACGCAGAGAACAGATCCGGAAGCAGGTCAACGGGGCAGTTAAAGCGCATTGTGTTTCATCGTTGTCCTTCACAACCTACAGATTATTTACTCACATATATACCAAAACGACAATTCAATTCTTCTTTTCAATACAATTCGTTTTGTTTTATTTTCTTTGAACGTTACTGATTGCGCAACGCGTCTGATGGCGTGCGTCGCATCGCATCGCAATCGCATCCAGGATTATCTCGCTCCACTCCCAGCCTCCCCCAAACCATCTTTCAAGTTTGGCCATCCAAAGTCAACAAATACACCACCCACACCTAGCACGGCCACACTCATCCGTCCGTGGTTCCCGAGGCCCACGGCGCCGGGAACTTACCCGAATCCACACGCAGCAGGGACAAGGACCTTGCATCCATTTCATTTGTTCACGCTGGTTTAGGTATTCCGCCGTGCCATGCTTCCGGTTCCAGGGGCCAGCCATGATGTTGAACTGGAGCAGCATCAACATGGGGCTTGAATCCACCACATTCAGACACCAACCTCCCGCTCGAATCCACAACCCAGCCACCCAGGATTTCTCACCACGATGGCACTATGACCGGACGATAATTGAAAAGTTCATGGAAAAATTGGAGTGTTCTATTTATGGATAAAAAAAAACTAAGAGGAGGTTGGTCAAAACTAAGAATTGCACTCGATCGCCTCACCCACAACCAACACCATCCATCCATCATCACCACCAAAACAAACAAACCCAGACAAAAACCAAAAAAGAATCCAAATGTGCAGAGTGAAGATTGTATTTCCATTAAACCGTTCAAAAACCACACCCTCTCCCCCCAACTTTGGTCCCCGACCCAATCAATTCGTTGGCCGACCACCAAACCTGCTGTTTCTTCACAAGTCTATCACCAAACCCCTCTGCTCCCTAACCCCCCATTTCTTCCTTTGCGAACTTTTCCCATCCCCCACCCCCCTATCAAACCCAAAGCAGTAGCAGTAGATGCGACGAGAGAGAAAAAACAAAGAAGAATGTCAAACTCCCCCACCCCGCTGCCAAGGCGAAAAAAGACGATGAAAATGATGATGATGATACTACCTCCTCCACCAACCTCTTTTTTCCTTTTTCCAAAACCCCCCCTTCTCCTAGTAGTAGTTACAAATACAAGAGATAAAAAGGAGAGATAAAAAAATACATCGTACATACAGCCCAATATCACTCAACAACACTCAACTCAAGCAACCAAGGTCACCACCCTCTAAGCACTCCCCCCCGCGGCACCACCCCTCCTCTTCGGGTTCCCCCTCCCAGAGCGCTTCTTCCCCCCCGCACCACCACCAGCACCACCACCAGCCTTCTTCTTATCCGTCCCCTCAATATACCTCACCAACTCATCAATGGTGCGACTATCCATCGCCGACGGCGGCGGGGCCGGCTTGCCAGGCAACTCCAGCTCCCCGGCCGAGGTCGAGGAGGGCACGGCGCCGGTAGCCGACGCGCGCGACGCGAAGCGGTAGCCGCCGGCGCGGGCGCGGCGCGCCTGCAGGTCCTTGGCCTGCTTGGCGAGGGAGACGGCGTTGTGCGTGAGCTGCTCGAGCCAGTGCTCGGCTTCCTTGGTGTTCTTGTCGTCCGGGCCGAGGGCGGTGCGGAAGATGGTGTAGCTCTCGCGCATGCGGTCGACGGCGGCCTTGGCGTCCTGGTCGAGGGCCAGGGCTTGGGCGAGCTGGAAGAGGAGGGTCGCGGAGTTGATGGATTGGCGGCCGAAGACCTTGTCGCAGACGCGGAGGGACTCTTCGAACCAGCGGCGGGATTCGTGGTAGGCCTTGAGGCTTTGTAGCATGACGGCGTAGTTGTTGATGGTGGTGATGGTGTCTGGGTGGTCGGGGCCGTAGATGACCTTCCAGATGTCGAGCGCGTGCTTGGCGTAGCCGAGAGCGAGTTTGCTGTCGCCGCGCTGGTGGAGGAAGAGGCTGAGGTTGAGGTAGTTGAGCACCGTCTCGGCCGAGTCGAGACCGACCGTGCGCTCGGCGACGATGGCCGCCTTCTTGGCCAGCTCCACAGCAGCGTCCTTCTGGTCGAGCTGGAAGTACAGCTGCGACAGCGTGTGGTACATCTGAGCGACCTCGGGGTGGACCAGGCCGTAGATCTGCTCGTGCAGGGACAGCGACTCGAGGAGCAGGTCCTCGCCGAGCTTCCTCTGGTTCTGGTAGATCGAGAGACGACCGGCCTCGAGGGCTTCCTCGGCCAGCGCGCTGCGCGGGCACGAGTCCTTGATGATGGGCACGACGTTGACAAAGTCGTCGGGGCTGAAAGTGTGAGGCGCAACGACGGGCGACGGGGCGGCGGCTGCCGGGGAGCCGTCGCGCGACTTCTTCTTGCTCTTCTTCTTGGTGGCGGTATCGGTCTGCGGCTGGCCGTTAGTCTGCGGCGCGGGCTCAGGCTCGGCAGACTCAGTAAACGCAAAGTTGCGGATCTGGATTTGGAGACCGAGCTTCAAAGAGATCTCGCGGAGCAACTGGACGTGCCTGATCTGGTTCCACCAGCTCTCGGGCAGCGCGAACCTGAACCTGCTCGCCACCTCGCTCTGGACCTCACTCCTCAGGCCCTCCGGGGTGACCTTCTCGAAGGCAAGATCGGCCTCGCCAAAGAGAGCCCGGTAGGACTCATCAATGTCAGCCACGGGCTTGGCGTTCAGCTCAGTGCCCAGGAGGCAGTTGAAGAGGTGCGAAAAGCACGACGAGGTGAGCGGCAGCGGCAGCGTCTTCAGGTACTTGGCAGCAACGTGCTTGAAGCCTCTAGCAATCATCTCACGGACGCAGACCTCACGGAAGCAGTCCAGGCGAGAGTTGTCGCTCAGAGAGGCCAGCTTTCCGAGGTAGCGCAGGTTAATACCGCGGCGGTGCAGCAGGGAGGTGAGCGACCGGCCGTCCATGGGGAAGCTGATATCGGACTCGTTAAGATCCTTGATGAGAGCAGGGACGACGGTGTCCTGGAGGTAGGCGCAGGCATCGCGAACCTCCTGCTCGTCCTTGGCTAACTCCTCCTTCTCCTCATCGGTCTGGGGGACCTGGCCGCTGAAGACATCGGGGTTCAGGGCGAACTTGAAGTTGGACATGTCAATCCGGTCGGTCTCGGGCTCCTTCTTCTCTTCGGCGCCCTCCTCCTTAGCTTCCTCGGCCTTCTCCTCAGTCTTCTCCTCAGCCTTCTCTTCCGTCTTCTCCTCGGCCTTCTCCTCAGCCTTCTCCTCGGTCTTCTCCTCCGCTGCCTTCAGAGCCCCGCGCCTTTGCAGCTCAGCGCTGACAAACTCGCGAGCCTTCTGCTTGCCCAGAGCCTCGACCAGCTCGGGGCGCAGGACGGTCATGCGGTGGGGATACTCGGCGCCCTCGGCGCTGTTCTCCTCCATCCAGGCAATGTCCAGCGGGGTGACGCGGTACAAGTCCAGGACGTACTTGCGGCCGTCGGTGCCAAGCAGACCCTTCATCTCGACGCTGGCCTCCAGATCGAACCGCTTGTTCTCCTTGTCCCAGACGGCGTGCTTCTTGACGCGGAGAGACTGGGCCAGCTTCTCGAAGGACGGGGCGAAGCTCTGATCAGCAGCGACCACGTCCTTACCATCGACAGCGCCATAGTGGATCTGGTTCTCACCAGGCTCGGGCTGCTTGAAGATACCAGGGACGATGCTCTGGCCGACGATGCGCTTGCCAAGGTAGTCGACAACGACGGTGCCAGGAGTGTAGAGGCCCTCAATGTCGAGCTGGTTCACGAGCTTGACGCCAAGAACGTCCTTGCCAGTAGCGACGCGCGCAGCCTCATCGCCGCCCTCGCTGGTGAAGGTGCCGACACCGTCGGCGCCAAAGGAGAAGAAGACGTTGTTGTAGACGAAGATCTGCGCATCCCGGCCCTCGGTGGGGTTGAGCGGTGCAACCTCGCCGCGGGCAACCAGCACCGCACCGCGAGCGGCAGCGTCGTTGTAGTCGGCGTGAAGCTTGGCGAGCAGACGTTCCCTGAAGACGCGGTCCTGGATCGAGTCTCTGGGGAGCTCCTTCGCAGACTGGAACTCCTCGTTCCAGTCTCTCAGCGAGTCGGTATTCTCGGCGCCGCCCAGCAGCAAGGTCTCCTGAGACCTGGTCGCGTCCGAGATGTGAGCGCACAGCGAGGAAGAAGCGGAGGGCACGATCCACGGGGCCGAGGGGACGGTGTTGCCAATCTGGAAGGTCGCCAGAGGCTCCTTCTTGTTGGTGAACTGCTGGTAGTCGGTGAAGGACTGGGCAAACGAGGGCGAAATCTTCTCCAGCAGGCTGAAGAGAGAGTGCGCGGAGGCGCCCTTGGCGTCGGACCGGGGCGTCGGGTTGAACTTGTCCTTGCTCGAGTTGCTCACGAAGAAACCACCGACGTGGGCCGTGAGATTAAGCTGCTCGCCCTCGTTCGTCGTAATGGCGAGGTACAAGAGGTGACCTTTTTGGCGCCATTGAGCCGGGGGCGGATTCCACGGCGACAGTGTGATCAACTTGACGGTCTTGGGCGCCGGCGGCGTCTCTTTGGGAAGGAGGACGGAAAGGCTGGGAATGGCGGTGAAATCGTAGGGCTGGACGTCCTTCTCGGCCTCGTCGGCGGCGGCAGCCACGACATCGTCATGGATCGAGGCGCCGGCGAGAATGCCCTGGGCTGTGTCGGTGCGGTCTCCGGCAGCGCCGATCAGCTCCCGGATGCGGATGAAATGGATCCTTGCCTCCTTCTCAGTGTACGGGTCCTCGACGACATGCAGCTCGGAGCCGGCGGCGAGACCCTCAATGTCCGAGACCTGGACGAAGTCGTTGATGCGCTGCCCGTTGTGTTCGAGGTGGAAGCACGAGTATTGGATCGCGACCGGGTGCTCGATGATGGACTGGCGGATCTCGTGGATCTGTTCCAATGGAGACACCTGGAGGGGGGGGAGAGGTCAGAAGGGTTCTGAAAGACTCCGACTGGGCGAACATACCGGAATCTCCAAGGGCTTGGTGTCGTGGGGAAGAACGATCTTCACGAGGAAGGGGGCATCTGCATAGCGTGTTAGAGACCGGGCACAACGGGCGGCAGGGTTGCGCTTGTCTATCCTGCGCTGATATCCAGACACACACACCTTCGGGTTGCTCGGCACCCTCTTCTGTCACCTCCGTTGTCTCCGGGTTCTCGGTAGGCGTGTCCTGCGCGGCAGGAGTTTCGGAGGCCGGGTTGTCTGGGAGGAGAAGCGCAAAAAGTTGGCTAGGTCAGTCCGGAACGGCGGAATGGCGGGCTGGCTGGCGATCGCTCCGAGGAGGTGAGAGAGGGGGGGCTGCTGCTTCGAGCACAACCAAGCAAGCACATACTGGTAGGGGCAACGGTCTTGTCGGACGGTGCATCGGCCATCTTGAAAGTCTATTGTCCGGGTGGGATAATATGGGGGGCGATTAAAGAAGTATTACAAGGTCGAGGGCCAGCCAACTCTGTGCAGGGCCTGCGTGTCGAAGCAAAGAGAGAAAAGGGCAAAAGATGCAAAAGATGCAACTGGACGCGGTGCAGCGCCAAAGAAGTGCCGGGTAGTGGAGAATTTGGTGCAGACGAGTGTGTAAAAATGGCCCAATTGGGAATACGAAGCTCCAGATCCGCTGCCGTACACCTGTTACTGAGTAAAAGGAAACGAAGTGGATTTGGGACCTTGGGGCGGCAGAAAGGACTGTTGTTTATTATTCCAAGTCACTACCAGAAGTTTTGAAGTTTTTTGCTCTCCAAACTTTTTTTTGGCCTATGATGCAGAGGCCGGCCCACGGGAACAGTCCGGCTCCACTCGAGTCAAAGGGCTCGGCATGATTCGGGCTTGGGGGGAGAGCTGAAGAGCTGGGACCCCCTGCATCTGTTCGGCATCTTCCACGGGAAGAGCTTAGTAGTACACTGGACAACTTCTAAGCAGATTGTATTCTGGGCTTTCTCGTTTCGATCTCTTAGAGGGAAGGACTTGAGAAAATCAGGTATTACTTGTTGGTGCTGTAGACGTAGAAATAAAACCCCAGTAAGTTGGGGGAATTGGCAAGCTAAATCACCTCAAAGAAGGGTAACCCGGTAAGACACACAAGCCGCAGCCCGTGACACGGGACGTTGACAACTGAAAGCCACAGGCAAAGTTACTTTTCAGAAAGACACAACAGCCGACATTACCAAGCTGGACATAGTATAGATCTGATATTTTCTGCCATCTTTAACCCGAATGGTCTCGTAGGTAGCTTGTGAGCTGTACTGATAACCAAATTCCATGTCACCAAAAGCCGGAGAAAGCCCAGAAACTCGGCCCAATAGGAGCAGGGAAGGCAGCGTAACGCTCGGTTAGCAAGACTAGTCCGAAACAGGTAATTCAATAAACATGCAACCACTCGACTGCCTGCCGCGCCCAGTCATGAAAATAAACATGGTCGTGATTTACAAACACTCGACTATCGAGAATCATCAACCCGCCCCATCCACCTTGGACAGTTGGCTGTATGGGCCAGTTTATTCTAGATATAAATGGATGACCGGTATTTTTCTAGTTCAACATCACCCAGGCATCATCGCACCCAACCCCAACCCCGACCCCGACCAAGCATCGGCGGCGGTGCACCTTCAGCATCAGAGTCGACCCAGCCATGGACCGCCACAAGATGCCACCGCCTGCTGCGGCCGTTGCTGGCTCACATCGCTGCCCTCAGGAAGGAAAAGGAAAGGACGACCTTGACCAGCAACGGCCAGGGGCCAGCGGCACTCACCCAGGCATCCACATCCAAGCCCCGGAGGACAGTGCTGGGCAAGAGGAGCTACCCCGGCTCCGACTCGGACTATGACGCAAAGAAAACATGTCGCAAATACTCGAGGAAGGCATCCCGCTCAAGACAGTCCACCGAGAGCTCATGCACCCCCCGGCGAAACGTGCTCAAGCAGCGCCGCCAGCCCGACAACAAGACGGTCCAGGACGTCGTGCTGCCCACCCCCTTTCTGCGTCGAGTCAGGAACCACCAGCCCTCTTCTCCGTGTCAGCAGCCCGACGAGCCATCCCAGGAGGAACCAGCGCCGCCCAGTCGGTGTAGCCACTCGGGCGCCGGCTGCAAGACCAAATGCGCCTATGAAATCGAGCTGGCAGGACTCCGCCCGACCATAGACGCGGAACGCCACGGCCTCTATGAGTCCGTATTCAAGGCCTTTGATTCCCTGTTGCGCGTCACTTCACCACGGAAGAACCACGCAGCCGGCCCCAAATCGCTACTGGCCATGTGTCTCCGCAAGATTCCCGCTTACATTGCTGGACTCGAGGCGTGGGAACGGAAAGAGGCCGAGGAGAACGGCACCAAATCAGCAGTCCAGGGAGCCGGTGTCTCTTTTGAAATCTATTCCGAGCTGGAATCCCTTGGCGCCGTGGATGGATGGAGGCACCTTTGCCTCCTCGTGCGGGCTCACGCCGTTCAGATTATCCAACATGCGGCATCTGAGGGACTACTCGAGGACTCAGTGACAGGCTTGCTCATTCGACTGTGTCTCGAATACATGCCGCCTATGGAATTCATGGGACTCATCGACACATTCGTCATCCGCCAATATCCAAAGCCCCATGCTGCTGACGACGGCCTCTTTACATCCCCTGCGCTTCAACCTCTCAAGGTGCTCGGAAGCTGCGACCCTTCGGGGACGTCAGTCGTGCCCAGAATATTCGCCGAGCTTCTCACCGACGGACTGCTACCGGCCGATTGGGTCTTGAACAAGAGCTTTCTCTCGCTTTGGTCGTCGTCGGTCCGCCACGTCGCCCAGATGAAGCCCTGCCCGGACACTCTGGACTTCATCATCACCACTCTCGGGCTTCTGTGTGATTTCGCCTCGCCCAAAAAGCCGCGGGGCGTGCCTCAAACACGAATCCGGGGGAAATCGCAGACCGCACTAATCAGTGCCATCGCTGCCCTCGGGTGCGTCGTCCTCCTCAGCGAGGAGGGATCAAGCCAGACTGCGGCGAGCCCGTCAACAACTCGAGCCGCCACTCTCCGGCGCAGGGTCCAGCATGTAATGACTACATGTTCGGCAGACCTCAAACGCCGAAAGAAAGGTGGTTGGAAACTTGGCACTTACCTTCTCGCGCTGTGCGCCTTTGTCTCCCTCCAAGACGAAAACGACTCGCGTTGGGCATCTGCCATCACAAAGGCCTGGAAAGGGGTTCGGAACTGTCGCGGAAACCCACACCTTCTGCTCCAGTACGACGCGACCACAGCCCTCATGAGCGCCATCGCACACCACTGCAGCCGCGGCACCGGCCTTGCCCCGCACATCTACCTCTCACAGTTCTGCGACAAGCTGGAGACGTTGGACCTCCCCAGCGGCGCACTGAGCAACATGCGCGTGGACGCTGCGTTCCGCCTGGCAGAGCACACGGGCGACCTGCGCGACCTCGCTGTTGCGGAGGGCCTGCAGGCCGAAGCTGCTCTCGCGGGCTGCGCCACGCCAGATAGGACGACGAGGGGTGCGAGTCCCGGCGCGGGGAAGAAGAAGAAGGCCGCGTCCTTCTCGGGGATCCGCTGGGATGACGGCATCAGCGAGTGGGTTGCTGCTACCCCGGCGACAGATCTTCGCCCACCCAGGCACGCCCCGCGGTTAAGGTCCCAGGGCCAGCTCATTGAGAGTGACGATGACGACGAGGAGGAGGAGGATGCTGCGCAGACGGGGCCAGATGAGGGCGCGACAGAAACAGAGACGGAACCCGAGTCAGAACCAGAGCTAGAACCAAGCCCAAACCCTTTCGACACCGTCTCCTCCCATGCACACGACGACTACAGCAGCAACAACAACGACACCGACTATGACGACGATGACGACGACGATACCCCCACCTCCCTCTCCGAAACAGACACCACCACCACCCAAACCGAAACCTCCGTCTCAGACACCGAACCCCCTCCCCACCACCATTCCCCTAACCACAACCGCAACCCACATCCCGCTGCCATCCCGGACAAGCCCTCCCAGACCAGCAACCCCACCCCCACCACGGCTACGATCACCACCACAACCACCACCACAACCATTCCTGGTATTACGACCGCCCCTTTAATTACATCCCCACCAACAGGCGGCTTCCTCGCCGCCCGCCCCCGCAGGCTGATGATCTCCCGCTCGCTCCGTCGCGGGGGGGATGAGCTGGCTCTTGATGATAACAACAAGCATGGTGTTGGAGTGCTGGAAAGGGCTGGTGAGGAGGAGAAGCAGAGGGGGAATTGGCTCGGGAGGACGAAACCTGCGAGATTTGGGCGGCGGGTTGGGGGTGCTGCTGCTGCTCGTGGTACTGCCAGTGGTGGTTTTGGGGTGGGTGTTGGTACTGCTGGGGATGGTGGTGGTGCTGCTGCTGTTAATGATTCTGGTTCTGGTATTGCCGTGGGGACTATTAATCCTGCGGATACTGCTGCTGCTACTACTTTTACGAAAAAGAAGAAGAAGAGGATGACTAGGGCGTCGCTGGTATATCTCCGGCCTGGTCGGAGTCGGGGGGTTGTTGGGGCTGAGCGACGGGGGGCGGAAGAATTCAGAAGGGGTGAGGAGGGGGATGGATATGGGGAGAGTGAGGATGAACTGAGTATTCTTTGATCTTTGGATGGGAGAGGGGCTGGACTAGCAAGGTTGGGGTGGGGTTTGGGGTTTACGCGTGGTGCCTTTGCATATTTGCTTTTGGAAGATACCAGCTGTTGAGTAATTTGTCTTTTTTGGGATGGGTTGGGGTATAGAATGGGTGTCAGACAGAGTTACAGCGTGGACGGACATAGGTATGGAGCAGGATACCATGGTAGGATACCCAAGGAAGCTACAATAGCTCAGTTCTCCCGAGTGAATGAACTGGATGGTCATGTGGGAGTAGATGTTGTGAACATGGATTGACCTTACGTGTCTGGCCGTCAGATGCCGTCGGTCAGCTTGACCTATCTACTGGTAGGCAACGGGAGGAATCCCGGCAGCGCCCCTCTCCCCCCTTATCTGTCCCGGGGGAAGCACTGGAAATGAAGGCATCAGACGCCATCAAGATGAGGCTGAATCTTGAATTTCTGGGCATGGTGTAACAAGATCTGAAACTTGACTTGGTTGTCGACCCATCGCGTCGTCATTCCCGGGGTTGTCAGGATATGCTGCGTTGCTTTGCCAGTGTGGGTGGGTGGGTGAGTGGGTGGGTGAACCTGGGAGTCGTCTGGGACTGAGTACCCAAGTCTACGGAATACAGGGACTGTTTACAGTACGGAATACAACGGACAGTTTGTGTCCGCGCTTCACATCGTGCCACCTGGTCTTGCTCTGTTTACCTGAGGCTGGCTACCTTGCATATTTTGTATTCCCATACACACTCCCAGGCGAGGCACCTGGTAATTAGTAGTCAGCCATTTCGGCATCGTGCTGTGATGGTCCTGGGCCATCGTGTTAGTAGCCGTCGGGCATGATCTGCCCTGGTCATGAGCCATGCAATAATTACAGGAGTGACGTGGCTTGGGGTTGTTTGAGTCCGTCAACCGCCCAAAGGCCAGTACTCCGTATCCCTGTTTCTCTTCCAAACGGGCAGCTATCAGTCCTCAGTTACCACGGGCGCTTTTCAGCGAGAGATGTTGAGACCTGTGCTCTACTACGGATGCATGATGTATGACCAAAGTACGTGTTACCCACGTGTAGGGCTGTCGGAATCAGTTGATATCTGGCGTATGACTAGCTCGGTCAACTAACTACCAGCCAGCACGCGGTTCGTTTTAGGTAGACACTTTCTCGAACGACTCGTTTTCTGTATCCCGTATTCCGTACAGATCAACGGAAGAAGTCGCCGACCGCGGGCCAGAACCGTATTAGGAAACGGTGCTGGGTGCCAGCCGCCAGGGGAAAGCAGTGGGCCTGGGAGGGGGTTGTTTCAGGTTGGAGCAATCGGACGAGACAGGTGCTGTCGTCATCCTCCCCCGATTCTTTCCCTTCGACAAAACTTGCCACGCCTCTCCCCCATGGAACAATTATAACTCCGCCAGCGCCACTCGAAACGGCAAACAGGATCTTGACGGGAGATCCGCCGTCGAGTCTCGGCGTCGATCGTGGACTCACAGCGTCTGGTCGACGCAGCCCCTGTTCCTGGCCGTCGGAGAAGTCGAGAGAGTCATCCGTTCGGTTTCCAGAACGGGAGTTGCTCCATAACGTTACCCGAGTGTATGTTTTAGTAGTCGAGGTAGGTTACTAGTTACTGCGCAGGACGGAATACACGAGAGCGTATTAGTTATCCTTATTTATGGCCCCATCACGGCGATGGTGCCGTGGACATGTGCGGAGGTGACATCGTCCGCTGTGCCGTGTTGATTGCTTGTGTGGGGAAAGGGGGCGAACAGTCGGCCGTCTTGAAGGGCCTGGACCCCTTGCGCGGGTGTGGCACAGGCTTCCGTGGTATTCATGGGACGAGATGAGCATGGCAGAAAGATGCGATGATGACCGATGCAGGGCTCCCTGTTGTGTCGTCTGTCATTTGCTGTTGACCACAGATGCTGTTGGGGGGTTCTGCGTGTGTGCCTTGGGCGATTGCCGTCAACCCGTCCTGATTTCTGAACCAAGATCTCGGGAAGCTGCTTCGATCTGCGCCTTGACCTTGGCTGTGGCGAGTTTGTGTGAAAATCTCGCGTCCTGCACGTGTATTCTGGTGTGAAGTGTCTTCCTGTGCTGGATACCTTCTGTCGATTGGGGCTACGTATTCGCAGGCTTGCATCAAAGTTCCCGTTCCACTCCTCAATTTGGAGTTTTGAGTGGCTGAGGCGAGTGAGGAGAGTGCTTCTTCATGCGAGGATGTGCCTGGATCGGCACGAGGCCCCTGGGAACGAGTCCATGCGCCCGTTTCATCCAGTCCTGTCTCCATCCAATGGGCGCACCGGTGCGGTGGGCGCTTGGCGGAGACCCACATGACCCCTTGGCATCGCAGTTCGTCCAGGTCCAGGTGCGCACCGAGAATGGATGCAAGGAACGACATCGTTCGGTCCGATTGGACGCCGAAATCTTGTCGGCGGGGAGGAGAAGACAGGTCGGGACTGCTGCTGGGGTGATGTGTGCAAACCGGCCTGCTGAGGGCCGCCTCCATGCTCCATGGCCACTCAGTTCGCAGTGGAGTGATCCGCTGCCACCACAGCTGAGGACTCCGCCTAAACTTTCTGCTCGTTACGCCCTGGGTGATTGGGTCCTCTCTCTGGCCGTCGCAAAACGGCGAATCGCCTCCATGTTGCATGGCCGGTGCATTTCCTGTTTCGGGATGCCATTTCAATGCAGCGGACGCGTACTTTCTGGCATTACGGAATACCTTACTCTTACTCACCTCGAAGAAGTCGGTGATCCAAGTGCCGCGTCTGAAGGCGAGACACTCAGTGGTTCGCCTCGATGGAGAATGACGGAGGCTCAGGAGACTGATCGGTGGGAAACACAAGGAAGACGCTGTAAGACACACGACACGAGTCGAGGGAAGTCGACGAGTCTGTGAGATACGGCGCTCTGCAATGTGAATGGTTGGCATTGTTCAGGAGGGAACCCCGCTTGGCATGAAATTCACCACCCCTGCCTGCGGCCCAAGGCATTGGACAGGTCCCCTCCTGGTTCAGTCGAACGGTGGAACTCGAACCCAGCCAAATCCAGTCGAAGGGACCCGCCCCTTCATCTGCACTGTGAGCCCTGATCCCAGACACAACCCAGGGGACCCAGAGTCACATCCTCCCTCCGTCGTGCTCGGAAATCCTTCTTTTGGGGTGTCTCCCCTTCTTCTGGTTCTGTCTTGGCCTTCCTGAATAACCATTCTGTATTTTGAGGATTGCACTCATTCTTCATACCACACTCTTTCTATTTTCAACCCAAGGTGCAGCTCGTGAGTTGTAACGTTAGGGTGGCACTCGCACTCGGTTGACTCCTTTTCGCCGACCGAACAAAGTTCCCCTTCACATTCACACCACACACAACAAACCGACTGGCACTTTCCAGTTCAACAACTCTGCCGCTGGTCGCTTTCTTTCCACCGTCTTTCATTCCTTGCCGGCACTGCCCCCAAGGAACCGGCCAGACAATACATTCTCTTCACAAAACAAAGACGCAAACAATAGCGATAGTTATGGTCAGGTAAAGCCGGCAGCTCGACACCTCGACAACACAAAGACGACCTGGCTCTTATCTTAACCCGACCTTCGTGACGAACAACACGCGACTCTGCGTGCCCTCACGAACAACGGCGCCCAACTACCCTTGCAGGACTCGGGATACACTGGGAACCGTTTCGCCATCTCTCATTCCGGAATTTACTTCGACATTTGGACGCTTTGACAGCGACATACAGAACAACACGCGATCTTGAAGATCTCAACCAGACAACAGCAGCAAACTCGAATATTACCCCTTTCCACTAGGACATTTTAGGAAGCGCAAGGAGTGATCCAGACTTTTACAACTCGATCACCATGGCTGCTCCGACAAGCGCAGCAGCCGGCGGTTCTGGAGGCGGCGGCGGCGGCGGAGGAGGAGGAGGAGGAGGAGGAGCAGCGGGCGGCCATGCACAGACAACGGCAGCGGCAACATCCAGCGTCGACCCGGAGGTCATCCATGAGATGTTCTCACATTACCTCTACGTCGTCTTGGGTGCCATCGCGGTTGTTCTGCTCGCCTGGAGGCTCACTACACTGCTGGTCAGGTACGTCCGGACTGTGGCATGCCTCAACAACGACACCCAGCGATACTTCGCCCAGCCGTCCGAGAACTACTCGTGGTTCAAGAAGAACGTCCAGTACGCGCCCATCCTCAACAAGCGCCACAACCGCGAGTTCCAGCTCAGCTCGGCCGTCAACCTCGGGACGCTGCCCACGCGCATGCAGCTGGTCTTCCTGCTCGGCTACCTGGCCACCAACGTCGCCTTCTGCGTCGTCACCATCGACTACTCGGGATCGTTCAAGGAGGTCGCCACGCTCGTCAGGAACCGCACCGGTTACCTTGCCGTGGTCAACATGATCCCTCTCTTCGTCATGTCCGGCCGGAACAACCCGCTCATCACCCTGCTCGGCATGTCTTTCGACACTTTCAACCTCCTTCACCGATGGCTGGGCCGCATCGTGATCCTGGAGTCCCTCGCCCACACTCTGGCCTTCCTCGTCAGCAACGCGTCGACGAGCGGCTGGGCTGGCGCTTTCAACACCGTCTTTAAGGTCCCCTTCTTGATGTGGGGCTTCATCGTAAGTTCTTTTCTCGTCATCGCCCGGAAGTCGTCGTCCTTGGCTAACCCTTGAACCAGTCAACCTGCGCAATGGTGGTGATCGGCATCCAGGCGGCGAGCATGTTCCGCCACGCCTACTACGAGACCTTCAAGCTGGCCCATATTGCGCTCGCCATCGTATCGATCCTCGGCCTCTGGTACCATCTCGACATGAAGGAGCTCCCGCAGATGAAGTACGTTTACGCGGTGGTGGCCCTGTGGGTCTTTGACCGCGCCGCGCGCCTGCTCCGCATCGGCTACCGCAACATCGGTGCGGGCGGCACCAAGACGCTTGTCGAGGCCCTCCCCGGCGGCGCGTGCCGCGTGACGGTCACCATGGCGCGCCCGTGGGACTTCCAGCCCGGCCAGCACGCCTACCTGTACATGCCGACGATCGGCTACTGGCAGTCGCACCCCTTCACCGTCGCCTGGAGCGACGAGGCCGACGGCGCCGACGCCGAGAAGCTCCCGATGCGGCGCCAGGACGTGCTCGCGGCCAAGAAGACGACCCTCTCCTTCATCGTGCGCGGCCGCACCGGCTTCACGGGCGCGCTCTACAACCGCGCCGCGTCGCACCCCGACGGCAAGATGATCACGCGCTGCTTGGTCGAGGGCCCCTACCGCGGCTCGAGCCGGCTGCACTCGTACGGCACCGTCATGCTCTTCGCGGGCGGTGTGGGCATCACGCAGGCGGTGCCGCACGTGCGCGACCTCGTGGCCGGGTACAGCAACGGCACGGTGGCGACGCGCAAGGTCATCATGGTCTGGACGATCCAGAGCCCGGAGCACCTGGAGTGGATCCGGCCGTGGATGACCGAGGTGCTGGCCATGGAGAAGCGGCGCGAGGTGCTGCGCATCATGCTGTTTGTCAGCCGGCCGCGGTCGACAAAGGAGATACACAGCCCCAGCTCGACGGTGCAGATGTTCCCCGGCCGGCCCAACATCGACACGCTGCTCGGCATGGAGATGGAGAACCAGGTCGGTACTATGGCTGTTTCCGTGTGCGGGCCCGGCTCGCTGAGCGACGAGGTGCGCCGCGCCGTGCGGACGAGGCAGTACCAGGGGAGCGTGGACTTTGTGGAGGAGGCGTTTTCGTGGTAGACGAAAAGGAAAATAAAATAAAAAATTGGAAAAAAAAAAGGGAGGAAGAATATCGGGTTGCGTGGATAGAGAGCGTGGATCGGGTTATTTGGTCTGTCTGACTCGGCCATAGGGTACATGGTGGCTGCTGCATTTGGGATCGGGACCTTCGCAGGGACGGTGTTATTCTTGTACATTCTTTTTTTCTTTTTCCTGCTTTCCGCGTACGTAACTGCCTACTAGCGTGGACCGGTACATATATACATATCACATCAGACGCGTTTGATCTGCTCTCCATTTGTCAAGTGAATGAGGAGGCTGCTCTAAGGTTCTTGGTGTTTCTTTGACTGAACCTGGGGAGCGTCGTGTGAACAACGCCATGCCCGCCCCAGGCTGCCTGGCCGCCTCTCCAACCTCGGTGGGCTCGGGTTAGTGGTGCTGCGAGCCCCACCTTCTAGGCCCACCTGAACCTGTCATCTGACGTCTGCGTTCCCCCAGCTGGTGCACGTTATCGCTTACATGCAACCTGGAACTCTCACTGACACCACCAAGCTTCACACAGTGCTCCCGCAACAACTGGTTCTAGATTCTCTCGTCGCCGTGTTTGCAGCGCGTGGAACCCAGGACGGGTTGTTTGGTTGTTTGATTCCAAACAAGCACTACTTCACGTAACGTTAGAACTTGCTGTTTGCAGCGCAGCCACGCATCCCCCTCCCTTTGTGCTCGTTAACCTTATCGCCTGCCCGCCCGCTTTCCGTCTGGGCTTGTCCCGCATCGCATCGCCTTGCCGCATCGCATCATTGTCACCGTCCAATCTCTGCACCAGGCCTACACTTTTGGTTGCCTTCTTCACCTGAATCCGGAACTCACACTCTCTGCGTACCCGGCTTGCCTGAGGCTCGCTTTCTTCTGCTCCGCATCTTAAAGCTCGGCCTCCGCCTTGTTGTTTCTGTCTTGACACGGAGCTGCCCCACCACACCACTCCATCCGAAGGCAACACACCTCGACCGACCACGAACCAGACAACCTATGCGCACTTTCTGCTACTGATTACTTTGGCCCATACGAAATAATCATCTAGCAAGGCGAGAGTCAGGCAAAATCGCTAAACACTTTCGACAACAACAGCTTTCCCCGTCTCGTCCGTCGTCTCCCCGACTGGGAACCCGGGAGAGCTCAAGCGTCAAGGAGCGGGCCGAGTCCGAGTTTCCTCCCCTCGTACATTCACTAAACGAGCAACCACCCACCCCAACTCCGTCACCGACCTAACGGCGGCGAAACAAACAAACCGAAACACACACACCATGGGTCTCTCCTACAACACCTACCTCAACAGCAACCGCATCTACGGCTGCAAAGGGTGCAAATCCCACCTCGCCAACCATGAGGACATCATAAGCAGGGTACGTTGCCGAGCTCTCCCTCTTCGGGCCTTTCCCTTCTTCCGCCCCCCAGCACTCCAACCACTCCAACACTACCACCACCGCCACCACCAAGAAACAAGCATAAGCTAACCCAAGGCGTTCATCAGAACTTCCGCGGCCAGCACGGCAAAGCCTACCTCTTCAACTCGGTCGTCAACATCGAAACAGGCGAGCCGTCGGAGCGGAGCATGACAACGGGGCGGCACGTGGTGCGCGACATCAGCTGCCGCGTGTGCGGCGAGGTCGTAGGCTGGAAGTACGACAAGGCGTACGAGGCCAGCGAGAAGTACAAGGAGGGGAAGTTTATCCTTGAGGCGGAACTGCTTTGCACCGTGAGTTAGGCTGGGGTGGGCTGGGCTGCTACCGCTCCCCTGCGTGGGGAGGAAGTGGTGGGCGGGGTGAGGTGGGGGAGGTACATGGCGTCGGTTGTTGGGAACGGGCCGATTGTCACGACCGACGATCCTGCCTACCGATGCCTACCTAGGTACCTTTGAGTACTGGACTGGCGAAGGGTTACGCACGAATGGGTGGATTTTGTTTCGTTCTTGTCTCTGTTTTGACGTACACGGACCGGCTGGGACAGGAGGGAGCATCACTGCGAGATTTTGAGCTGGGGAAGGTGTTGGGGCTATGGGCGTTCTTGTCATGGTTTTTATTTGTTTTCTCGCTGGGTTGCAAATGGATGGATGGGTATGGATGCAAGGAACAAACAAGGTCAAAGTTGGGAATCGTTCATCATGGAGGACAAAGACGTGTTGTGGGGGAGCTCTAAGGACAGGGGGGAGAGGGAAGGGTGCTACGGAGCCTGGGAAATATGGTTTGACATGAGAAAGTCTTGATTTTAACCACCCCTCCACAACGACGACGACGATGATGATGATGAATATCCAGTTGTTATATGCGCCTAAACACACCTGTAGAAACAATGAAAAAAAACCTATGCCATAAAATACCCCCGATGACCCCGTTCCCCAGCCCCCCCCCCCAACCTCGAAACAAACGCCGCTATCCCGACTGATATGGGCTTAACCACCAACATAGCAAGCCCTGGGCTGTACTCTAGCCCATATCCCATGCATACACACATGGAAGGAATCATGAGCCCCCTTCCGTCTTCACCCATCCGAGCTATATACATCGGACACCTCGGGTAGGGTAGGTATCCAAGCAAAGCAGGCTATGCCATCAACATTGTCGTTTGTCGTCAACCACGTCGGACAATGCCAACAACAAAACACAAGCCGAACAACTCGTCAGTCACTCCCTCCGTGAGCGAGAGAGAGTCTTAGTTATGCTCAATCGGCTCCTCAGGCAACAGCTCCTCGACCTCCTTGACGCGGAGGAAGGCAAACGGCGGCTGGACGATGCCGTTGAAGAGGAAGGTAAAGTAGACGAGCAGCACAAAGCCGGCGACCTGCAGCCACTTGAACGTCTCCCAGCCGAGGCCGAGCGAGACGATCCAGATGAAGAGGGTGCGGCAGGTGTCGATGGTGGAGCGCGAGGTGGCGCTGACGCTGCGCGTGACGGAAAGGCCGAAGAAGTTGAAACCGCTGTTGTTTTTTTTGCTGCGTTAGTAGACGGACGTTGTAGAAAGGGGGAAGGTATGAAGAGCGTAAGGGGGAATAGGGGGTTATGAACGTACCCGATGCTGATCATGATAAGAATGCTCGACACAAACACAGCATCATGCTCCCAGAACTGGCGCCACCCCTCAACCATATCAAACGGCCCGTACCTCCCAGCCTCAGTGCGCCCAACAGCAAGATGCAGCACCACCATCCCCCCAAGCGTAACCAAAAACCCAAACAACCCTTCCCACCCAACCACCCGAATCGGCTCAATAGCCGACCTCTCCAGAATCCACTCCTCCAACACAAACTGCGTCGCCGTAAAAATCTGCGCCCCAGCAATCATCAAAACCCCCACAATCACCCTCACCGCATCCCCACCCACCGCCCCCTCCTCCCCAGCCCCAGCCTCAGAACCAGCATGCTTCTTATCTGGCTGAATCGCCCCCGCAAGCCCGACAACACCAACACCCACCACCACACCGACCAGCGACAGCCACTGGAACAGGTGCAGCCGGCGCTTGAGGAAGACGACGCTGAACAGCCCGACGAAGAGCACCAGCGCGCCGCGCGTCATCTGGTAGATGGATGCTGCTACGAGCAGCAGGCCTGCGTTCATGAGGGTTGTGCCGAGGATGTCGCAGATGGCGGGGAGGGCGAGGAGGGCTACGCGCCAGCCGCGGAGGACGGAGCGGGACAAGGCGGGAGGGGTGGTGGTGGGGTTGAGGGCGGTTGTGGAGTGGATGCTGCTGTTGTCTGCTGCGGTGCGGGGGTTGCTGTCGTCGTTGTCGTCGTCGGCAGCAGCCGTGGGGAGGGGCTGGTAGGTGGTTGAGGAGGAGGAGGAGTAGCGCCGGTAGAGAGAGAGGAGTCCGACCACGAGCCAGCAGCCCATCTCGCCGACGAACATTTGCAGGGTTTGGATTACCGGCTGCTCAAAGTGGCGGCGCTTGCTCGGGTCGGGGTTGTCGCAGTCGCGAACGCATTGGTTGTCCTGGGAGAGGGGGGAGAGTTAGCTTGGGGTGTCGGAGGAGAGGGGGAACGGGGAGACGGCCGCACCTGGTACTTGGTCAAGAGGGTGTTGCACACGCCCGTGAACAGCATCATTCCCACCAGGAACGGGATGATGGCCCGCGTGGGGATAATTGGGCCCGCCATCTTGAGGGTGTCGAGCGTCGCTGGAGGTGGAGGAGGAACAGTGTCGGAACGAGGTGTGAGGTCGAGGCTCGGTTCGGGTAAGCTGGCTGGATAAAGGCACTGGACTGCACCACAGCAGTAGGTCGTTCGGATTGACTGATTTGGCACCCGAGCTTGCGGGTTACCAACAATCAGTGTCAAACTTTGACCGTGCGCAAGTTGTCTCGATGTGGTGCTGAATAGAGGAACCGGCGTCCCTTTAAGACGGGACGGACGCGGGGAGGAATGCGGGCAGCTGATGGCCTCTGCTTGCTGCCTTTGTGGAGAGGCTAGATGCTGTCGGGATGCGAACGCTGGCGCTGGTGCGAGACAAACGAGGCCGCATGACGCTGCAGTGGAGCCCCGATAAGGCCCACACCTCCGACGCCCTGCTGATTGATAGGCTGTCGCAGGTTGGCCCTGGCAGGCAGCCCCTTGCGGTTGGGCCAACAGAGCCCGCTGATGGGTGGATCTCGACCCCAGACTTTCGGCTGCCTGCCGGACAGCTCCATCCATGCCCCGATCTGCGAGAACCTCGACGGCGGACAGCACAGCAAGAGACTGAGTCAGGCTCTGACTTCTCATGTCATTGGAGGCAGCTCTGCAAGGAATTTCGAATTTCTGCTATATTACAACAAAGTAAAAAATCTAAAATATCCAATGCTGGCCATTTCCCATCTATAGCCGCCCGTGCGTATGCTCGTTTCTAACTCCATTAAAAACGGGTATCGTGTGCTGTAACTTTGTAAACCAACTCCTGTCTCCCGGCCCTTGTTATCTTGCTCATGGCTCGTCCTTTTAACATATATCTCTCCACGCTCTACTTCTCGGGGTCGCCCTTCCCCTTCTCCTTCGGCTTCTTGTCCTTGAGGTTATTGTAGTGCGGTATGCCCAGCTCCTTGTCTTGCGCCAGCTTCTCATGGTCCCGGTCCGTTAGAGGAACGCCCTCGACGCTCTTCACCTTCTTGCCCTCAAGAAACATGACCAGCCCGCCAACCATGGCAATAATGCAGGCAATGGCCACCAAAAACCCGGTAGTCCAACTCGGCCGATCGTACCGGTTCATGCCCCACATGATGCCGCACAGCCCACACTGGGCAAACGTGTTCCAGACCATGGCCCAGATGACAAAATCCAGCTTCCACACACTGGTCGCCGGCGCCCGGACGCCCGTCAAGGGCGCTTTGGGCATGTTCTTCTGGGGGATAGGCACGCAGCTGGCGGGGACATCCTCGGGGACCTTATCGGGACCAACATCCGGTGCCAGGTCCTGCGTGCCTGGCAACCGGAACCAGCCACTGTGGATGCCAGCAAGCCGACGGAGGCCTTCCTGCTTCTTCTGCAGTCGGTACTTGAGCAGGTAGTACAGGTCGCGGAAGCGCCAGGGCGCGAGACCGAACGCTGGGACGCAGAAGAGCGCCGTGAGGATCTGCGAGTCCCACTCGATCCACTTCCGGCGCGGCGAGTCGATGTCGTCGCAGGTGGGGTGGCACATGGCCGGCGATGCGTTGAGGAGGAGCAGGAAGAGCATGCCGCCCCACGCCACGACGTTGAGGCCGTAAATCGTCCAGAAGAAGCCCATCGGCGTGATGAAGAACTTCCAGAAGGACTTCAGCCCCTGCATGGTGGCCTCTTTCCATGGGTATTTTGGCGGGAAGTGGTAGCCGTTCTCGAACGGTTCGGTGGAGCCCATCGATCGCGGGTTTGGCGCCGTCAGTGTGGCCTCCTCCGACGAAGGGAGTATGGGGGAGTTGGCCGCGTCTGACGGTCGCGGCTCCTCGACCCTCGTCGATTGCTTTGTGGTGCGCTCGGCGGGCTGAGTCGCATCTTCTCTCCTTGACTCGGGTGTTGTTGATTGCCCGTTTTGGTGTGCGTGCCCGGAAAATATCGACGAGGCAACGTCGCTCGTGACAGCCATGAACCCTTCTGGCGGCCGCGAATCCTCGAACTCTTGCGACAGCCGCCGTATTATCGACGACGCATTTGAACGGCTCCGGTGTCGCCCTTCCTGCGGGCGACTATCGTGTGCGGGCTCTGACATGTCGACTCAAAATGAAGGGGCGACTGCGACTTGATTTGGATCGGGACCCGTTGGTCGGATGGAAACCTGGTGAAAATGGGAGTGATTCTGGCAAAGAGCTGGCTCAATTGGGCTTCAGGGGGGGGCAAGGATAGTAAATAGATCGAAGATGCCGGTAAACAGGGGAAAATAAACTCGTATCACGGCGATTCCCGAACTCAAAAGACAAAAGAGGAGCCAGAGACGCAGGAACCAACGAGCCGTCCGAGACGACGACCAAAGGCCTGAGGTGAGGCGCGGGAGGCGGCAGGGCACACGAAGGGTGACGACACAACTTTCGCTTGGGGCACCGCGCCCAGGGTGGCGTGGCAAGGAACCCAGGTGATGGAGCCCTGCCAACAGGGTGCTGCGTTTGCATGTGCTGGGCGGTGCCGGGCCAGAATGTCCGCCAAGAATCGCTCATCAGCGGGTCAAATCAGTGTGCTGATTGGCTCCACCTTCGCATCATGGCCTGAATACCCACAGGCCAACCGCAATCCGATCTTTGTGAGACTCGTCTTCTTCCGTTGAGCCACACCGAAGACTCGTCAACAGTTACAGTCATGTGGGCCATGTGCCCTGAGCGCTAGGTGTTTCTGGTGCGGAACTACGATCGACAAGTTCCTGGCTGGCACCCCCTTGGCGTCAAACCCAACCCGGATGACCGCCAATTCAGTGTGTGAGGACGAAGAGGCACTTTCGTAGGGAGATAGGTAGTGGTACCAGCAACGGGACCCTTGAAATGCTGGAAAGCCAAAAACATTATTGACGCTGACTACCAACGCACAACCCATTTTCCCCGTCTGATACCGCTGAGCCAGAGTTTCACTCTGTGTCTGTGTTGCCTGGAGGCTGGAACCAACTCAGACGTTTGCCAGCTCCCGTACAGTGGCACTGCAATCTCCATTGTGAACCACCCCCGCTGCTTCGTTGTTCACCCACATTCCATCGACCCCCGCCAACAGTCCAACACCAACATGACCGTACCGTCGAGACCCTCTGGGGGCGGAAAGGGGCTGGTTGTCTCTTCCTCCCGGCCGCGTGCATCCACCCATGGTTGTGCTCTCCCACAGGGCATGTCTCAACTCTCAAAACCGTGCCCATCACCGAGCACCGCAAAGTCAAACCTCCCCCACAAACACCGCACAAACACACCTGCCTGCCATCCAACTCATACAGCCGACCTAGTAACCTTAGTACTTGTGCCGTGTGCTGTAGTCCTTGGGGCTGACGACGAGACCCCTGCCCTTCTTGGCGCCGCGGTAGACCGTCTCGACGATGTCGATGAGCTCCTGCTTGTCCTCGAGCACCCAGTTGAGCTTGTTGTTGTTGCCCGTGCCAAAATCGCACATGATATGCTTGTTTCGGAAGAAGAACATGATGGAGCACGGGTCGTAGAGCTCGTACATGGCGTTGAAGTCGGGAACCTGTTTGATGTGACTGGTTAGACACCTAGGGATATTGTGAAGCCTCATGAGAGAGGAGACGGGGGCTGGCGTACCTGGTCAATGTCGCACAGGTAGATGACGGCAAAGTTCTTTACACGCTCGGCGATCTTGAAGAGAGCCTCGTCCTGGCGCATGCAGTCCTGCGCAACAGTCAGTTTTATTTGTTTTGGGACACCATGTGGGAGCGCCGGCTTCAGCTTGACCTACGGGATCGTGGTCACGGCCGAAGCGGATAACGACGACGCGCTCTTCCTCTGCGGTGGCAAGTCAGTGTCTGGGAACATGAGTCTTGTCTTTCGCTTGTGAGCAAACGAGCGAAACATGAAAAATCGGGGGGTGAGCCTTGACGAACCTGAGAGGATGGCTTGGTCGACATGCCAGCCCGAAGGCAGGTGAGGGAGAAGCACCGAGCCCATTTTGCGACGTCGTTAGTTTTGTTGTTTTTCGATTCTTTGACGACTGCTGAATGAGCGGTGATTCGGGCCGACGAGGACAGTTTGATGTGGTGACTGGGAAACGCGCTGTGTGGTGTGCCTCAGGCTTTGGCATGAGAAGGTTATCGAACTGTAAAGCCGCCCAATGATGAACACCAGCTGCGAAACGGAGTGAAACGGGGACTGTGTCACGTCAGGTAATTCAGGTAACGTTACCCAAAGAAACCCCAACTTCAGACCATCATAACGAACCCATCTGAATTCTCACTCAGTCTGCTCCTTCATACACTCAACTCTATTATTTCTAGATTAGAAGAAGAAATTTGCAAAGCCATCGACAGGAGTAGATGGACCAAGGCTGAGTTTCATATGCCTTCCGTTTCCTTCCAAACTCATGAGGTGTAACATACGTCAACGTAATTTTACTCGGTAAATTTCAGATCAGCTTGCTGTGGCTGGCTCCACATGTTACTTTCAACAGGCAAAGCTTTCACAAAGCCTGCCTCGTTGATGAACAACAAAAGTTACAAAACCACGAAACCACCACACACCAACCTGCCCAACCCATATTTCCACCAAAATGGCCACGCCTGACCACCTCGCAGCACTCACAAAAGTGGTCCTGAACAACCTGGAATACCAGCACGACTGGACGGGCGTGCAAACCCATACCCGTGACACCCTCCCCCGGCCGCTCATCTACGGACTCCCGCCAAAACGGCTCTACGTGCACCCAGACGAGCAGATCGACATCATCAAGGCCGAGAAGGAGCGCGGCGAGCGCATCCCGCAGGACCCCGAAGTCGAGTGGGTTCTGCCGCTGCATCTGTCCGAGAAATGGTCGCCCGCCCAGTTCGCGGCCGTGTTTGACGGCATCGAGGCGGTCCCTCCAGGCGGCGGTGCAGACCAGGGGTCGCCTGATGCGGATGGGGATGCGGAGGCCGGCGATGCCCAGTGGAAGCTCTGGAGAGGTCCGAAGCGTGGGAAGCGCGTCTTGCTCGCCACCGTTCAGGATGACTCGACTGTCACGTACTATTGGATATTTGACGGGCTCGTGAAGCCGCGGCAGAACTGAGTTGTCCACACGCGTCGCCCTGTTCCATCCGTCGCTTGCCCGAATTGCTATGGTGCTACGGAAATCTTTTTTCGGGGTTTGGTCTTATCATGGACTACCTTTGCCTTGGACTCTCTCTCACGGCTTGAAGATGACCTTTTGCGCCTTCATCTGGTCAAACAAGTCGTAGCCCTCGACTGCCTCGGACAGCGGCATAATCTTGTCGAACATGAAGCTGCAAGGGTGGTCAGTCAGATTGGATCTTTCCACAGGCCTTCGGCTCGTCGCCTTACCTGAACTTGTCCTGGTTCTTGGCCAGCACCGCCAACGCCTCGGGAAAGATGGATCGAACAGGGCAGCGGCCCATCTGGATTCTCAGGTTTTTGCTGTTATTCTGGTCAGCTGGTGGACATAGGCGGACCAAGGGGGCGGAAACAAAAACTCACCCGTACGCCTCATTGCCGTCCCAGGGGATCTGGTGTGCTGTTAGCATGGCCTACCCATCGACCCACGACGGAAAAAAGAAGGCGAAAAAAAACCCACCTCCGCATTATGCACGCCAATGCTGCTGATGACCCCAAACGGCCTCAGCAAGTCAAACGCGGTCCTCAACGCCGGGCTCAGCCCAACCACCTCAATCACGGCATCCGCGCCCCTCCCCTCCGTCACCTCCCTAACCCTCTCAATCATCTTCTCCTTCCCCTCCGCGAAATTCAACGGCTCCGCCCCAAGCCCCCTCGCCAGCTCCAACCTCGACGGCACGCTGTCCACAGCAAACAAATGCCGCGGCTTATGCTCCAGCGCCGACACAATCGCGCACAGCCCGACCGGCCCACACCCAATAACAACAACAGTCGCCTCGCTGGCGGTCTGCGCGGGCGCCAGCAGGCCGAACGCGTTGCGCGCGCCGAAGAAGCCCGTCGGGAAGATGTCCGCCATGAGGATCAGGGTTTGGTCGTCGACCTCGCGCGGTGCTGCGACTACTGTTCCGTCGGCGTAGGGGATGCGGACGAATTCGGCCTGGCCGCCGTCGAGGCCCGGGGAGCCGAAGAGCAGGCATTGTGTGCAGCGTGCGGAGGCGCCGTGCGTGCAGTAGAAGCATTCGTTGCTGGTTGGTGATGTGGCGGGGGTTAGCCAGAGGGAGGATGGGAGACAAAGAGAGAGAGTTTGGGGGAAAAGAAGCAAAACTGGACTGGGGACGGGGCTTGAGTTGTTTACGTACCAGGACACGGTGAAGGGCGCGACGACCTTGTCACCGACGGAGACGGTCGTCACCTCGCTGCCGGCTTGGACCACGGTGCCGACGAATTCGTGGCCCATGATGAAGCCTGTCGGTGACGGCTGGTGGCCACGGAAGACGTGCAGTTCGCTGGCAGGGTGTGTGTCAGATGTGAGAGGCTGAAGGAGGGTGTGTGGAGGGCAGAACATACGAGCCGCATAGCGCCGTGGCCTGGACTTTGATGATGATGTCTTTGGGATGTTGCACTGCAAGTTCTCTCAGGTGTCAGTTCTCTTCTCCCACTTCCACTCTCGGTTGAAGGCCCTGTTTGAGTAGGGATGGGGTAAAAACGACTTGCGTTTTGGCACGGGCCGGTCTTCAATGGCCACTTTCTTGGGCCCGTGGAAGACGACGGCCTTCATGGTTTCCGGGAGGTCGGACATGTTGTTTGTGGTTGGGGTGTAGGAGGTGTTGACGTTGACGTGGTGTTGTTGGGGTAGGAAGAGATGGAGTAGCGAGAGAACAACCAGTTCCCCAAATAAGTGACTGACAATACCCAAACAAGACTGTCTGCCGGCGTATTATTTCCACACAGTCACGGTTATGTCCTCGGTCAGGCCAAATCAATGTTGTTCAACGATGAATGAGTGAGGTTATTCCTGATTCTCGGAGTGCCTTATCCAAGGTTATCACATCCTCTCTCTCGCCCTGCTTTCCATGGCAGCACCCCGCGGTGGAGGTGGTCCGCGAGCAGGCCCCACACGGATGCGGGGGAGCCCGGCATCCACCAGCAAGCCAGTCAACCAGAAGCACCGGTCGACCGAGGCAGACAGCTCTGAGGAAGGGTCTCGGAGCTCGTAGGCTGGCTGGGTCACCCTCACTGCCTAGGCCGCGGCATACCGAGAGCCGAAAGAAACGTTGCGACCTCGGAGTTAACTCCGTCTCTCTCTTTTTTTTTTTCCTTTTTTTTTTTTTTATTGTTTCTGCTTGGACCGTTCGAGGACCAAGAATCCATTTCTTCAAAGATATGCATGGATGGTTGATCCCTACAGGTTGTTACCGGTGGGTGTTTGTATTACCGCGAGATGCAGATGAGTGCTCAAGCTGAAGCCAAGCTCGAGTTCAATTTCTGACCAGTCTTGTGAGGCCAGAACGAGAGTTTTGGACTTGCTTTTTGTGTCTATACAGTAATGTGCTGTAGTATCTTGTCCTGTTGGAAGCCATGGCTCGCTTACTTGCTAAGGGAACGGGGATGGATGTTTTGAACCGAGGGGAGTTTCCAACAAGACGCAGTCACCAGGTCAGGCCGTCTTGGATTGCAGCTCCAATGGACCCCTTCTTCCCTGTACTCCGTAATTCTCACCGCAAGTAGAACGATGGAAGAAGTTGTCAAGATGTCAGTCCCAAGCCGACCTCTGGCGACGGGCTGAGAAGATAAGGCATGTCCAGACCCCAGACAGACATCGATACAAAAGGTATCACAGAAAATGGTGTCACTGAACACAGAGCAGCTAACCGGTGCCACAAGGACGGAGCTGGACTCCCCAAGCGGCAGTTAGACAGGCCCTCCAAGACGTCGATACCTGCATCTTGTTCTTTCTCCTCATTGCCGCCGTGCCGGATCGTACATCCATTCCGAGATGGCGTTTCATGAGGTTGGATGATGCCCCCTGCTGAGGGTTAGTCCCCTGCTGAGGCTCGCCTGGGGTTGCACAGCGCTGCACGACACGGCTGTCTGAACGGATTTAATACACACCAGCACCCAACATCAACACCTGGGGCACTGCAACCACCAACGAGCCACCCACGACGGCTAAACGTGATAGCCGCCTTATCCATCGCTGCGTGGCGTCTCCCGCGGGTACACGTGTTGCCCGTGTGGCCCAACCAGGGCGGCTCTTCTCGATGGGGAGAGATAGCAGGTGACACGCTGCATTTGGCGGGGGCCGGTTTTTGGACGGGAAACATTACTGCAGAACAGACAGACGAGTCTCACCGCCGCTACAGCTGATGCAACCCTCGAGGTTGTGCCACATACAGCTGGGGGCCGATCTTTCTGTTCGCCTCGACGTTTTCTGGTATTGTCGATGTCATTGTTTGTCCTGCCCAGGCACACAAACAGACTCCCCGCGCCGGGAGGAACCGGGCCTTGTTGGATCTGGATGTGAGAGGAAGCCCAAAAGGTTGGCAGAGACAGAGACAAGGGCAGCGTCCATGAGGCCCCTTTGCCAGCCGGGGCCACCAGCTTGGCTTGGCTCTCGCGAGGCCCAGGGTGAACGCTTACGCTGCAGCATCCGGTTGACATGCGCAGAACACTATGTGATATGCATGTATGAACGGAGAACATACATCCCGTCCCTGCAGGCAGGCGGGAGAGAAAGCACCAGTCATTGAGGGGAGAGCCGGCGGGGAGTTACTCCGGGCCGGCACAGTCCCCCGGCCAGGGCAGAGGTCGCGCTGTTGTCCACTCCGCCCTTGCCTTCTGCGTTCGCCCATTGAAGCCGTTGATACCCTGCCATCGAACGAACGCGTTATTACGAGTCCATGAGTGCCTTACATCCTTTACCCCCGATATCAGGTACGGCCAGAGATCTGTCACCCACATACACCGGTGCGGATCCTGTTTGGCTGGAAGGGGAAAGTTCTCTGGAATCAAGGGGATCTTGGGTTGCAGTGCGAAAGGCCCCACGAAACCCCCGCCGGCACTTGGCCCAGACAGGTATGGTCGCTGCGCGGATTGCGGACTGACCCGTAGGAATGATGCGCTATCGACCGATGAGGCTGAGGCTCTCCATGCCCCAGTAAAGCCCGACAGGGACGCCGAGAGCCGGCGACCATGGACGGGAATGATGGACAGCCGGCTGGTTGGGGGCAGCGGCTTGGTTGCTTGGCTCACTTGGCTGCCATGTACAAAGTATTGACGTGCGTTCTGAGGTTCTGATTTTCGGACGATCCAAAGAGCCAGAAGTGGCTCAATGTCATTTAATTACCCTCCATGGCCATAACGTTAACGTTGACCCCGTGCTTTCCGAGACAAAAGGTTGGTGGTCGATGCTGCTGTCTTGGCGGCGATGGCGTGGGCGTGGATCTCCAGCGTGTTCCGTTTTCTGGGATTGTCCCAGCGGGCTGTTCCACCTCCGCAATCAAGCGTCAGCTACCGGTACGCGGGGATTCCAGGACATGCCATGTCATGCCGCGCGAGTGCGAGCGCGAGCGGGAACCCCAGAAGGAATGCACTGTCGTCCCGAGCCTTTATTGTCCCCCAACAACCATCAGCATGGGGTGCTGTAGTATTATATCGTTCGTGGCATGCGTGAAACGGAAGTTGGCGATTCTTCTACTCGACTGTTGGCGAAGCGAATTCGCCGCGGTGCTGACAGAAAAGGAAAAGGAATGAGTATTTACTGCCCGAGGCATTCTCGAGCTGCGAAGGAGATGAAGGAGGTGCCTGTGGATAAAGACTGGGCGGGATGGGGGCGGCGCAAATCCTAGAGACTCCTTGGGACTCGTCCCCTTGAACGAAGGAACTTCGAAACCCCCCACCTGCTAATACACTCACTGGGTGCCTGCCTGGTTCATATTCCCTGGAAGGTTCTTTCCCTGTATTGTAGTAAGTGGCATACGTAGCAGTGTCGATGGCTTGCTCCAGGCCCTTACAACGTGTAGAAAGCTGTGATGAACAGAAGGAGCGACGGAAAGCCCAGATGATGTGAGATGCGCAACTGCAGCCCCAGTGGGTAAGGCGGCAGCTCTCACTGTCGCGTTCTGCCTTTCCGATCATGACAGGAGCTTGACAGGGGTGCCCCACACACCAGGGCCCCAGATTGCATCCCGCTGCGCTTTCCTCTCTCCCAGTTTTTCTCGGCCTTCCTGCTTGCCTGTCCGCTTTTTCTAGTCACAGCTCCAACATCGTACTCGACTGCGCTGGCATCCGATTCCCATCACGAGAGACATCAACTCCACAGCTTACGCGGCCGACGAAGAGACGCCTCGCCGCCGTCGGAACCCGAGCTTCCACCATCTGGCGACCAACGAAACAGTGCCTGCTTAAACAACGCTGGCCTACCCAGTTGGTACCTTAGCTTCTGGCCTGTTGCGGCAAAAGCAGAAAAAAGGGTCGAAAAAAGGAAACGAAAAGAGCCTCATCCAGCGTCTCGGCCAGCAGAACAAGGTTCGATTGGATCAACGTTACACGGTCGCACCGTGACGCCTCATTCTTCGCACTTCTCACACCCCCCCGCGGTGGTCTCTCGGCGCACTTTCCGCAAAGGGTCTCCGCGAACACATCGGCCGGCAACCAGCATTTCGTCTCACACTGGCAATAACCTTGGAAACAGTGATCCTTGCCCTGGGTGGTCCCAAGTCAGTCCCAACCCTTTCGAGGCGTGGTGAGGTGGCTCGGTGGTCACTGGCCAGGGACGCTGGCCTCGTTTGTCCCGTCGTTATAGTGGGTACCCACCGCCCCACCCCAAGCAGCCAGCCAGCCAGTGAGTTCTTTCAGCTCCAGCGCCCCGCCCTCCCGTCCCGCCTCCACCCAGCTTTCCCCGGCCCTTGCGTCTGCTTGAGGCTTAAAGCGATCCTAACCCCCCCCCCCCCCGGCTGCAGCAAAGCTTCCATGAGCCGCAGCTTTTCTTTGACGGTCCAGGCAATTGTCCGAGAATCCAGAACCAGCAGCATCCGTGGGCGTATTTGCCTTTGCCGTCCCGGCCAAGAGGAAGCTTGAAATTCCACGGCACCCGTTCCAAAGTCCAAACCTGGTTGATATCCGGCAGCCATCCCCTTTTAACCTTTCGCCTCCGGTGCCGAACACACACACCCCTCACTCACCCCCCCCAGCCGTTAACGTTACGCCCTTGAGCCGCATTCTTGCAAAGGGTGACCCAGCCACCCCTCACCCTCCTGACGAGTTTGCAATTTACAATCCCCCGCTCAATCAACCGGTCACGGGATCCTTCCGTTCCTCTTTCTTCCAAAGCGCAACGCAACGCAACCTCGTTTGGCCAGCTTTCGCTCCAGCATTGCGCCCCGCCGGGTTCGTCCCATCCCCTGGCCGCGTTTGCGGCTCTTATATGCCCGCTCGCGCCCTTTCCTGCCGTTCGGCCTCGTTGCACCAGGGAGCTGCGGCGAGCAGACCACCTCGGTCATCCACCCTTCCTTCGATAACCGGGGACGAGGGCCTCGGACGGAATTTCGACAGAGGGAAGGAGAAGGGAGCAGAAGCGAGCAATTTGCTACGCAACAAGTTGCCAAACGACTGAGGTCGGACGTGGGATTGGGGGGCTGTGGCCTCAACGCTTCTTTTTTCCAACGGCCCGGATATCGATGGCTAGCTGGTGCACGACTGCTCCATGAGTCAAACCACGACTAATCCTCGACGCTATGAGTACGACGGCTACTCCGAACCTTGCAGAAGTCCCGGTCCGCGACGACTACCATCATCCTGATGACGTATTCCTGCGCAGCCCGGGTCTGGAGCCGACCCGTCCTAAACTGAACTTTTCGCCGAGCCCGCCTCCCAGCCTGTCATCTTCAGTCAGTCCTCCTCCCAGCCCCAGTAACAAATCTAATCGTCGGCGAAAGGCGAGGCACAAGCAGGGCGATGCCATCCTGATTGCCAATCTCGACGAGCACAGGAGCGAGACCGCGTTTTACTCCGGCATCGAGCCCTTGACATCGGAGACCGAAGGGCCAGAGGAGCTTGAATTGCGCCAAGATTCTCTCTCCCCCAGCGTTGCCTCCCCCAGCGTTGCCTCCCCCGCCCAGCAGTGGGTCGGCGAGCGCCAGAATCGTGAGGGGCTGACTGAAGGGAATGCAGGAGGCAGGCTGCGGTCGGGCTCTCCTGCCGACGAGGATATGGGCGCGTTCGATCTGAAATGTCTGGCGGCTGGCGCCCTTGCTGCCGTTACCGACCCCCAGCCAAAGCCTGACGCAGGACCAACTCCCCCTGTCACGGAGGGCGATGTTATGGGTGCCAGAGTCGACCGACAGGGAAGCCATTCCATGGCGATGCACGCCAGACGGACCGAGGCCCCGAGAGACGATCGGAACCCCGCACACGCGATGCCTTCTCCCTACAGCCCTCAAAGCATTCACTCGCCACGGGAACAGGGACAGACGCCCATGTCCCTGCCGATGGAAATGAGGTCACCTACTGCCAGCATTCACTCGAACAGTCACAGCGAAGGCCTCCCGCCCATTCAACTCAACTCACCAAGATACGAGACAAACAGCCAGACACTGCCGTCCATCCGATCCCAGCTAGGCGATCTCCAGCAACTCGGCGGCAACTCTGTTGCAGGAAGCGGGCTGCGAGCCTCACATCACACCTTCCCCGGCTCGCCGCCTGCTAACTTGCCGCGCCTCCCATCTCTGTATTCCCAGTTGGGGTCACCGCCTCTACCACCCGCTGAACCGTACCGCGATCCGCTTTCTCCAGTCCACCCACTCGCTACGCCTACTTTGAGCCCGGGGTTCTTTTACAACCAAGCGAATGGCCTGCATCGGCCACGCGATTATGCTAGCACCTCACCAGAAGGTTCTCATCAAGCCAGCTCCCCACCAACAGCGCCAGGTCCCAACAAGATGAGCATTGACAGCATGACCACTCAAGGCGGACATTTTGTCTGCACGGTCGCGGGTTGCACTGCGCAGCCGTTCCAGACACAATACCTACTCAACTCACACGCAAACGTCCATTCCTCCGCAAGACCGCACTATTGCCCCGTTCCAGGTTGCGCACGTGGTGAAGGTGGCAAGGGTTTCAAACGCAAAAACGAAATGATTCGGCACGGTCTTGTTCACGAGTCGCCGGGCTATGTGTGCCCATTCTGCCCCGAGAGAGACCATAGGTATCCCAGACCAGACAATCTTCAGCGGTACGTCTAGTTATGCCCTCATCTGTTCCTGTCCTTTCTGAGCGTTGAGCTAACTCAATCCAAGACATGTCCGAGTTCACCACGTAGATAAGGACAAGGACGATCCTGAGCTCCGCGATGTTCTCGCACAAAGAGCCGATGGCCCCAGTCGCGGTCGCAGACGGAGAGGCGGTCCGAGCTGACGCCGTTTTTTTTTTGATGCAACGCGCTCTTTTGTTCGTTTTCTTGCACATACCTCTTTTTCTAAACCTGTCGGTGTCGTCTCGGGGCGCAGGGCGCAGTGAGTACCGGCCGATTACCTCCTTGCGCTCGCGCTCGCGCTTGTCTCCGCGATTCGGGTTCTTTTTCTTTTCCTTACCACCTTACGTTGCTACCTGTCTGTTTCATTTTTCTCCTCGGTCTGACGGCGTTCATCGGTGGGCGGGGATACCTGGCGAAATCGGTCGGGAATGGAGGGAGCCCTGGGCTCCAGAAAGGGCCCGGGACATGCTGCTGCTGCTTTCCTCCCACACGTTGATTGTCTTTGTTTGCGAGTTACCCCTGATGATTACTGGCCTTTTTGTTGTTGTGGTATGATACCGGGATGGGGTGGCGTCTATGGCGTTAGTTTCTGAGCATGGCCCCATATACCACTTGTTTTGCCGCTTAGTTTGACGTTTGCGCGAGGGGAGAGATCAAAACGGGAAGATAGGGGAGGGTGAGCATCGACGCTACTGTTTCTTTTGTTTCCGCGGAATTGATCAGCTTTGTGGGTGGTGTCAACTGAAAGGGAGCGTAGGATGGGACTGTGAGAGAGAGTGGCGCGCCCCTCTGCGACTGAGCAGTATAGTAACAACTCGCGTATCTTGTTCAGCCTCTTTTCTTTGTTCAGGAACGGCAGCGCTGGTATTGCTAGGAGATTCGGTTGTCCATAGTGTCGTAACGGCCATGCAAGTCCACTGCCGACTAAGCGCGGCACAGTGAGGCAAAAAGAGGATGTGATCCCATCAACGTATAACTCGCTCGGGCAGGCAACACATTGTTTTGCGTTCTTGTTCTTGACTGAGTCTGGTTGACCAGCCCCTGGCCCTCGTTGACACCGTTGACCTCACCGCCGGACTTAACTGGCCTTTGCTCGTATGCATATCACGGCGCATAGATACGATATAGCTGTGGGTAGATATTGCATTGGTATCTACTGAAACCTCGCCGTGTCCAATCCACCATCACGAACGGCTTCCCGCCAATAGGTAGGAAGGTAGCCAGCTCCTTTCTTCCCAACAGGAAATCTTTATTTTTTAATGGACAAGACCTTCTTAATCCTCATCAGCAATCTCCCACTCCCCGACCTGCACCATCCCATCACTCAACACCTCAACCTGCACACCACCACCACCGATCCCACCATCACCCCCCGCAGTACGACCACCAGGACGACCAAAAGTACCAGAACCAGAACCATCACTCGAAGCACCACCACCACCACCACCACCAATCCTCTCCAAAACAACCCACAACCCCCCCCTCACCCTCACAACCTCCGGATCAACATCCACCTCCCCACACCGCAACCCCAGCGCAGCATCAGCAAACTCCCCCTCGCGCGACACAGCCAACACAGCGCGGTGAGCCCCTGTCCCAAGCTCCAGCGCCACGCGCACCATGCTACCCGACGGCGGCGCCGTGCCTGATGAGCGGGCGTACGCGCTCAGGCGAGTGAGGCGCGTGGGGGAGATTGGGAAGCGGATGCGGGTTCTTCCTCCTTCTCCTCCTGAAGAGGGAGAGGGGAAAACAGGGAGGGGAGGGGCCGGGGTGCGGAGCATGCCTGCTGCGTCGGCGGGGATGGGGCGGATGGTGGCTGGTTGGGCGGTGGAGAGACGGAGGGTGTAGGGGGCTTGTTGGTTTGGTTCAAAGGTGCTGAGCACGAGGGTGTAGGTGCCTGCGTCGAGGTTCGGGTGGGAGGCGGAGGTGCTGCCGCGGTGGTATTCGGTGCTGGCGAGGAGGATGTCGCGGCCTGTGAGGGTTGTGATGCGTGGGTGGGTGGGGGAGGGGGGGAAGAGGACCGCGATGTGGATCGGGAGGTCGCGGGCGGAGGTGCTGAGGACTAGGGAGAGGGGGGTGGGGTGGGGGAGGGTGAGTGTGTATTGCGGGTTCGTGGAGTAGCTGGGGTGGGCGGCGCTGCCGCCTGCTGTTCGGCGGGTCCAGGCGCCTGTGACGGAGGTGTTGTAGGGGAGCGGGGATGGCGCAGGCGTGATGGCTAGAGGTTGGTGGGAGAAGAAGGAGAGGGTGAAGGAGTAGGCCGGGAGGGGCAGCTCGGTTTGGGTGATGACGAGGGTTTGGGGAGTGCCCGGAGTTGGGTTGTACCGGAGGAGCGTGTTCGGGCTGTCGACGTACGGCCCCTGGTGCAGACGACGATGGGCTTCAGGCAGGGGGACGCGGGTGCCAGGCGGTGAACTTGCGTAGAGAGCGAGGGCCATGTACCCGAGGTGTTTGGAAACGGTGGCGAGGGGGACGCCGCCGCGTTCCCTTTCAGCTTTGCGCTGCCGCATTATGTCGAGCTCTCCGTCTTGCCAGTGGCGGCTGAGCAGAACCCAGACAGGGCTTCCGGACGGAGACGTCACGCTGTACTGCGGGTTGTGCGTGAAGACGAGTTCTTCTGTCTTATCGGGTATCTCCCACTTGAAGTGATGGTCCTGGCGATGAGTGAACAGTGCCGGGTTCCAGTTGACATAGAGGGAGTC
Source organism: Chaetomiaceae sp. PYS4301M (assembly GCA_023628425.1). Lineage (NCBI taxonomy): Eukaryota > Fungi > Ascomycota > Sordariomycetes > Sordariales > Chaetomiaceae > Chaetomiaceae sp. PYS4301M. Next base: position 164,108 of record JAMAKR010000009.1, on the reverse strand, counting down.
AAAGTGTTGAAGGACGTCTTCAAAAGCCATCCAAAACTGGTTCGAGCTTCCCTCAGACGTTGATCCTGCCGTGTGTGCCTTGAGTGTCGCCGAGGAGCCGACACCGGTCCATACAAGACTGTCGACCCACGGGTTCTTGACCAGGAGCAGACGACAGTCGTCCTCCTTTTTCAGGTCGACGACTGCATAGTCGTGCTGCTTCACCAGGCCCAAAGCCTCTTCCTCCTCGGGCGGGATGTTTCCCGTCCCCAAGGTGAGTAGGGCATTTCCTGCGTCGTAGGCTTTCTTGATCCTGTTCCACGTTTCGTCCAGTTCAATCTCATCACTAAAAGAACTCGGCATTAGCAGGCATAGTTCCAGTACTAACTCGGAGCTCACTGACCTTTGGAGGAAGATCTGCTCCGGGATCCAGCCTGTCAGAGCGTGTAGGTCGGTGCCCGAGTTGCTGCCGGGGAAGTCGTAGCCGCCCCGGATTTTCAGATACGCTTTTTCAACCAGCGCCGGCCATATGAGCCTCGGGTTTCGCCGGTCGACGACGTACAAGGTGCGGTCGGTCGTGGAAGCAGGCAGACGGTCGTCGATGGAAACATGGCGCCAACTCCCGTTGAAGTACATGCGGAAGATGTACTTGCCGTTCTGAGAGACCTCTGGGCGCATCTTGTTGTGGTCAAACGGGTACATCAGCGGGGCGAGCAGCTGTCTCGTGCACTGGTTAGCCATTGTTTAAGGGGACTTGGTTGTTCAAAACAGGCTGCTCACGGATTGTTTCGTGGCGCCTAAGTGGCGTGCTGCACCGCAGAGACTGGCGACAACGGAGCAGTCGGTCGCCAAATCTTGTGCGAAGTCCATCTTCGCTTGGGCAGCCATAAGCTGTTCCAGCTCTCCCTCACGAGCCCCATGCTTCCCTTGGGGAAGTTCAGTGGGACGCCGCCAGCCGGCAAAGATGGCCTGTTGCTCAGGAGAGAGTGAGAACGGCGAGGGATCACTGAGGCGGGGGCAAGTTAGCAAGGAGTCATGGCAGACATAGACCAGGGGTAGTATGCTACACGCACCTGTATATGCCCCCCGGGATCGCAGCGGCCGTAAATGATTCGGGATCCGGGGCAGAGACCCATGGCGGGAACACGCTTCCATGCAAGCGTGAAGCCTTGAGGATGATGGTCTTCTCCGCGGTGGTCAGCGGCCGCGAGGACTCCGGTACGGGCGCGAGCGCGGGCACGGGAACGGAAGGCCTGGAAGCAGCAACAGGGCCATTGGTCCCGCTCTTAAGACGCTCCCCAAGGGCGATGAGATCGGCGCACTTTCTCCTCAGCCGTTTGCGATCCTCGGGCGTCTTGGCCTTGGTGGCGGCCTGCATGTAGAGCTCGGCGGCGGCGATGGCGTGCTTCAGGGCCTCCTCTCCCCCTACGTCCGCCAAACGGCGCTCATGTTCCTGGAGAACTCGGTCAGTTTCGACTGGTCGAGGCAGAACAAAAGCGGGCAACGCCGGCTCGGGTACCGAATAGTCTCAGGTAGTCTCACCAGGGCTTGGGCCTCCATCGACACAGTAGCGGAGGAATGTCACGACGGCATCGAAGCGAGAGTGAGGTGCTCCTGTAGGGCCAACCGCAGATGTATTTCCAGCAGGACGCAGGAAAATACAAAAAAGGGGGGAGCAAAGGTAACCAGGGGTCCGCTCCAGTTGGCGTCAGCGCGGTGACAGGCACGGTGGGATGCAAGATGTAATGAGGAGGCCAAGGGCAACACGATGAGGGTTGAGAAAACAGTGATCGAAACTCGAGAAGACCGAGTTGGTGACTGGCAAGCTTGAGAAGCACTGGGAACCTTGCTGGATCACATCTTGAGAGTCTGGTTGATGGTGGAGAATCCGCAGCACCAGGTGCTGCGAGATAAGGTAGGTCAGCCGGGTTGTGTCCCGAGCGGTAAACTCAAGTCAGATTCGTTGAAATTATCTGAGTTAACGTAACACGAATCGAGGCTTCCAGGTCTCTGAGAAGGTAAACCGACTGAGTTCGTCCCGCGACTTTGAGGCAGCAGTACCGTAAGCAGCCAAAGAAAGACAGAAGCGGACTTTGTAGAGAAAACTCGCATTTCTCCGAGGCATCCCGTTATTTGTTTGCACTTGCATAGCGTGCTAGTGGCCTAGACCTTGGTCGATCACCCGAGCATTCATCGCGTGTATCGTTACGGTCGGTAACTGGAGTCCCCCACAGGACTCACCAGGCTGGCGCGCGTGTCGAGTGGACGCGGGGCGTGGTCCGTTCCCAAGGCGTGGGATTCCGCAGGGTCCCCGCTGGATCTCCAAGCGGACGGTGACGTGACCACTGAATCGCAGCGGTCCCCAGCCGGGACGGCCCAGCAGAACAGCCGTGGCCAGCGGATGCGGGGCAATGGAAATCCACAGCGTTACCCCGAACTCGACCACTGCAGTGGTCCACGGGTGGATGTCAGCCGAGGTTATCCGGTTACCGATTGCGATCACAGGCACAACGTTGCCGGCAGTCCCTGGGGCCCGTCTAAATACAAGGGATCCGGGGACCATCAAAGTGGTGTCGTCGTCCCCGTGGTCCTTGTCGCTTCTTCTGCTGCTGCTGCTGTTGCTGTTGTCGTTGCTGTCCATTGCTGTCCTTGTTTGCGGACTCCGCCGACTCGTTCCCTCTCGTAGGTAGGTAATGCTGGGTCCATTCCTTTGCGCAACCGGGGACAACTGCCGTCATCGTCATTCGCGGGGGACGAGCACAAGGAATAACCGGCCGGCAGATAAAACCACCCCCAATCTCCGAACACGATCGAACGAACGTAGAAATCTCGAGAATTCGGTGACGCTGCGCGACAACTTGTTGGCGAAGTCTTGTGCGGGAGACCAGAGAAGATATCGCAATGGCTGTACAGTCGAAGCCGGCCCCAATTGGGCCCTGGGGCAAAGCGACGGCCGGCGCTGCAGGCGCAGTTCTTGCCAATGCGCTTGTCTACCCTCTCGATCTGTGCGTACCACGTCGCCGTCCCGGCCCCGTTTCCGGCACCCGCAGTGAGCAATGCTGACCGGCATGAGAATGCAGCGTCAAGACGAAGCTTCAGGTTCAAGTCAAACCCAGCGACGCAGCAAAGACCGAGGGGAAATCGAATGAACCGCACTACAACGGCACGTGGGACGCCATCTCCAAGATCGCCTCGGCCGATGGCATCGCCGGTCTTTACGCCGGCATGAGCGGCTCGCTTCTCGGTGTCGCATCGACCAACTTCGCCTACTTTTACTGGTACTCGGTCGTCCGCACCCTCTACCTCAAGTACGCCAAGACCAGCCACCCATCCACCGCCATCGAGCTGTCTCTGGGTGCCGTGGCCGGCGCGCTTGCCCAGCTCTTCACGATCCCCGTCGCCGTCATCACCACCCGGCAACAAACGCAGAGCAAGGAGGAGCGGAAGGGCATCATCGACACGGCGCGTGAGGTGATCGAGGGCGAGGACGGCATCACCGGGCTGTGGAGAGGACTGAAGGCGAGCTTGGTGCTGGTGATCAACCCCTCCATCACCTATGGCGCCTACGAGAGGCTGAAGGACAGTTTCTTCCCCGGGAAGAAGAACCTCTCGCCCTGGGAGGCTTTCGGTAAGTTGACCCCGTCATGGTGGCTTCTTTTCGCTTTTCAGGAGGAACCTGGGGTTAACCGTGCACTGTAGCCCTCGGCGCCATGTCCAAGGCACTCGCCACCATCGTCACGCAGCCCTTGATCGTGGCCAAGGTCGGCCTGCAGTCGAAGCCGCCTCCGGCCCGGAACGGGAAGCCGTTCAAGAGCTTCGTCGAGGTGATGCAGTTTATCATCGAGAATGAGGGACCCCTGAGCCTGTTCAAGGGCATGGGCCCGCAGATTCTCAAGGGTCTGTTGGTCCAGGGCATCCTGATGATGACCAAGGAGCGGTACGTTTCACAGAAAATCCCCGGTGTTGGGTGATTTGCGTCGAGAGCGAATGGCGGCTGATACTAATTGATTTCTTTGCAGTGTTGAGCTCATGTTTATCCTCTTTGTCCGCTATCTGCAGGTTATGCGGTCGCGGAGACTGGGGAGGGCCGGCGATCTGGCGGCCGCGGCGAAGCTCGTTGCGCCCGTGACGATCAAATAGTCAACTGAACCAACCAAGCCCAAAAAAAGAGCATGCTGGTGAACCTCGGTCAGTTGACCTCGGCACGGCACTTGACTCGGAAAGCTTGAAACTGTTTTTCTCGTTGTATAAAGGACGGTTGGCGGGCAAGAGACATTAGATCCTCGAGGAATACGAGGATGGCCTCTGTACATGAACAGCGCATATAGATTTTCGGGTTGGCGGTAATGAGCATTTTTGCATGATTAGACGACCATCATCTTGGTTGATTTGTTGGATTTCTTGGTGCCCGCTGAGTGCCCGTGTCGCGTGCAATCGGCGTCGCGTCAAGCCTGAAAGTTTCGAAAGCCGTGTAAATTACGGAGGAGCTGCCTGAAGTCCCACCACAAAATGCGCGCAGTCCCGTCGTCTCTTACAGAGCGAAAGCCACAGTTCAGCCCCACACAGCCACACCCACCATTTTAGGGCACTCCAAATTTCCTCCCACATTTGTGCGCAAGCGACAATCCCGTTGTTGAACCTTGCACCAGCTTCAGACTCAGTCATTCTCGGAGCCGCAAACCTTCACAATGGCCAGTATGTCGCCCTCGATATTCCTCCAAAGCATTCTTGCACCCGATACTGACATTCTCCTCCAGAGTCCAAGAACTCGTCTCAGCACAACCAGTCGCGCAAGGCGCACCGGAACGGGTACGCCGCAGCTCCCACGAACGACCGACCCCAGCCCGACGAACGAAGACGCTAACAAGGAGATCGCAAACAGCATCAAGAAGCCCAAGACCCAGCGCTACCCCTCGCTGAACGGCACCGACCCCAAGTTCCGCCGCAACCACAGGCATGCGCTCCACGGCACCGCTAAGGCTCTGGTACGAATCGACCGCCCATCCTCTCAACGCAAAAGACCGATATGGCTAACGATCGCTGCAGAAGGAGTTCAAGGAGGGCAAGAGGGAGACTGCTTAAATTTCCTTTCCTGTTTTCTGGCGGCGCGCGACGGTTAGAGAAGGGACACATCTTCGGGCATGACCTTTACGAAGAATGGGGATTCACAGCGGTGACGATATTTTCTTGCACCACCGCTACCGGGCCGGCTTTTTCGAGGTGTTATCTAGGGCGTCATTCGATCAAACCCAAACGGAATGCATTGGCCTCGCGCAGGGAGGCGGATCTGCCGAGGTGCTGTTTCCTCTCTACGGGGGTGCCGGCTTGAGTGGAACTAGGTTTGTGATACCCGTGACGACTGACTTGTGTGAACGAGCGCGACGCTGGCTTGACGGCCTTTCCGGGCGTCGAGCCGAGCTCGACTGATGTTTTCGAGGGCTTTCTGGGGGCAAACGGCATTAGTGTGTACAGCTCTGAGCTCATTTTCTCCATGCTCATCTTGCTGAAGGATTATATCGTGCCGAGACGGATAGCCCTGCTATTACCAAACACCTTTGATCTTCACCCAGAAGACTTTGGTGCATGAAAGCAAGGCAACATTCAGATGACCATGTTCAACTTTAACCAACCGCGCAGGTCGGGCCGCTATGGCCGGCTGCGTAAGAACGATAGCCAGCTCCTGACTTGTGTCGGAATACGAGGCAGACATCCGCAAATTTCGAAAAACCAGCGAGATTATAGAGGATCGTTTCACACATGCATGTCCGCTATCTTGATTTGCACGCTGCATTGAGTAGACCCTTAAATGATGGGGGTTTATGCCACACTGCCTGTCACTTGAACCTGGAATCCAAAAGTGGTGCACTCGACACCATTTCAACCTGTGAGTGATCTGTCTCCTTATACGGAATACATACAAGACAATGCAATCACTTGGTTGCTTTTTCTGCTGCTTAGCGATGCCAATGTCGAGTCGTTTTACGTGCCGCTCATGGTGAGATGTTTGAATCCTGCTGTGATCGGCGACCTTGGGAGTGTGGGGTTTGTGATGCCCCGCTGCAGTTGGTGACCTGGCCCCTATTTCCACGTCCAGCAGAGTCTCATGCAGCACTAGCGTCTGCCTTGTCAGAGGGCTGAGGGTTGGAAAGGAAGGGTCCCGCTTGGTGGCCCGATGCCGAGCACAGAGAAGCCTGGAGCGTTAGGTGAAGGATATGTCCATACTAAGACGTTGATTATTGACATATCTTCTGGTCAAAGAATTGGGGGAGGGTTCTGACCTACTTTGGACTTTAATAGATATTGATGAGAAGGGTTTTCTCTTTCTCTTTTTCCATTATCAAATAGGTCACTCATACCTTCATAACTCGATGTGACTGAAAGGACAATTTGAGTTCGGACGTGTGGTTACGAAACGTCGACAGTGGAGCCGCCTCCTGAAGAAGGTTGGCGCTTGAGCCAGGCGCCCCAGCTCGCCTCAGCTGGGGCAGATCAGGCCCGCTTTTTGCTCTGGTTCCGGGGGACCCGTCTTTCCAGTCCGCTCGCTGCATCCTTGCCCTGCAGCCTGGTTCCAACTCCTCCCCCGTTTTTCCTTCGTCCCCTTCACCGCGAACCTGTCAACTTCTGCTGGTTCAGGCCCGGAGCTCGCATCCATCCTCCCCTCCCCTTTTACCCCGTCTTCGATTCGGCACCGATTTCTGGAATAGTCTGGAGCTTTTTTTAATGGGTGAGTCGAGTCGAGCCCTCCTCCTGTGTTGCCTCTACCTTGAGGTTCCCCGCCTGATCGCCCGATGTTGCGTCGTCTCGTCTTGGGGTTGCGAACTGTGCAGTGGCGGCAACAAGCAGCAGCGGCAGCAGCAGCAACTGCAGCATATGCGGTGCCTTGGGAATGGAAGGAAACTTCTCGGCATTGCGTCTGTCAACCGAGTTTCGTCCAGGCCCTCGGCGCCCATTCGCATGCGAGGCGGAATCTAGCATCACGGAATCTCTGCCCGTTGCAGGTTGCGTCCCTGCCTGCCTACCCCTCAGAACTTCGCCCGCACCATGCCCCTCGATTTGGAGACGAGACGAGCCTGCGACCTGCGACCTCGAGCCACTTGCCCATTCCGCAAAGCACCCAACCTTGTGGTTCTTCTCGCTAACAAGATCTCCCTCGTTTTCAACAGAACCTCGTGCCCTCTCGTGACCTTTCTTCCTCGCGAAATTTCGATCCTCCTTTGAGGCCAGCGGGTTACTGCAGGAGTGTTCGAAAACCTTTTTCGCACCTTTTCGTACCCCCGTCCGCAGCGACTTCGAAAGTCCCTCGACAACGAGAATCTAATCCCCGCGAGTAATCCACCTCTGCGCACGCATGCGATATTCTACCCTCGGTACGTACGGCCGGCGCATACATTTCCGTGGCATTAAACTCAGTCCTGAAAATTGGCGAAACGTTGGGGCGTCGCCAGCATGCGCTGACCTTGAATAGCCGCGAGCCTTGTTTCAGTTTTCCCTGGCACCTGGTACCGGCCAATCTTCAGAAACGACGCTTTGATTCTTTCCCACCTTCGTTTATAGACTTCGTTCACTCGAGCCACCCGATCGTTCGACGCCGATTCTCGGTCCCGCGTCGAATATGCTCAACATGTCCAACCTCATGAGCAACCGCAACAGCACCCCGGAGGCTGCCAATATCTCATCTCTGCGGCCTCCTTCGTCGCGTGCGGTCGGCGCCAACAACCACAGTCTCCGTGCGTCCGCTGATATGGCTGCCTTGACTGGGCAGGCTGGCGTGGGCCGCATCCGACCGTCCTCCGACTTTTATGGCCAGGTGCAGACCGGCCAGGGCCAGGGCAACTCCGATATGGACGCCCAGGACAAGCTCGCGCAGCAGTGGATCGCCGACATCGACCAGTACGAGACCACCCTCGAGGAGATGGCCGCGGCTACCCTCGATCAGGATTTCAAGGACGAGCTCAGCGCTATTGAACAGTGGTTCCGCGTTCTGAGTGAAGCCGAGCGCACGGCTGCTCTGTATGCGCTGCTTCAGCAGACCACCCAGGTCCAGATCCGGTTCTTCATCCAAGTTCTGCAGCAGATGGGGAAGAACCATCCCATGTCTGGCGTCTTGTCGCCTGCGAACTTTGACAAGGGTTCGTCTTGTTTCGTCTCCAATTCTGTTGTTTGGTAGTCTCTAACTCAAGGTGTATTTGCAGATCCCATGTCGAACCGCCTGAGCGATGCTATGAACAAGCTCACGGTCGAGTCGGCTCGGAACTCGCTTGCTCGCCCGAGCGGTGGCGCGAATGTGAAGCGCCAGTCCGGCCTGGACCCGTCCACCATCAACGCCATGTTCCCCGATGCTGCGGCGGCCATCGCAACTGAGAAAGCAAAGTTCACGCAGCAGACGGGCAACCCTCCCACTTCGGCTCGAAATAGCCTTGTGGATACCCGGAACACTCTGGTGGCTCCTACCATCTCGGCGCCCAAGGACGACCCCAGCGGGCAGAATCCGACGTCGCCGTGGGGCCCCACCGATCCGTCCCGGCCCAAGTCGTCTTCCGGCCAGACTCCCATGGGCCAGTTTGTGCAACCTCCGCCGTCCACCGGCGGGTTGCGGTCCCCTCGGCCCCAGATCACGAGCAACAGCAACATCCAGTCGACCACGTTGACGACCGGCGAGCAGCAGCTTGCCGACCTTCCCCTTCTCTCTCCGTATGGTGCGAGCGGCAACTGGGCCTCGATGGTCAACACGCCGATGGTGCCTACTTTTAACCAGCAGCAAGGAAACAATGCTGACATGGTGGCCAATGCCACCGCTATGAAGTTGGCAGCACTTTCGACGGTCAACAACCGGTTCGCGCTGGACGACGTGCGCAAGTACCGTCGTGCTCGGTCCAACGATGCTCCCGGCCAACAGAATGTCCTGTCGCCTGGTGCACCCTCTATCCCTGGGGCCATCATGGTTAGCGAGCACGGAGTCCCGCTGAGCCGCGAGCAGATGATGGCTCTCCAGCAGCCGCAGAACTTGAGCTTTGCGGCCCACCGGTCGCGACCAAACTCGCCTGGCATCCCGGTGCAGAACTACGGACCGGCGCTGGCGTTCACTTCACCGCAGAACAATGGTTTCCTGAGCGCCTACGACGGAGCTCCTTCCCTTATGAACAGTGGACTGGCTCCCATGAGTCTCGGTCCGTTCTCGATGGGCCTGGGCGGCCATCACGAAGGGTACCACTCGGATCACTCCGACATGGTGCGTGGCCGGTCTCCGCGTGGTCGGAGAGGCACGTCCAAGCCGCCTGAGGACCCGACCGACCCGACGCTCCTGCAGGACATCCCGAGCTGGCTGCGGAGCCTGCGCCTGCACAAGTACACGGACAACCTCAAGGATATGAAGTGGACGGATCTTGTCGAGCTGGACGACAGGCAGCTGGAGGAACGTGGCGTCAACGCGCTGGGTGCTAGACGCAAGATGCTCAAGGTCTTTGAGCAGGTCAGGGGTAGGTGTTACTTTGCTGACTGATCAATTCCCGGAATACATGCTGACGCGGCACAATACAGAGGCTAGAAACGATGGGAAGTTGGGCTAGAGGCCCTCTGCCCTATTCGGAGGCACGATGATGAGGGCATGGTAAAAAAAAAGAAGAAGAGCGGGGGAGGAGCAACAGACACACGACAGACGGGTTTATATCGGGAGTGGAGTGGAGGGGAAGACCAACCAAGCAACCGAAGCAATCATCGCGCATTTTTCTAGGGAGCATCATTGCTGAAACATTTTCTTTGCTGCGAGCCTGCAGGCCTATGCTCGGGGTATGGAATTTCGAACTCACAAGGATGATCTTCTTGGAAGGAGGGAAAGAAGTGGATGAGTGTTTTTCATCTCTCTCGGACTTCTTCCTCTTGGCGATTTTTGGGGCGGGCTTTTCTTGGTTTTTGGTCTTTGATTCGTTTGCTGGCTTGGGCTTTGGGGTAGGAAGGAGATAGGTGGAGGGAGACCTGGGAACTTATGGTTACTGGGAGGTAGAAGATGAGATAATGGTCTTCTTTTTGAGGTTTTGACCCCTTTTGTTTACTTTTGCTGGGTGGGGGGTGAAAAATTCACGGTGGGCTTCTTCTTTCTTTGTGCATCCTGAGTGTGTGAGTACTTACCCGAGTTACCAGAGGCATGGGAAGTGAGTTGAGGTAAGGCTGAATCTTGCTTGGCCTGTGTATTCTGCTCTGTGTTGGGCAGCTCTGTGTCGGTCGCTGATCTGACTGTCTCTTGGGAAAGCTGAGTTGTTTCAACAAACAACATGCAACCTACGCAGTACAACCTGCAACCTTACAACGCTACTACATGTAACCAGAAAATTGACAGGGAAAAGTGTAGTAATAACATTAAACTACGTGAATTTCTTTATTTTGAAAGAAAAGAATAGAAGTTGTATGGTCCAGGACCCAACTTAGACGCCTGCACCAGGCAGGTGCACCGTGCGCAGGCAATGTGCGAGCTAAAATTCACACTATGGGTTTACACCCAATTCCAGCACTCTCAAACTCCACCAACCAATTCAGTTCATCTTTTTCTTACAAGTTACAACTGACCTTTGACCAACCCCTGCCTTCAACCATCAAACTGCCCATTTATTTTCGACACAAATCAATTCTAATTGACAATACTGGAGAAAATAACCAGTCAGAATTGGATGCGGCAGGTTACTAACGCGAGGTGGATTTTGACACCGACACTGCGACACTGAGAACTCACAAAACAGTAAGAAATCACAGAGAAACATTGTCATTCATATTTAATAGTGGGCGGTAGTGCTAACTGAAGGATTAGAGGTGGTTGATTTGGCAAGACAGCTGAAAGGTTGCCATCGTCTTGGTCGATTCAACTCGGGGCTAGAGCTTCATTGGGGGGGATTACACAAGTCGAGGCCTCCGTGAGGACCCAGACAAGGCGCCACGATGGATGGAATGGATATCGACGAGCTGGCGGTGGCGCCAGCACACACCGCGAGCCGTTTTTCAATGAACATGGTCGATCCAAGCTTGTACCAAGGAGAGGCACCAGAACCAGATATCCAAATGGACGACGACTATGAGGACGACGAGGTGGCGAGCAACATCTCGGCCGACTCGGACGCCCTCGAGCTCCGCGCCGAAGTCGAGCGGTTCGACCTCCAACAGGAGGCTTTCGTTGCCCGCCAACGAGCCGAGGCGTCTGGCGTGCCCTACCAACCACCGCCTCCTCGCAGAGCAGGCGGCCAGGGCCGCAAAGCAAAACCGAGGAAATCCCTCGGCCCCAGGAAGGCCGCCAAGCTCCCGCCCGACATCCAGTTCCGCATGTCCTTCGCCAACGAGGCCTTCCAGCAAAAGGACTACGACAAGACCATCGCCCACCTCTCCGAGATCATCCGCATCAACAGCGAGGTCTTCAACGCCTGGATGCTGCTGTCGACGGTGCACGAGACGCTGGGCAACCGCGAGCAGGCCATCTGGTGCCGCATCTCGGCCGCCCACCTGACCCCGCGCGACGTGCCGCAGTGGATTAGCACGGCCGAGTACGCGCTCGAGTGCCTCGACGACCTCGATGACGGCACCCCGGAGAAGGACGAGATGCTGCGCCGCGCCTACGCCTGCTACACCCAGGCACTCGAGACGGACCGCTCCAACATCACGGCGCGCACCGGCAGGGCCGACGTCATCATGATGCAAGGCAACGCGAGCAAGGCCCTGGCCGAGTACCAGAAGGCGCTCAACTACCGCCCGTGGAACATCCGGACGGTGAGGAACATCGCGGACGTGGCGCTGGACATTCGGGACCGGAGGAAGGGGGCTGAGATTGCGCGGACCGCGTACAGGAGGCTGATTGATCATTTACGAGAAGAGGGTACGTTCGAGGCCGAGGAGGGCTGGTTTGAGTGGTCCGATCTGAGGATCTACCTTGAGTTCTTCACCATCTTGGAGAAGTGGCAGGACGGCGGTCAGGAGCTCAAGGAGATCTCGCGCTGGCTGCTCGGGCGGAAGGAGGAAGAATACTGGAGTCAGTGGGTGGATGATGACAGGGAATGGGACATCCACGACGACAGGCGGGTTGTAGTGCCTGGGTTCGAACCCGCTCGGTTTCCTCCCGAGAGCTACGGCAAAGGCCTCCCCATCGATCTGCGCGCCAAACTGTGCGTCTACCGGGCCAAGTTGGGGTTTGAGTACGAAGCCAATCTGCACTTGCAACTGCTTGACCCGACGAAGGAGGAAGATTTCATGGATTTTCCGGACTGTCTCAAGGATATTGCCGTCACACTCCTGGACCGTGACCGGGCTGAGGAGGCGATCCGCTACCTCGACCTGTATAGGCACATCGCGACTACGACTGGGGAGGTCTCTCTCGATGCCGACTTTTCGGTTTGCCAGGGTCGGTACCACATGGCGCGTGGAGAAAAGGCCGCTGCCGAAGAGTGCTTCATTGCGGCGATCGAGGAGGATGAGGACCACATCGAGGCTCGCGTGCAGCTGGCCAACATGTACGAGGGCGAAGAGATGCAAGAAGGTCGCGAGGAAGCCTTTCTCCTGGTGCGAGAAGCTATGAACTTGGAGGCGAGGCGAGGCGAAGGCGCGACCGGCAGGCGGAGGGGTCCGTATGGGCCTCGGAAACCAAGGGAGGGCAAGTCCCGGCCCCGGAGACCCAGGGACCCGAACAAGAAGTCAAACTACGTCCCGCGACGGTTGATTAACGCTGAGAAGCGGAGGCAGCAGGAACTCGAGATGACAGCCGAGGCGGCGCGGAATCTGCAGCGTCTGCAAGACGTCCAGGACCGTGCCATGGCTGGCGACGAGCACGCCAAGGCGGACTGGATCAAGGCTGCAAAGGGGCTCATCGATGACTTCCGGTCTTACAAGCAGTTCTACCCCTGGGAGAAGTACATCAAATTTCTGGGGTACAACGCCAACGTTCAGGGGCAAGCAGCGGTGCCGGCCAGGAACATGAAGCTCGCCGCCATGGAAGAGCGGCTGCGACAGAACCTGGCACCAGTCGAAGGCCAGGAGCATATGGCCAGGCTCCCGCTCAAGTTCCCCACGGAACACCGCGGGATCCCTTTCGACACGTGGCTCGACATCTTCCTCAACTACGCTTTCACCCTTGTCCGCGGCGGCCAGCACCGCGAGGCATACGTGGTCTGCCACGCGGCGCGGGACTCGGTCGTCTGGACGTCCACCGAGTCGACCTTCCTCATCCACGTCTGCTGGGCGTCGTGCGCCGTCTATGCGGGCGACGAGGAAACCTGCGTCGCCATCGCCCGCTACTTTATGCGCGACTACATGCCGGGCACCGACTCCTACCGCATGTTCTCGGCCATGTGCCGCGTCTGCCAAACGCCCGTGTCCTGGTACACGTCAGGCCCGGCGCAGAAATTCATTCTCCGCCAGATCAAGACCATGGACAACATCGTCATGCGCAGGGACAACAACAACGCCAACAACGACCCCAGCACCAGAGATCTCACCACCGCCACCACCACGACAACCACAGACCCCGACATAGCCCTGGACGTCGCCCTCCTGACAATCTACGGCCACATCCTCTTCACCACAACCTCCTACACCTACGCCCTCTCCTACTTTGCCCGCGCCGCCTCCCTCGACCCGACAAACCCGCTCATCAACCTCAGCACGGGGCTCGCATACGTCCATTACGCCCTCAAGCGCCAGGCCACCAACCGCCAGTACCTGCTCACGCAGGGTTTCGCGTTTCTGTTTCGGTATTATCATGATCGGTTGGAGAACGCGCCGTTGGGGTCGGGACCAAAGTTGGTTGCGCAGCGCCAGGAGGCGCATTTCAATATCGCGAGGGCGTATTCGTTGGTTGGGTTGGGGAATTTGGCGGTGGAGTATTATCGGCGGGTGTTGGAGGAGGGGGATGCTGATGGGGTTGGGGTTGGGGAGGGGGAGGGGGGTGTGTTGGGCAGTGAGGATCTGAAGTTGGAGGCGGCGTTTAATGTTAGGACGCTGTGCTATTTGCTGGGGGATGTTGAGGGGGCTAGTGCGGTTGCTGCAAGGTGGTTGGTTTTGGAGTAGGCGGCTGATTTCTTCCTGGGTTCGTTTTCTCTCGCTGGCTGGCAGGGTCTGTTTGGGATTTGACTTTGGGTGGGGGTTTGGGGGAGAAGATGGCGTTTGGGTTGTCTATGTGCATATCTCAGGCCTGGGAAGGCGTTCTGGGGGATACCCTCGACGGAAATCAGGGGTGGGCGGCCATGGTCATGACAAGAGAGGAGTCGTAGGGATGGGAGGATGGACTCCTTCTCTCATCCTGGTCGGGCTTTTCGAGAATATACATATTTAACTAAAATTAACCCTTCACTGGCTACGCTGGGTTGGGAGTTGAAAGCTGCCGGACTGGGGCTCTCAGACGAAAGTTCCCCTGACAAGGACATGGACTAGGCATCCATTCAAATCCCTGAGATCACATCCGCTGGAAATATCACCAGTCAGTAGTGACCAGTCAGTCGTGACCGTGACGCAAAGTCCATTCCAGGCAGCCATACTCTGGAAAGAGTGCATGATACGGGGGACAATTCACGAGGCCGACAGACGGGAGGCCTGGCAGAGGTGTTGATTGTTTACGCATTAGGCAGTCAACGTTAGCAGTTTGGTTCCTTGTGATGTTGTTCTGTGTGGCATCATCTCAACCCTGCCAACTGAGGTATCTATGAAGTGAAGTGATGTATTCCTCAGCCGCACCACCCCCTCGCTCCCTCCCCTTCCCCCTTGCTTGTTTCCGAACGACTCGGGTAGCAACGCGGTTGGACCTCCCTCGGAGCTGCACAGAGTGGACGGAACTCTCACACGCAAACACAAGCAGACCAACAGCAGGCGGATGTTTCCGCACGGGTACTAGTATCTATGTATGTGGGAATGCAATTAACAAAATGCCAGTCCTGAAGGATTGTGGTATCAGGGCGAAGCAAGCCACACGGGAAGTGTGTTGATTTTTGTTTGGTACTTTTTGTTTTGCTCATTTCCAGGGATGACGGTCGAGTTCACTCGTTCACTTCTTTATTGTTCTCTCTCTCTCTCTCTCCCTCCTTCTCTTTCCTGCATCAGGAAGCAGGTTGTGAGCTGTTGTGGTTTGTGCAGCCAGGGTGTCAACCCATGGGCTTGGGCCACGTCATGTCACTGACAGGTCATTAACTGGGTGAAATGCCTCAGGGACTGCGAGCACGGCGTCGAGGATGGGGGAACACAGCACAGGCCTGGTCGGCCGCTGGAAACGTGGGCTGATTGATGATTTGAGGTTTTACGATTCTGGATGCGCGAGGGAAGGGGGCACGGATTGGAGGCCATGTGTTAACGTTATCTCCCTCCCTCTCTTCCCCGCTGAAATGACCCTGTTGGCGGCACAGACAAAGGAGGAGGAAGGGAGCCATGTTGGGTGTCGCTGGGCGGTTGGGGGTGTGTTTGGGGGCGGGGTCCAGGGAAGCGGCTGCTTGCTCTTCTTCTTGCAACTTTTCTTCGACGGAAGACTTTTGATTACTTGGTCCACTGCTGAGTGCTGACAACTAAAGTTAAACTGCTGACCTGCAGCGGGTATCGACGATCTGGTGTTGGGGGGTGGCCGCGCCATGCCCAATTGCGGGCGGCAGTGTTGTCGCACCAATATTCCTCCGGCCGTCGTGCGGCCCAGTTGATTAGTGACCCCTGAAGTTGACCTTAATAATAACTGACGAGAGTTGAGTACCAGAGAAGAGGGATATTTCAGCTGCCAGAGTCTGGCGCGGGCCAGGTCGGAACCGGGGACAAACAGCGACTCGGGATGGGGGTTGATTTCCAGCAGTTGTTTGTTTCTAAAACCAGCGTGGGTTGGCCGGTGGTCGAGAGGCCAGCCACCACCTCACCTCTCAGGCTCTCCCTGCATGCCGCGCGCGTGGGAATCGAGCGTGTTGATGGACTCAGCGAGAGACGGCAACCTACCGATGCAAAGGCGGCAAACGGTGCAAGTCGCATCTTGAAGAGAGTGAAACGAAACAACCGCCCGTCTTGCGTCTTGCTGATTCCCGGATCACCCTGTCTCGGGAAGGCAGATGGGCTCGCTCGGCTCGCTCGCTTGCACTTCTGTTTTTGTCGCTTTTTCAGCGCCGGGTCCAAGAGCAGGGGGGGGGAGGACTCTGGAAGCGGTTCATGGAACTGTGGCTTGACGCTGGACCGGAACGATCGAAATAGCGTGTTTCATCACAAAAATCCAGCCAGGGACGAGCGGCGGACTCGGCCCCACCCACGGCTCTGGCTTGGGTCGCCCTGCTAGCCCGATTGGTCGAGCCGATTCGGTGCCTGACGATGGGCTTGGCGCTCAGATCGTTCCTGGCCCCCGCTTTGACAGATGGGATGACTTCCAGCAGGTTGGCAACCGCGCGGCATTGTCAGGGGACTCAGGGCAGTGTCACGCTGCCTGCGCTTGTCCGGAATACATGATTATCAGAGCAGGAAGGAGATGAGAGGATGTGCTGGCGCTGGTGGCGGTGGGCATTCTGCAAACGGACAGAGTTTGACAGCCGGGCGGTTTGACGATTTTGACGAATCGGTAAGATTTCAAGGTCGACTTCCATTTTTGAGGTGGTGTGCGGCCGTTCCTGGTGTGGTGTAGGCTGGAATCGGCTGCGTGGGTGGGTTGAAGACAGCTTCCAGGTTCCAGATTGTCAGCGATGTGACAGGAGCTGCGTTCCCGGCCATGTGGCTGGTGTGCCCCTGGGCCGCAAAACCCCCGAGGGCCCAGGGCGCGCCTGCCTGACATGGGACGAAAAGAAACCACGAACCAGGTTCTCCGGGAACTTTCTAGGTTGGGATTAACGATATCGCTAACCTTAAGTTCCTTGAACCCTGGAATTTATTTCCATGTTTTCCCCTCGTGTCGGATGTTTACCAACCACTGCCAACAGCATCCAAACGGTGATCGTCGATATGCCGTTCGCATACGAAGGCCACACGCTTCGTATCTATGTATTTCCGTCCATATTCGTCCACACAGTAAAGCATCACTGTCTGCCACAGCGCACGCTACTGCAGTATTTTCAGGATTTTTCTCATTGGACGCCACTGATGCGCTGTGCAATGGGCATGGCCAAGGAAACATGTGGCAACATTGAGGGCTTTTCTTCCTCTTTCAGCCTGCGGTGCCAGGGTTGAGGTGTCAGGACCGGGCCCACGCCGAGGGCTTGCAGGCTTGGTTTCCAGAAACAACCGACGAGCCATCCAATCGCAGGGCCGCAGCATCTGCAGGACGCAGGTACCGCAGCCAAAGCACAGCGCCGCAAGGACCACGTTTCCCCCTGTCGGCGGGATGTTCCCAGGTCAGTCCGGGTCTTCCCCCTCTCAGATGCTCCGCAGCCGCTGAGGGGGACGGCTCTGTTACTCAGCGCTTGTGGTGGTGCCGTCTAACTACCTAGTGTGTTTCTGTTGACGCCTCGCTGTTGCAGAGAAGAAAGGGAGCATGGCCTGGCGCGGCACAACAGAAAAACATGTTGGCCATGATGGAGGGGCCGGCCCATCAGAGTGGCGGGGGTTGGTTCTGGAAACCAAGAGGATCGACATGGTCCAGAGTCCAGCCCACTGTTTGCCAGGTGCCCGTGGTCTGGGCCTGGGAAAAAGTCTCGACTTCCAGCTGGACAAATCAAGCCTAGCGCGTGTCAGGTCCACCGAGCTTGCAAAACAGTGCCTTTCATGCCATGCAAGCGAGCGGAGACACCTGCGTTTGCCAGGGGTGAGAAGAGAGGGGGCCACAGTCCACTGTTACACTCTCACCACCATCCCACCATGACCCAGGCTGAGCCAGGTCCGCAATGGTCCGGCAACCCTCGTGGGTCCCCGTCGCTGTCACCCGTGGGTCTGGTCTTCGTCGAGGTCGGCTATAAACCCGGCCGTCCCATCTTGGCCCTCCTCCTAACCCGGGCCTCTTCTGATTCTGCCCTCCTCAACCATTCTCCTCTGGGCTGCCTTGCCATTCCTTTCTCTGGGCATCTTGCCAGTACCCTCCTTTTTCTCTTCCACCTGCTGCTTCGTCTGAAGCGACGCTCCCTTTCAACAGCTGCTGAGCCTGCTCAGCGCGTCCTGCTCCTTTTCCTGCTCACTTGACGTGACTCGACCCGGTTTCTCAACCAAAAGGCAGCCAACCCGTCTCGGAACGAGGAATTCATCTCTTCTTTCTTTTTGGTGACCAACTGGTGTTGGCACCCTGGCAGCACTCTGTTAGACAGTCCCAGCGACTCGACTCGAACCCCCCATTCACACCATTTCTAGCTCAAGCAGCAGCAACAACCATTCCGAATCCTCTCTGAAAGATCAGCTGGAATCCAACAAATCAAGATGCTCTTCACCACGGTCCTGGCGACCTTGGTCGCCACTGTCGCCGCCAAAGACTCGCGCACCTTCGCCGTACTCCATCACTACGGGAAGGGTCCCCTGACGACATGCCGCGCTGACCCCATCATCTCCCCCGGCGGCCCCTCGGCTCACGTCCATACCGTCATGGGCGCCAGCAACTTTGGTTTCAACGCGACGGGCGAGTCTCTGCGCCAGTCCTCCTGCACCACGGCCAAGCCCAAGGCTGATCTCAGTGCCTACTGGTTCCCGACTCTGTACTTCCAGGATCCCAAGACGCAACTCCTGGAGCCGGTCAAGATGTTCTACATGAACGTCTACTACTTGTGAGTCTTTCTTGACCCCCTGGCTTGGTGCCTACGGGTGACCGGGGAACCATCCTCGATGGTGAACATAGAGAGCTGACAATATTCCCCAGCTTCGATGCCACCAACGACAACATCAAGGCCTTCCCCGTCGGTCTGCAGATGGTCAGCGGAAACGCCATGCTGAGGGCGGCCCCCGCCAAGTCGGGAGCCGACCAGCTGGACCCCTCCAAGGGACCCATCCAGGCCGCGCAGATCACCTGCCCTCGGAGTGGCTTCAACCCTCCCAGCTGGCCCGCCGGCTCGGACGGCTCCAACGCGGGCATCCAGGACCCGAACAATCAGGGCTCGGGCATCGGCTTCCCTTTCCAGGACTGCGATGGCTACGCCTCGCCCATGCGCATCGACATCCACTTCCCCTCGTGCTACAACCCCGCGGCCGGCCTGACCAACTACAAGAGCAACATGCAGTTCCCCACCGATGCTGGCAACGGCAAGCAAGACTGCCCCAAGGGCTGGATCCACACGCCGCACATCTTCTTCGAGACGTACTGGGACACGCACGCCCTCCTGCCGCGCTTCCAGGACTTGATCGGCAAGGCCAGCCCCTTTGTCTTTTCCAACGGCGACACCACGGGCTTCTCGGCCCACGGCGACTTCATCTCGGGCTGGGACGAGGACGAGCTCCAGCACATTATCGACACGTGTGACGTCGGCCACGCTGGCATCCACAACTGCCCCGGCCTGAAGCTTGGTGTCAACGATGACAGCGGCTCCTGCACCATCAAGTGCCCCGTCGACGAGGTCGTTGACGGCCAGCTGACCAAGCTCCCCGGCAACAACCCTCTCGCCGGCTGGGCCCATGGTAACGTTGCTGCCCCGGCCCCTGTTGCTTCGCCTTCGCCCTCGCAGAAGCCGCAGCCTGGAGCTGGTGACGCCGGCGCCAACCCGTCTCCGTCCAAGTCGCCTGCCGAAGTGAAGTCGTCCTCGTCCGCTTCCCCGCCGCCGCCGCCGCCTCCTCCTCCGTCCACCACGCTCGTGGCTGTCCCCACCAACAAGCCGCCCGTCGTGATCGCTGCCGCGGACTCCTCCACCAGCAGCAGCAGCAGCAGCACCACCACCACCAGCAAGCAGGCGCCCTCGCCGGCCCCGACCCCCAAGGTGACAATCGTCTACGACACAGTCACAGTCTGGCAAACCAAGACAGTCTACGTCGACGACGCCAAGACAGCACCCACCCAACTCGCCCAAAACAACAAGGCCGCAGCCCCCATCGCCGACATTGCCAACTTCAAATACGTCGGCTGCTACAAGGACTCGAGCGCGCGCTCCCTCCGCGGTGAGGTCCTCCCCAACCTCGGGCTGGTCAGCAACACGGCGTGCGTCAAGTACTGCGCCTCCAAGGGGTTCAGCCTCGCCGGCACCGAGTACGGCGGCGAGTGCTACTGTGGTGACAGCCTCGCGCCGCTGGAGAAGCTTGATGAGGCCAAGTGCGCTATCGCTTGTAAGGGTGATAAGGGGCAGGTTTGTGGGGGGGATTGGGCGTTGTCGGTGTTTTCGAAGGATGGGAAGGCGCCGACTGGTGTTTCCAAGCGCCATGCGGCTCATCATTATCTGCATCATGCTCGTGCGCCGGCTTCGCGTCGTCATCGGAGATAGATGGGCACGAAACATCTTGCCTCCTTTCTTCAACACCTCCACCACCACCACCTCCACCACTGCACTTTTTTTTTTCAGTGGTGTGACTTCACCTGTATTTGCTTGGAACCGGTTTCTTTTTTTCTCTCTTTTCTCTCCTGGGGTTAACCCCCCATTCAGGGCTGGATACGCATTAGATGGATCGTTGCGTTTTTTTTTTGGTTAGGGGGGAAGAGAGCAGGACATACCGGCCCCCCTTTCTTCTTTTGGCCGTCATTTCACCACATCTCGGCAGGAACAAAGGGGTGTAGAAAAAGAGGCCGGCGCTGGTGGATGGATACCGGATACCATTTCGTCTTTTTTCTTTTTTCTTTTTTTCTTTCTCCGTTGGTGATTTGGCAAGGAGGGATTTGGGGTGGGGAGAGGGAGAACGACTTGAGGTTCCTTCTTCTTTTCCCGTTTTTTTTTCTTGTTACGACGACACGACATTCGCTTTGGGAAGAAAACATTCGGCTTGGGAAAGGAGGGGGATTTGGGACGGGATCTCAGGATCTGGGCTCTCTTTTCTGGGAAGTCGTGTGCTGGTGATTGGTTTGCCAGCAACGCGCCCATCTTCGCTTCGATATCATGTGTATACCTACGATTTACTTCGATTCTTTGACTGGGGGAAGGGCATTTCCACCCCCTTGGAGCTTCGCTGGCTGGTTTTAAGTTGGCTGGCGGAGTGGTTTGGGAAGTTGGAGGTTTGGGGTTTGTTTAGAGATATGATTTGGAGGACGGATAGCTGTTAGGCTATCCAGGACATGTAGATGCCAATTGATGAATGGCTCAACTAAAAGTCTTTTTGCGGTGTTGAACTTGGGCGTGTTCTTGTCCAGGTAGACTCTCATTCTATCACACCTTGGTCGTTATGTGGACCCTAACCCTGGACATCAACCCAAAATTTCCTTTTTGCAGTGATTGAACATTGAACTTCTCTCACATTCATCCAAAAGTTCAAGACTCGACACTCACCCACGTTTTGACTTTTGCATGCCATGGAAGCATGCTGATGACAACATATTTCTAGTTTTTACTTTAGAGCTCGTACGTGCGAGAAAACTTAGAAGTCTGGAAAATTAAGGGGCATTTTCCCATTCTTTTGCTCAACTTCGACTTGAGCTTCACTCTTCAACTTCAACCACTTCACCCACAGAAGTCGCCGCAATGTCCCTCTACCACGAGACTGCCGGCCTATTGACCGGCAGTGGTACCCAGAGCGGCAGCCTCAAGTCGAGAATATACGGAAACAAGGACCTCAAATCGCCCCCAGCACAGGTCTACGCCCTGGCTTTCGAGTCCAGCAAGTGGAGTGCCGTCCTGAAGGAGGTGGTTGAGAACGCACAGCTGCTGCAGAAGGAGAAGAAGGTATGTAATAACAGAGACTCATCAAGTCATGTACGAATTCCTGCTAACTCATCAGCTCACGCCCGCCCTCTCCATCCTGCTCACGCACGACCTGCTGCTCGCCAAGAAGGGCATTGCTCTTCCTGCCTCTCATGGCCTGCGCACCACGATAGAGAAGCACAAGGCGAGGCTCCAGTCCGAGTTTACCCGGGCGAGGATACGGAGGAAGTGCCCTACGGTCGACGCCCTCAGGGCCGCCGTCGACGCCGAGCTGGGACCCGCCCATCCGCGGTGGATCAGGGTGAACTCGCTCAAGAGCACTATGGACGAGCAGCTGGACACCACCTTCAAGGGGTTCGAGGTGGTGCCGAGCATCGAACAGGTCATGGCGTCGGCATTGACGGGAGAGAAGGTCATCTGCTTCGATGAGCACGTCCCGAACCTGATCGCCGCGTCTCCCAACGTCGACTTCACCAGGACCGAGGCCTACAAATCCGGCGCGCTCATCCTCCAGGACAAGGCCTCCTGCTTCCCGGCCTACCTCCTCGACCCGCGGCCCGAAGACGGCGACATCATCGACGCGTGCAGCGCGCCGGGCAACAAGACGACCCACCTCGCCAGCATCCTGCACGAGCGCGGGTTCGCCGACGGCCAGCGCATCCTCGCCTTCGAGAAGGACAAGCACCGCGCCAAGACGCTCGACAAGATGGTCCGCGCCGCCGGCACCGACCACGTCACCGTCATCCACCCGGGCCACGACTTTCTCAGGACGGACCCGTCCTCCCCGGAATTCAGCAACGTCGGCGCCCTCCTCCTCGACCCCTCCTGCTCGGGCAGCGGCATCGTCGGCCGCGACGACACCCCCGAGTTCCACCTCCCGGCATCCTCCTCCAAACCAACCCCCGCAGCAGCAACAACAACAACCCTCAAACGCAAACGCGCCCCCTCCCCACCCCCCACAACAACAACAACAACAATAATCGACGACTCCGGCACCGAAACCCACCTCACCACCCCGCAAGCCCTGCAAACCCGCCTCTCTGCCCTCGCCTCCTTCCAGCTCTCCATCCTCCTGCACGCCCTCTCCTTCCCCGCCGCGCACAAGGTGACCTACTCAACCTGCTCGATCCACGCCATCGAAAACGAAGGCGTCGCGCTCGCCGCGCTGCGGTCCGACGTTGCGCGCCGGCGGGGGTGGCGCGTGCAAAGTAGGGAGGAGCAGGTTAGGGGGATGAGGGAGTGGCCTGTTCGCGGGGATTTGGAGGCTGCTGAGGGGAATGCGGGGGTTGCGGCGGGGTGTGTGAGGGCGGAGAGGGGGGATGGGAGGGGGGTGATGGGTTTTTTTGTTGTTTGTTTTGTTCGGGAGCGTGGCGGGGATGAAAATGAAGTGGGGGATGGGCCGTTTGTCAGGGATGCTGAGGGGAGGATTGTTAGGGATGAGGAAGGTGTGCCGACGTTGAAGAGTACGGGGGAGAAGGCGTTTGATTTCGGGGGTAGGGGTGGCGGGGTGGAGGTGAGGTTTGGAGGTGGTGAGGGAGAGGATGGGGAGGGGCCGTTTGAGAGGGATGAGGAGGGGAGGATCGTCAGGGGGCCGGATGGGATGCCGATGTTGAAGGGGGGGAGGGGGTTCGCTGTTGTTGTTGATGATGAAATGGACGACGAGGACGATGATGAGTGGGGAGGGTTTGATGACTAGCAGTTGCGTGGCTGTCTACTCTGGAAATAGATCTTCAATCTTCAACCCCCGACACGGGACCTGTACCCGGGGTTGGGGTCCCTGGCTGCAGGGATATTACTCCAACTCCACCCCCAATCTGCCACTTTCAAACTTAAACCAGCTCCCCGGTGCCTGCTCATCACAGCACTCCTAACCGTAAGTGATAGACGCAACTCGCGATTGAAGTGTCCACCTATTTAAATACACATGATTGACTCAGTTAAGTAGACCATGGCTGCCGAACCGACACCCAGCCACCCCTATTTCCCTCCCGACGCAGTGATCCCCGGCTATGCACCAAACACCACTCCTCTCCTGGTCATCCTGACATCGTTTGGCGGCATTGTGGGCGCCTTTGTTCTCGGGAGCGTCGCGTTGGCAACATGGCACAACCCTGCCCTGAGGAGAGCAGAGCAGTTGACTGTCGGCTGGTTTGCGATGTGTGAGTTTGCCCCTTTCCATGTCGGTGAGTGAATCCAAGGTAACTGACCACAACCAGGCGGATTCCTGCACTTGTTCTTTGAGGGTATGTACAACAATACAGAATAACATCAGTCCTGGCCAGGCCTCTCTCTTCTCCCTCCGTCCCAAACATAGCCCTTACATTACGACAACAACCCAGGCTACTTCGTCCTCAACCACTCCAGCATCCCATCCTCGCAGTCCCTCTTCGCCCAGCTGTGGAAGGAATATGCCCTCTCCGACTCACGATACCTAACCTCGGACCCGTTCATGCTCTGCATCGAGACAATCACCGTCGTAAGTTTCCGCCTTTCTCTTCTCTTCCCCCCTCCGTCTTATTTTTATTTCCACTTCCTTCCCGTCCTATCATCCCCCACCTTTATGCCATCCCCTGGTCCAGCCAGCTATCTAACCAGCTCTCCAAACCCCCCTCCCCCCCAAAAAAGATAACATGGGCACCCCTCTGCTTCCTGACCGCCTTCCTCGTGGCACACACCACCACCACCACAACCACCCCAAAAAGAAACCAACAACACCAAGCAAGAAAAAACGCCGCCGCCCTCAGATACATCCTCCAAACAATCGTCAGCACAGGCCATCTCTACGGCGTGGCCCTCTACTACGGCACGTGTGCCTTTGTCGAGCACATGTCTGGCCTGTGGTACAGCCGGCCCGAGGCGGTATATTACTGGGGGTATTACGTCGGGATGAACGCGCCTTGGGTTGTCGTTCCTTGTTGTATGTCTTTTGCCCCGTGCTCTCTCTGTTTGCTCTCCCCCCCCCACCTCTTCTCCCCACCTGCCCCCAGTCTTCTTCTTAATTGTGGATGTTGTTGGGTGTGATCTGTGTCATGTGCATCTGGCTGACTGAGTTTACCTCTGGTGTAGTGCTGCTTTGGCAGAGTGGCAGGGCTGTGAGGGAGGTCTTTGCTGCGGCTGCTGGGATGGAGGAGGGCGGTGTGGAGGGGAAGAAGGTGAGGTAGGTAGGTGATGAGTTGGGGGCACGGGGTGGATTCGCCGGGGGGTTAGTTGTGAAGATCGGGCACGTGGTGAGGTTCTCAGTATCCGGCATGCCTGTTCGGTCTGCCGAGGACGGTTTGATAATGTGTGACGCCTGATGGTCTGGGGGAAGTGTCCAACTAGAAATCTTCCGTGCCATCGCTGTGTTGCATTGCAAGTGTCATGAGTACCAAAGTCTATATCCCAGCTCGACCAAAACCACTTCCCGCACTGCAGGGTATCTTCCCACCCGCTCCCTCCTCACCGAACGTACTTGCTCATAAACCTCTTGTGGAAATCCGAGCGCAGCAGGTCCTGCAAAAAGCATCGTCAGCACTCCATCCATCCCAACAAAGCATAGCAAACCAAACCCAAAACAACTCACATTGATAAACTCCTTCGTCTTCCCCTTCTCCTCAGTCCCCCTCGCCTGGTTCTTAAACACAACATCATCGTCCCACCGGCGCTTGATGCTAAAGTCGGTCTTGTTCAGCAGCGGATTCCCCAGCGCCACGTCGCGCTCGTGTGCCTCCTCCTCAGCCGCCTGCCGCTCGCGCTCCTCACGCTCCCGCTTCTCGGCCCGCTCGCGCCGCACCCGCTCCAGCTCGCGCTGCAGCTCGGCCTCTTCGTCGTCGGAGTCCGATTCGTCCGAGTCGTCGCTGTCGTCGTCGTCGTCCGCCCCCGACCCGCCGCCGCTTCCCGAGTCGCTATCGTCGTCCGCGTCGATGTCGCGCGTCTCGGCTAGGATGCGCCGCCGTTTAGCGTCGGGGTCTTCTGATTCTTCGCCCGCGGCGCCGTTGGAGGTTAGGGCCAGCGGTCGCTTGTTCGTTGCTGATGTTGACTCGGCGCCGTTTTGGTTGCTGCTGTCGTCCGAGGCGCCGGGGATGGGCGCGCCCTTGAGCTTGGCGTAGTGCACTGCCTCGGCGGCTTCGAGCTCGGCGCGGAGGTCGCGTGTTGTGCTGCCGGTGCTGTCGGCGTCGCCGCCCTGGCCGGGTTGTCTGGGGAAGTGTGAGTAGCTGGTAGATATAATTGGGCGAGGATCGGGCGGGCGCATTACCTGAACTTGAGCTGCGTGTATGCCGGGAGCAGGCGCTGGTGGTAGGCCGGCCCGCGAAGGGCTTCTTTGCCGCGGGCCTGCGACGGTTAGCAGAGCATTCAGTGGCGCATTGTGCCGCGTGGAGCTCACCGGGTCAAATGTAGGTCTGTGGGCTGTGGTCATTGTGCTGGCTCAAAATGAATCGGTGGGTTGTTTCGTTGGATTCGAAGATAGCGTCGTGATAAGTCGATGGAGGAGGATCGTGGATTCGTGATGGAGTTCGAGAACCGCAAGGGTGCATGGGTGATGGACGATGGCACAGCGCCAAGGGTGCTGGCTGTCTCACCGCCCACGTCACTGCGGCAGAACCCACTAAAATTTAGCGGTCGACAATGGCAGAAAGCTGAGGTGCCCCTCCAGAACAACACCTGGGAACCTCCTTCAACCCAATCCCAATCCCCATCCGTTCGTTTCCCAGAACCGAAACCGTTGCACAATCAGCCCAGTATGCCGCGAGAAGCAGAACCTTCTCTCAACGAGAAGCAGTTTGTCACCCAAGCGCTCCAAGAAAACCTCCGCCTTGACGGCCGCGAGTTTGACCAGTACCGGGCCGTCGAGCTCACCTTTGGCGACCAACATGGCGTCGCCGACGTAACACTGGGCAAGACGAGGTAAGGAAGGGCATAACAAATTACCAGTTTTTATTTTCCAATTTCCTCAAGATCTAACCAATTCCCGTCTCACCCAACAGAGTCCTCGCCAAAGCCACAGCCGAAGTGACAGTCCCCTACGCCGACCGCCCGCTGGACGGCGTCTTCACCATCGCAACAGAGCTCAGCCCCATGACATCCCCCGCCTTCGAAGTCAACCGCCCAACCGAAACCGAAGTCCTCCTCTCGCGCCTCCTCGAAAAAACCGTCCGCCGCTCGGGCGCGCTCGACACGGAATCGCTCTGCCTCGTCGCCGGGCAGAAATGCTGGTCCGTCCGCGTCGACGTGCACGTGCTCTCGCACGACGGCAACCTGATCGACGCGTCGTGCCTGGCCGTGGTCGCCGCGCTGCGCCACTTCCGCAAGCCCGACACCAGCATGGAGGGGGGCGTGCTGACCGTCTACACGCCTGCCGAGCGCGAGCCCGTGCCGCTCAGCTGGCTGCACTCGCCTTTTTGCGTGACGTGGAGCTTTTTTGGGGAGGAGGGGGATATTGCGCTGCTGGATGCCACATGGATGGAGGAGCAGGTACGCGTGGGGAGTTGTACGGTCAGCTTGAATAAGCATGGCGAGATCTGCCAGATTTCGAAGCTGGGTGGCACGCCTGTCGATGCTGTTGTGCTGCTGCAGTGCACCAGCGTGGCGCTGACCAAGGTGAAGGAGTTTTCGGAGCTGTTGGATAGGAAGCTGGCTGAGGATTTGAAGCGGAGGGATAAGGGTGGGTTTATGGCCGAGCTGAGGGCGGAGAATGATAGGTGAAGGGGGGCGTCTTGAATGAGCAAAAAGGGAGGAGGGAGGGATGGGGACGTCGAATATCCAAAGGACCAAAAGCAAGATACCCACGGCCAAGTACGCCGTTCATGAAGGTTAGATGTGAGCTAATGAGGGGACTGGGCGGCAGTGCTGGGTCGGGAGATGGCTGGCAGACCTGAGCTGAGGAGGGCGCCGACAGTTCGTTGCTGAGATGCGAGAACGGGTGCTCACAAGATCCACACGAGGGTTTTCCATTGGAAGCAGAACGCCTAGGTCCTGGCAGCCCACGGGGCCAGTGAAGAAGAGGCGCCAGACTTGGCGATGGGAATGCCCGAATGACTACTCTGGTACGGATTCATTGGTTACTCACTATGTTGCATAGAGAGGATAAAACCTCGGTAGACCAAAAAAATACATGGTAATGAACCGAACCTTGTTCTCCCTTAGACATCTTGACTTCCCCTGGTGTGGGAGTCCTCTATCTAGATACATTGGAGACCAAGTCCGCCGGACCCATCTGCACTCTCCACGTGAAAGACGTCGGCCGGCTTGTAGCAGCGTCCACAGTTCCAAATCTACCATGCCATCTGAGCCCATGGCACTTGTTCCCGTGGGTAGTGTCCCATGTGCATCCCAGACCACTGCATCCCAGACCACATCAACCCAGTGCAGACGTGCCGCCCTTAGAGAGCGACTCGAGTGGTTACCGCGACTCGACTGTTTACACCGACGTCGTCGGCCCCAAGGGTCCCGCTCGTCCTAACCGTTCTGCCCCGAGCGCTGATGGGTGGTGGCCAGGCGCCGGATAGCCGTGCTCTCCTGGTACCGAATGCCGGGGCTCGACCTTTTGTTGGTGCATTGAAGCTTGAGCCCTGGCTGCCCTGGCTTGCTCTGGTCCTTTATCGAGTCTCGGCCCCAGACGACTCGAGATGTGTGTCTTAGGCAGGGTTTCGCATCCATCACCGCCATCCCATGGCAGAGAAGAAAAGCGATTCCCACCTCTTAAACCCAAACTCTTCACCGCATAACGGGCGGCCGACTCTCCTTGTTCCACCTCACGCGCGACTTGACCCACTCAACAGCCTCCTTCACGCCGGTGCCCGTCAGCGCTGACACGGGCAAGACCCTCGAGTCGCGAATGCCCCCCGCCTTCTCGCCCTCAAACACGCGCTTGACCAAGCCCTCCTTGATGCGCACGACCTCGACACAATCCTCGCGGTCCTGCTTGTTGGCCAGGATCAGCAGCGGCACGCCCTCGGCCTCGCTGTTCTGCAACACGTCCTCGAGCACGAGGCGGCACTCCTCCAGACGGTCGTTCCCGCTGCCGCTTTCTCCTCCAGAGTCAGGGTTCCCATCGTGGTTGTCCAGGCTGCCGTCGCCAATGTCGGTGCTGTCGATGATGAAGACGATGGCGTGGCAGCTCGCGTAGTAGCTCTGCCACAGCTTGCGCAGACTCAGCTGCCCGCCCACGTCCCAGAGCTTGAGGTACATGTCGGGGAGGACGATGGTCGAGACGTTCTGGCCGACTGTTGGGACGGTTTTGAGTTTGGGGGCGGGGTTGTCCGGCAGGAAGATGGACTTGACTTGCTCGTGGAAGGTCGTCTTGCCTGCGTTGTCGAGGCCGAGGAGGAGGACGGAGTATTCTATGGGAGGGTGATGTTAGTAGGTTTGTTTTTCCTTCTCTCCCTCTTCGTTCCCCCCCTTCTTTTGCTTGAGTTCTTTCGGAGAGCGGGTGTCTGGTGAACAGGAGACTCGGCTTACCCTCCTTGCTCGTCGCGAGACGGTAGAGGCCTTTGGCGAGGTGGTACATCTTGTCTGTCTGCGGCCTCGCGCGAGATCAAGGACTCGGAGCTTTGGGGTCGTGGCGGGCGGCGGCCGGGCAAAGAGAGACGAAGGAAGCTGGATGGTTGGAGCACCGGACGAAGTGTGTCTCTGGAATTAGTTCGTTCTAGAAATCTGGGGGACGTTGAAGCCTTGGCTCCACCACAAGTTTGGGTTGTCAGGGGTCCTGCCGCGGTGGCCCTTAGGCTGTGGGGTTCAGATCTTGGCAAAACGACTTGTCTTGGGCTTCTGTGTACTCCGTAATTTACAACTGGTGTATCCTGTACCCCGTACTGTCATACAACAGCAACACGGGCCCCTTGTCAATGGTATTTCATTTTCATCCACCTCAACTCTACCTCTTCAACAGTTCAACTTCACATCACTTGTCAATGGCAGTCAACTAATATTACCGATGTGAATTCGGTGAGCACTCGAATTCAAAGCATGATTTCTTATATGAGATGTCATGTTCAATTTCATAAACCATCGCAACTTGTAAACCATGCCCAGTTCGCCGCCTGCCCCTGGGTCTTTGAGATGCAACGAGAGAAAAACAACAACAAAAAAACACAAGATGCCCAGTTGAGAAAAAAATAAAAAATAAAATAGAAGTCTGCTCCATTTCCCCTTGCAACCGATGTATACTCCCGCCCGGCCTACGTCTGGGCCAACGCCCGTCCGCTCATCATATACTCCAGCTCGTCCAACAAATCCTCATCCAGCAACCCCATCTCCTCCAACACCTCCATCAACTCGACCTCCTCCGGTGTGGGACGAATGTACGCCCCGGCCTCGGCCTTGCGCACCCAACCCAGAAGAACATCGTCGGACCGCTCAATCCCCACAAACTCGGCCCACTTCTCCCGCTGGCGAGCCGCGATGTTGAGCCGCAGCCCGGCTTCGAACGAGTCCTGGAAGAGCCGCATGGCCTCGAACAGCTTGACGTGCGCCGCGCCCGCAGGCACCAACCGCCGCGTTCGCTCCTTGAACAGCGCGTACCACGAGAAGTTGGAGAGCTCCTTGCCGAGCAACGCGTCCTTGGCGCCGTACTCGAACGCGAACGGATAGAAGCCGGATTTTTCCCAGCCGACGATGGCGGCTACTTCGTATGTTGGGGTGGTGTCGTCGGTGCTGTCCGCCGACGAGGACGAGGAGGAAGATGAGGGCCACACCTCCCGCACGAGGATGTGGCGGGGCTCCAGGTCGTTGTGGCAGAGGACGACATGCCGCTGGAGCTCGGCCAGATCTTCGGCCGTGAAGTCGACACAGCCCAAGTCGAACTTGGACCGGACGCTGATGCCGCCGCCCTTGACGTCCACCACCTCGCACCGGGGGATCTTGAGCGCCGGCTCGAAACGCTGCCGGAGGAAGTCGGCCATGTCGCGGCCGAACCCAAGGAGAGGCCCGCCGACCGTGACCGGCTCCCGGGTGGCCGTCTCTGCCGCGGCCAGGCCGGCTGGCAGACCGAGCGTCGCCGGGATCCGCGCGATCACGTCGACGGCGGCGGTGCTGGCGGCTTGTAGCCGACTCACCAGCTGGACGACCTGGTCGACCAGTTCGGCCTGGTGGGCCGGCGCGAGCGAGTCCCAGACCGTCTCGAGGGGCATCTCCTCGACGAGGAGCTCCCTGATGGTGTATTCCACCAGGCGCCCTTGGGCCGTCGCCACGGTGCCGACATCGAGCGGCCCGGGCACGATGTCGGCGAGCTGGCCGTGTGCGATGGTCTGCAGGCCGGCGACCGAGGCGAGGCACGTCGAGGAGTCCTCCAGGCGCACCAGGAGGTCGGCTGGGAAACCGGGCCGGAAGGCGACGGGGGAACCGGATGCCGAATGTGCTTTTTTCGGGCGTGCTGGACACGCCCAGAAACGAGGCCGATTCCCGCACCGATCTCTCCGCGTCTGGGAAGAGACTGGTGAGGATGGTCGTGTCGGGACCAAGGGGCTTCTGCTGTCCGGAGGCAGCCATCTTGGAGGAAAAAAGAAAAAGAGGGGAGGGTGACCGTGCTGTTATGGGGGTTTGAAAGCGGGCAGGTCAAGAGGTTTGCGCGTGTGTGAGGGGCAGAGAGAGTGCGTATGTGCGTGAGTGTGTGTTGTATGTGTGTATGTGTGTATGTGTGTGTGTGTGTGTGTGTGTGTGTGTGTGTGTGTGTGTGTGTGTGTGTGTGTGTGTGTGAGTGTGTGAGTGTGTGAGTGTGTGATTTTAAGCTTCTTGGATAGAGCCGCGAGAACTTGACTGTTCTTGAGTGTATCTTGAAGATGCTGAAGGGAAGAAGAAAGGGCCTCGAGAGATCTGGGGGGCGCACGGTCATATACCTGGGGAAATCAAAACATGCTGGTCAAATCAGCACATCACATGAGCTGCGGACGTGAAATCAAGGATTGAGAGCATGTCTGAGACTGATTCTATGGCTGCAATGCAGTTGAGGCTTTTTATTTATTCTCTGTTGCCCCATATGCAAATGCCGTTGTTGTTGTTGTTGATCAGCCATGCAACTCTTCCTACTCAGCGTCATGTATGATGATGATATCTGCACCTTTGCATGGCGAGGAAGCGCTTAACACAGGAGGGATTGTGCATAATTGTGTGTCCCTTTTGAGTCGTCTGATGCTCAGCTGCAGAGTTGCCGAGTTGCAGAGTCCATTGCCCCTGAGTCGCATCAGCACAAACGGCACACCCAGTTGCCACAACAACTCATGCACACAACGGGCAACCACAGTTTTCAAACCCGAGCGAAATGATGATGATCACCTAATCAAACCGCCGTTTGGTTCTAAAATACTATTCCATACAGCGGCATTGTACATTACACTCTCGCCCGGCAGTTCTCGAAGGGGCTGTAATCTTACGCTCGCTCTCACTGCCCAGGTAAACAATGAGGACAGAGAGAGACAAATCGTCAATTCAGGGGCTAATTCAGCGACAGTTTGCACAAACTACCTGATATTCTACCTCATATTACCACGTCATTCATCAAGATACCCGCTCTCCAGTATCTCAGACGGCGTCAACCTCGCACCCGGCCGCGGATTCAGCACATTTGCCAAGAATTGGATATCCTCCCCCGACACCCCCTTATCCATCATACTCTCAGCCCACTTGTACGCCTCGTCGGGCCGCGGAGGCGGCAGCATCTCGCACGACTGCGGATCGTCGGCGTAGAGCGGGATGGAATGGAGATCAAAGTCAACAGCCACCGCGTGGCGGGCTGCGACCCTCTTCTCGTCCATCGAGCCCGCCGAGAGCGCGTCGTACATGCTCGGGGATTTGAAGTCGACCTGGGCGAGGAGGAGTTGCGCGAGCTGATGCAGCCAGGGGTGAGCGGGTGGTTAGCTAGGTACATAAGTCACCCCATGAAGACATGGGCTTTTGTTTTGCAAGGCTCACCATGATGCCCCAGGACCAAACATCTGTCATCTGGTCCCACGGTTTGCCGAAATGGACCTCTGGGCTTCGGTATGTCAGGGCCGAGATCTCGCGATTGCCCGGTTCGCTGACTGGGTATTCGTCGGGCCAGATCAGCTCTGTCTGTCTGGAAGAAATACAGAGGGGATGGGGGGAAGAGGGGGAACTATTCACGACTGGTCAGAAGAAAGTCACTTACTCGACCCCAGATCCGCCAGCCGCACGATAATCTCTCTATGATCCCGGTTGACCCCTTCATTATCAAACCCGCTGACACCCACATTCTCCATCTTGAGATCTACAAGCATAGGTAATTTCTCAGCTTCATTCTCAAAAAAACGAAAGAAAAAAAAGAAGGCGAAGAATTGGAATAGTAAGCAAAACCAACCAGTATAAACAAGCCCCCGCCGATGCACATCCCCAACAGCCAACAAAACCCCCTTCATAACCCACTTGATCTCGCGCCTGCTGAGCGGCCGCGTCGTCCGCGCGTCCCACAGCGTCTTTTGGTACGGTTTGAGGATCATCATGGGCGGTAGAGTTGATGATGATGACAACGAGGAGGAGAGAGAAGGGGGGATGTAATCTATCATGTGCCGGACCAGGGGGTGATCGGTAAAGAGACGGTGCATGCGCACTTCGTGCTGGAAGGCGGGCCAATCTTGCGAGGCGGGGTCTGTTGGGGAAGGGAGTTTGGCGATGAACTCGGGTTGGGAGGGTTGAT
Organism: Chaetomiaceae sp. PYS4301M; assembly: GCA_023628425.1. Lineage (NCBI taxonomy): Eukaryota > Fungi > Ascomycota > Sordariomycetes > Sordariales > Chaetomiaceae > Chaetomiaceae sp. PYS4301M. Next base: position 130,847 of record JAMAKR010000009.1, on the reverse strand, counting down.
TTTTCTTGTTGCTGTTGGCGGCATTGTCAGGGTGGTGATCAGGGGGAGTGTGGGTGTCATGGTCGAGGTGGACTTTCCAGATGGTGACGTGGGGAGAGGTGCGGTGTTGGTTGAGGGGGGCGATGAGTTTGTATTTTGTTCCTGTTCCGCTTGTGACGATTGCTCCTTGGGAGAAGAGTCTTGTCGTGGTTGATGCTCTTGTTCTTGTTGCTGTTGTGGTGGTGTTTGCAAACATAAACACACGGGTTAGGGTTCGTGCTGCCGAAGCGAGTATTATCATGATGTAGGGACGAACACTGGTACTAAATAATCACATAAACAGTGTTAAGACAAGAGGTTGGCAGGAATTTAAAAATGAGTCTGCTTTACAATCCAACAATGGCGATGGCCTTCAAAATGCCAGGAAAGAGGCAAGCAAACAGAGCTGGGTTGCTTACATTCGTTACCTTACCTATCCGTTTGCTCGTACATATTACGGATAATTGCTGGTCTGGCTGTACGGTAAGAATCAGCCCTGTGGTGGGTGGGACCAGGCCACCAACGAGCTGTTGATAAGATAAGAGCTTGTGTCGTCATCGCCTCGGGTGTTCTTCCCACACCAGAAAACAGGACGCGACATTCCATTACAACCACAACACTCGTGTTGTTTTCTTTTTTTTCTGCTTGACCTGGGCGGGCAGTCACCTCTATACTCCCCTCACGCTCGGGACCGTTGGGCGCAAGATGGCGCCGGTTGAATTTGAGCTCGAGCCAAGGTGCGTCTTCACTCTTCAGTGCAGACTTAAATGCAGTCTCGGACTAGTTGTAGTCGCACGACCTCCTACGCTTTTTGGTCTTGCGCCTCCAGAAAATGTCTAACGCCCGTGTGCAGCTCCCTACCTTTGGCTGTGGCTGTCCTGCGCCTTGCCACAGCCGCATACGCGTCCTACACTGTCGGCCGAAGCATATACGAGTCTCACAGGGCGCTGGGACCAGCTCAGGACACGCGACAACGCTCCGCCGAACGCACCAAGCTCACCACCGCCTTCGGAAGCCTGGCAGCCCTTGGACTGGTGTTTGCTGTCACCTCCGGTATAGAGTATCTGACTCTATCCTACAAGGTGTGGGCATCCGAGAGGGGCATCCAGGTTCCAGACTCGTACGTCTGTCTCCTTTCCTGCCGTTAGTAGACCCCTGACCTGACCCCGTTTCTTTGTCCAGACTGTTTGGCAACAACACGGCGAGCGCGAATGGCGCGGATCAGGTTGGCATACACCTTCGCCATTGGCTGAGTGACACCTCGATCTACCGTGATGCCTTGGAAATCGTTGTCGAGAAGGCCCGAAGGCTGTGGTGGGGGCAGCAGCTCGACCTCGCAACGATAGCATGGACCACGCTGTTGTCCATTGAGGGCCGTCGCCGCAGAATTCCCCATCTCTGGGCGTATGCCCTGCTGCCTCACCTGGTCAGCCTGTCTTTTGCTCAGAACCTGTTCTATGTCGCGCTGCTCCAGACGCCGTCGCCAATACCCTCTCAGGAGACAAGGTATGTATTTTGTGCTTTAAAAGCGTCACGTAAAACTGCAGAACCACTGACCCCGACTAGAATTGCACAAACTTTGCATCGCCTCCTCCCCAAGAAGCCAAGGAATTGGTTTCCCAAGCCATCGCTGCTTCTCGTTCCTTTGATCCTCAACTACGTCGCAACGCTCTGGCTTCCTCTTACAGCAGAGACGTCGTCGTTTCCGACAGCAATCCTCCAGACCAAGATTCTGACCCTGGCCCCCCTAATCCTACCGGCCATCGCCCCAGTGTCCTGGGGCACCATCTCCTCCGACCCCCGCGAAGCCTACCCCCAAATCACCCAGATCTTCAACGTGATATCCACAGCCAGCGCCCTCCTCCACGCCAAGACCACCATCTCCGCCTTGCTCTACAACCTCCCCGGCTCCTACAAGCACCGCCACAGCATCAAGATCCCCTTCGACACGGAGAAACGGTCAAAATGGGAACGCACCGCAACCGCCGTCGAGAAAGTACTTGGCTCCATGACCGACCACCCCGCCGTTGCTGCCGCCGGCAAGGACGCGCTGCTGTGCGCCCTGAGCCTGGGTCTCTGGGCAGCTGTCCGCTCGACGGACGTCAGCAACATGATCCGCGCGCTGTGTTCGGCTTCTTCCCGACTGCTGTCGCGCCCCGCACCGTCTGAGAGAGCGTCGTCGAGCGGGAAGGATGAGACGGGCAAGGCGGAGAAGAACCACGGTGAAGGAGAAGAAGAACACACTGCTCCAGCACCCACCAGGACCCTTCGCCGCCGCGGCTGGCCGGTCAGGACCGGCGTTTACACCGTCACTGTCCCAGTGGAGCCCAAGGAGAAAGAGCCCGCTGCTGCACAGCAAGCGCCGAAACGCCGTGGCCGGCCGAGGAAGACCAAGCCCGAACCTGAACCGGAACCGGAACCGGAACCGACTCTGGAAGAGGAAGAGGAACGGGCTGATGTTGACTACCAGCCTACACCCGCCGTCAAGGCGGATGCTGCGCTCGGCGATGTCCTGCCGGATGAGGATTTTGACTGGGAGCCGGCGGCGCTTGCGTGGGGACTGACGGCGCTGGGGGGGTTGGGGCTGGGCAGCGCGGCGGTTTTTGGGGCCGAGTGTGTCGAGCGGTGATGTGGGTTGGTGTGGTTATACACGCGTGTATGTGGGTTATACATGCAGATGTGCGTGTTGACATCAAAAGGAGAAACAAAATGGGGGAGGTGGGGGGGTGGCTATGATGCTATTCTGTGGTGGTGTACACGTCATGCATGACATGGAAACGGAAGGGGGTTTTGTTGTTTTGTTTATTTAGAAAATAACGGCAACTATGTTTATCTTGGTTCCTTACGCGGTGCTTTTGATGGGATAGTGTGTGTTGTGTGTGTCTTCTTAGGTAACAGCGCGGGAAGAGGGTGGGCGAATCCAAGTTTCCTTTTTCCCCCGGCCAGGTGACTGACAGACTGCGGTCGTCGTTGTTGATTGTTTTGCGCATCGGGGGCATCTCGGTGTGTTCCCGCCCAACCCCCCAAGACACCCCTCTCGACCCGTGAAGTGGGTGTTTTGATACTGCATTGCAGTACTCTCCTGCACAACAGGAAGATGTCGGGCCACTCGGAGCCTGCAGACTCGTCCATGCATGGTGAAGTTGGGATGCCGTCATTTGGTTTTCTGACGGGGTGAAACGGTGTATTTAAAGTCTCACTGTAGCACGGCTGGCCTCTCACTCCAAGCACTTCAGACTTCTCCTAAAGCTTTACTCCCAGCACCTCAGATTTCCCTCGAGAAAAAACGAATCAAAATCAAAATGGCCGAGACATCAGGCACGTGTCTCCACGAAGATAGCGAGGCCTGCAGGGCCCTCATGCTCGCCTTTCTTCTTCCCCCCTTCCTCTTGATCCTCCTCGTGTCGTGTCTCGTCGCTCCGGATCCCGACCCCGACGACGTGAATCGAATTGTCGTGGGGGCCATACGCCCCGGCCGTGCCGGCGCAGACCTCTTCGGCGAGGAGCCTCTTCTGCCTTGGAGTCGGGCCCCCGCCCCGTACCCGAGGGTAAAGCGCGGGAAACGGCGCGGGACGGGGAATTGTGGCGAGCGAGAGCACTTGCTGTCTTGGGTGAGGGGGATCAAGAAGAGCGTGGTGGTGGTGTACACGAGGCAATGAATGGGGGAAAACATGTCGAGCGTACAAGTTACTCTCCGATACGCGGCCCATGGGATGCATCGCCGAGCCTCTCTGTCGTTGAATGGTTTCGTGCAACTGGGGTTCTGGCACCTAACTCTTGCCAGGTTGTTCGATGACATCTAGAGGCCGCTCCATTGCTCCGGGCCGTCGTCGCTGACATTTGGGTCCCAGCAACATACAGTTGACCTGGCAGGCTCCCCATCCCCGGTACCCCACAGCCGGCCCCCGCCGCGGAACCCCTCGCTCCCAACCATGGGCTCCGAGGGCGAGCGAGGGTCAGTACAGCCTTCTCCAATCTGGCTGGTTGCAGAGAAGCCTGCTCTGGGGGGAGCGTCGGAGGGACTTCCAGGTGAATCGGAATGGGTGACAGTAAAAGACGAGTTGGTGGGTTTGGTGAAAGGTTTCATAAAGGTGGGCGCACTTCAGCCATCGACTGGTCTTCTGCTTTTACAGCCATATACTTGCAACAATACATCACACTCGGAATTGACGGTCTCACGATTGCAAAAGGGATGCCAGTCGAGATGAGGCACTCCTTGTCGAATTGTCTCAAGCCCGAGGACGGCTCCGTCCTCGCGGTCCGTTCTCGCGGTCCGTCCTCGCGGTCCGTTCCCCGCCGCAGGCCTTGCCGGCGATGTGGTTTTGCGACTGGCCGGTTGGGGGTTTGTGTTTTATTGGTGGCGGTTAGGGTGATTTGCTTTTGGGAAGGTCTGGCCAGAAAAGCTTGTGTCGTCGAGAAACTCGAGGTTGAGTTGGATCGTTTGGGTGTTGCTCCGGGATGAAGTGGGGCTGGGCTGTATCCCAACAAGCTCACCAAGGAACGGCCCCACACCATCGAGTCCCGCATCTTGTCTCTCTCCATCTCTCTTCTCTTCAGACTCCCGGAACAATGACTCTTCGATACCTCTGTCAACCTCGCCTCTTCAGCCAGTCTCTTGCATTAAATTCATCTAATTCAGTGTTTATTTACGGCGTCAACATCAATCGTCACACACTCAGATCGTTCTCTGTCGCGCAGAGGCGAAACACCACCATGAGCCCAACTGATTACTCACAAGTCCCGACACCGGCGAGGTGCTATGCCGACTTTTGTCTCATTCCTGTAGGCCGTGGCCCATGTTTTGTGTTTTATTCTTCGAACACGACATGCTAACAATGCTTTTTATCCAGGTCGGCACTGGCAGCGTCTCGGTCGCGCAGGAGGTCGCCGAGGTGCAAAAGCTGCTCAAGGCCAGCGGGCTCTCTTACACAATGCATTCGGCCGGGACCACAGTGGGTGTGTTGGATCCCTCTTCTTAACACCACACCTTCGTCTGCCGCGAGAGCTTGGTTCTAACATGAGCCCCGTCACAAAATAGAGGGCAGCTGGGACGAAGTGATGAAAGTCATCGGGCAAGCCCACGCCGTCGTACATCAAACCGGCTGCGTCAGGGTACAGTCGTCGATGCGTGTTGGTACTCGGTGAGCAACCCAGACCATATGGAGTCCAATTCTGTCCTTTTTGGAACTCGATACTAACCTGGGTAATTTTATCCACGCGAAAGGACCGACAAGGCGCAGACAGCACAGCAGAAGGTCAAGCGGGTTGAGGAGCTGTTGGCCAAGGATGGGGAGTCCTCTTGAGAAGTGGAGGCAGAGAGAGGGCGCTATGTATGCGTGTCTCTCACCGGGTGGCAGTTATTCCTGAGACATTTTAACCAAAAAGCCCCAAACCAATTAGCCAGATGAAAGTGTATACCAGATGAGAATCAATAGTGTATTTCTCTGCCAGAAGACAAGAAGAAAAGAAGTCGAGCGACGTTGATGATCGCCCCTATTACATAATCCATGTGGTGAATCCCTGCCCACGTTCCATGTCGCCATCCCCAAAAATCCCCCGCTCCAGGCCATGTGGATCCTGCTTCCCCCATGCAAAGAAGCTCGGGCCCCTGAATCCAATCAATTGGTTTTCCTTCCGCTACGGCCCAGGACGCCTCTCTTCTCGATCCTCCCCCTGTCTGACAATTTCTTGAAGCCACGACACAGCCAACGCGCACCATGGCGAGCGTGCTCAACAACATCTTCGGAGGCAAGGCCTCGGCCAGCCCTGACCCGACGCAGGCTGGCGGCGACCCTGGTAAGTGCGTTTCCTAGCTGTCTGACCCAACGTTACGCAGCCCATGTCTTTGGCTGCCTCCTTTTGCTCCATCTCCATCTGTCTCCAACTCAACTCTCGCTCAATTACGATTATCTTCACTGCGTGTTGGCGGCTGTCGATCTCGAAACCTGTTCAGACTTGCTAACTCCCAATCTTCTTGCGCCAGACTTCGCCGACTTCGCCCAGGGCGCCGATCCCTCGCCGGAGCCCGTTCCCGTGGCGTCATCGTCGACGCCGCCCAACACCTTCGGTGCCGCCCAGACCGTGCAGCCCTACACCAAGTGGTACAATGTGCACGAGCGCCACAGCCTGTCCGAGTTCAAGGCCGAGGGGATCATCCTCTCAGTCATGGCCGTTGTCCTCGTACTTCATCTCTTTGGCGCCCGCCTGAACCGCAACAAGGCCAAGAAGTGGATCCGCGCGCACGCGGCGCCCCTGACATCCGAGTTCGCCCACGTTGGCCTCGCCCGCCTGCCCGCCAGCGCCGCGGACAAGAAGGGCGACGCGCTGCTGCAGGCCCTGTCCGAGGCAAATGCGAAGCAGGGCGATCGCCTGATCAAGGAGCAGAGCCTGTTCGAGTTCGCCACCTACGCGACCGGCCGCACCAACGTCGCCTTTGTCGACGTGAAGCTCACGCTCCAGAAGCGCTTCAACCCGCTCAACGTGTTCTTCGAGAACGTCTACTCCATCTTCTTCGACACCACCAGCGGGTCGCAGGATATCTTTGAGGCCGTCTCGTACCCCTTCGACGGCAAGGAGGCGCTCACCGTGCCCGGCCTCCCCGGCGCGGCCGAGCTGCGCAGCAACAAGGACGGCAAAAGCTCGTTCGACAGCTTCGTGTGGGCGATCGTCCACAAGGAGCGCATGAAGGAGGTGCGCGACGAGCGTTACGACGTCTCGCTCACCGTGACCAAGGACCACGCCAAGCTGCCCAAGTGGCTGACCGTCATGACCGAGAGCGCCGAGATCACCGACGCCCTGCTCACCCCCGAGCTGATCAAGGCGGTCGAGCTGGCTGGCGATAACTTTGACTACCTCATCATCACTGATCAGTCGATTGAGAAGCCCAAGACGTAAGCATCCGCCCCAATCTTCCTCTTCTTCTCGAGAGGGGCTCTATTAACCCACCCGCGCAGCCTCAACGAGACCAACCCCCGCAAGCGCATCTTCCTCAAGTACCGCCTTCCGTCGAACAACGACTACACCAACCTGGTGCCCATCTTCAAGTACTTCCTGCGCCTGCCGGACCGGCTGGTGCAGGTCGCCCACTTCCGGCCTGAGGTCAACCGCAAGGTCAAGGCCGTGCGCGACACCATGATCAAGCAGATCCAGAAGGCCGACGAGGAGGGCAAGGCCGAGGAGCGCGCCCAGGAGCGCGAGCGCGCCAAGAAGGCCAAGCGCGACCAGGAGCTCAACGCTCTCGACGCCAAGGCCCAGAAGAAGTATCTTGAGAAGGAGAGGGAGAAGGAGATGAAGCGGGGTATGAAGAGGCAGACTATGAAGGGCTAGAGTACTGGTTGTTTGGGGGATGAGATGGGGGGGATGTGAGGAGGTGGTGGTGGTGGAGCAGGAGATGGGGGTGGGGGTGTGTGACAGTGTGGAAGTAGTCTTTCTGTTATGGCGGACGATGTCATGTGGTAGAGCGTGTGTGTGTACCATTTATTGTACAGCCCATATAAATGTAATTGTCTTGTAAACTCTATTTTGTGATTCCATTCTGCTGTTGTCCTGTCTGTTCCTTTGCATGTCTTTGTCCAACCTGCAGGACGCGACGGTTGCATCGGGTGGACCCAATTCCCCGTTGCCCTGACAACCGCTGGGAGATAAAACAGCCAATGGAAGCTCGCGTGCGCCATTCAGCGACTCTCAATCCCAGCTTCAACCCTGAAACCAGAATTGCGCTGCGTGTTTCAAAGATCAAATACAACCCTGGAATTAATTCACTACCTGTCTTGATGATCAACTTGAGAATTTAACAACGCTTCAACATGTCGCGAACGACCACGGTGCGGAAATATGGCAAGACCAGCCGCAAGCAGACCGCCGAGGTGCTCTTTGCCCAGCTGCCCCGGACGCCTGTCAAGCCTGAGTCGAGGCCGGAGCAGGAGCTGGAGCTGGAATCCAAGTTGGAACTGCACTTGAAGTCGCCAATCACATTGGAGGTGAACCCAGATGTTGCCCCGGTTGATGAGGTCAACGAGATCGTGTCGCAACTGGAGGCGACCAGGCTCGACGACGATACAGTTGCTCCAGAGGAGCACGTTGAAGCGGCGCAACTATCAGAGGATGTTGCTTCTTTGGATACACCAGCCATTCTTGGGAGTCGATCAGACCAACACGAACTGCCTGAGGAAAAAACCAACGGCCACGACCAGGATGACGAAGAAGACCAAGCCGTGGAAGAAGCCGAGGAGGAGGAGGAGCCCTCTACTTTCTACGACGACCTGCGCGTCCTCACCTGGGCGGACCTCTGCCAACCCGGCGACCGAATCGAGAAGATTGCCGAGGCGTCCTACGCCGAGGTCTACCGCATCACCAACGCGCACGGCACGTCCATCATCAAGGTGGTCCGGCTCGAGTCGCCCATCAAGCAGCAGACCAAGGCGCAGCAGCGGTCCGGGCTGGTCGACGAGGAGCCGCACTCGGAGGAGGACATGCAGGGCGAGCTGCGCATCTCCGACTGGCTCGCTGATATTCCGGGGTTTGTCGTCTACAAGGAGCAGTATGTTGTCAAGGGGAAGGCCACGAAGGCGCTGCTGGAGACGCATCAAGGTTTTCATCGGAGGATGAAGCGCAAGGATCCGGATCGGTTGCAGTTTTATCCCTCGCCGAGCCGGTATTTGGATGAGACGCGGTTTTTGGTTGTTGAGCTGGGCGATGCTGGGACGGCGCTGGAGGATTTTGAGTTGACCTCTATCGGCCAAGTGTGGGATATCTTCTTGCACACGGCGTTGGCCCTGGCGCGGGCGGAGGACTTGGTTGAATTTGAGGTTTGCCAACCTCCCTTGCCCCGTTTTCCCTTATTCCTTATTTATTTTTTGCTAACAACCCATCAGCACCGCGACCTCCACGAAGGCAACCTCTGCATCCGCCAGGTCCGCCCCCCATCCAAAACTCCCACACCAACTACCAGCAAAAGCCCCCCAGTCCACTTTGGTTCCTCCGGCCTAGACATCACCATCCTCGACTACGGCCTCTCCCGCGCCACCGACCCCTCCACACCAGCAGAAGCACCAGCAGAAGTAGTAGCCTACGACCTAGAAAAAGACCTCCCCCTCTTCCAATCCACCCACGCACCCCAATGCGCCGTCTACCGCCAAATGCGCTCCTTCCTAATCCACACCGACCGCATCTACCAAGCCGCACAACAACACACAACCCCCTACCCCCTCTGCACCACCACCCACCAACCCATCTCCTGGCGCGGGTATTACCCGTACACTAACGTGCTGTGGCTGGCGTATCTGTATGGGTATCTGGTGGGGCATTTTCGGGGGGAGAAGGAGGAGATGGTGGCGTTTCGGAGGGGGACGAGGGAGTTGAGGCGGCATTTGGATCCTGGGGCGCCGAGGGGGGTGTTGAGTTTTCCGAGTGCGGGGGAGGTGGTCAGGTTTGCTGTTGAGGCGGGGTGGGTGGGGGAGGGGCAGGTTGTGGATGTTTGGGGGGAGGAGGTGGAGGAGGAGGAGGGGGAGGGGGGAAGTCGGTTGGGTGTGCAAGGTGGGGGTGAGACTGGGGCTGTGGAGGTTGGGGATGTGATTAATGGGGGAGAGGAAGTGGAGGATGGGGATGTGATCAAAGGGGGGAAGGAAGTGGAGGTTGGGGATGTGGTGAAGGGGAAGGAAGAAGTAGAAGTGGAAGAGGAAGAGCCGGCGGCAGCGACGAGGAGGAGAAGGCCGGCCAGGAGGACGAGGGCAAACGTGAGATCCTAACAAAAAAAATCTGGCGGCTGGGCTCAGTGGGCGAATTGCGTGAGACGGACGGCATCGCTGGCGTTCAAAGCAGGGGATCTGGCATCCGGCGCATGGTGTTGTTTTGTTTCCTACATTTCTTAATGTTCTGGTTCATGGATTAGTCGGGGGTGCATATAGAGATACCCACGTTGCAAATATATATAGACCATAATACACTTCACTTGAGCTACAAGTCCCACTTGCAAAGAATGTTGGTGTTGCTCGGGAGTACAGGCGTGCATCCACATGTCAACGATGGACTCACTCACAGGTCCTAGCCAAAGAAGGCTAGTGATCTGGGGACCCAGCACCGCGATGTGAGTAATCTGTATGCCAATTACACGGCATCTTGAAATATTTATTCAGGTGCCGTGCCAGGTGAGGTGGCTATGCAAGTCAGGTATGTACATACTGCACAGATTAGGTACCTGATGTTCTCATGGAATGCGCCCTGCCGACTGGTCGTTGGTGTTTCACCACGCAGGGTGAAAACATGGCACAGCCGCAAATTAATCCTGCTGCCCTCGGTTATGGCTAAGCCAATAGACAGACAGAACCGCAAGAGGCCGCCTGACGCCCAACACAACCGCCCAGCAGACGTCGTCTGTCCCGCGTCGTTTGGTTTCTCACCACAACCACTTGGCCCTGCTATCTGTTTTGACGCTCACCCACGAGCCCATCATTCTTTGAGAAACGGCCTTCTCACAATAGCGACCGGGCGGCAATCCAGAACTGACACGACAAACAAGCCTGGACGCTTCGACTGGGTTGCAGGCATCATCAGTATGGCAGGTGTCGACGATGGGGGCAGCTCTCTGTCTGAGATTGCGCGTCAGCAGGGCGATTCGATTGTTTCCCTTCTGGTCGGCATTCAGAGCAATCCTGAAACAAATCAGCCCAGAGTGCTGAGCTTTGTCGAGAACCTTGAATGTCTACGGTTGCCTCGGCGTCCAAGAGACCAGAAAGCATCTGCTATTCGGGTGAGCAGAAAGTGCATCAACGCCTTTAAAAACGGCGAATATGTGGCCTTGTCGTACACGTGGACGGCCTCGAAATTTGAGGACAACACCGCGGGATTGTACCACGTCCAAGAAAGGGTCGGTCAAGGATTTGGACCATCTCAGGTCCGCAACTGTATCCTGGATCGAATCTTCAAGTACATGCGAACGATTGGCGTCGACCTTCTCTGGATCGATCAACACAGCATCATCCAGGATACCGGCGGTTGCACAAAACCAACATGCGACCACGGAGCATGCATTCGGAAGCGGGAGGGAATGGAAGTCATGGACCTTGTCTACAAGAAGAGCAAGCACCCTGTCGGATTGTTAGGAAGACCAATCACATCAGCTCAAGAGTTGAAACTCCTGGCAAAACTCCTTCTGTGCAAATTGTCGCCTCTCAGAAACCCACGGGAGGCATTGATGGCCCTGGAACTATTATATCGGATTACCAAAGACGACTGGTGGCACCGCGGCTGGATCTTCCAGGAGAATTACAAAGGAGGCACCAGCATGACGCTCCTCATCAAGCATTCGAAAAACCTCGAGAGCCTCAAGCTTTTCTATGCCAAGGAGAGGGATCGCTACGGCAACCCGATCTTTGGCGACGTGGTCGACGAGCTGTGCATTGGCTCCGCGGTCTTTTCGGAGGAAGCAACACGCCTTTGTTTAGCGTGTTGGAGGAGTTCGAATCCCAGGTTGAGGAATAGGAAAACCCTCATGAGGCGGATTCTCCAAACCGCCGGCAGGTACAAGCTTTTTCTGAAACGCTCAGCGCTCATGACACCACGCATCGTCGCCGACATTGAGAAGAGACAGATGAAGGAGCGATGGGACAGACTCGCCATCACCGCCAACTGCTGCCGTACGTAAAATTGGCGTTGTTTCTTCCCCTTTATGGCACCTTTGTGCTCCCGAGACACCCCCTTTGCTCCCGAGCTGCTCCCGCAGTACGCCCGATACCCCATCTTGGGCAATTAATAGCTGACATTGTTGGACAGAGTACTCGACCCGACTGAACGTCCGACAGCTGATACTAGATAATGCCAGCCTGAGTTTGGCTATGCTCACCCTGTGTCTGGTGAACGGCGAGGTTCTCCACAACGGATGCCCGGCAAACCCAGGAGTGTCCGAGATGACGGTTTCCGAATACTTGGAGAAGAGTCTCTTCGACGAGTTCAACAGCACAAGCAATGAACACAGCCTGACGTTCAACAGAAGCTGTCGCTTCTTTGACGTCTCTCTCACCGAGTCTGGCATCAAAACACGCGGCCACATGTGGAGAATCCGCAGAGTCATCGACACTTCCGAATGGCATCGCCACCGCGCACGCGTAGAAGGCCTCTCTAGCATGCTGGAGCTTCGCCAACGGAAACAGCTTTGCCGGCAAAAACACCTTGCCTATCTTGCGTGGTATCTGGCAAAGGACGGTTACACCAAACTTTCTGGTAGTATCAAGGAGTATCTCAAGCGTGATGTGGGACTTGGGGGGATTTCGAACAGCAACCTGTCGTTCACCGACCGCTATATGATGACGATGGCAAGCGAGGTTGCAAACACCATAGCGAGGGGAGGCCAGCTTGGTCTTGGATGCCTATGGGGTCCGGATATGGGTAAGAGACATAGCTCCTACATGGCCGTGTTTGTCTTGGAAGATAGCTGCACGCCTTCGTGGGCAAGTAACATGAGCGATGAAAACGACGAGAGCGACAAGAGCGACGAGAGCGACAAGAGCGACGAGAGCGACGAGAGCGACGAGAGCGACGAGAGCGACGAGAGCGGCGAGAGCGGCGAGAGCGACGAGAGCGACGAGAGCGGCGAGAGCGGCGAGAGCGATGAAAGCGACAAAGGCGATCACGCCGAAAGATTTGCCTTTACAGCTTCGCGTCCCGAGGATTACGGCTCCGACGAGTATGACTCAAATGATGTTGATCGACACGTCTCTTTTACAGTCGAGGTCGAGGATTGTGTTGATGATGTTGACGGACCGATTCCTCAACTCCGAATCAGGCGCTGGCTTCCCGGGCTGTGTTTTTTTAAGGGGGTGTCAAGGGCTCCTGTCATTTTTCCGTGGCCGCGAGATCTCGAGTCGATTTCCCCTACACTGAGCTCGGGAGGGTCCCGATAGGGGGTGGAACAGCCTGACACGCTGCCGCATGTGCGTCCTGCGGGTGAGCGATGCGATGGTACATAGAACAATTAACTCTTGTGAGACCCTGTTCCTGGTTTAACTTGGCCTGTTCTCCAGGCCTCCACCGATCATAAACCGTCATGACTGCTAACGCCCTCCTGCCACGAAAGACCTGAGCTTCCCACAGGAACGACATGCTGCCCGCTCTGCTGCCCGTTCCCTGTGGGTACGGATGTGACGCTTCGGAGGGCCAAGCCGGCGACTTGACCCTAAGCAGTCTGGTGACCGCCTCAAGAGCCGCTGAGAAACAAAACCGCACGGTCTCCGGTACTCATCCTTGCTGTCCTCGCGTCCAACTGCGTCCGACTGCGTCCGACTGCGTCCGACTGCTGCCGCGGAAGCATCCGAGTCTTGGCGGACCGTACCTGTTCAACCACACCTACACTCACGACTCGAGTGATCTGACTCTCCTCATTCTTTTGCCCTGCATGGGACTGGAACCTGGAATTCACATATCTTATCACTGGGATGTCGACGGCAGCAGGCAGATTTCCTCAGCTCTCTTTTGGCGAGCCATCTGCACCCTGTCGGTCCTGGATTGGCTGATGGGATTGAGTGACTAGCGATTTGGGTCGGCCTCTTGTTAACATCAGATCCTCACCGAGAACAGGGAAGCTGAAACCAGTTGTGTTGTCGTGTGTGCTGGAGGTGCTGGCAAAACAATGGACGTGTTTGGGCGAAGGAAGAGTCGGATGCCATTGGATGACTTCCCAATCCCTCCGATGAGTTTTCATGATTGGGCTTCCAACTTCGCCCTCAGTCAACCATTCCTCGCAATGGGTCGTGCCCTCCCTCCCCGAAAGGACTGTACGCAAGCCTCGCGGGCCAAGTCGCTGATATATTGCTCTGAACCTGGGTGATCCTTCCTGTTTTGAATGGGAGGAGCGGCAGGTTGCATCTTGCCGTGCAGATCCACCGTTCGATTCGAGAAAGGCACCTTCCGCATCAACCATCCGCCGTGATGCCCAGAGAAGGCGCAATCTGTCGAGGTCAGCAGGTTGACGCAACTCGCAAGCCAGAGTCGGCAAGAGGTGGACGGCGAAGAAATGCACTGCGACACTGCTGCATTTTCCCGCATCGTTACCCGGTTCTCTCTCGGCTCTTCAGCCTCCAACGTGCGATGCGATGCAACACTGGCTAGGAACGGCGGCAGTTGGCCCCCTGGTATCACCACTCGGCATGCATCTGCAATATCAAATGGATCAATGGGTGGAGGAGATCACCTTGGGGATACTTCCCTCAGGCCTCTTCGGACCGATGGGTCATTCCTGATCCGGTCGTCCCGACCCCGACTGCTAAGCGGTCGACAGTCCATGAAGACCTCGAGATGTATTACACACAACCTGTATTCCAGCATCTAGGACAACGGAAGCCCGTGTCACGATATTGTGCAACTTGATGCATGCTCAAAGGGTCGAGCTGTGTCTACCCGCTACCCCAGAAGCACACAGACCCGCGATGAGCACCAGTCGTACGGCGGAGGGGCTGTCCGATATATCCACCGAACTTCGACGATCCCGGGCATTGCGGAGCCTGTATCCGGACGACCAGGATCGTTTATGTACAGCCATACTCTTTTCACATCACATTGATGAGCGGGGCGGGAACGGTGCATGGAGGACGGGATGATGGAGCTGGGCCAAGCAGCAGTCTGCTGCCCGCCTGCACAGTGTACAAGTCTCCTCCACTTGTACATACTGCACGCAGGATGACATGCCGGGACGACCTGATATGTATGATGTTTTCAGTCCATTGGATGAGACTGTACTGCATTCGATCGACACACCTCTCCCTCTGGCCAGCGGCTCGGTAGTGGTTGTCGTTGAGGACATGGTTCTGGTTTCCGACAATATCTGACCGACCATGGCACTGACCGCCTCTCGGGGCCGCCAGATTCAAGAGCTCCATCCACCTGCATCTGTCCGTGTGTTGGCACTGGCTTGTTGACCTGGCAAGTGTGAGAGTCGAACCCTCCGCTGCATATCAAGGCACATACCCCGGACCACAATGCCATGGGTATCTCCCGCACCTCGTGGACGAACAATGTCGATCAACAGGAATACGACATGGTCATTGCTGGTGCATATATAAAGGTGTACGCCCTGGCCAAAGTGTTTGCTATGGCCCCGGGGTTTCACAAGTCACCTAAACCCAGTCGCTCGTGACAGCAGACGGTCCTACTGTCCTACTGTCTCGCTCTCCTGGCTTTGATCCCTTCGTTCTACAAGCATACTTCTATTGCAGTACCTACTGATAGACTGTCATGCGCAGCAGAGCCACAACCCTGCTCGCATGGGGCGGTCTATTAAGCCTGTCCCAAGCCCAATGTCCCTTCGCCAACCCAGCTGCGGCAGAGAAGCGGGATGACACCCACCCATCAGACTTCCTGGACAAGTACAAGGTCGACGACAGCAGCGGTTACATGACATCGGATGTCGGCGGACCGATCGAGGACCAATTCAGCTTAAAGGCCGGCATCAGGGGCTCGACGTTACTTGAGGATTTCATATTCCGTCAGAAGATCCAGCGTTTCGACCACGAGAGAGTGAGTACACACATCCCCTGCCCTACTGTCCGAGATATCCGGGACATGCATGAGCCAAGACACTGACTCCTCGTACCCCGATAACAAGGTTCCCGAAAGGGTGGTTCACGCTCGAGGTGCCGGAGCTCACGGCACCTTCACCAGCCATGGCGACTGGAGCAATCTCACTGCAGCATCGTTCCTGAGCAAAGCTGGGAAGGAGACGCCTGTCTTTGTCCGCTTCTCCACCGTTGCTGGTTCCAGGGGCAGCGCGGACACTGCGAGAGATGTTCACGGCTTCGCGACTCGCTTGTAAGTCTAGAGTATGTCTTTCAGGAGACCCAAGCTGACAATGTTTCAGCTACACCGATGAAGGCAACTTTGGTGCGTTTTAACCAGCCGGGATCTTGCCGTGTCCTCTTCCCTGACCCCAGCTAACTTGCTCACAGATATTGTTGGAAACAACATTCCTGTCTTCTTCATCCAAGATGCCATCCGATTCCCTGACCTCATTCACTCGGTCAAGCCGAGCCCGGATAACGAGATACCCCAAGCGGCCACGGCACACGATTCCGCATGGGATTTTTTCAGTTCCCAGCCGAGCGCATTGCACACGCTCTTCTGGGCGATGGCTGGATCTGGCATCCCGCGTAGCTTCCGCCACATGGTAAGTAGCCAGAGAAGAACAGCTCTTAGCGATATTATGACTGACACTTCCAGGACGGGTTTGGAGTCAACACCTACCGGTTCGTGAAGGAGGACGGCTCTTCCAAGCTTATCAAGTGGCATTGGAAGACCCGCCAGGGCAAGGCCAGCCTTGTCTGGGAGGAGGCCCAGGTCGTTGCGGGCAAAAATCCCGACTTCCACCGCCAGGACCTTTGGGACGCCATCGAGTCGGGCAACGGTCCCTCCTGGGAGCTTGCAGTCCAGGTCGTTGACGAGGAGAAGGCGCAGGCGTTTGGCTTTGACTTGCTGGACCCTACCAAGATCATCCCTGAGGAGCTCGCCCCCCTCGTAAAGCTGGGTGTGTTGAAGCTGGATCGCAACCCTACGAACTTCTTTGCCGAGACGGAGCAGATCATGTTTCAGCCCGGCCACATTGTGCGTGGCATTGACTTTTCCGAGGACCCTCTGCTGCAGGGCCGTCTCTTTTCATACCTCGATACGCAGCTGAACCGCCACGGAGGGCCCAACTTCGAGCAGCTCCCTATCAACATGCCGCGGACACCTATCCACAACAACAACCGTGACGGCGCCGGCCAGAATTTTATTCACGAGAATATCCATCCTTGTAAGCACTATCTTGATTTGACCCAACTTTTCGAGACCGAGCTAACAACCCACCAGACACCCCCAGCGCGCTCAACGGAGGCTTCCCCCGCCAAGCCAACCAGACCTCCGGGCGCGGGTTCTTCACAACCCCAGGCCGCGTAGCCAACGGCCACCTCGTGCGCCTCCTCTCCCCAACCTTCGACGACTTCTGGTCCCAGCCACGACTCTTCTACAACTCGCTCACGCGCGTCGAGCAGCAATTCCTCATCAACTCCATGCGCTTCGAGGCCAGCCACGTCAAGTCCACAAAGGTCAAACAAAACGTGCTCATCCAGCTGAACCGCGTCAGTCACGACATCGCCGTGCGCGTTGCCACGGCGCTGGGCCTGTCCGCGCCCGCCCCCGACCCGACCTATTACCACGACAACGTCACTGCGGGCATCTCCATCTTCAACGGCACCTTGCCGACTATCAAGACGCTCCGCGTCGGCGTGCTGGCCACGAGCGCGGCGGCTAAGAACAGCTCTGACTCAGTTATGAAGCAAGCGGCGCAGCTGAAGGAGCGGTTTGCCCAGGCCGGCGTGGTGGTCACCGTCGTGGCTGAGACGCTCGGCGAGGGGGTGGACCAGACGTACTCGGCGGCGGACGCCAGCGGGTTTGATGGGGTGGTGGTGGTGGATGGTGCCGAAGGGTTGTTTGCGAGTGGCGGGAAGGAGTCGCCGCTGTTTCCGGCGGGACGGCCTGGGCAGGTGCTGACTGACGCGTACCGCTGGGGGAAGCCGGTTGGAGCGCTGGGCGGGGGGGAGAAGGCGCTGGAGGGTGTGGGTGTGCCGGGGGATGGGGAGGGGGTTTTTAGGGGGGAGGGGGTGGAGGGGTTTGTGAAGGATTTTGAGGGGGGGTTGGCGAGGTTTAAGGTTGGTTTTTCTTTTTCTTTTGCGTGGCTTTTTGGCTTGAAGTGAAGTGATGGATGATAAGGCTAACGGGTTTGACAGTTTACCGACCGGTTTCCTCTGGACAGTTGATCCAAGGGTAATTTGACCAAGAGTACCGTACATATATAGCTGGTAGTTTCAGCGAGGAATGGGCATGAACAGGACTGAACGGCAACGAGGCGATGGGTGGGAGCCACTTGATAGACCCCAGCATCGACCATCCCTAGACTCCAGCCCGGCCAGCAAGCAGGCCAAGGCTAATTCCGACCCATTTTGTCTTTCCGTCTTTTCGCTTTTCAAACACTGCACGACATACTTGCATCGCAGGAGACCAGCGTCACGTGGGCGGTCGCATCGTGGGCCGCCTGAACCAGGGCCTGTCGAACCTGGTCGACTCTTTCTGATTGGGCAGGGAGATAACTATCGAGGGATAGGGAGTGTTGTTCCGTGTCTTGCTTTTGGAATGGCCAAGCGGGCTCGCGTATTCTAAAGATAAACATCTCAGATGTGTGTAATCTTGTTGAGCTTGACGTGCGTTCTTCTGTTGCATTCCTGATTTGAGCCAGATCCCATAGATCACTGGGAGGGGGTTACCGACGCGGTAACTTTTTGTTTTGACGGAAAGAAAGGAAGATAAACGGCAAAAAAGGAAACCAAAAAATAAAAATAAAAAGCAGCTTCGTCGTGGAATCGAAAAAGGGAGGTTGTGGCTATTCAGCCGTGGGAAGTTGGGGTTTCAGATGTCCGAGGGTGATCAGGTAGCTTCACAACCTCATGCCAGTGTGCCAAAGTGAGGTTTGACAGGGTGGCTTTTTTGTTGGAAAATGGACCTCGAAACCCCATTTATATATCACGGGCGAAGAGACTCTCCCTCTTGGATGCTTTCCATGATTTCATCCTTCCCATACATGTTACTGTTACTATTTTCCAGGTTGATACAGCAACAAAACATATCGTCAGCTTAGAGCACTGGCGGAACAAAAGTCGGGACTGTCTGAACATAATATCGCGCTGTTTGAATGAAACACGGCACTGCCAGGATTGGACTCAATCAGTGGACCCTTCGCCTGCGCCGAGAACGCCAAGCCGGGGTAACGCTGCTGACGACAGGGATCCTGCTTCTCCCCACCATCCATCGTCGCCTTGTGACCCTGCTTTCCCGAGACACGGAGCGAACCATCAAGGTTGCCTTCCACATGACGGTTCCCCCGACTTCCGATCTGATAGCTACTACCACGTACCCCGAGAAAGCGATGACGGAACGGTAATTGAGGCGACGAAGAACCCCTCTGTCTAATACCTTGATCGGGTGCGTTGCGTTGCCCGTCGCCGGCAAGAGCTTGTCGCCGTCCTACAACTCCACGGCACGGTCCGAACCGAATCGACGACACAACTGAATGGCGGCAACCATGGATCGCATCAGGGCCTTCTTTGCGCCGCCAAAGGCCACCGCGGACGAGTACGCGCCGCTGACAGACGACGACTCGGAGACGCTCGAGGGCTCTACCTACGAAGATGGGGTGCCCTTCTCATGGGTCGAGTACTCCATATTCGCCCTCGTTGGCGTTGCCATGTTGTGGGCGTGGTACGTTTGGTTTTTGGTGTTGTCGCGTCTGCAGGGACTGGCTGACCTGGCTTCAAACACAGGAACATGTTCCTCGCTGCCGCCCCTTACTTCCAGACCCGCTTCAAGTCCGACCCGTGGATCTTTGCGAACTCACAGTCGGCTGTTCTCACAACCTCCACCGTCGTCAACCTCGTCGCCATGCTGATTCTGACTAATATCCAATCATCGGCGAACTACCCCCGCCGGATCCAGATCGCATTGGTCATAAACGCCGCTGTCTTCGGTCTCCTCACCATCTCAACATCGGCCTTCCTCGACGTCTCCCCTCGCGCATATCTCGCTTTCCTCCTGTCCACGGTCGCTCTAACGTCATGGGGCGCTGGCCTGATGCAGAATGGCGCCTTCTCCTTCGCCGCCAGCTTTGGCCGCCCAGAGTACACGCAAGCCATCATGGCCGGGCAGGGCGTAGCAGGCATCCTCCCGCCCTTAACCCAAATTATTTCCTTCCTCGCCTTTGGCGATTCCTCCCCGAGCGTCCCACCTGGCGACGGGCCAAGCAACGAGCCTTCTGCCACCCCATCATCACCCGCCGAAAATGAAGGCAGCACCGCCGCCTTCATCTACTTCCTCACAGCAGTTATCATCTCAGGCATAACCCTCGTAGCCTTCATCCCCCTCGTGCGCCGCTACAACCTCCTCGTCGAGCGCCGCCTTCAACACCACGACCAACATCAACAAGAAGCGGACTCACCCCACCCCACCCGCCGCTACGTCTCCCTCCCAACCCTCTTCCGCAAGCTCCACTGGCCCGCAGCCGCCGTCTTCCTCTGCTTCCTAGCAACCATGTTCTTCCCCGTCTTCACCACCAAGATCCTCTCGGTCCACGACCCCGGGCTAGGGTCAGGTTCCGGCTTGGGCTGGCGCAAGATCTTCCTCCCCGGCGCCTTCATCCCGCTGGGCTTCTTCTTCTGGAACCTGGGCGATCTGGCCGGCCGCGTCTCGACCATGTTCCCCGCCGCGTCGGCGCCGCTGCGCCGGAGGCCGCAGGCGTTGTTTGGGGTTGCGGTGGGGAGGTGTGCGATGCTGCCGCTTTATGGGCTGTGTAATCTGCATGGGAAGGGGGCGGTGGTGGGGAGTGATTTGTTTTATCTTGGGGTGGTGCAGTTGTTGTTTGGGCTGACGAATGGGTGGTTGGGGTCGAGTGCTATGATGGCGGCTGGGGAGTGGGTTGGGGATGGGGAGAGGGAGGCTGCGGGGGGGTTTATGGGGCTGTGTCTTGTTGGGGGGTTGGCGGCGGGGAGTGTGTTGAGTTTTACTGCTGCGGGGGTTTGAGGAGGGGGAGGATGATGGGGTGTATGGGATATATGAGGATGCATCTTGGACATGGCTTGGCGTTGGGTGTGAGATTCGATCTTTTTTTTTTGGTCTTGATCTTGTTTTTATCTTGTTGCATTGTGTTGGCAAGCATAGACTGCCGTGGGCATTTATTACTACCATATACAATGCACTATAACTGAACTATGGGTATCACAGCCCTCCACAAACAACACCTCCTTTTCAAACCCCTTGTTCACCACCACCCCCGTCACCTCCCCTCCTCCCCATCGACCTCCCCCACCCCCCCCTTTTTCAACTGACAATCCGTCCCCACCCGCGGCACCTCCCTCTCCTCATAGTACCCGCGCTTCATCAGCCTTAGCTCCAGCGTCCGCCACCCCTCGGCCCGCGCAGCGCTCTTCTTGTCCAGATCGGCCAGCTTGGCCTCCACGGGCAGCGCGGGGTCGGCCGGGATCCGCAGGAAGCACGTGCAGTCGCGCAGCGTCATGGCCAGCCGGAACTGTGTGTCGGACTCGTCCGTCTGGAGCGGGCCGGTGCGGTCATTGGCGACCTGCGCTGTGCGGAGGCGGGGGAGAAGGGTGTTGGTTTGTAGCCAGTGGGTGAAGCGGGCGCTTTGGGGAGTTGGGGTCGTAGTGGATGGGGATAGGATGGGGCTTTTGGAGGAGAAATGCGTGAGGACGTTGGTCAGGGCTGCTGGGGAGGTGCGGCAGGTTAGGAGGTTGAGGGGGCAGAAGATGGGTTTGGAGGCCTTGGGGGGGTTGAGGGAGCGTTTGAAGATTTCGCGGGCGCAGTTTCGGCAGCGGGTTGATGGTTCAGGTGCCGTGAGAGATTGGGCGAGCCATTTGGGCTTGAATTCTATGATTAGGTCGTCGGGTTGTTCTTGTTGGACAGAGTTAGTTCGTGAAGAAAGAGAGTGGGCAGGGGATGGAGGGAGAACACATACTCTGGCGCATATCCTCGACCAGCATGCCGTACTCGGCGACGGCGACCCTGCTTCCCTTGAAGTCAGCCCTGCGGGTGTGCTCTTCCTGTTCTAGGACGGCATTGAGGCGAGATATGACTGTCTCGTCTGGGATTCGGACGAGCTGCTGCTGGACGAGGTCCTCGGGCTCAAGCACCGGGCTCACAACCGTGTCCCAGTATTCTTGGAGCTCGAGATAGTCCAGTGCTTTGGTTCCCGCCTTTGGTACGCGCAAGAGATGCCCTAGACATACACTTGTTAGTGTTTTGTATGATGGCCATGAAGAGAACCAGAATATTCACCTTGAAAGGGGTTGACACCAGCAGCCCCGGTCTCGTTGTCTGGTTGGACGAGCACCTCAAAGACAAAGTTTGCTGCGCCTTCACCCACGAACTTGAATGTGTAGTTGTCCGTTGCTGAGAACGGCAAGACTGTCATGCTGGAGAGCGACATTCTGACTTCCCGAGAGCGGATCACAAAGGTCTTGGCGAGTTGAGCTTGAGTGAAGGCTGGATCGGGCATCAGGTCTCATGAGCGTCTCCATCCATCCCCTGAACCAGATAACAGATAGCGCGTTGGATGGTCCCGATCGTGGGGTTTGTCTGTGGGGTTCCAGGTGGTGGACAGGGTCATGTCCAGTAATGGCCGAGACAGTGGAGGAGGACTGGGCAGGAGGCCTTGGGGAAGAGGGGCCTGCAGCTCCTGGTGCTGGGCTGCCCCACAATTTCCCTGAGCATGCAGCCGAACGAAAATCCTTTGTGCGCCCGTGCACCGTTTTTTTGTCCGTTAGCTCCCGTTAGGGTGGTCTGGATTCGCGGGTTTGCTCGGTGTCACGGATTGTTTTTTTTTTCTATTTTTTTTTTTTTTTTTTTTTTTTTTTGGTACAGAATATTTCGTCACGGCAAACAAGAGGTGATTTGGATGTAGCAAAATAGTTCCAAGCAACCTGCAATGAAGTAGCAAGCTGTGCATGAATACCAATCTAATAAAAATCACCTGTTGCAACCAAGTGCATCACGGAGGTCACCTCGAACCAGGGTTCCAGGTTCGGTCGGCGGGGACGGCACACGCGACCCAGGTCAGCCCACTGCCGGGAAGCTAAGGCACCTCAGCCAAGGTCAAGTCAGGAGGCCCGCAGCCACACGCGCTCGCCGAACGGGCCAAAAATTTCACTCAAGAACCAACAGCCTCCCCCGGCAGCCGTCGGATAGCGTCATTCTCCGCACCCCCGAACCTCTCCAAGCTCCCTCGAAACAAAACACGACCGTCGCACACAAATCAATCGCCACATGGTCCTTGCATCCCCGACAGCGAGCTCCTTTCCGCACTCGCGCCCGCTCATTCACGACTGCGACACCCAGTTTGCATCGAGCATCGCCATCGCACCCCAAAAACACCGAAAATACCGCCCTCGCTCGGGCGGCGCCGGGCTTGCCAGTCCAACCTTCTTGGCTGCGATGCGTCTCTAACACGGGCGCCAATTCAACATGGCCTTCAACTTCAACTGGTCGCCGCTGACGGCCGACGCGGCCTTCTACGACCGCGCCCGCGATCTTCTGACGACCGCCCTGAACAAATCGCCGAAGCCGCCCATCATCGTCGATGACATTATCGTCACGGAGTTCAACCTCGGCTCGGTGCCCCCCGACCTGGAGATTCTCGAGATTGGCGACCTGGCCGAGGACCGCTTCAGGGGCATTTTCAAGATGTGCTATTCGGGGGATGCCTTCTTGACGCTCAAGACAAGAGTGCAGGTAGGCCGATGTTTCTTTTGAGCTTCAATCAAGCACGTCATCATCGGCGACATATGCCAGGCGCAGTCATGCGCTCCAGCGCAAGCTTGTCATGCTGCGTGCTACGGTACGAGCGTGACTGCCAAGGTGCTCTCACGACGTCCGTTCAACTTCCCGGATGCCCTTCTCGAGTTGCTTCCCCTTTCCCCCTGATGGTTCTGGAAGCAAGGAAGCTTTGGAAACTCCAATCAAAGGCTTGGCGCATGGATGCACAAATTATCGCGGATTTCCGGACAGGGGTTCGCGCTCCAAACCCACACAAACTTTGACGACGCTAGACCCAATGAGAGGATATCATGGCTAATATACCAACAACTGTAGGCAAACCCCTTGAACACATATCTCTCAGCCAAGCCGAGCTTCACATCACCACAGCCGTTGGCGGCGTCGTCGAGTCTCACGATACCGCTTCAGATCACGCTGTCGGAGATCAAGCTCTCTGCTTTCATCATCCTGGTCTTCTCCAAGCAAAAGGGGTTGACGATAGTGTTCCGAAATGACCCTCTCGAGTCTCTCAAGGTCTCATCGACCTTTGACTCGATCCAGTTCGTCCGCGACTACCTTCAGAGGACCATCGAGGGCAAGTTGCGCGACTTGATGATGGATGAGCTGCCTGCCATCATCCATCGACTTTCACTCCAGCTGTGGTGCCCGGATCAGATCGTCAAAGAGGACGAGGAACCGAAGGAAGCCGACGAGCACGGCGTGAACCCGCTGGCTACGCCGCCGCTGGATGCTGTGGATCTGCATGGCCACCTCCTCGACCCTGCTGCGATATCAGAGCTGTCCCTCGATGGAGGGCCCGAAGCCCAATTATTGTTTTCCCAGAAGACGCTGCTGCGACTATCGGAGATCACCAACTCCCAGTTGACATCGTCACTCGACACCTCTGCGCCCAAGGATGTCCTGTTCAGGGCCTGGGCCGGCCCGGACAAGGTTGACGCCACAAACACGCCTCCGCTGTCAACGCCGAACCTGGCTCGGTCATCCTCGTACATCAGCTCGCATACATACACTTTCTCAGACAGCGGCAGCCAGGACCAAGGTTCCCTTCCGTCGCGACCCTCTATGGTCCACCTCAACTCGGCCACCGCGGGCCTCTCGCTGGGCTCCGGCCGACATAGCAAAACCGGCCGGAAGAAGAAGACGCGCGTGGTCAACCTGCGTCGCAAGGCCGAAAGCGCCGCGAATAGCGAGCGGGGAGACGAGACCTCGGAAACCGGCTCGGTCACCATGTCGGAGCCCGTCATGTCTCACCCCATCCTTGAAGTTCCTGAGGAGGAACCGGTCCCCAACAAGGTCCGGTTCACGCGGTCGCCCGACCTCCAGCAGCAGCCTCGGAGGCAATCCATGCGGGGCGACGCCGCCAAGTCATCCGCTGCTGCGGCGATCCCATCTGTTGAGATCAACAATCTTACCGCGGCGCCGCTCGCCAAGTCCCCCGAGAAGCAGGGCGCCAGGGAAACTGCCCAGCAACCCGCTTCTGCCGAGAGCAAGGGCGATTGGAAGCGCTCGCAGCCCATGTCGGACACATCGTCTGTCATCCTGGAGCAGGCGTGGATCATGAAGATGGCGGGTGAAATCGCCCGCCGGGTGTACGACGAGAAGAACCGGAACCCCTCATTCTGGGACGACCGGGATGATTCGCCTCCGCCCGCCTACGAGCCGAGGTGATTTTGTCAGCACCACATCACTGTGCTTTTATTATGTTACTCTAACCCTTTCCTTTGTCATTTACTGGGCTTTTCTTTTTGTTGTTCTTTTCCTCTTGCGGGGCCGGCTGGCATCATTGGCGTTGAGTGCGACCCGACATACCATATTAATGTCTTTTGCTGGTTGCGGGGAGTCTGGAGTAGTGGTGGTCGGTCAACAAAAAAGAAAATGGGAAGGGGGAAAGTCTTGAGATTGGGTTTTGGGCGGGCAGAGAAAGGGTCTCCTCCGGTTTACAAAAAAACACGGAAAGGAGGTCGGCTTTCCCCCCCGCTGGAACATGGGACTTTGGGATGCCAGTCTTGGGGGCCTTCCGCTGGTTGATCATCATCAACCGTTTTTATCTCTTATTGTATAATTTCCTTTGTCTGTTTTGCGCCTTGGGGCCGGCTTGGTCGGTCGTGGCCGCGGCTGCGGCTGTGGCTAGGGGGCCAACTAAATGTATACCACTGTGGGATTAAGTGTGCGAAGGAAACGAGCTGTCGGGCGTGCCACGAGGATCGGGCACCGCGCCGCGGAGGAAGTCCCTGCTGGGATAGCGGGTCTATGGACGGGAACTTTCTCGGTCAACTCCCATCTCTAGGAATCAATCGATTCAGAAGGTTGTCTCTCATGCTATTTGTTTGGTTTGTTTTGTTTTGTGGTGTCTTGCTTGCCGTTATGTCGGGCAAGATGCTGATGAGTGCTTTGCATAAAAACGTTGAACTCTCCCCAAGCGGCTCGAAGCCACCCTGGTTGTCACCAAGACTCAAAATCTAGTTTTTCCTGGCCAATTTTGTCCTTTAAACCAAAACGCCCATACGCCTCTCCCTGCCGGCCACCGGCCAGGTTGGTATCGCCAATGAAAAGAGTAAAAAAAAAAGCAAAAAGTACAATGCGCCTCCGCTATCACACCCAACCCCTGACAGCCTGACAACAACGCCTCCCCTCCCCCCCTTTCTTCACAAAACCCATGGCCCGCACCCACCCAACCGCGCTGCTACTACCCCTTCCCTGCCTCAGTCTTGAGCTCCTTCAGCCGATTCTCCTTGCTTGCCACCTCCTCCTTGGTCTTCTTCATCAGCTCCTCGACCTTGACCAGCGCCTCCTGCAGCTTCTTGACCTCGACCTGCTCCGTCTCGCGGCTGAACGGCTGGCCGGGCCGGTTCGTCAACGGGATCATGGCGCTGCGCTCTAGCACCCCGCCTTCGGACCGTATCTGTTGTTGTTGTTGGTCTTTTTCTTTGCTCTTCCCTCCTCCGCCGGAGCCGGAGCTGGATTTGTTGGCTGAGGAGGCGGGCATGGCGCCCGTGGTGAGGATCTCGTAGAAGGGCTCGTAGGGCTCGTTGAAGATTTGTTCTTCGTAGGCCCAGGAGATGACTTGGGCGCCGTTGACACGCATGGTTTCTTTTTCTTCGTCGGTGCGGCCGTAGGGGTGCAGGCGTAGGTGGTGGTAGAGGGTTTGGGGCTTTTCGGAGGA
The DNA here is from genome assembly GCA_023628425.1 of Chaetomiaceae sp. PYS4301M. NCBI lineage: Eukaryota > Fungi > Ascomycota > Sordariomycetes > Sordariales > Chaetomiaceae > Chaetomiaceae sp. PYS4301M. The sequence goes on along the minus strand of JAMAKR010000009.1, from coordinate 104,314 downwards.
CTCGGGCACGTAGTAGAGCTTGATGGCAATTTCGAACTCGCCCCAGCCTGTTTCGTGGAGGAGGAAGGGCTTGCCTTTTTCGCCTTCGATCACTGCATTTTGGGGGAGGGAAGTTAGCATTTGGGAGGGCAGAAGGGAGGGGAATGGGGGTTTGGGGGGGAACAAACTTCGAACGTGGTTGGGAATGGACTCGTGCAGTTTGAATTGCACCCGGCGCAGCCAGTAGGTGATGTCGACATCGTCGATGCCCTTGACGAAGACGGTCCAGGAGTGGGTGTGGTCGTCGGGCACGCCGGGGGGTTTGGGGTTTGTCTTTTCGTCGAAGGGCTTTGCTGTGGTGCCGTAGACAAAGGGGCGGAATATTTGCACGCCTTTTACGCGCTTGCCTGTTGGGGGCGCCATGGTGAATCGGTACTGGAAAAGGCTCGAGGTTGTGTGGGAGATGGGGAGAGTTCACCGCGCCGAGTCGCGATCGGGAATGGATGCGAGATGCGACGCAGGCACAGCGGGTCAGCCTTGATTGCGGGGCAGTTTTTTCGCCGCCTGGGGCCGCTGGAATCCCGCTGAACGGGTCTGTGCAACCCCTGTAATCGCAACCCCTGCAGGTCAAGACTGACATGATTGAAGCTTCCACAAGCTCATCCGGGAGCTGTTCGTACCGAGAAAAGAGGACCACTCACCTCAACTTTCTATCGATGCCACCCAAGCCTCTCGATCCCTGGAGCTGATCGACTCATAAGCTCATCGAAGTCTGGTGTCTTCCCGGTTTTTTTCTTTGTTACACTGCCTCATTTGGGAGACTATTTGACGGCTTGAGTGCCCAGCTCACGGCTTCACCTCTGGAGCAGCATCACATGCCTCACTGAGCACACAACCCCCCTCATACAATCAGTCACACAATGTCAGCAACAAAGAGGATAGTCGTCTTCGGAGGCAACGGCTTCCTAGGCTCACGCATCTGCCGGGCCGCCGTAGCCCGAAACTGGGACGTCACCTCGGTCAGGTATGTACATCTTCCTCCCTCTCCCTCCCTCCTCACCCTTCCTCTCTCAAACCCGTCTCTCAAATCCTAACACAAGCCCAACCCACCCAGCCGCTCCGGCGCCCCCCACTGGTCAACAGTAACCTCCTCCCCCACCCCCCCCTCCTGGGCACACAAAGTCTCCTGGGAGCGTGGCGACATCTTCCGGCCAGCGCAATGGACCGCCCTCCTCCACCAAGCCGACTACGTAGTCCACAGCCTAGGAATCCTGCTCGAAGCCGACTACAAGGGCGTCATCTCAGGCCGGGAATCCCCCATCTCCGGCCTCCGCAAGGCCTTCAGCCCCTCCCACGCGGGCGCGCACTCGCCGAACCCGCTCGAGCGCGTCCGCGACCGCGGCGAGAAGGAGCCCGGCGTCGAGCCGCCGTCCTCGCCGGCGCAGTTGACCTACGAGATGATGAATCGGGATAGCGCGATTTTGCTGGCCAAGGAGGCTGCGCGCGAGGGGGTCAAGGCGTTTGGGTATGTCTCGGCTGCTGCGGGGGCGCCGGTGCTTCCAGGGAGGTATTTGAGTACCAAGCGGGAGGCGGAGGCGGTGGTGGCGAGGGAGTTTCCGGAGATGAGGGGGGTGTTTTTTAGGCCGCCATTTATGTTTGATAAGTCGAGGGGGGTTACGATGGGGGTGGCGGCTATGGCGACGGCTGGGTCGATGGTGAATGGGCTTACTGGGGGGGTGTTAGGCGGGTTGCTGGGTGCTGCTGTGACGAAGCCGCTGAAGGTGGATTTGGTGGCCGATGCGGTGGTGGAGGCGCTCGCGGATGAGAGTGTCAAGGGACCTGTGGAGGTGCCGCAGCTTGAGGAGCTGGCGAACCGGGCATGGAGGAAGACGATGGTGTAGTGTTGTTGTTGTTGTGCCATGTCATGTGTATTATTTCACTGTGCCACCACGGTTGTAGAAGGTCTAGACTGTACAATTATTCAAATCCCCGGCCCAAACTCCATTCGCTGATATGAATCCTATGATTATAAAACAAACGGTCCCAAGCAGAACCCCCAACTCAAACCATGGTGCCCCGCTCGAAGCTCTCCCGGATCTCGGCCGTGTACTTGTTGTAGAAGCGCGCCAGTTTCTGGTTGAACTGCTTGTTCTTCTCGTTGATATACGTGACGTCGCCGCCGTCGTCCCCGTTCTTGGCCATCCGCTCTTTTCTCCTCTTGAGCGACGCCTCCTCGGCCTTGCGCAGATCGGCTACCAGCCGATCGACGGCCGCCTTGTCCGGCTTGTGCTGGGCAAACGAGGTCGATTCGGCCGTGCTAAAGAAGGTGCCGTCCTTGTCGACGGCGATCATCTCGCCGTCCTCCGTCTCGACAATGTCGAGCGTGCCGGCGGCCGCAGCCTTTTCGATGGCCGCCATCTTGTCGCGCGTGTAGCGCTCCAGGTCCGGGCCGCCCATATTGCGCAGGTGGCGCTTGTACGCCTTCTCGCTCTCGCGCGCGTAGTCCTTGAAGGCCGTGTCGTCGCGGTGGGCGTCCTTCTTGCGCATCCGCTTGTCCCACCGCTCGCTCTCCTCGATCGTCCAGTCCCACGCGCGCTTGCGCTCAAAGTCCTCGCCGGCCTCTTCAGTGTCGGCCTTGAGGAGCTTGTGCGAGGCGATGGCGTGTTTGCGGTTGAGCGCAGTCAGTTGGCTCGGGTCAGTCGCCAGCCTTTGCGATTCCTTGGTTGCCTCTTTCATGTTCTGGTCCGAGGACACCTTGGCGCGGGCTTGGAGCGCGCGGAAGCGGGCAAGACGGTCTTGTGCGGCATTTGGATTTGCGGCGGATGGGGCCGTCGGCTTTGCGGAGGAGGATGATGATGCATCAGTTGTCGGTGGAGGTGGTGATGGTTCCTTGTCGGCAGGCGTCTGCTCGACATTCTGTTCCGCGACCGGTCCGTCGCTGGGCGTCGTTTCCCTTGCGACTTGCTCCTCGGGCACCTCTTCCGCCTTCCCGGAGCGCGTGGTCCTTCTCTTTTTGGCAGGAGGCATTTTATCTTGTGGTTGTGATGGCGACTTTTGGTGTGGGTTTGGCGGAGATGAAGTGGTGTCGTTAGGTCTGCAGTAGGTGATGCTCAGCTTCCAAATTGTGGATTGGCTGGAACCTTAGTGGCCATGGCAGCCAAAAACCGAGCGGTAATTACGCCGTGAACTCTGGTATCTAACGTTACAATACACACCACATCCCGTACTTACATCAATAACGTTCCCCATTTCATCCAACAGCTTTGAAAGCACCTCTTCTTTCCAAGACAACAGCGTTTTGGATGGTTTTCACTTCCTGCTCTTTATATCCCATGATGTGCTCTCACAGGCACTATGGCGACAGTTTCTCCCTTGACGCAGCGGACTGAATTTTTTCAGCAGGTGCGATTGTTTCCTTTTCCTCGCTCAGTGTCATCTCTGTTTCTGCCTTGGGTCGTGTTGGCAATACAGCTTCAGGGAGAGACCATCAGCTCAGTCATCCTCAGCCACCACCCATGCCCGATCCCCTCCACTCGCTAATCTACCTTGACCACTGCAGTTGAAGCGCGTCTGTGTCCCTCTCAGCAGGTTCGCTCTCGGTCCCAAGGACACACCTGTCGATGCGAAAGAGGTCCTCGGTCTCCTCGAGTCGCTCATCATCACCTGGACTGCGCAAGCAAGCAAGGATGCCTCCATCCTAGACGACAAGCTAGCCGACTATGTCTTCTTCCCGCTCTCACACCTCCTCCGAGACCGGGACCGCTACCCCATACGTGTCACTGAAGTCATCATCCGCTTGCTAAGGGAGCTCATTCAGTATGGCTGGAAAGCGAAGGCCTCGCCCCAGCTCTTTCAGCAGCTGCTGGTTTTTATACTACTAATCATCGGCGGCGTCCCTGGCCAGCCTAAATGGGACCTGCCAGAGGAGACCGTCATCGAGGGATTCCGCGCTCTGAACACCCTCATTAGCATTGCCGGGCCCTCGCATCTCGTGCCGCTGGCCGAGTCGGGCCCCGATACCAAGGCGACCTCGGCCCTCGCTCGGAGTATCGATGTTACGCTGGACGGGATTACAGAGGGCGTAGTGTCCTCAGTCCAGATGGAGGCTGTCCAGTGTCTACGTGCCATCTTTACCTCCATCAGGGATAACAAAGTCCTTGCCCAGGTTTTACCTGGCACAGTGTCGGCCCTCACCAAAGTGCTCTCCCCCCCACAGGCAAGCCATACCCAGAAGCGAGTACTCATTAGCTGTCTGGAGGTACTCAACCTGGTCCTCACCAGTGTCTTGGGAGACATTAGAGTCAGGGGGATTCTCAAGAAGCTGGAGCGACCGGGCGAACCGGGCACGGAAGCGGCGAGCGAACCCGGAGATGCAGCCTTCCAAGGCGAGTTGACACTATCTTGGCTGAAGGCAACCGCCTCTCAGGTCAAAATTGCTCTGTCAGCTGTTCTGAAGCTGCGGAGCCACGAAGCTGAGGAAGTCCAGTCCGCCCTTCGCAGACTTTGCATCAGCCTCCTTGACGAATGCCACTCTTCGCTAGTTGTCTGTCAGTCAATTTTGGTGGAAACTGCCTTGATACTCGAGAATGAAGACGCCGCGCGGTCGCACCTCGAGACCAGTCTTCAGGACCTTGCCGGCGTCTACCCCGAACTGGGAGACAACATCAAGGCGGCCCTGTATAATTGGATCACTAGCCTGCCTCGGGTCGTGCAGTCCAGCGACGAGCGGGTGAAGCAGCTGGCCATCAGGAGCATTCTCAGGGGCAGCAAGGTTGCTGCGGCGTTGCAGATGGACTCGTCGACACTCGAGGATGCCCTCGGAGACTCGCTCAGAGACAGCATTATCACCCTTGTCAAAGGCGCAAAGCAGAACAGAATTGTGGATGATACCGGAGCGGATGTCTCGTCAAATACAGACCTCGTGAAACAGAACGCGGGTTTGGCCACATACACTCCAGTCCTGCTTGATTCGGAAAGCCAGAGGTCCACGAGAAAAGAAATCAGCTCGTTGATAGCCAGCATTGGCTCGGCAGCTCAGCAGGTAAAACTGGCGACATCCATGCTGGGCTACGTCCGAGACTCGGAGGGGGTCGACCAGATCGCTTCCTTCTGGCTGGCATTCGAGCTCTTGAAAGCAACCTACGCACAGTCCTCAGATATGGATGAGCTCTTTGATCTTTCCTCGTTGGGGGAGTCGAGGGACCAGGAAGAGGCATTCCAGGAACTCTACGACTTCTCAGCATCCGTGCTCTCTGCCCACTCGGACTCTGTTGAGACGGACTGGCGGTTGGAAGGTATCGCACTAGAGGTGACAGCGTTTGCCGCCTCTCGGCTCAAGTTCGACTTCCGGCCGGAGCTCATCGACGTGCTGTACCCCATCACGACGTTTCTCGGCTCCCCCGTACCGCAACTTCGGCGACACGCCATCACAACATTAAACATTCTTTCCGCTTCTTGTGGCTACGAGAGCGTCTCGGATCTCATCGTCGACAACGCCGACTACATGGTCAACTCAATATCCCTGCGGCTCAACACCTTCGACATCTCCCCGGCATCCACCAAGGTCCTCACCATGGTCATACGCCTGACCGGACCGAGACTGATTCCTTTTTTGGACGACGTCGTCGCGGCCATCTTCGCAGCCCTCGACAACTACCACGGCTACCCCGTCTTTGTCGAGAGCCTCTTTTCCGTCCTCTCCGAGGTGGTAACCCAGGGCGTCAAGTCTGAGAACCTCCTCCTCGAGTCTGCCGACTCCAAACCCCCCACAAACCACCGCAAAACCCCTCCCAAATCCGCCGGCATCCCCGGCATCCTCCAAACCCTCACCAAGCGCCTCGACCGCGCCGCCCGCTCCCAATCCGACGAACCCCCCGAACCACACCCCAAACAACCCTGGGGCCCTCCCAAACCATCCCAAGCCAAATCCCTCCTCGACAAACTCACCAACCCAGACCCAGACTCCAACTCAGAAGACGAAACCGAACCCGAACCCGAAAACAACGACCAATCCCTCACAAACCAAACACCAACATCCACCCTCCTAACCCGCATCCTCACCCTAACCCAACACCACCTGACCTCACCAGCCCCAACCCTCCGTAAATCCCTCCTCGACCTAATCACCACCGTCGCGCCGGCCCTGGCGCCAGACGACCGTGCTTTCTTGCCGCTTGTGCATGCTATCTGGCCTGTCGTGCTTGCGCGGTTGCGGGATAGAGAGGGGTTTGTTGTTGTTGCTGCGTGTCGGGCGTTGGCGGGGCTTTGTGAAGCGGCGGGGGGGTTTTTGGGGGGGAGGTTTAAGAGTGTTTGGGCTGGTGGGGGGAGGAGTGCTGGTAATGGGAGGGGAGGGGAGGAGGGGGATTTGAGGGGGTGGGTTGCGGGGTGGAAGGGGAAGGTTTTGGGGGAGGTTGGAGGGGGGGGGTTGAGGAAGGGGGGTAGAGGGGGTGGGGATGGGGGGCAGGGGATTTTGGTTCCTACGAGGGAGGGGGGTGTTCAGGGGGAGGGGAGGCTTGTGTCTTCGGCGACGGCTTTGTCATCTGGTGGGCCTGCTGCGTTGGGGCGGTTTGCGCAGGCGTCGCAGGTTTGGGAGGCTGTGTTGGGGTTGTTGACGGCTGTTGTGGCGTATGTGGGGGTCGAGGATGACATGTTTGATGATATACTGGGGTTGGTGGTGGAGGTGCTGCCGCAGCGGAGGGAGTTGAGGGAGGCGTTGGAGGCGACCAATGCTGATGCTGTGTGGTTGGCGATGTATGAGCGGGGGATGATAGGGCTGGAGAGGGAGGTGCCGGTGGTGGAGGGACTGGGGTTTCGGTTTGCTGCGGTGGGTGCTGGGAGGGGGGGAGGTGCAGGTTGGGGGGTAGTTTGAGTCAGTCAGCTTCGGTGGTTGAATTGAGAAAGTCTTTTAGTTTTCTGCCCATAGTTTGTGGTCTTCGTATCCATCCAACTGGGACACATCACTCTCTGGCATGTCGGCATCCGCAGTTGAGGCGAGTGTTAGTGTCCCCTGACGAGACGTACAGCCAGTGTGCTCTTTACCATGTCTCAACTCCAAGGAGCCAAACCATACCTGGTAGGTCAAAGGCACCAACCGGTGGACGACACCATGACACTGTCTGGACCGACAGAAGTCACTGACCCTGACGGGACGGAACTGAACGGTCTATGGAGAACCAGGGGAAGGGAAAGTTAGTAAGGGAACTAAATATAGAGAACCTCAGAGCCCAAAGATGGGTGTGTATGTGGTGTCTAGGGGTCTGGTTCCACTGCGTCCCGCAGCGATCCGATCTCCTGGACAGGCCAATACATTAAGCTTTTATATGTCGTTTCTTCGATTTATTTTAACCTTGGTACTCGGAACAGTACATGCCATTCTACTTTTAGGTTTACCCGGGAAGCTCTTACGGATTATGTTTCGGTTTCCGGCAGCGGGCTGTTGTTGCTCAAGGTTATCCCTGGCCTGCATGCCGTTCTGACGGCGGCGTGGTGGGAAAGGAGACAGGCGAAACCTTTGGGAGAAAAAACTCAATTTCTTTTGTATTTGTTTATCCTCTTTCCAGTGACTGACTTGTTTGATCTTCTCATTTGTTGTGTTGAGGTGAAGTTTGCGCTCCTTCCCCCCCCCTATTTCTTTCTTTTTCTTTCTTTTCTCCCTCCTCAGTTGCCCTTGCATGGGCCGTGATAAACAAGATGAACGATGGATGCACACACGAGTAAGAGGAGGAGATGTTCCTCCTTGCTTACTTCCTCGGTCTGGAGTCGCTGCGCACGACTGCTGTGTCTTCCCGACGCCAAGTGCCCGGCTGTGACCACGAGTGGCATGCTTGCATTTCCTGTGCGCCTTGCTGTGGAGTGTACGAAATACATACACGCATGTCCATGTCCCCGCTTGCGTTGCAGAGCTAAGGTAAGGTTGTTAAGGTTAATCCGACTTTGCCTTGAATGGCTGATCACTTTAAGGGCCTAGAACATTGGCAACGACTCCTTCTAAGGTCGGGTACCTAGACAGAGGGGTTCTCCAACGGCCTCTATGGGTGCCGACCGCGGCTGTGCCAAGTCAGGGCTGCTGATTGGATTCCACGGGGCGTGGATGGGATGTTGTGTGCTGATGTTGTGTTCGGCCGTTAAGCGTCCCCCTTCGCACAGACTGCGAAGCGTGGGGTAGGAATCATGACTTCTCTAGCACGCTAGGCAGAAGGCGTTTAGCGTCCTCCCAGATAACTCCACTGCGAGGTCTGGCCAGTATTGGCAGAAAGCTTGTCTTCACCCTTCTTCCTCGTCCATCACAAACCCCCAACCCCCAACCTGGTGCTATCACTTATCAGTGGCAGCACCTCACGCACGCTATCGACAAGATGGGTAGCATGGCATGGCACGGTGTGTCATTGCCAGTACCCCATGATCAAGCATCTGCTGCGGAGGGATGCTGAATGGAAAATGGGGAAACCCGACATCTTGGCTTCCTCCTCGTCGTCCTCCCCATAAGCGAGAGCCTGGCTGCCATTGGCGGGTTTGGGGATTCGACCAGCGCCGCCTCACGGCATAACACCCCCTAGTACGGAATACCTACCCAAGTCCACACCTGACAGACCAGGTGGTATCAGTATCAGCAGCGTGCGTGCCCCGGCGTCCAGCCCATGAGGTCGGGGCTGCCGTCCACCTTCCTGTTTGGTGCCGGCTTATCGGCGAGCCCTCACGATGCGACCGACGGGGCGTTTTGAGGAAAACGCCCGAGAGGCGATAACGTCGTCCGAGTTATTGGGCGCTTGGCGGATTCGGGCAGGGCCGAAGGGGGGTGGCTCCCCATCATGACCTCACCTGTTGGGAGACCTGGCACGCCTTGAAGGATCCATGAATTGCATTTTCCAACTGCCATGCTGCAGAAGCGCTACGCTCTGCATGCCGTCCTTCTAGACCCGGCTTGACTTATTGAGCCGATGCGCGGCATCTTGGCCAATCAGCAACCGTCGGGATATCAAACGTCGACTCTTTTTAAACCCTGCCTGCCATGGACGACATAATCTGACGTCTGCTTGTTGGCAAGTGCTCATTGCAAGTTTATTCTTGCCGGGTCTGGTTTAGGAGATCGAGCCAGGACACAGTTTGTGAGATGGATGGATGGCTGCGCGGTGGCTGTTACTGCCTAAAAGCTTTGGGTTAAGGGCCCCGCTCTCTTCTTCTCCTGAAGGGGCAGTCTTAGGCGTGCCATGACGTGACCTGGAGAGAGCACATCTCCCCCTAGGGGTTCACAGTTGGACAAAATAACATCGTCAGGAGCACACTGCCTTGGACGTGCGCAAATGCCACCTGGCAAGCTTGCCCGGGGGGACGGGGAGTGGCGCCCTCGGGGGTGTCACAGACTATCTGACGCATCGGATCAGATTTCTGGGAACCACCCCCGGCATGTCTTCATCTGGATGCTTCCCTACCACATGCAGTTGGTCCTCCCCGGGTTCACCATGAGACCTTGGAGACACACCCCACACCCAGCGCCAGGGAATCCCACGGTTGCCCTCTCCTCCCTATTCGGGGAGCTGCATGGCTGGGTGGGCGGGTGCAGGCGGCGTGATCCTGACACGACGAGGTTACCTAGAGGGTGCCTCGGTCGGTCTGGCGTTCTGAGACATTGTATCTGCCGCATACCACAATCTCATAAAATGGCATGTTCCCCCTTATCACGGGCGGTCCTGAAATAGTAAAGGGGGGGTTGCTCATCTCGTCCTCTCTTCTCACCCAACCCGTGTCAGAACCTTCTTCACCACTTGTGGTTTTCCACACGGACAGACAGACACACAAGCGCAATACAGAAACAGATGGCATCGGAGCCCGAAAAATACCTGGCCAAGGAGGCCGTCGATCCCGACCATGGCTCCGACTCGCGGGACGAGGAGTCTGGCATCAGCGGCGGCGTGCTCAAGAAGGAGCTGCGCAACCGCCACATGCAGATGATTGCCATTGGTATGTCTGAGTCCCCTTTGGCCATTGGGAATAACCTTTCTGTGGGAGGAGTTAACACAGTCTCGTGCAAAAGGCGGTGCTATCGGCGCTGGTCTCTTCGTCGGCTCGGGAGGCGCGCTGTCGAAGGGCGGGCCGGCATCCTTGGTGAGTTTTGCTACCATGGAAGTGAAGGGTTGATGGACGCTCTTCATACTGACTGATCCCCGTGTAGCTTATTTGCTACAGCATCGTCGGTATTATGTTGCTGTTTACCTGCCAGGCGCTTGCTGAGCTCGCCGTCCTGTACCCCGTCAACGGCGCCTTCTACACCTACGTCGTCCGCTTCATTGATCCCTCGTGGTAAGCTGTTCTGCTCGTTTTTGGATTGAGTGATGTGGTGATGATTACTGTGGCTGATAAGACTGCGACTCAGGGGCTTTGCCGTGGGATGGGACTACGCCATCTCCTGGCTGACCATTCTCCCTTTCGAGCTGATCGCGGCGTCTATCACTATACAATACTGGCGGGACGATATCAGCATGGCTGTTTGGGTTACCGTGTTTCTGGTTGTCTTGTGCATCATCCAGATCTTTGGTGTCCGCGGGTATGGTGAGGGTGAGTAAAAGAAGTTGGTCGATTTTCTAGGCACTGCGCCGGTCCTGACGCCTCCCAGTCGAATTCATCCTTAGCATGATCAAGATCGCAGCGTGCTTGGGCTTCATCATCCTCGGCATCGTCATCAACACTGGCGGAGTCGGTGACCGCGGCTATCTCGGAGCCAAGTTCTGGCACGACCCGGGCGCCTTTCGCAACGGCTTCAACGGCTTCGCCGGCGTCTTCGTCATCGCCGCCTTCTCGTTCGGCGGCACCGAGATGGTCGGCCTTGCAGCGGCCGAGAGCGCCAACCCTCGCAAGGCGATTCCAACGGCGTCGAAGCAGGTGTTCTGGCGCATAGCCTTCTTCTACATCGTCAACCTCTTCATCGTCGGCCTGATCCTCCGGGCCGACGACAACCGGCTTCTCAACTCGTCGGGCGCCAACACCAAGGCCTCCCCCTTCGTCCTGGCCATCGAGGACGCTGGCATCAAGGTGCTCCCGTCCATAATGAACGCCGTCATCACAGTCGCCGTCATCAGCGTCGCCAACTCGTGCACCTTCGGCTCGACCCGCACGATGCAAGCCCTCGCCGAGCAAGGCATGGCGCCCAAGTTCCTCGCCTACATCGACAAGCAGGGCCGCCCGCTGTGGTGCGTGCTGGTCCAGCTGATCTTTGGGCTGCTGGCCTACGTCGGCCTCGCGTCCGAGGGCGCAACCGTCTTCAACTGGCTGCTCGCCATCTCGGGGCTGTCGTACTTTTTCGTCTGGGGTTCCATCTGCCTGACGCACATCCGCTTTCGGTACGCCTGGAAGGCCCAGGGCTATACGCTCGACCAGATCCCCTACAAGCCGGGTCTGGGTGTTTGGGGCAGCTGGATCGGTTTGGCCCTTAATATCCTCTGCCTCATTGCTACTTTCTACAGCTCGCTCTATGTAAGTACACATCGCGCTTCCCAACCTCTCAGTTTTAGTTTCTTGCACAGACTCGCTGACTCCCTTGTGCCATGCTGCAGCCCGATACGGAATCGTCGCCCGACGCAGAGGTGTTCTTCATGAGCTACCTCGCCGCGCCCATCATCCTGGGTCTCTACGTCGGCTGGAAGCTGTACACGCGGGACTGGAGGATGTGGATCCCCGTGCATGAGATCGATCTCATGTCCAATGTGCGGATGAACATACCCGAGGACGGGGACGGTGACGTGGAGAAGGAAGTCGAGAGGACATGGAAGAACTTGCCGGCTCGCGTGTTCCATGGGCTGTTCTAGGGGTGGCTGGATGGGGAGATTGGTTGGTTTGAAGTCGATTGCTTGCGAGGGGGTGGGGGGTAGATGTATGTATCTGCGTGTGTAGCAGCACGACATATAGAGTGGTTGTATTAATGCCTTCTTTTTTTTTTCTTGTTAGCCTTTGAGTTTCGAGTTGATACCTACAGATACCACTTTCCTCCTGCCGCGTTGTGTAGGCACTGGATCCGAAAAACGATGTGAGAGGGTTCATGGCAATTCTGGACAACATTGCATGTAGGTACCTAAATTGAACTCAAGAAGAGACCGTCGAACAGCTGTCAGCCCAGCAGCGTTGGGATATTCCCCAAACAGCATGAAGCAACCCCTCCTATGGGTAACGGTGGCTAGCCGGCAAGCTTTGTGGGTTTTGCATGAATTCATACTAGGAGATGTATACCTAGGCACCGTTCTCAAGAAAATTTTCAATTCTGCAAACCAAACACCGAACCGGGTGATATATCATTTGCCGGGTTGGTTGGTGCCTGGAAGTCGACGCTCCTTCCTGCTCCCTGCAGCGGTTTGTGAAGCTCCCCTGAGAACGGTTGAACAGGACCCACACGGCACTCATCACCGCAAGTGCCAGCGTCGGTCCGCCAGCTGTTTCCGCCTGGCCCGCCAAGCCAGCGCAGCACAGCGCATTGGCAACCCCCCATGCAACTGTCGGTACCTGCTTGGCATGGCATTCATTCAACCTCCAACTCTGCCACTTGGCCGCGACTTGTTCGTGGCTTTTGTTCCTGCATCCCTTCCAAAACCGCATTCCTTTTCCTTACTACCTCTAGGCCAGATGAGAACAACGGCCATGCATTCTGTATCGTAGACAAACTCCAGACGACGACACGCTCCCTCGATGCCCTGAGCCCGCCTCCCGACTCCGCCCCCGAGTACCTCGACCCCCCCGTCTCCCTTCCCCATCCCCGACATCGCCCCCGTCCCATCGCATCCCATCGCAACGTCACTCCTTCGCTCCCCCGAACCTGCGCCGCTCTTTGCTCGCATTCCCCCAACCAGAACATCCCGACTTTGAAATACAGCAGCTATAGTTGGGACCATGGCTTCGTACGGCCAGGCTGCGCCCGCAGCGGTGCCTCGGCCGGTGAGTTACGGGCAAACCCACGCCGCGCCCGCCCCCGCGGCTGCTCCTGGTGCGCCAGCCGGCACCTTTTCGCCCGGGACCAAGATCCAGGTGGGAAACCACCGCGTGGTCATCCAGAAATACCTCTCTGAAGGCGGATTCGCACATGTGTACCTGGTCAAGCTCCCCTCACCGGTCAACGGCACCGACCAGGCCGTGCTGAAGCGCGTCGCTGTCCCGGACAAGGAGTCGCTGCGGGGGATGCGCACCGAGGTCGAGACCATGAAGAGGCTGAAGGGCCACCGGGCCATCGTTACATACATCGACTCGCACGCCTCGGAGCTGCGCGGCGGCGGCTTCGAGGTCTTCCTGCTCATGGAGTACTGCAACGGCGGAGGGCTCATCGACTTCATGAACACGCGCCTGCAGCACCGCCTGACCGAGCCCGAGATCCTCCACATCTTTGCTGACGTTGCCGAGGGCGTCGCCTGCATGCACTACCTCCGCCCCCCGCTGCTTCACCGCGATCTCAAGGTCGAGAACGTGCTCATCACCGCCGTTGGGTCCGTCAGGAAGTTCAAGCTCTGCGACTTTGGCTCGGCAGCCCCGCCGCGCCCTGCGCCTACCACCGCAGCCGAGTGTCGCCTGATGGACGAAGACGTGCAGAAACACACCACGATGCAGTACAGGAGCCCCGAGATGGTCGACGTCTACCGGAAACAGCCGATCGACGAGAAGTCGGACATCTGGGCGCTTGGCGTCCTGCTGTACAAGCTGTGCTACTACACCACGCCGTTCGAGGACCAGGGCCAGCTTGCCATTCTCAACGCCAGTTACAAATTCCCCAGTCACCCTGTCTTCTCGGACAGACTAAAGGGGCTCATTGGTAAGCCCCTGGGGACAAGTTGTTCGTTGCCCCGCCAAGTGCTGATAATGGCCTGAACAGCGTGGATGCTGCGCGAGAACCCGCAACAGAGACCCAATGTCTACCAGGCGCTGCGAGAGGCCTGCGCAATGCAAGGCCGGGAGCCTCCCGTCAAAGATGTGAGTGTCCCAAACGTCACTAACTATCCGCGCCGCTGATGACTTATGGTTTGTTTAGATCTATTCTGCCAAGCACCAGGCAGATTCCCACCGACGTGACCAGCCTCTTCCCGATCCTCGGGTAAAGTCGCCGCCGATGGTCGGCGCCGTTTTTTCGCCGCAGGAGGCGCAGCATCAACAGACGGTTCCCGAGGTCGAGCGCATGCGACGGGGTAGAGTGCCTGCCGCTCAGTCTTCGCCTCAGCCAAACCGGCCCAGCCCGTCGCCTGGCAAGGTGACAAGTGGCGATCCCTTTGCCGCCCTTGACGCCAAGTCTCCGTCCCGCGGCGGCGATGAGCTGTCGTCGAGGTTTCCTACCCTCGATCAGTTCGCGCTCCTCCATGACAAGGGACAGAAGTTTGACTTTGACGGCAGCCCGTCGAGCCCACAGCAGCCAAAGGATCTTTCTCAGAGGGTAGCGGAGAGGCTAGCGGATGAGGCATTCCAGGTGAAACCCGCTGCAGCGTCTGGCCCTGCTCAACCGACCCAAAGGCAGTCTATGGATTTGAGCAGAGCAACACCTTCGGTCATGTCTCCGCCTCACAAGTCGGCCACGGCTCCTCCACAACCCGAGGTCAGCCGTGCTTCCGCCATCATCTCGAACACACCCGAACTGCAAGCACTATCGCCGCAGGCATCGCAGCCGCCTTCCAGGCCGGTCATGGTCTCAACTGGAACAATGACGTCCCCAATCACAGACCCAAGTTCGCAGTTCCAGATCAACCGCTTCCCACCCGTTGACCGCCACCACCGCGCGGCTAGCGTCCCTCGCCCGCCCGTGACGGGCCCGAATCCATCGCCTCTTGGCGAAGGCACGGTGGCATCTCGGACACCATCTTTCCAAGGCCTCCCTCACTCACAACACCTGCGCCATGCTTCGTCTTCGAGGCCGTCCTTGGAAGGTGGGCGGCCCAGCTTGGAGCAGCTGGATTCCGTCAGACCGAAATCACGTTTGGCCACGAGGCCGAGGCCGATCAGCACACATCTCGAGTCGAACCTCGACTTTTTGCGGGAGCAGGAAACGAGGTCAAAGTCTCCAGCATTGCCGTCTCCGAGACACTCGATGGAAAGAAGTCTACCTCCTAGCTCGGACGAAGACGCGAGCAATATCGAATCCAACGTCGACTTTCTCCGCTCGATGGAGGAGCCGGAACCGAAAAAGAAGGACAAGAGCTCGAAGCATCACCTCAAGCGAGGCAGCCTCTCTTCGCTTGGTGCTGGCACCAAGAACATCCTCGTAGGGAAATTCGGCGACGCCTTCAAGCGGTTCGAAAGCAGCACAGGCGGCTCGCCCCAGCCACGCACACCATCGCCTCTCAAGGAGCTGGACCGCCGTGATCTCGCGCCCATCGCCGGCTCAGAGGCGGTTGACGGCCGCAGCGACGAAGGCCTAGCCCGCGATTGGGAGGACATGACACCCGAAATGCGGCGCGAGCAAGAAGCGCGCATGCTCGCGCAGGAAGAAGCCCGCGTGGCCGCCGCCCAGGCCGAGTACCGACAGCGCGTCGGGCAGCGCGGCACGGGCGGCCCGCCCCTGCCGCCGCCCAAGAGCATCGGCGGCGTCTCGCGCGTCGCGTCCATCCAGAACAAGGTCCAGAGCCTCATCGACGAGAGCACCCGCTCCTCAACGGGCGTCCCGCGCACCGCGCAGGGCTACGGCCCGTACTCGGACGCCGCGCACGCCGCAGCCCCCACGACCGCACCAAAACCGGACGGCAGGCCCGCCGTGCCCAGGAAACTCGTCACTGCCGCGCAGGTCACGGGCGGCCAGCCCCAGCCCCCGCGCCCGCAGACGTCGTCGTCAATGAACTCTACTTCAGGGGCGGTTGACCCATCCGCCACGGCACGGACTACAACCACCGGAGGAGGCCGGCCCATGGCGCCCCCGAAACCGACCCACCTCAACAAACCCCTCCCCCCGACCGGAGGCAGCAGCAATGCCCGTCCTCCATCCCCAACGAAACAGATGCCTCCCCTCTCGTCGCCCAAAATCCGAGGCGGACACAAATACCAACAGTTCCCCGCCAGTGGTGGAGCGGCAGGGAATGGTGTAAATACCGCCACGACTGAGGCGCTGCTGGCAGTGGACCTGCCTGGCGGTGGCGGGGCTGCGTTGCTGAGTATGACGGCGTCGGAGAGGGAGGATTATGTGCGGGATTTCCAGAAGAGGTTTCCGAGTTTGGGGAGTATTGAGATGGTGGAGAGGGATTTGGCTGCTGAGGAGGCGGGTGCGCCGCCGCAGTCGAGGGGGAGGAAGGGGGTCTAATTTTGTTGTTGTTTGGGGACGTTGATTGGGGGCTTTGGGCGTGGGGGTTGGTTTAGAATAGGGGCGTGTTGTTGACTTGGGGAGGCGGGAGGCCGAGGGGGTGGGGGATAGAAAGGGGAGGAAACCTCGTGGGTGTTAATGAAGTGATGAGAGAACTGATAGTGATGGTGCGCGAGATGGGGTGTTAGAGCCGGCTCGTCCTGTAGGGAAACGGAAGTATTGCATGCCCTTTGGCGATGATGATGGCGGGCATGTTTCGTGTTAGATACGATACAAGCACAGGTACATAACAGTACAAACTACAATAGGAGGCATAGAAAGCGGCCGGGTGTGGTCTATTTTGACTTCTTTGCGCGCGGGTTGATGATGTTTTGGGAGACGGCGGCGTTTTAGGGGGTTGGTTTGTTGACTTCCTTCCTTTCTGGAGATGGATGTGGTTGCTGCGCTGATCAACTCTCTGTGTTCCCAACATTACCCCGCAGCAGCTCAAATATGCGTAAGGTTCCCGTCAAAAAGTTTCGAGGTACTTTTCTGCCCAATTTCGAGATTTGCACTCTTTCAACACCCCCTCCCTTGACAAAACTCGAACCCATCCCGTTGCTGTTTACTTTCCCCACACCCCCTTTTTGACTGACTTACACACGCACACACACACGCACACACACACACCTCTCATCTCCAAAATGCCCACCACATCCTACCCCGTCCAAATCCACACCTACCTTCCCCCCAACAGCACCACCACCAGCGGCGCATCCCCGCCCGCAATCCAAACCTACGAACACCTCATCCCCTCCTCCCCCACCACCTCTTCACCGCGCCCCCGCCCGTCCAACGCACTGGTCTTCATAGGCGGCCTAGGCGACGGGCCCCTCACGATCCCCTACGTGCGCCGTCTGGCGGAGCATCTTGCCACCTCGTCAATCTCTCCGGGGTATGCGGTGTTTGAGGCGCGGCTGTCGAGCGCGTTCACGGGGTATGGATTCTCCTCGCTGGCGCAGGATGCGAGGGAGCTGAGGGGGTTGGTGGGGTTTTTGAGGCGGGAGTTAGGGGTGGGAAGGGATGGGAAGGTGGTGGTGATGGGGCATAGTACGGGGTGTCAGGATTGTTTGGAGTTTGGGACGACGCAGATGCAGGTGGAAGGGGAGGAGGGGGAGGATGGGAGGGTGGATGGGTTTGTGCTGCAGGGCCCGGTGTCGGATCGCGAGGCTATTGGGATGGGGGAGGATGGGGGGGAGGTGGAAAGGGCTTTGGGGGTTGCGAGGGAGATGGTTGGTGAGGGGAGGGGGGAGGAGGTGCTGCCTAGGGAGGTGCTGCCGAAGGGGTGGAGGGGCAGTCCGGTTACTGCGTATCGGTGGAATTCGCTAGTGGGGGTTGGGTGAGTTTTCTTTCTTTTCTTTTTCTTTCTTTTTTCCTTGTCTCCCTTTGTTTGCCCTTACTGATAGTTACCTAAAAAGGGGCGACGATGATTACTTCTCCTCGGACCTGTCTGACCAGCGACTGGCGGCAACATGGGGCCGGTTGGAGCAACCCGTGCTGATTCTCCCCTCGGAAAAGGACGAGTGGGTGCCTGGCAACATTGACGTCATGGGCCTCGTTAACAAGTGGAAGAGCATTTGCAAGCCGGGCATTGCCAGCGGCCTCAGCGGGCTGATTCCCGGCGCAAATCACCGGGTGGACAACGAGGCCGGGCAGCAGTGGCTCGCCGACCGGGTCGCTCGGTTTCTGGCCGAGATCGAGGAGGGTCAACGGCAGAAGTAAGGACCTGAGACGGATGTCGCGGGTCTCGGGCATCGGGGAGCGGGGCGCGGGGCATGGCTGTGTAAATTACACCGGGAGAATCGCGGAACGTTAACATTACCGGCATTTGAAATTACAGCCCCTCCCCGTGTTTCCGCTTCTCAGCGCTTGGTCCCCGCCTCAGCACACCCACCCCGTAACGTTCGGCGATTGCGTTGGTGGGGCCGTTTCTGCGGGATGGAGGCATTCGGCGACCCCTCTGACGGCATTACCAAACCACGGGGCAAAATTAAAGCTGTATCACACGAGACGGGGTTTTTAAGAGCGGCTATTAAATCTCGCAAGGACCGCCGTTGGCACTTGACTTGTTGCTGGCTCGACAAGACCACAATCCCAAGTTACGAATCTCCAATCTCCAATCTCCAACCACAAGCACTGCCCTCTTATCGAAGTCACTTCTCTTCCACAGAACACCAATCAATCACATTCATCTCAACCGCCACCATGTGCATGAGCGCGACCTGCCCGACCTGCTGTAAGTTTGTCCTTATGCAAACATTGTCATTTTCTCGCAATCAGATCCACTGACGATAGTCTGACACTCGTCCTGCAGCCAAGAAGACGTGGCGTGGCTGCGGCAACCACGTGCCGTCCGTCTTCGCCAACGTCCCCGAGGACCAGTGGTGCACTTGCGAGCCCAAGGTTGAGAGGGATGGCAAGGAGTACCCGCCCCAGGCCCAGTCTAGCCTGGGCGCGCCCTCGTGGCTGAAGAACCTGGTGGGCGGGAAGAAGAAGGAGGAGCTGTAACTTGTCGCGGGGATCATTACCGGAACAAACAAGGCCTAAGATTGAAGTGCGGGAATTCCATGGAATATGCCAATGTGCAAGCTATTGCCTCCCTCGTAGTCTTTGCAGTCACCCTGTGCCGTGATATCGGGCCCCTGCAAGGACCGAAGACTGCAGGACCGGGGCTCCGGGGTCAATACCGGAGGTTACGGGCCCGTGCGTCCCCCTCCGGACTGGACTAACCCACTACAGTTTATCTCCAAGGCCCCATGCTCACCCAGTGACACCGCTGTGGGACGATCTCCATCTCACCCACACATCCAAACATGAAGACATAAGACCGCCCCCTTCACATTCCATCAACATGCTATCCCCGCTCCTCATCCTCCTCTCCCTCATCCTGCTCGCCGTCCACACCCTCCGCCGAGCCCTCATCTCGCCACTCAACAAGATCCCCGGACCATGGCACGCTAAGTTGACATCACTGGTGCTGAAATGGCACGAGTTTAGGGCAAACCGGACAAGATACGTCCATGACCTGCATCTCAAGTACGGGCCAGCTGTCCGCATCGCCCCGGACGAGGTCATCTTTGCCTCGACGAGCGCCGTCAAGGAGATCTACTGCTCGGGAGGCAGTGGCTATGATAAGACCGAGTTCTACGACATGTTCAAGGTGTATGGGAGGAGGTGTGTATATTCTCTATTTCGGCGACGGCTGGACTGGTAGTTTGAACTGATGACGGCTTGATGGCTTGGTGTAGGACCATGTTTACCACTTTGAACAAGGACGATGTGAGTCAACTTTCATGTGTAGACCTCATTCCAGTTATCCGGGGTCTGACAAGACCACTATTCCTCAGCACGCAAAAAGGAAACGCATCCTTGCAGACCGCTACGCCAACACCAACATTGTCCGCCCGCAGTCGCTTGACGGCATTGCCGAGCGGGCCGCCAATTTCGTCAAGAGATGTATCCAGTCGGCAGGCGGCAGTCTTGATCTCTATGTAAGTTATCCTTGCTGGCGACCTGTCCAGAGAAATGTTAACGAGTGCCCAAGATATGTGAGTACACACCAAAACACCTGGGGGCGTGCAGAGCCAGCAACACCAACTCAAACGTGTGGCAGGCCTTCACTCGTACGCCTTCGACTGTGTCACCCACCATCTGTTCCATCCGCATGCGACAAACTCTCTCTTGAGCAGCAAGGACGAGGCCATCATGCGCGAGGTGACGTTTGACGACAGCCTACAGAGTAAGTCGCGCCCCTGGTTGAAGGTCTTCACTTTACCCCTGACACCCAGACCTACAGACCGGCTATTCCAGCATTACTGGCCAACAGCCCACAAAATCTTTGGCAAGATACTCTACGCCTTCGCAAAGCCGCGCGAGACGCCCCTCGCCGATCATTTCGTCCTCGACACAAGCTCCCAAACCGACACATCCCCCTTCACCCTCCTCAACCGCCTCCAAACCCCCAACTACAACCTCGCCGACCTCGACATCGCCGCCGAATGCCTCGACCACATGGCCGCGGGCATCGACACAACAGGCGACGCCCTCTGCTTCCTCATGTGGCAGCTCTCCCAGCCAGCATCAATCCACCACCAGCAAACCCTCCAGCGCGAGCTCCTCGCCCACACGGAGGAGGAGGAGGAGGAGTCCAAGCCCAGCTTCGACAGGCTTCCCTACCTTGATGCCGTCGTCATGGAGGGCCTAAGGTGTTTCCCTGCTATTCCCATGTCGCTTCCGCGTTATGTCCCTGACGGCGGTCGCTCCATTGACGGCTTCTTCCTGCCGCGGGGGACTATTGTTAGTTGTCAGGCGTATTCGGTGCATCGGATCGACCGGGGGGTGTTTCCGGAACCGGAGGCGTTTAGGCCTGAGCGGTGGTTGGATCCGCAGGGGGATGCGGAGAGGAAGAGATTGTTTTTTGCATTTGCGAATGGGGGGAGGGGTTGTGTGGGCAAGCAGTATGTTGGCGTTTGTTTCATTGTTTCCGTGTTGGGTCGGAAAGAAAGGATGGGTTTTGCTAACGTGATACATTACTACCGCCAACTAGTCTCGCCCTCGCCGAGATGAAGATGCTGCTCCGGGCGGTTTACTCCCGGTTTACCACGCTGCCGGATGCCGACATGACGCCGGGCGACATGGAGATGACCGACCAGCTGATCTCGTCGCGGCCGCGGGGCCAGAGGTGCTTGCTTCGCTTTGTTCCCTTGGGGGATGTGGATGGGAAGTGAGTATGCACGTTACCTGGGTTAAAGGAAGGGGGGGGGGCAAGGGTCGTTTGCCCAGCGTTGGCACTCTCGTGACCTAGGTCGTGCCCGGGATGATCAAGGTGTCCGGTATGTACCTAGGCATGGACGACAGAAACAAGGCAGACTGACATGGCGGGTCCTGGGGATCCCAAATCACAGAACCCAACGTTCGTCTAACCCAAGTCTGCAGGTGCACTGTCATAGCAAACAGTTACTCCGTTCCACAGGAGAAGCGGTCGAGTATGGTGGTAGTTTGAAGAGGATGCTTTGGATACTTGTATGTACCTACACCAGACTGACAGATATTTCGTCGACGTGGATCAACCATGCTGGATTCTTGGTCTAGAAACTGCCAAGCACCTTGCTCAAGTGAAGGGCCGTCTGATCCGAAAGCAGGGCGAGCAGATCCCTCCCATTCCCTCGGCGTTAGCTGGGAGTGGTCCGGAGTAACGTTAGGCGGGGCCGCTCGTCGTGTTTCGAGTTGAGGTTGGGCACGCAGCAAATCCTGGCTGCCCGTGTGGCGCCCAAGGGCCAACAGGTGCAGACCTGCACTCGCACATACATACGCATACAAAAAAAAATTAAAATTCTGACTCTGCCCGAGATATGGTCGCATTGTGTGCTTGTCCGGTTGGCTGCAGCAAAAGTGCTTCGAATCAGCCACCACACGGTGGCCAAATGGGCAGAGAATCCAGAACCGAAAGAAGCTCCAGCCACATTCACCCGCAGAAAAAAGTCCCATCCAAGGCCCCGAGTCATCCAGGCGGGGCCACGGGGGCGAGGAAAGCACCGAATCAGCGCGGTTGCCTTAGGCCCCACCCAAACAGCCACCGTGCCTGATTCCCACCTTCTCCACCACAAGCAAACTCTCGCTCACATTTCTCAGCGTTCCCCATCTGCACCCGAAAACTTTCTCAGACAACCCACATCTCCGCAACCTGCTAAAAGCCAGCTAACCCGCCCCAATCCCATAGTCTTTGGGCTTTTCCAAAGCAAGCTCGCATCCTCCAACCTTACAGCACCTCTGTTTCCTGCCACGTCCGTCGCTGGACAATCAAAAACCCCACCGCCGGTTTCCACAACCCAACTCGGGCCTCCGCAACCCTCTTCCAGAAAAATAAAAAGCTCGCACGTTTGACCGGTCTCTCGCAGCACGTATCTCCTACTCTGCCATCGACCCGGCCTTCGCCGACAACAAAATACCACACCCAGCCTCGACACGCAGTACAGCGTTGTTTATGTATCAGCACGATCAGGACACCGTCTTCCGACACACTCCCCCGCTCGAGCTGCGTCCGTTTCGCATAGCGCGGAAACCTTGTAGTCCCAACATCAGTTCCGACGGTTGAAGACCCCCCGAGTCGTCGACTTTCAGCGTTAATGCATGCCACCGACTGTCACCGGTTCTGCCCTATGTCAACGCCTCCCGCTTCCTACTGACGCCCAGTCCCGCTTCGCCCGTCCAACACTCGCCCACAGTCCGCTCTGCTAGAGTGCCACAGGATCCCGTCCACCCAACACAACCAGCCAAGAAACTAGCTCTCAAACTGCCAACACCGCAATCATGGCTTCCCTCGTCAACGTCCGCCGCGATGTCAGCGACCCCTTCTATCGCTACAAGATGGAGCGCCTCCAGACCAAGATCGAAGGCAAGGGCAACGGCATCAAGACCGTCGTCGTCAACCTGAGCAGCGTCGCTCAGTCCCTCGCTCGCCCGGGCTCCTACTTGATCAAGTACTTTGGCTTCGAGCTTGGCGCCCAGACCAACCTGGACCCCGCCGATGACCGCTGGATCATCAACGGCGCCCACGAGGCCAACAAGCTCCAGGAGCTCCTTGACGGCTTCATCTCCAAGTTCGTTCTCTGCAAGAAGTGCAAGAACCCCGAGACCGATGTCCACATCAAGGATGGCCGCATCACCCTCGACTGCAAGGCCTGTGGCCAGCGCACCGAGGTCGATCTGCGCCTGAAGCTCAGCGGGTTCATGCTCAAGAATGTGCCCAAGAAGACCAAGAAGGACAAGGCCGAGCGCCGTGCTGCCCGCAAGGCCAAGCAGAACGGCAAGGGCGAGGAGAACGGCTCCGGCGGCGATGACAACTCGGACCAGGCTTCGCCCAACGGCGACGACAAGGGCATTGAGAGCGACGATGACGCCCTGACCCGCAAGATCAAGTCCGAGGCCCAGGGCCTCGAGAAGAAGGTGGTCGAGGTCAAGGACGACGACTGGGCTGTGGACATGAGCGAGGAGGCTGTCAAGGCTCGCCAGCAGCAGCTTCCTGGCGAGTTCAAGCAGAAGCTCGTTCTCAACGGCGACGATGAGGACGAGGAGGGCGAGGGCGGTGGAAACACCGTCTACGACCAGCTGGGAACCTGGATCCAGGAGCAGGCCGAGGAGAAGGGCGGTGCTGACAAGGTCGACGACATTGAAATCTATGTCAAGGCCAAGGAGCTGGGCATCGAGTCCAAGCACCGCACTGTTCTCGTCCTGGTCCAGACCATCTTCGACGAGAACATCTGTGCCCAGATTGGCAAGCGTGCTCCCATGCTGAAGAGGGTATGTTTCCGCCACTGTACACGCAACAAAACAAAACACACAGATTGCTAACTCTTCTGTTTTAGATCGTCTCGTCGGAGCGTCACGAAAAGGCTCTTCTCGGCGGCACCGAGCGCCTCATCGGCCAGCTCGGTGACGAGCACCCGGACATGTACGAGAAGATTGTCAAGATCCTGCAGCTGTACTACCACCACGACCTCGTCTCCGAGGAGGTCG
This sequence comes from Chaetomiaceae sp. PYS4301M, assembly GCA_023628425.1. NCBI lineage: Eukaryota > Fungi > Ascomycota > Sordariomycetes > Sordariales > Chaetomiaceae > Chaetomiaceae sp. PYS4301M. The sequence goes on along the minus strand of JAMAKR010000009.1, from coordinate 80,538 downwards.
TCACCAAGTGGGGCAAGAAGGCTTCCAAGAAGTACGTCGACTTGGCCACCTCCAAGAAGGTCCGCAAGGCCGCCGAGCCCTTCATCGAGTGGCTCGAGCAGGCCGAGGAGGAGTCTGAGGAGGAGGACGAGTAAGCTTCCGGGGGCTGCTCTGCTTGCACACAAGCGCTTTTGCGGGGCCAGGACTGGCTGCCTAGATAGTTGCTTGCTTTGGGATTGATATTCTTGCGCACCGTTCTTTGCTCTTTGTTGTTGGGGTGCGGTTTTTGGCCACAGGTTGTCTCTCTCAAGATCCATGTCGTGTGTTTTTGGGTTTCCCAGGCGGATGTTCAAAGACCGAGCTTCGGCTCGCTGCATGGATGGTCTACAGAAAAACGGTGTGCTTTTGATTGTAGTTGCTAGTTTGGTTTGCTACGTGTCGGTGTGTTCTGTTTGGCGCCGAGGTTTAGTTTGCAATAAATTCCACTCAATTTATTACTCCGTATGCGTAATCCTTTTCCTTGTGGTGACTGAGAGGCTGAAGATGGCCCGTTTGCGATGTGTCTCGCCACGGCTGCTGCGCGGTGCTCCATCTGCCAGGTCTGTTTGACTGCGGCAGGGTTTGGGAGGCAGAATGTAAATGACACTTGTGTACGTAGGTACCAGCGGACAAAGAAAAAAGTTGGAGCAAGTGATATTGAACCGGGTTTGGGTTGCGAATCCTTTGTCTGCCCTACTCAGATTACATGGAGAACTGGTCCCTTACACAGCTCAGTCGAGCAACTCCCCTTCCCTCAGCAGCAGCTCTTTGTCAAAGTCCATTAGCCACATTTACCTCCCCGGATACAGCTAGCTCTTGTGATTGCCGCCCTCACCCCTTGAACCCTCATCCTTATCCTCGTTTTCATCCTCCGAGGCAAAGCAAGCGTCAAGTACAGATCTGGCCAGCTGGGCCGACGAGCCAGTGGGAATTACAGAATAAGGGGATAATGGGGGGTAGTTTCCCAGCTCAAAAAGTGAAGAGAGAAAATAGCACGCAAAACAGGACAAAGAAGACTCGGCATATCAAATCTTGAAGTCTGTGAGAGGAGATGTCTGGGGTAGGTAATAGCCATGCCCATCCATCCATCCATTAACGTATGTCCCCCCAGCACCCTCTCTGTGTGCCTGGGCCATTGGGGAAATCCCACCATGTCTGTCTGTCGATTAGTCCCAGCCCAGCCACCCATCCATTTATTTCGGGGTCGAGCAGCCAAGCGAAGCAAGGCAGCAACTCGGTTCCGGCCAGCAAATATCATCATGGAAACGTCAAGTCAGTCGGCCATGACCGCGTCGTTCTCCCAGGGCTTGACAACCCACAACAATGGAAGAAGAAAAAACGGAAACAACAACAGCAGCCAGAGGGGGGAGAGAGAAAGAGACACAGAAACTGAAAACCCTCCAAACAACAGCACGACCAACAATAAGCAAAAAGAACAAGAAAACAAAATCACCAATTCCCTTGACCCCCACCCTGCGCAGCAGAAGAATCCCCCCAGTGACCATTCCCGCCGCCGCTCCAATTGATGCCGTCATCATCATCACCGTCCTTGGACTTGCTGTTGTTTCCGGGCGGGGACCAGCTGCCTGGCATGCTTGAGGTTGGGTCGGGACGGTAGTTGTTGTTGCTGGGCTTTTTCTTGTTGGGGGGTTTGTTGCTGTTATTGTTGTTGTTGTCATCATTGTTGTTGTTGTCATCATTGTTGTTGTTGTCATCATTGTTGTTGTTGTCATCATTGTTGTTGTTGTTGTTTCCCCAGCTGGAGTCGTTGTTGTTATTATCGTTGTTGTTTCCCCAGCTGGTGTCGTTGTTGTTGTTGTTATCGTTGTTGCCCCAGCTGTTGTCGTTGTTGTTGTTATCGTTGTTACCCCAGCTGCTGTTGTTGTTGTCGTTGTTGTCGCGGTCGTTGTTGTTGTTACCCCAGCTGGTATCGTTGTTGTCGTTGTTGCCCCAGTTGTTGTTGGTATCATTGTTGTCATTGTTATCATTGTTACCCCAATTGTTGCTGGTGTCATTGTTGTTGTTGTTGTTGTTGTTCCCCCAGTTGTTGCTGGTGTCGTTGTTGTTGTCGCCACCACCCCAGGTATTGCCGTTGTTGTCAATGTCGCCCGCATTGGACCCGCTCTTGCTCTTGCCGCCCTTGCTCGACATCTTGACCCAACTGCTCTGGGGAGTGCTCCATTGAACGCCAGTCCCCTTGGACAGCTTGTGCTCGTCGACAGACTTCTTCCTGTGCTTGTCGCGGCTCTTGCTGCGGTCATTGTCCTTGTCCTCGTCCCTGCCTTTGTGGTCCTTGCCCCTGTGGTCCGTCTTCAGCTGGCCGCCAAGCAGGGGGCTGAGCGAGAAGCCGTGCCGCCGGAGCGCCTCGGTGGTAGGGCTGCCCGGGATTCCTGAGACCCCCATCGGTCGGTGCGGTGGTATGCCGTACTGCGGCGGCCCGGGCGGCGGGAACGCACCATGTGGCTGGCCCCAGGTTGATCCCCATGGCGGATACGACGGGTGGCCTGCTTGGGGAGGGACAGGCGGCGGTGGGAAGGCCGGGGTCAGTGGCGCTACGCTTGATCGGCGTCCTTGCATCGCTTGCGGGTCAGGCATCGAGGGCCAGGCAGAGCCTGGGAACTGGGGCGGTGGGGGCGCTCCCGGTGTGTAAGGGTAGCCGTACGGGTAGCCCCAGTAAGGGCCGTGGTAGACTCGGCAGAGGTTCTTGTCGTTGTCAAAGTAGGCGTTGGGAGGCGCATCCCGAGAAGGGTCTTCCACGACGTGCTCCATATTGAGCTTGCGCTCGCGGACGGGCATGATGAGGTGGGGGTGATGCGCTGATGCCGACTTCTTCTCGTCCACGGTGTCGCTCTTCTTTGATCCGCCCTCGTTTTCGGCCTTGTCTCCCTCTTTATTGCTCTCGTTGGTGCCTTTCTCGCCATTCTTGCTTGCCTCTGGCTCAGCCTTCTTGTTATCCTCCTGGGGCTTCGCATCGCTCTTTGACTTATCGCCGTCCTTGCCGTCCTTCTTGGAATCGTTACCATCCTTCTTGGACTGTGCTTCCCCGCTGGCCGGCTGCTTCTCTGCATCCTTCGCCTTGTCCCCGTCGCCTTTCTTGTTTCCGTTCTGCTTTCCCTTCTTGGGGGACTCTGGTTCAGAGTCTGCGGCCGACTCAGCCTCCGAAGACGTGGCGCCAGTTGTCGTGTCGGTTTCAGCTTCCGTCTCCGACTCTGACTTCTCTTTCTTTCCTTTCGACCCTTTGCCGCCGTCTTTACCACCGTTTCCGCCGCCATCGCTCTTTGGAGACCCATTCTTGTCTTTGCCATTCTTCTTACCGGCCTTATTTTCGGCCGCCTCGCTGCTCTTGCCACTCTTGGTCATCTCCTCCATCTTCGTCATGAGCGTCAGTCCCACGACGCAGCATGCGCAAGAGCAGTTGCGATGCTTCTTCGCATCCGATTCGGACCCGCCATCGTTGCCGCTGCTTGCCTCGCTGTCGGTAGCCTCGGGCGACTTCGCCTTTTTCTTGGCCTTCTTGGACTTGGGTCTGGGCTTCGGCTCTTCCTCGCTGCTCTCATCGTCGGTCGACGCGGCGCTAGATTCGTCGGCGCTGGACTCTTCGGTGGTGGACGCCTCCGTGGACGACTGATCGCGCCTTTTCTTCTTCAGCGCGGACTTGAGTGGTCTGTCTCTGTCTTGAAAGGTGACTCGCTTCGGTTCCGACGAGATGGACCGTCTGCGCCTTCTGCGCCTTGTTTTTCTTCTTTGAGCGGACCCATTGCGCGGGTAGGTGAGAGTGATGGAGTCAGTGTCGGTCTCGTCGTCGGTCGACAGTTCGAGCCTGAAGGATTCCCGACTTGAAGACTGCTTTTTCCTCCCGCTCGGGAGATTCTGACCGACGATCCATTCGAACACGGAGTGCGGAGGCATGGTGCTGGGATCGATTGGACAAAGGGAGGAGAAACAAAGGGTAAAATATCGAGTCGAGGAGTCGCTCGTTCTGACCAAGACAACCAACAATCGCAGTCCTACTTGGCAACCGACTGGAATTTCTGAAGAATTGGATGTTGGTGGTGTTCGGTCTCTTGGTTGGTACTTCTAGGAGTACGAGTTTTCGCTTTGTTGACAGTTTTCGAGGAGAGGAAGGGAAGGGTCGGTCGAGGCTGCTGAGATGGGACTGCCGAAGAAGATCAGAGATGGGATGGTTGAGATGACAATGCCTTCACCGAGACGGCAAACGCATCAGCAGCATCAATCGCATCCAATTGACGACGGTACAAGTAGGAAGAAACCAAGTGTTACGCCTGCGAGAAAAAGAAATCTCGGAATTGCGATGAGGATGTGCAGAAAAGTGCAAGTCGCCTGGTCGCCGAGAACTGGAGGAACAACGGAACAACCCGCCTGCCACCTGCCCGCCTGCCTGGCATGCCTTGGGATGATAATGAAACGGCGACATCATCGTCGCGGCGACGGCAATAACAACGACAACAACAAGACAGCCAACCCCCAAGCCCAGATTAACAATGAAGCACCGGCCCAGTCCTCTCCCTTCACAGCTTTGCCCGCTCTCTCAACTCGGCCTCCTCCCACGCCCTATTAATCCTCCCATTCTTCCAGTATCCCAACAGAGCCAACCCCGCGGCCGCCGGCGGACACGCCCACAGCAGCCAGCTCCACCACCTCGGACTATGCTTCTCGATCTCCCCCATCACCCTCCTCACCTCCTCCGCCAGCTCCTCCCTCCCCTCATCATTCCACACCACCTCCCCGCTCCCAGCCCCCCTCGCCTCGCACCTCCTAGCCTTATCCCTCACATCCCCCTGACTACGCACGCGATTCTCCGCATCCTCAGCACTGAGATGCGGATCCCTCGCCCTCAACCTGGCCATCTGCACCGCAGGGTCCTTAACCGCCACCACCACCACCGTCCCACAGTACCGATCCAACCGACTCTCAAACAACAACGGCACATCCAACACCACCGCCCTGTGTCCCCTAACATAACTCCCCACCACCGCCTTAAACATCTCCCATCTCACCGCCGGATGCACAATGCCATTCAACACCCCACGATCCTTCCGCACCTGCTCATCATCGCCAAACACCCGCCTCCCCAGCGCGGGGCGGTTCAGCGGGCGGCCGTGGCCGGAAGGGCCGTTCTCGGGCATGTCATCGCCGGCGGGGAGGAGCAGGTCGGGCGTGGACGGTCCGAAGTAGGACACGATGGCTTTGTAGCCGGCTGTGCCGGGCTCGACGACTTTGCGCGCGAGCAGGTCCGCGTCAATGACGGGCAGGGAGTAGGGGGGTTGGGAGAGGAGGGAGGAGACGGTGGATTTGCCTGTGGCGATGGAGCCAGTTAGGCCGATGAGGAGCATTTTGGGTGAGTTGGTTGGTTGTGAAGGTGTGTGGCTTGTTGTGTTTGGTGTGGTTTGGCTGGTTGTCCCGTTTTATGTCTTTTATACTGGCCCAGTCTTCAATAGATCGGCGGATGAGACAGATGGGGATGACCGTTGAATGAGGATGTGTTGGAATGGGGATGGGATGGGAATGAGTTCGTCTCAGGTTCAGTCTGGTGCCTGCCCGAGAAAGAGAAAAGAGTCCGCTTTGCCGATCTGGTTTCCAGGTTGCTCTGGGGAAGTGTCGTCTGGGGAGAGCTCGGAGGTGGGGTGAGGGATAACGAAACCCACTCATTGACTTACCGAGCTTCATTCCAGATTCGGCAACCAGCCGGGCTTGGCATGCTCGTCATCAGAGGCCAATGAATGCACAGATTCTGCACAAAGACGCCCTCCACCACGATCGGTTTAGGGAAGAATAATGCCAAGCAAGCCAACCGAAATGCAGGGTTGTTGCCTGCATGTGACGACATCTTTCAACCTGCATGCATCTCTGCCAGATCTGGTCAACTTCCATCCTTAAAAGACCGGCATACACATCTGCTGAAGAATCCATGGACTGCTACATAACCTCCTAGTACACACGTCAAGAGAAACCGGAGACCGAGATCCCAAATTCAGGCAAACCTCCACCCTCAATCTGTATGTCCCTTCCTAGCCAGACGACCCCATTATGCTGTGATGACCCATGCCACGATATCCCATTCCAGGAACTCGCTGTTCTCAATACGCACTTGAGGCGACCGGAAATGGTAACGCTCGCTCAAGAGGAGCTGGAATGTCAGAGAGAAAAACTGAACCAGACGAAGAAAGAGAAGATTGTTGGCCTCACTGGATAGACCCCCTTACGTTAGCATTCAAACAACCAAGAACAATGCCTGGGGTACTTACAAAAAAGAAGACGTCTGCAACAAGTGCTGTCTCACTCAGAAAGACGGATGGCATAAAAGACACCATCGTCAGTGCGGTACCATCGCGCGTTGAGGCGGTCGATCTGGCGACGGCTGAACACAGCCCAGTGGTGGTTGAGCTCGCGAAACCAGTACATGCGGTACGGGTCGGGATCAGCGGGTTTGAAATCCTGCGGCTCATAGGCTTTGTTATTCTGTGCGACCCGGATGTTCTGCGCGACCGTCTCGTTGGGGGTCAAGCCGACGCCCATCGCAGGCTCGACGTGGACCGGAGGCTGGGCAGGCAAACCGGCAATGAGAGGAGGATTACCTGGCATTTGCATAGCCTGAGCGGAGCCGGCAAGCATGAACGGAGGGGCACCTGGCATCGTCGTGGTGCTCTGGATCATCATCGGCTGGCCGCCCGGCTGCCGTATCACGATGGGATTCATCGGAGCCGTGATGGGAGCCACACCACCCATGGGCAGCGGCATCATTGGCATCATGGCTCCATTGGCCTGCGGCATCATGGGCATCATGGTTCCATTGGCCTAGTGACGAGTTAGCTAATGTCCTCACTTTGATTTTAGCCATCTGTGTTGTGTACAGCAAGACCACTCGGTCGTATTGAGCCAGAGACAAAAAAAAGAAAGAAAAGAAAAGAAAATCAAAAGCCCGACCAAGACACTGACCATAAAACCAGGCATCTGCTGACCAGGGTAAAACATTCCAGCTGCACCAGGAGGATCGTCACGAGGTACATAGCGATGGGTCATGGGCCCCATCTCGGTGCCCGGCACTTGGGGTTGAAAGTGGATGCCAAAAGGATTCAAAACCGGCGGGATGGCAGGCGGCGGCGGAGGAGGAGGGGGAGGACCCAGCTCATCGGGAGGGTTGACGGGTGCAGGAGGCGCAGGCTGCGGGGTGGCCACGCCCATCGGACTCACCAGAGGTGCGTACGGCATGCCGACGCCTCCCTGAGCATACCCGTAATAGGGCCTCCAGTTGGTGTAGGGCTGGGGGACTGAAGTCGAGAAGGAGGTGTAACGGCTTGCGGGGATCTGCTGCCCGACCGTGGCAGCCGCCGTGGCCGCTGTCGTCGAAGAAGCCTGCGCCGAAGTGGCTTGTTGGCTGCGCTCAGGATTCGGCTGCGACTGCGACCGCGAAGGAGACGGTGCGTGGGTGGGTGTCGGACTGCCCCGCGATGCATGGCGACCAGCATTGCTGGGACCAGGCGACGCGGGACGCGATCGCGGGCTGTGCGATCGCGGGCTGTACTCCTCGTCGGCGATGGAGACGCTTCTCATTGGGGCTTTGCCCTTGATGTCTCTCTTGCCGACCATGTCGAACCGAACGAGGCCAATGCCTTGGGGCCTTTCGCAAAGGTTGAAGTCGGTGAGAATGCCGGAATGAGGTCGAATTGTTGTGGTGTGACTCGGTTTGGGCTTGCGAGGGAAGAGAAATAAGGAAATGGGAGGCACCTCAGTGTTGTGGGTCATAAAGTGCAGAGAAAAGAGAAACAGGAAGGAACGGCAGGAAGGTCAGTTGGATGCCTTGGGTTTCCATCGAGTGACCCTTGTCCTCCGTCCGAATGCTGAGAAGTGACAGGAAAGAAACAGACAGATATTCGCTCGAGCGCCAGGGCAACTTTCTCCCAGTTTCCAGGCCTCCTTTGGAGTGTTAAAAACCAGAATGTGCTGCCACAGCAACTTTGCTGGTTTGGGGTGTTGATGCAGTGGATTTTCAGATCATCACACAAAGGGCTCATGAGATTTTGACTCCCACAAACCGATAAATCCTTAGAAGTTGAACCAACTTACAGTATCGCGAAGAGCCCAGTTTTGGCCGTTCCAGACATATTGGTACTGGTGTGGCGTCGGGCGGTTGCTACGCTCATACTGGGCGTTGGAGAACGAGAAACAAGGTAGACACATCTTGTCTTGTTGTGCTTCGAGTCTTGTAACTGTGCTTTTGTCGTGAACCAAAAGTTGGCTAGATCAGTGTGGGAGTTTAAGAGACTCAGAGATTTTGGTTTGGGTTCAGAGCTGCTGAGGAGGTAGGCAGAAACCAGAAAGGAAGGAGGCAACATGAGTTGATGGCCGAATTCCTTTCCTTCTGATCGCACTGAACCGGAGCTCGGCGTTCATCCCGAATATACCGGCGCTCTTTGATACCCATCAGTACCGCAGACAGCATGTGTCCATGGGCAGATGTCGCTTCTCGATATGGACAACAACACGTTGCGGTGTGTATTAGATTCTGGTGACCTGAAATGTCAGAAAGACACCACCAATTCGATTGCTCGAGCACGCCTCATTTCTTAATACCATGCTACTATGCTTTGTTCATAAAAAATCATGACCCATGGATGCCGAAGAAGTGCATATCGTCAAATCCAGCGGCATCTAGTACTTCATCGAAACCCAACCCAGAGCATCCAGCCACGGCCACAATGCCCTAGCAACCACCCCCCAAAAAAGCCAAAAGCCACTCCACTCCCACGAAGAAAGACCCCAATATCTACAGGCTGGGCTGACACGGCAGAGCACCACCCGAGTCCTTCTCCACGAGCAAGGCCGGCGCAAGCTGCCACGCAAAGTCCAGGGAAGACACCTAGGCTTCGTTGTTGTCGAGACATGGCTCGCCTTGCTCCGCGTTGGTGCTGTTGTCCTTATCCTGTGCCGCCGCCTCAAGAGCCGCCGCTGATGCCGTTTCACACTTCTGGCAGTACTCGAGCTGGCGCCGCTGGAGGGTGCTGATCTGAAAGCAGACGTTGTGGTGGCGCAGCTGCCACGGCTGGTTTGGTGAATAATATTAGCGTAAAGCTCGTCAGCGTTCTTGCAAGGGGTGGAATGTGAAGATACGGGGGGCAGACTGCTAGATGGTGTTTGGATAGGGCAGGGGCGGGAAACGTACCCGAGTTATGATCGGCCACCTTCCCTGCTCTCGGCTCAAGCGCTTCATCATCTTGATGTCGTTGGGCTGCTTCCTCAGGGGTGTCCACGTGCGTTTCTCCAGGGGAATGACCCCCTCGCTCGCGTTACAGAGGAAGTAGAACCATTCCGGCTCGGCTGTGACGGGCTGTCGGGACTTGAGCTCGTTCGCGAGGGTCTGGGCTTCTTGTGCTGCGTCCTCCGGGTGGTGGATGGTCTCGAGCTCTCGCAGCTGTCTGGCGAGGACGCTCTCGAGGGTGAACAAGGATCGTGGGAAGTCGTTCACCGACCGGACCACGTCGTTCTCGGTGCAGCTCCAGTTCAGATGCCGCCACTCCATCCTGATGGCCCCGAACTCGGTGACGTCTGTGACGCCGAATTTGAACTGCGGGTGGACGGGGTCGTTGGGGGATACGTCAACGCCTCTTTGCATCAGACGGTATTTGGCGAGCATCTTGATCTGTTGTTGGTCGAGTTTCGTCAGTCGTAGCCGTTGAACTTGATCTGAGAGACAGAAACACATACCTTTCCGTGGAAGTCAACGCGCGCGGCGCTGCCCCCATCCAGAAACTCCCACCAGCATTTCTCATCGACCTCCTTCTCCAGGACCTTATCCAGCCGCCGCAGGACGGGCGCGTTGGCGGGGTCTCGAAACCACTTCTCCAGCTTCTCGACGCGCCCTTCTAGTTCCGGGCCAAGGCCCTCTCTGCTGTCGTCGTACGGCACATAAACGTATCCGCCCTTGTGGTCCGGCAGGAGACATCCGGGTCCCTGTCGCGGCAGGGAGCCGAAGTCCCAGCACATGGCGACGATCTGCGCCGCCAGCTCGCGGTCGGGGACCTTTTCCTGCTTCGCTCGCCAGCGATTGAGTTTCTGCGAGATAAACTCCTCCATGACCTGCTCCGGCGTTAGTTGGGCGGCATTTCTTCCGGCTAGAAATAAACTATCCATGGCGTGTGGGCGGTATTGTTAAGTATGAGGAGGTGGGAAAGCAAGAATGAAAACTAAGAGTGGCGAAGGAGGAAGCGGAAGGTCAACAGAAAGAGGGAGAGTAAAGGGAAATGTAAGAGATGGGTTGGGAACAGCATCGTTGAGAGAAGTCTCGGCGGTGGAAGGTGCCGAGGGCGAGCCTAGGTAGGAAAGAAATCCAACCTATACTCGAGAAGAGAATAGCAATACGCACCTGTGTCCTTAAATATGGTGACTCGTGAATCCCCAAGTGTTCGCGTTGAGCATTCGGGCTGTGGGCTGGAAAGGTAGGAAGAAAGGGTGAGATGTGTGCTGGGGCAGGATGCTGCAATGGGCTGGTATCATCACCACCTAGAGCTATCGCTGGGTTAATCACCCGGACCATGGCCATGCCCAACTGGTGTCAAGCTAGAATGTGATCGATAGGGAGGCCCTTTCTGGGCGATAAGGGCAGCAAGCCAGAGCACATAAGGCGTTGGGTGCAACACCATTCGCGACATTCAACAAGCCACAGTATAAACCAAGAAGGCATTTGTTTTAGTTCTGGCTTAGGGGTATCAGACTTCTTTTTCCACGGCAACACCAAAGTATGACCAGACACTCAGCAGTGAACGTGAACCCTGGCAACTTCGCCATATGATTGAAGCCCAGCGCATCCCTATGCGCTCAACCCGGGGCCATCTATGTCCATAAGCAGCTATTATACAATTTCCATGGGAGGAGAGATACCCCGCGCTATGCATACCCGCCTCCTCAACCCCCTTGGCCGAGCTTCGTACAACGTCAGTCCACAACGGGACATAGACTCAAAAACAGCTTTGTGAAAGAGTGCTGCCCTCTGTAGATTATAAGGACGGGATGTGGTGCCAGATTGCGGCCACATATCGCATCGAGATGAAAGACCAGAGCAGATCCGACGACTATCTAGACATGTCGTTTAGAGGGTTGCGTGAGCCTCAGCATGGCTGTCGGGCATATCGAAGATTGTCCTCCGGACGATCTACATGAACCTGAGTTAGCATCGGAACCGGATTGCGCGCCATGATTCCACAAAAGCTTACCGCCCAGGCACCAGCCACGGATGCCACAATACCACCCGAAATCATCATCGGCCGAAGCCCTCTCGTGCTCTTGAACAGCATGCCGCTGAGGGCACCGGCCGCGATCGTGTTGGCGGCATCGTTCTTCCCCCTCAGGTAGCCAAGGTACGAGTTTATGCAGTTGTAGCAGATGGCCACCACGCCCGCCGAATTGCCCAGGAAGGGCCCTCTCCGCGTGACCGAGTTGAGAACCGAGTTGAGCCGGAGCTTGGGCGGCTCGCCGGCCGACTTCCTCAGCCCTTCCTGCAGACCCCACGCGCCTCCTAACGACAGACCTGCCAGGTATGTTGTGCCGGTGCCGTAGCAGAGATCATCTGTGAAGCCGCGCGACGGCAGCGCTGATTGTGAACCGGGGAGATCGGAGAGCGCAGAGTCCTCGAGGGACAGGTAATCTAGCGTGTCCTTGTTCAGGCCCGCGAGAGGGTGTAGTTGTGAGGGGTCGGCGAAGGAGGAGCTGCCGAGGAAGGCTTCCACGCCTTGGGCGGAAGTAGGGTCGAAGGGGGTCGGCGCGAAGGTTGTGGAGGGAGTCGTGGGTGTGGGCGCGGTCGGAGCAGCGGGCGCGCTCGCTGAAGGGGTCTGTGACGAGGACTTGCGTCCTGTCAGGGCATCCCAGATGGACATGTTGACGGAAGGAGAAGGAAATTAAATGGAGATAGTAATGCAACAAGGACCGAATCGAATGGGGGGTGGGTGTCGTGAGATGGGGTCTTGCTCCGGCTCGTCCGCAAGTGTCGTTCGTCAGTGATGCCGGGTGGGAGGACCTGGGCCGCGCTTGGGTCGGGTCTGTGATCGATAAGAGGAACAAAAAAATTTACGGCACGCAGACCTGGCCCGTGCGTGGCCTTGTCTCCACAGAACGTGCACGAGCCAACATCCGTTTCTGGAATTCCTGTGAGAAGAGGGGATCAAGAGACACTTGAGTTTACCGTTGTGCGTGAGATACTATCCATAGCAAAAACCATGAAAGTGAAGGCAGAAACACTGTTTCATCCCTTTTGATATCTTGTATACAGGGCATATACTCATGTTAAAGCTCACTGCTGAAGCTTAACATTGAAAGCTGAGTCATCCAAATGTTTCCTGGTAACAGGCTAACCAAATCTGGGTCAAGGTAAAGCAAGGTGTGGTTTCAAATTCAAGGTGAAGTAGAGTACGTACCGCAGATACGTCCCTCATGCCCAAAATTTCTCCCTCGTTCTTGCCTGTCAACCGCCATGGCAGCCTAGCACTCATTCCAGGCAGAGATGATACAAAATTTCTGGTGATAATTGTGATTCGCTATCACACCTTTTTGTCATTCTTTCATACCGTTTGGTTGTGCCTCCAAACTCGTCCACGAACACTCATCCGAGTTGAATCCTGCAACCCCTCCACCCCGCCGTGCCCCTCGGACAAATCGCCGAGCACCGACATGGCCGAACAAACTGGAGGCAAGACAGATACTGTCCTCCCTGACCTCGAGTCCGGTGTCTTCGAAAATGCAAACACAATCACCAAATGGCTGTTGAGCCAAACGGAAGAGACCCAGCCACAGTGAGTCTCCAACATGTCAAGGATGTCCGAAGCCCTCGCCAGCGGCCCCTACTAACACGCCATTAGACTCGCACAGGCTCTTTTCGACAAGCTCATGCAGGAAGCCTCTCAGTCGAGACAGTATCATGGCAATGGCCATGCTTGCGTCAAGCTCTGCAGCTTTGTCCAGCAGTGTGCCAAGTCTCGCAACGAGGCACTGAAGCAGTGGGCTTTTACCGAGAGCCTGTCTACAGAGCTTTTCCACTTCTACTTGGAGTGGTATGAGCACGACCCTCATCGCGCCTTGCGTCTGGTGTTGGATGTTCTTGTTGCCTCGGCGGCATCCAATCCTTGCCCTGAAACTGGGAAGGCAGTGAAGGACCATGTCCTGGCGACGCTAGTGTCGATTGTTGCTCGGAAATCTGCCCAGCAATTGACAAAATCAGGCCTGCAGTGTCTGGATTTCTTCTTAAGCAAGCGGGTGGTGAATCTCTCGGACATTGCCCTGAAGTACAAGGAGATCGAGCCGTCTGTGGCGGATCTGCCCAGTCTTTCGCTCTGGAGATCCTTTGTCTTCCATCTCTTCTCCTGGATGGAACTTACTTATGTCTGCCCTCTGGCTGGAAAGTGTCTCGTTCACATATTCCGGGGACTGAACACAGCAGCACCGGACGTCATAGCGTTGGGCTCTGGAGAGTTTGCCCTCGAGATTTGGCGACAATGGCTTCAGCATGCCTTGACCCAGAACCCAGAGCTCCTAGAAGACATCAAGAACTATGTCCTCGCCCCGATCTTCAAAACAGACCGGGATGCCTCGTTGAAGCTCCTGGAAATGTTCAATCAGGCCCAGCCTCTGGCCACCGTCAGCCACGAAATGACCGATCAAGGGGTCTTGCTCCAGCTAGCTACCCTCGAACTCGGCAAGAAGCATGGCTTGGTCGAGGAACCCAGTAAGCCAACTGAGACAAATAACAAGTACAATGCTAACGTGACATTCCGACAGGCAGCGGCGACAGCATGTCTCACCAGCCAGGCTCAAAGACGGTCTTCCTCCAAGGCGCGCTTTTGGACAGGCTGCTTGCACATCCCTCCGTGTCCGTTAGATCCAGCGCCTTCTCACTGCTCGTTTCGTCTCAGGCTACAACCAAGCCGTTTTCTGAGACTGCCTTTGACCTCTTGAAGAGACACTTTGGAGCATTCCATGCAGATTACGATGCCAAGGTCCGTAATGAGGTGCTTGGGCATACCAAGAATCTCATCAAGAGGGCAAAGAACATTATCACCGTCGCTCAAAGGAGTCTTTCCGCTTCCCGGCCCACTGGTGATGGGGCTCAACCGCCTCCCAAGAAGAAATTCGGCCCCGAGGTTGCGTTGAAAGATCCCGCTGAAGCAAGACAAGTCCTTGACCGCCATGAAGCATTCTTGACATGGTACATGGACTTCTTAAGGAACGAGCTCGTCCCCACGTCCTCCTATCAGCGTCACATAACCGCCGCAAAAGCAACGCTTCTTCTCCTGCGGGTCGGAAAACATGCTGGGGCCACCGATGACACCGTTGATGGGGATATCGCTCGGTTAATATCCTCGGACCTTACCTGGGTCCGCCTTCTTCTCGACCTCCTGCTCGACCCATTTGACGATGTCCGGGATAGCGCAGCCATCATCTTGAGCTTGATTCCGCCGACCATTTCAGATGCTGGCGCAGGAAACTCACACAATCTCCTCGAGGTTCTCAAGGAATTCTGCACCCGAGCCAGCAAGCTGGCTGATAGAACGGGGCGCGCAGACCATGGCGATGGAGCTGCTCGCTCCCAAGCCCTTTTATGCACATGGTTGGGCAACCAAGACTCTCAGCTCGCGCACCTTTCCGAAATTATTGAGCGGGTCGAGTCCAAAATCTCGAAGGCGGAGGAGGATCTCGGCCACGCAGCGATCGAGAACCCGGTACATGCCGACTTTGCGGCAATTAGGTATGTTTCAGAGCGCGTAAATATGGCATGTTGATTACTGCTGACGGAACCCAGTTATGTTTGGCAAGTTCTCGCCAAGGGAACATATCCCGACGACCAGTTAGACCTTCTTCATCATCTGCAGCGCCGCATCTTCTTCTGCGCGAGGCAGATATGGCTGACGGTCCAACATGTTCTGTGTGATGACTCCCCAGAAGGTCATTTGCCAGAAGAATTGGAGGATATCGAGGGCTTGGATACCAAGGACTTGCTGAGCTACAGCTTCCGAGCGGTTCACGAATCTAGGTATGGCAGCCGACTCTTACTCCAAAAAGAAGACACTAACCCTCCCCGAGCAACCTCTTGCGCCTCTTGGTGGGGACTCTCAGGTTGAGGAAAGCCCCCGGAGTGCCCTACCCGCCATTGGACGTATTCCGGGAAACTGGCTATCTGACTTTCGAACAACTCGCGAGCTTGCGCCATCGTGGCGCTTTTTCGACCGTGTCCTATACGTTTGCCAACTGCTGTCAGCTTACCCAGCAGCTGAAAAACGTGTACACAGACATTGACGAGTCGGAGAACCTGCTTCGGGAATGGTATCAGGTAAGGCGAGCAGGGCACCCATACGCAAGACCCTTGTGCTAACCCTCTGTCAGGGCGCGATCAACTGCATCATGACACAAGCGTCAACAACTCGTCGGTCCGCTGGAATTCCGTCGCTCATCTCTGCGGTTCTCACTGCCAATGCGGCATCCCCGTCGTTTGACGAGGTTTATGGGACTTTAGAAACGATTGGCAAAAAGGGTGTCCGGATGTCTGAGACGGACGGTTCTAACCTGCCTCAAGTCCATGCCCTCAACTCTCTCAGAGATATCTTCCGGAGCTCCCTTCTGAGCAAGAAGGCGGAAGGATACTTGGCCAGAACCCTTCAGCTCGCCGCCACCAGCTTGAGATCCGAAGTGTAAGTTGCTGAGCTATCACACTCTTGTATTGTCAATACTAATCGACGACAGGTGGGCGATCCGGAACTGCGGCCTCCTTCTTCTGCGGAGCCTCATCGACTCCCTCCTTGGAACGGGTGAAAGCAAGGCCTCCATCGAATCAGGTTGGGATGGGCATTCCATCCGCATCTCCTACAACAAATATCCGACATTGCCCGGTGTCATCCTCGGTCTTCTGCGCTCCGCAGATGAGACGCTGGATCAAGCGTCACAATCCGGCGCGGCCGAGGCAGTATTCCCCGCTCTGGACATCATCCGACGTGCAGGTCCGCCCGAGGAGCACCGTTCCGAGCTGCGGAAGCACATCGAGGGTTACCTGGGCAGCCGGCTTTGGCATGTTCGCGAGATAGCCGCCAGAACGCTCTGCTCATTCTTGCTGCAAGGAGACTGGGCCAAGGAGATCGAACGGCTTTTCCTCGAGTCTGGGAGCGCGACAAACAGGCTTCACGGGACCCTCTTGACCGCAAGATTTGTGCTGGAGCGCAAGGCAGATTTGGGCGCCGATCTCACAGCAGAAGGGGTCTCGGTTGAAGCCCTTCTCGGACAGCTTGTTCAGAGGAGAGGCCTATTCAAGCGTTGCGCAGAACTCCAAGCGGCTTCGCTCGAGATTTTGAATCTGCTCGCGAGTCTCGGCTGCTACGAACAGGTTGCGAGGGTGGTCCCGTCGGAAGACGACTCGACACAAAGCAGCACGGCTTCTGCCTTACTCGACTTACATATTGGTTTGAAGTCCGTCTACGATCAGGTATCATCCGGCGACGGGATGCCCAGCCTGCTGGCCAATTTCCAAAAGTCCATCAGCAGCGATCTCAACACAGCCTGCAGAATGTTGGAGGTCATGCCGGCAGCTTGGGAGCAAGCAGGCCGACCCGACCCGTCAGGCCTCTGCGAGCTCTATCTCAAGCTTTGCGATATTCCCTCAGCGCCTGAGGTCCGAGCCCAGATCCTAGGAAACCTTGGGCTCGTGATGGACTGGATGCTTTGCCGTGGCGAAGCTGGGTCGCTGCCCAGCGCAGAACGGATGGACAGGCTCTGGCAGGGCCTACAAGGCGGGGGCATCAACCCTACATTGTCATGCGCCATCATCGAGACGAGCGGGACAATCATGGCCGCGCTTGTCTCCCGCGACTCGAGTCACATCTCGGGTATGGAGCAGAGACTGCGGAGCTGGGGAGACATGCTCTACGAATGCCTGGATGTGGACAACGTAAGTTTTGATGCCGGCCATCCTCGGCCCCTCCCCCCTCTACCGTCTCATGACTAACCAAAAGGCAAACAAACAGCCATTCGACACCCGCTATGCCGCCGCAACAGCCATGAAGGCCTTCTTCACCAACACCACCACGAAGCACGCCCACAGCTGGGACACAAAGTACCTCCCCGTGCTCTCAGCCCTCTACGAAAGCCTCATCGACGACGACGACGAAGTCCGCGAGGCCGCAGCAGCCGCCGCGTCCAGCATCCTCGGCACACCCGCCGTCGCCCCAACGGCAGCTGACCTTCTCGTCGGGTGGCTGCGGGAGCACTATGGCGACGAGTCGCCAGAGTTCAGGGCGCGCGTGGTCTGCAGGATGGTTGGACAACCGTACGCATCTAACCTGCGGCTGGTGCCTGCTGAGGAGCAGCTCCGCCGGGCGATGGACTTTGACGACTCGCTGTTTGCGGCCGAGGACCAGAACCTGTTCGTCGACGAGGTCAGGGAGACGGCGAGGTGGCGAGGGGCGTTTGTTGAGGCGGCGGGGGCGCTGGAAGGGGCGGGCAGCAGCCTGAACCAGTGGGTTGAGGCCGGGCTGGCGTGCCTCATTGGGCTGTCGGAGAGGGAGGACGGCCCGCTCGGGTGGACGTCGGATCAACACGTGTTTGCTGTTTGCGCGAGGATCCTGCTCTGCGCGGTGGCGGTTGCCAGGACGGGGGGAGAGTCGGGGTCAGGGGGGGTTGTTGGGCTGCTGCGGGAGTTCAGGGCGGTGGGAGACAAGTCTGGGGTTCATGGATCGCTGTTGCAGATGGCGGTGTTGGAGACTGTGGCTTAGATGTTGGCTAGATACAGAGGCTACGTATTCCTTCTTCCTTCCGGAAAGGGGAAACAAAAAGAAGAAGTGTGATTTGTTGTCTACCCCCTTTTCGACTCCCTGACCAGGTCGTGTGATGCATGTTGGTTAAGGGGATTTGTTCACCTGTGCCCGGTGAGTTGAGAGGTTGCTGGCCCAACAGCACAAGCTCACTCTAACCCCTGCCGCTGCCATTTTCCAGGCCTGCAGCGGACATGCCAACCAACACCAGAGACCAGGACCGCTCTCATGCAGGAAAGGATGCACGGCAGAGCACAGACCAAGGTGCAGGATGCCGATTTGCCCTGCATTGCTGGCCGGGCTGCATCCGCCACAGAAAGAAAGCCTTTTGCTGCAGGTGCCAAGGCAGAGAGGCAACCGATGTCTGCCAACTCCAGCAGAGCCCAGAGTCTTGCTGCTTCAACCGGCCCGTTGGAAATCCGAGGGTAAAAAAAGAGTGAGGCGAAAAGAAAATCCAAATCATGTGGCGTTGCCGGCCGGCCGGGTGGCTACGTTACTCTAGAGCACATACGTGGCAGCCACGTTCATCATCACCATCCCGGCCCTTTTCAGGAACTTGAAGCGGCAGTTCAGACCGGGCGGGAGAGCCTTCGGCTCCGGACGCGCCCCACTTTTCTGTTTCGATCCGGTGGACGGACGGTTGGGAAGGTGGGGGTTCGCCCTGCCCGCCCCGGCCTCGGCTCGAGCTGCGCCAAAAACCGCCTCGCTGGACGGACGGCTTGCGCTTTGCCTGGGCTTGGCCGATCGGCGAGTCCATCCGTGGATCCCCCAAAACTGTTTGTCTGCCCCGAACTCCACGTACGCTAATGCATGTTTTTGAGGTGAGGCGAGGGGTATGGAGCATGATGCAAGGTTTGTTATTTTTTTCTCTGAACTGCAGCTTTTCAGCTTCGGTTGTCTTTCTGAATATCTGGAGGCAGTGACGTCAACCCTGTCGCGCTGTCGGCGCCGTCGGGCCAGCTCCGAATAGGCGACCCGTTCCATTGGTAGCGGTGGACCGGTGACCGACACTCGAAAAGAGTCATCCGACAGCTGTCCTGCCCACTTTTGGTGTATGTATGCCCATGCAGGGGAGAGATGCCATGGAGAACAGGGAGGCGAAGTTTCGACCGCTCGGCCCGTGGTCTTCTCTCGCTCGCTTCTTCGGAGAGGCTCGAGCCGTGGCTCAGCCCGGGTGGGAGTGGGAAACGTGACTCCTCCCGTCGAATCGCCAACACGAATGCCAAAGTGCCCTCCCTACCAGGACCATACTTTGGTACTGCCGACCGGCCGACAGGAACAAGGGGGCCGGGTCATCCCGAAGAGGACTTCCGCGCTCCTTTTCCCGGTAGTTGAGCTCGTTTTCCATCCCTTGTCGGGCTGCGCTGCTCAACACCCTGTCGCGGATCGTTATGCGAGTTTGCGGTTCGGCGACTTTCGTCTTGACATTCGGGCGTGTGCAGTTAGACAGGCCCAATGATCCAGGGGAGTCATGGGGGAGTGTGGAAAAGAGGGGGGAAATGGTTCTGCTCGGCTTGAGTCAGCTGCGGTCTGGTCAAATCGCACGTCTCGAGATGCTGATGATGAGCTGCTTTGGGAGAGGGAGGGACGAGGGGCCCGTCACTTGACTGGCTGCATAACACGTTATCATCAAACCAAGTTGCTCGAGTCCTATCAAACGAGGTCCAACCCGGAGATGATGGCACAGGAACGCGGGGAGCCGGCCGGGGGGTGCACGCGTCTCGAAGGTCTCGCGAGGCGTTTCGGGTCCGTCAGTCGCTCTCGAATGAGGAGCGGGCAGGAGCGGGCGCGGTCGAGCAAGGAGGTCGCAGCAGCAACCTAGCTCGCAGGGCCTTGGTTTTTGACACTCCGTGTTCTGCAATTGGATTTCAGCATCACGGGATCAGGCCTTGCGAGGAAGTGAATCCCGAAGGTCAAGTGACCAGGGTTTCTCGTCTTGTCATGGGATCGACATAGTCTTCTCCCCTTCTCCCCAAACCCGAGCTGAGCGGCGGCAAGCAACGGGTGTCGCCTCACCTCGCCTGGCAACAGCCCACCCCTCCCCTTCTTTTGGGCTGATCGGCGACAGGCTTGGCACAGGGCATGGGGGACAGGACAGGCGAAGGAAAGTTGGAAGGACACGCAAGCCATGCAAGCCACAGTACGCTAAATCAACGTTGGATGTTTGCGAAACATGTTTCGGTTCAGGTCGATCCGGGCAAAAAGCATCTCGAAGGCTCAATCGAAAGGGCGTCAGGGCATTATGGCGGCTGGGCATTTGGATGACAAAAAGTTCCAAGAAGACCCCGCAGGAGAATTCACATTCACATTGTTAGCGTTAACAACCGTTAACATGGACATGAACGTGAACAGCAGGGCCTCGAACAACTGCCGGGGAGCGGAGCTGTATCGTTGCGATTCAGGGTTAGGGCTGCCTAAAGCAGCTAGGGGCATCAGGGCAAGGATTTGCCTGGCACTTGTCGTTCTTGCACCCCGCTTTCCAGAACTTCAATTCTTCCCCAACAACGTTCAACATCTATCGCAGCCAATCTGCTAAACTAGCAAGCTGCAGCTGATCATCATCGCCAACAACCTATGAAACAAGAAGTTGATGCGTCCAGGTCTGCAGTGGGAAATTTGATAGCCCAGTTGGGTTCGGTCGCCGCTATTGCAGCAAGCCTCAGCATCAGCACCAAATAACAGTTGAATGAGGTATCGCTGCTGCTAAATCTAGGACTCGAGAACCTCCAGGCTCTGGACATAATGGCACACCACTTCGGTTCTGGACCCCTCCAACAATGGCCCAAAAGGGCATCTCACGTCTTGGGGTTTCAAACTTTTGCGCCCAATCAGCACCCGCGGCTTCGGTCTTTCTCCCAGATGCGCGGCCGAGAGGGCGTCAGCCCGGCAGCCAATGAGGCTCAATAGCAGGGATCCGAACTCACACACCTTTTGCTCACCTTCGGCACTAGCATGGGGCACACGACGACTCATCCATGACCAGAGGCTGGCGTTGGCTGGCGACTGCTCTCCCCTCTCCATGCCCCCTCTATTGCGCCGTTGGGGGATCGCTGCTTGTCCCATCCTCTCTCTCTGCTGGAATCACTCCCACTCCCAGTCCCAGGGACCACGCGCCGGTTCGAGACGCAAGGAGCAAGGACCGTGCTTGCCGATCCAGCCTCTTGGAAAGACGGGCGAGTTCTCAAACCAAACCTCACTACCCCACGGCTTGCCGTATTGGGAGTCTGGGACCGTCCCTTTGGCATTCCAGACGCACGGCTGTGGCGGCGATCAGGTTCAACGCAAGCCCGGTGAGGTCGGTCTTTGCCAATCGAGACAGTGAGACTGTCAGCCGCCCACCCAGGCAGGCGGACGAGAGGAGAGACATCCATGGAGACACCTTCTCCGCGCGCTTGTCCCGTTTCAAGTTTGGGGTACGGAGTACCTCGACGGCGCCTCTTAGCCGCAACCGAGTGATGGAGTCTTGAGATCTGACGACGACATGCAGCCAGACGTTTCCGGCAAGAGAGGATGCTACCCTCGCCCTCGATGGTGGCCTTTCAGGGTCGCCTCTCGCGGCCGCCCTCTCGTGGTGGTTCTTCAGCTAATGGATGCCATCGGCAGAAAGCGGCATATTCAATCTCGTAGGCATGGCTGGATGGCTTGAACCAAATCTCTCGGGAACGAATGGAAACCCCCTCTGCACCAGGTGCCCTGGACCGTCGAAACGGCCTGGGATTCTTCTTGAACGCTTCTGGCAGCGTGCAGGAGCCCAAACAGTCGTATTCACGACATTCATCAACGTGTGGCCCGGGAAGCTTGACGCCATTGCAACCAGATTGACCCGCGGCTCGAGGCGAGCGTCGTGCAGGAGCCTGCCCACCCACGACACGAGGCGGCTGCTTGGCCGTGAAGAAAACGACTTGTTTAATATCAACATGCGCATGATATTGGGGGTCAGCTATATCACCGGTGGCGCCCCACGACTCCGGTCTCGCCATGGTCCCTGACGACACCGGACCGCTCCGGAGACCTATCCGGTGCAGCGGTGCAGCGGCACGCATAGATGAAGGTGGTGAGGCGATGCGCCAAGCGATGATGGGATTAATCTATCCCGCATCATACAAGTCACAAAGTCACAAACACCACGACACGGGGAGCTGGAGGCTGCATCCGCGGTCTGAACTTTGGAACCTCCATGATGCTCACCGACGATGGGATGGCATCTTGGGATAACCCAGGCTGTGATGGCGCTCGTGTGTGGATTCCGGATAACGTTAAACCAGTCGAATTGGTCCAGATGCTTGGATGACTCCTCCTCCTCCCTTCTCCTCGCGGCACAGGAAACACTACCTACCCCTCCCTCACCAAAGGAACAAGCGCTGCACGGCTTCAACACGCCGCCTGGACGCGTCACTTGGCCCCTCGTCTACAAAATCTTGAAGCGAACACGAAGAGAGACATGCTCTTGCGATTCGTTGATGATTTGCTCAGCATGGAATGTCATTTTTGACTCGTCCATCTCAAATCATCCAGTGAGAAGGCGGCACCAAAAAGTGGGAAGTTGGCCTCACTACACCACCAACACAACCAACGTTAATAGGGTATTTTGTGTGCCTGGATGTGCTCCGTGGTGTACTCCGTATGTACACGACAACTCCCAAAGCTGCTAATCTGGGATTCTGAATCGGGTCTCGGCGGGGCGAGTTTCCATGGGCGGGGGTTGAAGTTGGCGAAGGAGCCAGGGTCTTGGCACCGAGTACGTACCTTGACTGCCCACCAAATGGCTCACAAAAAAATGGAGCCAGTGGCGCTGCACTGGCCACCTGCAGCTTTTTCAGCTCCGTTGCATGGGGCCCATGGGGCAGCGGCCAGCCCATTCGCCTGCTGCCCGTCGGAATTTTTGTCATTCAGCATTGTGCATCTGCAAGCTGCAGCACAGCCCACCTTTGCACTCAGCACCCCCGAGGCACCGAAGGCTTTTTACCAGTACAGTACCACACGACCTTGTCTTGCCGTTGCCCTGGCTCGCCTCTCTCGCTTCGGTGCCGGCGGCGACATCGCTACATGCCCGATGCCCGTGGGATCTGGGACGGGCAGGGCGATGGGCTTAGTCAAGAGTGGCTTTTCTTGATTTTTTCCTGATGATCGAGACACGTCTTGTCTTGGGGGCTGGGCTGGACAGGGCATTTCCTTCAATTCCCCTTACCCAGAAAAGGCCAGTCAGAAACGGGCGGCCCAGCAGGGAATGGCAACAGCCGAGAAGAGAACCTGGAATCAGTGTCCGTTTTCTGGATCTACTCCCACTAACCAAGATGGACGACAACACCACTACGACATAAGAACTAACCCAAAAGTAACTCTGCGTATGGAGGCCTTCGATTGGCTGCGGTCCCGAGGAACGGTTTTCAGGCTTTGAGATGACGGCTGACATGCGAATTTCCCCCAAAAAGCCTGCCTGCAAACTGCAGCATCGCACAAGACATGGACATGGACGCGGGCAGCTGGATGGGAGGGCATGGGCTGGCATGGGATGCAATGCAGAATGCAGACCAGGCGCCAGGCCGCGGAAAACCGAGCCACACGTCCGGTGCCAGTCTTCTGTATTTTTCCGTACATGCCACGCACCACGGCCTGCTGATTGCCCTTCTTCCAGCTGGGTCCTCCATTCACGCCCTCTCCGAGGCAGACGGCCGGCGAAGGCGGGAGGGGGGCTGCAGGAACTGTCGGGGCGCTGCAAGCGGGCCCTTCAGCAGCCTTCGTCGTACCATCGGCCTGCATCCATTGCCTGCATGCATGCACCCCCTCCCTGCCTCCCTCTGCCTCTCTCGCCCGCTGCAGGACGAGACCCTCTTTCGAGAAAGAGGGCGAGCCCACAGGACATGGGCATGCTGGGTGGGTAACGTTAACGTTAGTTATTGGCGTCCCGAGTTCGGGACTGGAACTGCAAGCCGTGTCCATGGGACGAGATGGGCCATGGGAGTCGGTTACATGTATTCCGTACCTATTCCATACTACAGTATCGACTCTGTATAACACCCACCCCTCCCCACCATCTACCACCCACCCTCGCACTTTTCTCTAATAATACGAGTTCCTCACCCTCCTCCCTCCCTCCTCCCGCTCCCCTTCCTCACGAGGCTCCTTGCTCAGTCCTTCTCTTCTTTCTCATTTGCCGTTGCTGGTGTGCACGCTAATCCCGCCCAAGGCCTGGGACCACCCAGCTTCGTCACCTTGGTCACCTTCTCACCTTGTTTCTTATTTACGATTCGTCTTTCCCATCACCTCGCCCATCCCTGTCCTCCCTGCCCTGTCTGCCTGCCTGTCCTCCCTGACCTGACTCTCTTGCCGCCCTTTTCGCCCAGATCCGCCCACCAGAACGATGCCACCCCAACTATTACCGGCCTCGGCCGCCGCCTTTGCTCCTCGTGCCTCCTCGGTGAACGTTGTGCTGGGCTCCAAGATCGAGCCATGGCTGACGCAGACGCTCAAGCGCATCAACAAGATCAAGCGCCCGCTCAACAGCGTACCACAACACCAGCGATGCCTCACCGAGACTCTGTCGTCGCCCAACGCCATCTGGACCCTGGCGTCTCTGATCTTGCCCAAGGCCCCCGAGTCGGAGCTGACCCAGGACCCGAACCCGCTGGTTGAGGCCGTCTACAACTACCAGATGATCTTCGTCGAGGCGTACATCGTCCACGTCGACATGGTGCTGAGGAACGAGGTGGCCTACAAGCTGACGCCCGAGACGATCGAGTCGCTCATCGAGTACCACAAGGACGTGCACTGCGTCGACTCCAAGGCCAACACGGTCGAGTGGTCCGACAAGGAGACGCAGTGCAAGAAGCTGCGCGACGACTTTGTCCAGGCCATCAACAAGTTCGTCTTCCGGACCCACGTGTCGGCCCTCGAGGGGCTCGAGGAGGATGGCGCGGGTGAGCTGCTCGGAGGGAAGAGTGAAGACGTCAAGAACAACATCATGAGCCTGATCAAGCCGCTGCTGCCGCCGCCCCCGCCGCCGCCGAGGATCATCGACATCCGCCAGCCCCCGCTGCTGCCCAGCTCGCCAGCCGGCGCCGTCATCTGGTCTCAGCCCTCGCCGCCGCCGACCATGCCCGCCCCCGTCGAGTCATGGAAGATCCTGCCGTCGAGCCCCGGCATCTCGTCGACCTCGGCCGACTCGGCCGCCTCCATCTGGGCCACCATCGGGATGGGCGAAATGCACCTGCCGTCGCCCCCGCCGGCCTTCAGCCAGCCGTACTCGACGGCGGGGCTGTACTACAGCGCCCCGCTCGTGTCGGCACCGTTACCGCAGCTCCCGCTGCCGAGCATGCTCGCGCCTCAGTGCGGCATCACGGTGGGATACAACTCGTTCGGCGGCTGGGACCGGTATCAGGAGTACGCGACGTCCATGTGACAACCACCACCGTCGGTCTACGGAACAAGCTACCCGGTCGTGACGACCTCTCCGTGAGGGGTGGAAGCAGCGCGCCCCCATCAGCCAACGGAGAAAGAGGCACGGCCGGTCATGTAGCCGAAACGACGCAGGACTCGACCTCCGTGGGCCGCCAGGCTGGCTGAACAGCGCATCATCCCGACGATGCCTCGTCACACACTCAACACACACACCGCATCCAAAGGGCATTCTGGCAATCTTGTTCTTCTTCCTCTCACCTTCTTGACACACACCCGCATGGGCTTGGAGCGACTCGAAACATCATCGCTGGATATCCCTCCTCTCTCGAAGCATCATCTCTGGTTCGGATTCCTTTCCCGGGTAAAGGGTCAGCGAGCGAGCGTCATTTCTTTGGGCATCTCTTTTTTTTACTCTATATTTTTTTTGGGATACCACGGCTATCACCGCGAGCTCGGTTACTGGCTTTTCTTCTTTTTTCCTCTACTCTCCAACCTCATCATGGCCGGATCCTTGGGCGGACATCTGATTTGCATTTACAGCATTGGGGGAGGGGCCGAGATACAGGCGGCTTTTCGGTTTTTCTGGCTTAAGAAGAGACGCAGCAATGCAACAACACACGCAAACCCTCGGCAGAGACCGAGCAACAACAACACATACCTCTCTTTTTATCTCTCTCTCTCTCTCTCTCTTCCCTCTGTTATTCCCTTGGACGGATCCCTGGTGGAAAAACAAGGCTCGGGAGGCTGGTTTTATACTAATATCCCCCCCAATACCGCATGTGTGTCTCTCGCGGGACTACATCGCGCCCACTCCTTCTTCTTTTCCTTTCCCTTGTTCAACACCCCTCAACCAAAACCTTGTTTAATCATATTCTTGTCCTCACGGATGATGTTTTTTTTTACTTCGTCTTCTTACGGCCCCCTTTACGACGGACACACCCAACCCCGACTAATCTGCGATTTTTACGACAAACGACCTTCTTTTTCGCGAACGAAGACATGCGGCACACGTACACACGAACCTCTCTCCAGGGACCGGATTCCCGGATGATGATGCGACGAACAGATGTCTCACTTCGACGCGAAACGAATCACAAGGAGGGGAGGAAGCCGTCGAACGCCAAACACGAATGGGCTGAAGGAGAAGAAAAGGAGAAAAAATATGCATCTAGTCTCGGTTCGGAGGGGTGGTGTTGCGGGAGAGTAGCTGTGCTATTCTCTCTTGCTGCCTCCTGGTCCGGGACAGACACTGGTTGTCGCACAAGAACACAACAAGGGGTTTATTTCCCTTTCGTGGAGTGGGGAGAAAAGAAAGGGGAATGGGGAAAGGGGAAAGGGGGGGTTGGCATAAGGGGACAAGGGAGCAGGCAGGGCAGAAACTGGTCTTTTTGCCCTTGGTACTTGCTTCCGAAACCCTCCTCTCGACCTTCTACGTTACGACTCTCTCTCTTTGCGTCCCCCTCTCTCTTGGGACAACCAACATCCCCACCCTTCAACCCCCGCCACACACACCAATACACACGCCATACACCCACCGCATTCTCGCCTCGCTCGCTACGATAACCAACCAACCAACCAACTAGGAAGGAGGAGCAGGAGCAGGAGGAGAAGGAGGAGGAGGAAGAAACCCCAACCCGGAACGAGATTACTGTTGCGTCGAAAAGAAGGGGAGGCTTACCGCATTCAGACGGGTTCTGATGCTGTGTGCGTTTCTTGGAATTCTTTTTTGTTTTACGCAGTTCAGGTCAAGGTTTTCCGGGTTGGGTTCGTACTTCTTCTTCTACTCTGTTTGACGCGGACTTTGGATGGTTTGGTGATGGGGGATGAGGGCGGAGGAGGAGCTCAGGATGGTTTGGGTTGGGTTGGTCGCGCCGGGTGTCAGGTTGTGGGTTTGGGTTGTGGGGGGTGCGGTGGGAGAGGGGAAGATACCGGAGCTGTGCTCCTGGTTCTTGCTTGCCTGCCTGCCTCCCTGCCTACCTGCCTACGCACAACAGACACAGGGTCGGCTGCGCTGTGGGGAGTAGAGGGAGAAGGAGGATCCGGGAAAAGGAGGGAGATTCCCACTGGTCTGGGATTCTGAGAGGAGAGTGAGAGAGAGGACTTTCCGCCCTGGATTGGCGGCTGGACTTGTTATATATATACATATATATACTCTCTCCGTATAACTAGTAGTTTATCGTATGCAACACATACACTTGCGCATGCACACTGTTGTTATCATTCTTGTGATCTTCCTCTTGAAACAATGCACCTTGCTTGAACCCGAGCGTAGATGGTTTGAAACCTAGCAGAAGCAAAAGAAAAAGAAAAAGAAATATAAAATAAGTAAAGGAAGGAGAAGCTGTTGGAATTTGCTTTGCCAGAACCGGATGGGTTCCGGCACTTGTGATTCTTCATTCCCTTTTCCTCCCGTTCAACTTGTCCAACCTGCCATGGAAGGCCTAATCCTTGTAGTTCCAGATCTCCGAGGAATCTGTTGCAACAGAAAGCTCGGCAAGTTTAACCGCGGGGTGTCGGTGTAACTTCGGACTCAACGCTCAGTCACCGCTGTGGGAGAGGGAGAGAGCGAAAGATGCAACGTTTCCTCGGTTGTGCCACACCGGGAGTTAACTGGAAATGTTGGATTCGGTAAGCCATGTAATTACTGAAACTCTCCTGTCGTACCGCAGAGGAATGGACTCCCAGGGAAGAATCTGGTTTAAGAAGGGAGAGCCGGAATGAGGCCGTGGGTAAACAATGCGGGTTGCACACAGGAAGTTACATTGCTCTTCTATGCTACAGTACCACACTGAACATCGGGGATGGAGGTCGGATTGGGAAGGTGGAAGGTGAAAATGTACTGTTTAGCATTGCTTCCTTTCCTGTGTTGCTTGGCCGTCGATCGGACCCTCCCGAAGAAGGGTTGGGGCTGTTTCCAGCCCCGGTTGTCCGATCCGCGTCCAGGAGACCGGGACGGTAAATCTACGGAGCGGGTTCCGACGAGGTGGGTTGATGGGAGGGGTTGGAGGGGCTACTCAGGGGTTCCGAAATCCGTCTTGCCACAGGAGGAGAAGTTTCTCCTGTGAACCAGACACACCCCTCTCCGGATCGCGTATGTACAAGAAACCAGACCTCGTAGTGAAATCTCCCAGATGTGACCATGTGAGCAGGAATAAAGGGTAGGCGATTGGCCGAGATACGGGTGAGGAATGCCCAAGACAGGAGACTGGAGCTGCACTTGCAATCATGCTTGTTGGTTCACACTGCAGTCTCCGGAGAGACCGAGTTGGGTAAGGTGAAAAAGGGGGCAAGGGGGGGCAAGGCAGACTCGGTGGAGCGCAGTGCAACTACACCTATAACCCTATCCCTCGGCCAATTCCCAAACAACACACTCCTCCAGCTGTAAAGCCACAACACAATCCTCCATCTGTAAAGCCACAACACCAACCTCGCATCCTGTCCCGGAAAGAAACCCGGAACCGACAGATTGGCACCCATTACTGAATTGAAACTATGTGTATGCATGTCATGTTGGCTCATGACCCGACTTTGACCACGGGATGTGTGCGATCCCCTCAAGTCTCAGGTCCAGCACCAATCAACATTCCTAGGTATTGCAGTTGGTCTTCGAGCAGCCTCAGGAAGGGGGCGAAGTGCAGACGCCTTTGGCGAAGGAAGTAGGAGGACTAACCTCAGAAGTAGCCGACATACCACCGCCAACACCACCGCCAACACCACCCCCATATCAAAGAGAGACCGGTGTGATGCAACCAGGTGCTACTGCACATACACACACACACACACATACCCGCAGACCAGTCTGCTACCTCAAGGTCCTTCCTTACCCACCCGCCCCCCTCTCTGCCCTGTCTCCTGAGCTAACCTGCGCCGCCGCGTGTGCAAACATCCACAAGCGGCGGCGGTGGTGGCCCATCAGATGGGTACTCTACTCTGAGTAGAATCCTTCCTGCCGCGGTCATTTTCGGAACAGGGAAATATTCATCTGTTGCTGAGAAAACAAACCCCCATCACGGCGCGACTCCCAGAGTCCCTCAGCCCCATCGTGCTCTCCAGTCCTGTAAGGCACTCTCACAAAAACGAGTTCAAGACTAGCCGCCCAAAGTAGGCATCGGTGTCCCTACCATGGTTTGTAAAGTCTCGGTCGGTTGTTGATATATGGTTTGTATGTATCCTCAGAACGTGTTTAAAAGGAGAGGCGGTGTTGGGATAAGGAGAGAGGGATGCAGCATGAGCCTGCAACATCAGTTGCAAGGGGCAGGGACCACCGTAATCCAAAGACGGATGGAAGCCATCCTTTGAAGGGAGCTGTTTGCAAGAGTTGAATGTGGAATATATATATATATATATATCTCCACGGCCCAGAGCCCTGCTCTTAACACGCCCGGCCATGTTAGAAACCCAGTCCCCAGTCGTTTGAACTGTTCACTCCGCCCCCTCTTTTTTCGATTTTGTAGCCCAATACCACGACATTTTAACATTTC
Source organism: Chaetomiaceae sp. PYS4301M (assembly GCA_023628425.1). Taxonomy (NCBI): domain Eukaryota; kingdom Fungi; phylum Ascomycota; class Sordariomycetes; order Sordariales; family Chaetomiaceae; species Chaetomiaceae sp. PYS4301M. Next base: position 50,843 of record JAMAKR010000009.1, on the reverse strand, counting down.
ATTTTCCCCGATAAACCTCATCCTCCCCTCCCCCCTCCCTCAACCCCAGCTGGTTTCCCAGTACCCAACAGACCAACCAACTGACCGCTCACCCCTGCGCCAGCCCAGGACTCGCCAAATCCTGGCTCGCCAACATCTCCGCGCCGCCCACAACCCCCTTCGGCTTGGTAATCTCAAAGAACTCGGTCAGCCCCTTAACAACAACATCCACATTCATATTAATCTGCGGCATCTTCTCATACGAGCCCTCCTTCATGATCGCCACCAGCGCGAGGAACCGATCCACCTCGCGCAGCATGATGGGGCGGTGGGCATCAGCAAGCACCATGCCGCTCTCGGCCCACTCGCAGGCGACCTGGGCGTCGAGGGGCTGGGCCCATGGCTCGCCCTCGAGGCGCTCGCGCCACTGCTCGGACCGCGGCCAGGACCCATAGACCTCTGTAAAGTCTATGATGACGTCGACGTAGTCGGAGCAGATCTCGTAGCTGGCCATGTCCTCCGGGGTGCTGTCGGTGGCGATGTAGATCTTGGTGTTGACGTCGAAGAGGTAGGCCTTTTCGAAGCGGCAGGTGCGGCACAGGTTGGTCAGCATGGCCTCGAGCTGGCCGAGGCGGGGGATTAGTTTCTGGATGACCTTGCTGAAGGCTTCGAAGATGCTGTGGTTGTAAATTGAGGTGAGGTGGAAGTTTACGGGCGCGTTTTCGACGCCCTGGTCTGAGAGCTCGTCCTGGATGCGTATGGTCACGTCGCGTTGGATGTCGAGCCGGTAGTCGTCGCTCAGGCCGTCGACCTTGTGGATAAATACTTCGATGTTGATGTGCGGGTAGCTGCGGTGGAGGTGGAGGATAGTCGAGTTGAGGCGGGCAACCGCTTCGAGGTAGTCGTCCTGGGCGTCGATGACCCAGATCAACGCGCCAATCTCGCCAAAGATGGCGTCCATGTCGAACGTAAAGTTGGGATTGTCAAATATGTCGATTTGCCCGGGAAAGTCCCAGACTTGGAACTCCATAAAGGAGCTGGCGCACGTCAGCACGTCATACAGCAAGCCGTGAGGTTCGCGGGTGGCAGGGGCACAGACTTTAGACTGTCCTTTTGGATCCGCGCCGTCGACTCGAGAAACAGCGTCTCGCTAGGGGGCAGTTTGTGAAAGACCACGCTCGATATAGAAGACTTGCCGCTCCTAGCACTCTGTCAGCCATGAGGGCAGTCAAGCACAAACCTGAACAACAGCCATCCTCACCTTCTTTGCCCCATCAGCAAGAGCCTCGGTTTCCCCTTAGTTTGGGGTGTCGTGGGGTCGGGCGCTTTGGCGCCATCTTTCTTTTGTAGCCGCTGGCGGTTCTGTTCGTAGACACGGTGAAGATTTAGCGCTGCCGGACTTATATATCGGACGGGACGAGGACGGGAGGGCCCGCTGGTCATGTCAGCGGGCACGTCGCCCTCCTCGCTGGAAACAGAAGACATGTTGATAATGGGGTCGCTAGCCCCGCGGCAGACGCTCGTCGGCTGGGTTCCGCAACGGGACCGTCAAACGGTGAGGAAAGCCGGATATGGCCAAGCCTCCGCTGCGTTCTTGACCGCCTTTGTAGCCCAAAAGGCGCAAGGCGCCTGGGGGGATTTGGGTCCCTTCGGTTGTGGCTTGATGACAGCTTGGTGCGCATTGGTGTCGTTGGGTGTCGAACCGGCCGACGTGGAAGAGAGGTCGCGCAGACCTGAGACAAAAACAAGGAGAGAAATCTTGGGGTTCGACGCAGGCGCTGGCTTGTGCGAGGATGGTTGAGGATCTCACCACGGCCGATCCAAGACGGAAGGATGCGATCACCGCCGTGGAAACAACTCGCCGGCATCAGCAGCGACAGCCATTTTGTGTATCTTCACTCACATCTCACTTCTCGTATTACTATTCTCCGGCCGGAGGGAGGAGATACGAGCGGAAGCGGGAGGTGGACGGAGCAGACTTGCGGCAAGGGGCAAAGTGCTATATATGGGAAACCAGGAACCGACGAACCGGCACGGCGGGACCGTCTTATCGTGGTACAGCGAATCGCAACAAGGAATTCGCTGTGGCTCGGTAGGGCCAGCGAGGGGACCGGTGAGAGTCAATCGCGCCCAGTCAAGTTTTGGGGTTGCTTTCCCACCCCCCTCGGTCGGCCCCGGATTGCGAGTCGCGAGCCGTGAGCCGTGAGCCATGATCTGTGTGTCGCATCACGGTTGTCGCTGCCTAGACGACTGGCGTGACACTTGCCCGACCTGATGATACCCGGGCAGAGAACGTCCGTGTGGTTTGCTGGCGGCTGGCCAGTGAGCGACGAGCGCAGGGAGAGCGAGCCCGGAAGCTGCGGATTGCTCCCCGACCACGACCACGACGGGAAGGGAATTCCAGGCCGCGGCCGGGTCATGTGTCCTGGCGCCGGCGCTGTGGTATTGCGCTTGCAGGGGTTCCAGATTGGTTGCTGCCGCGAAGGCGGGAAAAAGAAAGAGAAAAAGAAAAACAACAAGCTGAAAGGGAGGCGAGGAAAAACCAAGTTGCAAATGCTTACCTCCATCTTTGTGAAACACCAAATCGATGGGCTGTCTGGTCTGTTGTCTCTCCCGGACTCGGCGAGCTCTCAGACCACCAGAACCAACAGATGCTCAACTAACGTTAAGGGCCGGAAGCGTTTCTCCCAGACGGCCAACGACTGGCGTCAAACAAGTTGTTGGTCCAGCCCCCCAAGGGCCAGGTCCCAAACGGCGCCGGGACAGGGGCTCGATGTCAGTTGAATGCCCCTGGGAAGCCTGACGAATGAGAGTGAGATTCCGGGGTGTCGAACCCTTTGAACCAGCCAGTCCAACTCGCCAGTGAGAGGCGAGGAGAACGAGCTCAATTCCAAGGCAGCGGGACGACTCACGAAGGCAAGGCACGGATGGCGGGTCGACGGACACGGGCTTCCGATGGATGATCGATCAAGCTCGTCAAGAGGGAAAAAGATAAGAGTACGGAGTAGGTATGGTGGGTATCCGTACTCGATACAGCAAGATTGGCGGCGATAAAACGGGGTGCTAAGAATGATAATAACGTCAAGGGCGAGGGAGTGGTGCCGAGTAGCCCCCGTAGGTCGCAAATGAAATAGGTAGCGAATGAGCTCGGAGTGAAACTTGACGAGAGCCGCCGGTCATCACGTTGGTTACAAAGCCAGAACGGGAAGCTAAGCAGTCGAAACGCGGTGAGTTTCGTTTGATGCAAGTTGGAGATGGCAGGGAGGACCTGGGAAGTCAAGTATCCTCGGCTCTATCCGTGTCGTTATCGATATCGATCGAAATGGATTTGCCCAAATCTGCGAAGTGCAGACTGCAGGCCCATGCAAGTCGATTATAGCGTGTGTGTTTTGCGTGGTTTCTTTCGACTGCAGTGCCGTCTCAAGACAGGTTCAGATGACAGCTGAAGACGGCAGATCCAAGGCCCTTTCCAAGGTGGGCTGAACCTCGCCAGAGCGGGGTGCTTGCTTCAACTTGCCGATTACATAATGCCTTAGCGGCAGTTATCCCCGCAGCGGAGTGCAGCCTGGCGTGGCACTTTTGGTGGAGACTGGAAGGGGGAATCTCGCTCAACACCAACACTTCACAAGACTCGCATCCTCAGTCCCCGAAACAAGGCATGTGTTGCAGCTTAAATGAGAAAGAATAGACGCCCGCTACCAATTACCCTAACAAAGTTCCAAACCGAAAGCCGGGATATCATGTATCATCCATCCATCATTCCGCTCAGAGAGAGCGCCTGACCGGCTATATTCCCGGACCCAAACACAACCAACACAAGAGGAAACAAAACCCTACGGTCCAAGTCCATGCATCATACCACACGGTTTGTATTAACGAGATGCAATTGCCGCCTGTTTCACGCCACGAGAAAATTACAAGTACATAGGTAGATAGGCAAAAAACCAGCCAGCCCTGTCCCAAGTTTGACTTTGACCTCATCCAACACCATCGTCCAACAAAGGCAAAACCCTACCCGTAGCCCTCGAAACCGAATCAAAGCCCTTCCACAGTCCACACACCACACCCCCAAAACAAGACCACTCAAGACAACACAGGCGTCTTCCGCGCCCCAAGATACCGATCAGTATACCTCTCAACCTTCATCTGGAACGCCGCCAGGCCCAAGGCGACCAGCTCGACGGGGACGAGCAGGATGGCGAGGTACAGGCTGGCGCGGCTCTGCTGGCAGAGCGGGCCCCAGTGCGGCGCCTGCGACATGGGCACGTCCTTCCAGCGGCAGGTCCACGAGACGAAGGTGTCGGCCACCTCGGACGCGTTGACGACGTAGTAGAAGACGACGGCGAGGAGGGCGCCGGCTACGCCGAGGAGGGGCGCGAGGAAGGTTACGGAGGTGTGGGCTGTTGCTCGGGAGCGGAGCTGTAGGGGGGGAAGGGGGGTGTTAGTTGTTGTTGTTTTCTTTGCGGGAAACCGAGACTGTTGGAGAGTGGTAACTTACAGCGCCGACCTGGCTGAAGCACAGGGCAATAATGTTGGAGACGAGAACGATGGTGCTCCCGATGACGAGCGACACGGTCGGGCGGACGTTGAACTCGCTGGGCCAGAGGGGAAGCAGGAACTCGGACGAGACGTGGGTTTCCTGGTACACCCGCAGCGTGTTGGCCGAGATGCCGAGGACGGTCAGGCCCATCAAGAGCGCCAGCGCTGTGGTGCCCACCCGGGCGCTGTCGGTGGCGCGGATGGTGCGCATCTTGGACTGGAGGTGGCGGTCCTGGGAGTCGCCCTCCACCGAGGACGTCGAGCCCTGGGAGTGTGTGCTCTTCTCCATGTTTTATGTCGTTTGTTCTCTGTTGTGTGTTGTGTTGATAGACGGAGCACTGCTCGAGAGAGATGGGAAGAAGAAGGCCGGAGAGTTAAGAGAAAGGAGTATCGAAACGGAAGGGATGAGATGCAGTGTGATAGGAAACCCGTAGAAGAACACCAACAGGAAGAAAGAAAAACCCAAGAACAACAGCAGTATAAGAAACCGGAATACCAGATGACGGGAGTTAAACAACACCAGCAGCAAGCACCCGGAGGGCAGTCCCACGATACTAATACCTCGTCCACCCTTCCATCACCACCACCAGCAACCCGCCTCCTCCTGCAAGCCGATAATTAGGGGTTAGCACAGGCACACACCAAGACCAGGCGGGCGGTTAATCCCATGCTCTTGGTGGTGTAGTCAAAAGAGAGCTGCCATCTGCACCTCATCGCGCTAACTACTGCTACCCACCACCACCCAGCGTCATCATCCATCCATGTGCGTCGACCAGAGCCGGGCCAGGGTATCAGGTCCAGAGTACCGCTGCGGCACCCAGAATAGTTAGCTACCACCCTGTCACAGCAGCGCGGCGGCAACTGAACATGGGCACCCCGTAACTAACAACGACATGGTAGCGACGGGATGTACTCCGTACAGAGTACCGAGTATGGAGAAGCAGCAACTCAGGAATCCCCCATCCCCCTCCCCCAATCGAACCAACTGTCCATTGAGAATCTCACATTCGTTACCCACCACCCTGGCCGCCTGTCACGGCCATGTGTGGTGAATGCGACTGTCTGTTACCCACCCGGGCGCTTATTGCCCAGCCGAGGGTGGCCAATGAGCGGACGTCAACGCAAGGGGGGGTCGGCAACAACCCGACGGCACGGCGCTTCGAAGACATCAGGCACAGGGATATCTGCAGGCGTGTTGATGATCAACAAGGGGGGGATCGACTTTCCCGTGTGTGGCGGGTGGGTGAGAGTGGGATTGCTATTTGCGGTTCCGGGTTCGCTTGTTGATGGCGGTTTCTGCTGACCAGGCCCGAACTTGGGTGAAGCGGTGCTGTTGTTGCACTGCAGCGTCGAGACGGCATCGGATGCACAGCGGGAGGCGATAATAGAAAAAAGTTAAAACGAGGGAGCTTTTCCTGGAACGGGAGAGGGCATTTCCGGGCGGCCAAATGCATCTGCATCTTTATCTGCATGCGAAATGCATCTGTGTTACGGCGGTTGGAAATAGGCGGGGGGAATGAATGGATGGTGCTAAATCTGGAAATCTCGAAGAGAGGTTGGGCCGAGAGACGGCAGCACCAACCCTAACCCCAACACTCCCACACACCATGAACAACCCAACAGACATATCTATTCCAAGCGCTTTCTATTCCGTCCGTACCTTGCATCACTTTCTAATTTTCCCCAGATCCTAATTCTACAATGTGTAATTCTACAATGCGTCTATAGATGACCTGCTCTATTTTCTGCTCCATGACGGATGACGGGGGGGTATCAAACAAGCAGTTGACACCAAACTCCCCCTCCTTTCCGCCCGTCCCCTACTCTTCACCACCCCTTCCCACTCCCAAAGAAAAACGCCAGTTAAACCCCCCCCCCCCCCCCCCCCCACTAAATTCATCCAGAAAGACCTCATCCCCCCATCAACAAACAATCAACAGCCCCCCTTCCCCCCAACCACCCCCAACCCAATCCCCTTCCCTCTCCCCCTCAAAATCGCCCCCAACCCCCTCCCCACCCCCGCCAAATCCCCCAACATAGTAATATGCCCCCGATCCGTCCTCACCCTTCCCCCCTTAACAAGCTCATAACCCTCAGGCAACATCGCCTCCCGCGCAAGCACCACCCCATCCCCGCTGGCAAACAACAAATCATCATACGCGTCGGCGCGCGCAATGCCCTCCCGCCCGGAGATGCCGGCGCCGCAGGTTGTCGGGATGTCTTTTGCGTAGAGCAGGGCGAAGGGGGGGTAGGTGTTGGCGGCTTGGTGGGATGGGTTGTGGGCGAGTTCGGCGCGGAAGAGTTTGGTGGCGGCGAGGGTGCGGGTTAGGTAGGCTATGTTGCGGGTGAGGGTTGGGGATGGGGGGGAGGAGGAGGTCGGGGAGGGTGGGGAGGATGAGTCGGTGGTGGTGGGGGCGCGGGTTCTGGAGGTGCTGGCGTGGGTGGTGTTGTTGTTGCTGGTGGTGGTGTTGGTGCTGATATTGAGAGGTGAGGCGTGGGTGGTGGTAGCGGCCGCGGCAGCGGCCGGGGATGAGCTGCTGTTCATTTGCGGGGCGAGCGTGCGGTCTTTGGTGACGGAGTGCGTGACCGCTTCGACAGCAGCTGCCGCGGCGGCGGGCAGGTTCTTCTTGCTGTGCGTGTTGCCGCGGCTGCGCAGGGGCAGGCTCGGGAGGGAGTCGGAGAGGCTGAGGAGGGAGCCAAAGGTGCTGCTGGGGCGGTTGAGGGCGGGCAGCGCGGGTTCCGAGACGCAGGGGCTGAGGCGGTATTTGATCCAGTCGTCGACGTTGTAGAAGTCGATGCGGTATTCTTCCTTGGTGACCTTGTCGACGAAGCAGAAGCCGTCCTCCGGGAGGAAGACAAAAGTGGTCCGCAGCGAAAAGTTGACTTGCGCAGTGAGCAGCTTTTCGTTCAACAGGACGGCATCGCCGTTCCGGATCGGCCCGAGAATGTTGATGCACCGCTGCGGGACGCCAGCATACAGGACGCCCGAGAAGAGCTCGGGCCGCTGGTTGACGGCGTGCCGTGTGATGACGCCGCCCAAGCTGTGGGCGATGACCAGGGCGCCTCGTTGCTCCTTGGGCACGCCCGGCTGGTTGCACGGGAGTTTCTCGAGGAACGCTACGAGTTTGCGAGACAAAAGGTGAGGGCTCAGCCTCCAGTCATAGCCGTAGTCGTGGACTCGGAGTTTGCCAGTCCTTGCGTTTTCGCATTCCCTCAGCCTCTTGAACAGCCGCTTCGAGATGTCGACTGGCCCAATATTCTGGAGCATTCCGCCAGGGATGATGCTCTTCTCCATGTTCTCCTCATCTTCCGGACCCAGCCCGACTTCCAGGTTGACCTTTCGGACTCCCAGCTGCACCTTGACCGGAACCCACAGGCGCCTATGCGGCGGCTTCGCGGATCGCAGGATCGAGCCTCTGTAGCCGCCCATGATCACAATATCCCCCGTCAGTGACTCAAGAACCGCGTCCAGGGGGTCCCGATTCGCGCGCTGGCCGTGCTGCACCGAGTTCGACCGATGGACACCCGGCAGCGGTTCCGTTGCCGATTTCTTCAGCGGTGTGTTCAGCAGATCTGGCCTGGTTAGTCTGGGGCGCCATGCCATGTAAGTGGAAAACTCAACGCAAGACATACTCGGTATTTGGGGCAACTTGAATGACGGGCCATCGAAGCTGTCCTTGATGGCCTTGAATCGCACGTTGACTTGCTCGCGGACATGGGCAAAGCGCTCATCGTCGCCTAGTGAAGACACGCGGGATAGTGTGTGGTAGAGGAGGGAGTCGTCAGAGGTTGTATGGCGCAGGCTCCGGGCTCTCGTCGGATCTGGCTGGACGGGGACCGCCTGTGGCGAGGGTGACAAGAATGCCGCTGGCGTCCGTGGTGGGGAGGCTTTCTGTGGCGACCCCGAGCTCGAGGAGAAGAAGGTCGGCGTGGGAATGTTCGGGATGAGGCCCGAGGGGATCGATATCGACGGCAGGGCCTTGGATAGCCTTTTAAGAGCGCTCTCTCCGACCGAATGGGACCGCTGCTGTCTGGATTGCGACTGGAACGCCGCCGCCATCGACGACCTGAACCGGCCCGGCTCTGTGATCAAGAACTGCTTCGGACCAGCCTGCCACGGCGTTGGGAACCGCGCGACGGGAGACTGGCGCCCCGATGAACTCCCCGGCTCATCCGGCGCACTCGGCGCATTGCCAGCCACAGGCCCCATCTGGTGTTCCTGGTCCGTCTCGTCACCGTCGAGCACCTCGAAGAAGCCCCTCGGCTGGCGCTCAAAGACCGCCGCCTTGTCAGCGGCTGGAATGCTCGGTGAGGTGAGCAGGGTCGCCAATGGGCTCATTGCTGGCTGTAAGAACGACTGGGCGCCATCTTGATCGACATCGAGGTCGTCTTCGTCCAATGCGTCAAATTGGGACGGATCGCGCTCCTCCGGTGGTGGTGGTGGTGGTGCGTGCTGTTGGTCCGGAACCATGCTGGGGTCGAGAGGCGGGTTTACTTCCCGTTCTTGCATGATATAAGGTGTCGTAGAAGAAAACATGGGGAGAAGGATCAATGTTGGGATTTGGGGAATCCCTGCGTCCGTCCGTGCATTCAGGGTTCAATATCGCGACATGAATAAGGTAACGTTAATGTCCCACACGGTGGCTATGTACGTGTAAGATGGTCCGTTGGATGGCTGAGAGACGTTGGGGGCTGTTGGGCTTCGCAGATGCAAAAAGTCAGGGTATCTGTCAGCCTCAATGCTGATCCCCCAGCCCAGGCAGGGTCTTGGATACAAGCATTGACTACCAGACAAGAGAAACGAGGGCTTCCCGCGAGCTGGAAATCAGACGAGACCCTTCGAAGTTATGTATTTGAACGTGAGATGCAGCATGTCGGGCAAGAAGGGAAGGTGAGGCTGCAAATGGCGACGGTGGTCACAGATCGGGTCGCTCGGAGGCTCGGATGCCTGGCTTCTTTGAGCCCACCATGGCTCTCCTCGTTGGTCGTTGGTAGCAGGTGGTAGGGATAGGGGGATAAAAAAAACAGCCCCATCGCGGCGGCGCAGCCCCCAATGAGGGATCGCCCCGATCTCAAATTCCTCAATTGGGCATCTCAGAAATATGCAATGCACAAGGACCCTTGCTCGGAATCACTTGATGCCTGACGCGGGGCACTTTTCTTCAAGGGTTCGTCCCATGTGTCACCGTGTTGCCGGATCGCAACGTGCTTTGTTGTTGGTGTTTTGGCTTTTTTTGTCGACATGTTGATTGTATTTTGACGTCACACGTTGGACGTTGACCTCTCAGGGCTGTCCCAGATCTCGCTTGGCATTCGGAACAAGCTTGTGACAACGTGCCCTCGGAGATATTTCATTGGGGGTTGGGGTCTCGAGGTTCCACACGCTTCCGGCCACCCCGCCGCAAGATGGGCCTGGCTTCCCGGCTGTCCGGTATCAGACCCACGCACCAGGCCATCGCTCTTGGCCAGTTTCGGTATCAGATGCGGCTTCCTTCTGCGACCATAAGACACAACCGATGCGACGTTAATTCCCCTCGTTAACTCCCCCCATACCTCCATGCATCAAATGCGCGCAGACGGCTGGCCAGGGGTGGGAAGAAGCGAGAAGCCGCCCTCGATCTCGGTGATCTTGTCCACCGATCTCTTCCATCCCGGCTCTGCTGCCAGTCGTTCGATGTACGCATGCAGCTTCGGGAATGTCTCCTTGAAGGAGCCCTTCGCCCAGCTGCCCATGCTGTCAAACGCGCCGTCCTTGCCGGCGATCAGCGGGTAGGACAGCATGATGTCGGCGCCGGTGAGAGTGGGCCCGCACAGGTAGCTGCCGTTGCCGGGCGACGTCTCGAGGTACTGCTCCATCATGGCGAAGTGCCGCTTCATGTTGGGGAAGACGAGCATGCTGATGACCTGGTTGGCAACGAGGGTGGTTAAAGGCCGCACGAAGAACGGCACGCTATTGCCCTTCAGTCCTGCCAGACAGTAACAGCTCGTTAGCGCATGCAGATCTTCGGCGGCGGGGTGGTTCGGCTCGCATACCCGAGAGAATGAAGTTCAGCACCATGGTGAACATGAAGCTACCCTCGATGTAGTACAGCAGGTACTGGTACCGCATCCACTCCTCCGTCTCGCCGCCGATCTTGTTTTCCTGGCCGTCCTTCCATCGTTGCGGCACCAACATATTGCCCTTGGGGAAGTGGTCGCAGAGGTACTGCACGATGAAGCCCGACTCGGCGAGAACGACGGGCTCGGCAGCGCCGGGCGCTGTGATGGTGATCACCGGGGACTTGCCGAGCGGGTGGATCTTCTTGAGCTCGGGCGGGGCCAGCATGTTCTTCTGGCGTCGGTAGATCTCGAGGTCGTATGGGATCTCCAACTCTTCCAGCAGCCACAGGATGCTCTGGGCTCGAGATCCATTGAGCCAATGGAGTTTGACCTTTGCCTCGTCTGCCATGTTGCTATGTAGGGTAGGTAGGTAGTGTAAGACTGCAAGGTAAGGTATCCAGCAACCAGACAATTTCTTGAGTTGAAACGACGAGCTGTTAATTAGTAGTCGGGACGGAGATGGAGCTGTCGTCGGTATAAGAGAGGACGTTCTCACTCCAAGTACGGTAGGATGCCGAGGCACCGAGTCGCAGTCCTCTCGGCTGCTGTCACCGTCCTCCACTCGGAGGTCCAGGCCCTGTTTTTTGGACCCACCTGATGGCACGCGCTGATGCCAGCTTCTTTTACTGTACGTGTACCCAGGTACTCATTCTCGATCAGGGCAAGATTCTCCAAGATCTTGGATCTGAAAAGAGTGGTTGCTGGACGATGCGTCTTGAACAAGGCGAACAGTGGGAGAGTGGATAACATCGACTGCGTACCTGTCCTGGAGCTGCATGCAAGACATGAAATACATGCAAATGTTAGGGCCTTCAGTCTTGAAACATCCATTGAAATAATGGCCGGACATTGATCGACGCCGGATTCAATCCCATCCGGGAAAATCCATCGAGGATAGGACTGCCTCTGGCAATTCGTTGTTTGCCTGTCGCAACGCAGCGCTCACAAGCTCAGGTTGGTGCGATAAGGTAAGCTACAGGTTGGTACCTTACACAATAGGGTACGTTACAAAGCTCAAGCATCACGTGACCTGCTACTCCCCACCACAGGACAGCTCTCGGCGCCAAGACCCGCATTGGCAGACGGCACCTCGAGAGCTCACCAGCGACGAACCTCGAATCTCGAACTCCAACAGGCGACCAGAAACCACCGCCCGCGATCGATTCCCACGACAACCGAACCCAAACCAGTCCGGGAACCAACCCGTCCACGATCCAAGATGGCTGGCCTCCCGCATAACAGTGCGCTCCCCCGTTCCCCAATCAATTGGCAATTGCTCATCGCATGAGATGAGCCTATTCGTTGGAAACAACCACCCGCTAACTCTCTCGCGCGCGCAAACAGAGATGGCCATGGACCCGGCCCTTGTCCGGCTCGGGAGTACGTCCCCCCTTTGACTCCTCCTCCTCCTCCTCCTTCTCCCTCCCGTGACGCTTCGACACCGACACCTCCGACCCCCGATTCCCGACTCCCGACATTGCTGGAATGATACGGGACTCCATGACGCTGAGAGCGCAGGCTAACCACTCACCCGTTGTTCGCGGAACAAAACAGACATGGTCTCGAACCGGTACAAGTACTTCCGGTGGACCAAGCGGACGGCCGGCATCACCTTCATGTATGTCGCTGTCGTGCCGACGATTATCGCGTATCTGGGCTTTCAGAACGACGTGAGTTCTTTTTTCCTCTCCCTGCCCTTTCGCTGGATTTGGAATTGGATGGGTGTTTGGTTGGGGGGATGGAGAAGGAACGGACTGATTGGGTGCGGAAAGGGGGGTTGTGTCTGTGAGTGTGTGTATGTGTGCTGACGGGGGCTGTTACAGGGTCTCTGGGATCTGCGGGCGAAGCGGAGGGGAGACATCATCTCGGAGCGCTAAGCGGATGGGCGATGGTGAACGGGATGATGGAGAGGGAGGGTTGTACATAGGCTGCGCGGCACCCAAAATGGAAGACGCACAGTCACGAATCATACCAATTTTCGAAGCTTGGTTGGGGTGTGTTGTGATTCTCGCTTGGATTTGTTGTTTGCGTAAACTGGCAGGTTCGGTACGGTATTGCTGAGAGCCTTTTTAAGAGAGTGCTCGAACTAAACGATCACCAAGTCGCTTCGGGGTGGAATTGACATAGAGCAGTATGGAAGCAACGTGGATGGGAAAGAATGGATCACAGAAACGCTCATATGCGAGGCAGAGGGAGGAGAGTTACTTGTTGGGGCTCCAATATGATCTTGGAACAAAGAAACAACAAAAACAGGGCGACGTCGACCACCCAAAAAGCTCACCGACCAACTATCGTCTCCCGTAAGATAGGTGGTCAGCTACGAAAACCCTGTTAGGGGTTTTGCTTCGGTCTCGGCCGCGGGAGACACGGGCACCGCTTCCCGCTACTTCGACCTGGAGTCGAACCCGCAACCTCCCAGCATTTCGCCGAGAGGGTTTTTGCGGATCGTGCCCAGGTCACGGATTCCGCCCCTCCTCTCTTGACCGCTGCGCTAAGCCGCCAGAGGAGGTTTGGTGATAGGTGTCCTGCTGGACCTAATACATATAGTGCCGGGCAGGCCTCGTTCCTCTTTTCCTCGTTTCCCTTTCCTCCTGCTAAACAGAGATATACCTACGGATATCAACTCGAGCTATAAATAAAAGGGGTTATATGAAAAGAAGTAGATAGAAAAAGAAGGAAAAAAAAAAGAAGAAAAAAAGAAACAAAGACAGTCACTGCACAAGATGGACTTGGGTGGCACCAGTATCTGAGAGTTCACAAACATCAGCTAAGTGGTATTCGCTCAAAATTTATCTGATGGCACTTGAATCGCTGCAGACTCGGTGACCGCATCGCTTCACGGCCCTTTCTCTCCCCATTAATCATGCTTCGTAGGGAGTCGATCAACTTTGTTCGCTTCCCGTCTGTATTGGAACGCCTCGGAGCCGTTGGACAGGCCGCATACTCCGTTAGGAAACCCAAACTGGTCTCCTGCGTACCCATATCGTTTCGGATCGGGGAGCGCTGACAGCCAGTCGCCGATCCTCGCCCTCGCAAGCGTGGACATCCGTTTCTTCCGCCTCGTTTCCTCTCCCTCCCCTGGGAACCGGGGACCCTATCTTCCCCACGGACCCGATTCCGGCGGTTCACCAGGCAACGTATCCCCCCTCCTCCAATCCCCCTGCGGCATCCCCTGCGACCCCCTCCCAAACGACCCATCCCGATCAAAATACCTCCCCCCAACCTGCCCCCTGAACCCGCCACCCCTGAACCCCCTCCCCTGAAACCCCCCAGCAGAACGTCCATAATCCCTATCCCTATGCCTCGACGACAACGACCCCCCCGGCCCCGGGGGCGCCGCCCCCATGGAACCCCTCGCCTCCCCAGCACCCGCACCGCGCCCCATCCGCGCGCTGCTCGCGGGCAGTACGTGGCCCGTCAGCTCGTCAGGCGGCATGATGGCGCAGCAGACGTGGTCGCCCGTGATGAACTTGGCGTCGGCCAGCGTGGTGGCGCTCTCGTCGGGCTCGTCTTCGGCGACGCCCTCTTCGGGGCCGGCGCCGGGCCCGCCCCGCCCTAGGATCACGCTGCCCAGGTCCTTGGGCACGAACCGTGGTGCGAGGTTCGTTTGGGTTGCGCCGCTGCTGCGCGTGTCCGCGTAGATGAGGCGGAAGATGAGCCGCGTGCCGATAGCGGGTTCCGGGATGATGGCTGGGGAGGCGTCGGCGATGTGGTAGGCTAGTTCGGAGAGCGTGCAGTCTGGCCAGGTGTGGATGCTCAGGTGGGGGGGCAGGTGTGACGTGTTGAATTCATCTGGTCTGGCAGAGTAAGCATCGATTCGATTCTGACAAGAAATATTTTGTAAGGGTGTTTATGAAACCGTACCTGTGATGGGCGCCGGTTCGGTAGAAGAGCTTCACCAGGAACGGAGGCGTCTCGTCCCGCCTCAGCTCGGCCGAGTTCATCGTGATGTTTGTGTTGACTGTCTGCTGAAGGGAGTGGTAGGGTGTCGTAAGAGTAATCCGAGTCTTGTATAGCCGGGTGCCTGTGGAAGGTTTTACGCCATGGAAAGCTGATGTTTGGGTGGTTGAAGGTTGGGAAGTCGGAGGTCGCACGGTGTTGGCGTGCGTTGGATGGGCTTGTTGCCTGCCGCGGAACACCCCTGCCCATTCTCCAGCGGGTCTCTGGGAAGGCCGCCTGGACCATGTTAGCGGCCTGCTTCTAGAACTCCCCATCATCATCCTCCATCCTCTCCCAAACACTCAACAATCTTTTGCTCTGCGCCAAAGTCCCACCCACGACGAACTAAACACCATTCGCACCCCAGCTCCATCTCCCAATTGCACACACCTCCTCCGAACGCGGCCTCCACGCCGAAAAGCCCCACCCCCAAAATGGATTTCGCCTCGCTCATGTCCAACGAACTCGCCAAAGCGAACAACTCCTCCTCGTCCAAACCCTCCACCACCACCCCCACCACCTCCTCCAACAACCAAAAATACATCTCCCGCCGCGAAGCCGAAGAAGCGCGCAAAGCGGCATACCTAGCCGAGCAGAAAGCGCTCGAGGAAGAGCGCGCGGCCAAGGCAGCGGCCAAGCGCAAGCGCGAGGAGGACGCCGCGCAAGAGTCGCGCGCGCGCGAGGAGAAGCGGCAGCGGCTGGCCGAAGAGTCGCGGCTGAAGAGGGAGGCCAAGGCGGCTGAGGAGGAGAGGGCAAGGCGGAAGCGGCTTGGGTTGCCTGAGCTGCTGCCGGATGGGAAGGATGGGGGCGGGGGGGCCAAGCGGGCGGCGGCCGAGGAGGATGAGGATGATGATGATTTGGCTGGGGAAGGGGAAGAGGGGGATGTTGCGGAGGAGGATCTGCGCAAGAAACTGAGGGGGCTTGGGGAGCCGGCTGTGCTGTTTGGCGAGACCCATCGCGCTAGGGTACGACGGTACAGGAAGGCCACTCGGGGCAGGCCGCTCGTCGCCGCGGGACCGATCGCGACGACGCTTGCGCCGGTTGAGGAGAAGGACATGAAGGTCCCCGCCACGCTCCCGCCGGCCTCAGATAAGAAAGCCCGGCGGTATCTCTTCCGGCAGCTGGCGTCCTACTTCAACATGGTTCTCCGCGAGTGGGAGCTGGCGCTGGCGCGCGAGGACAACGAGGACACCTTCGCTGGGCAGGCGGCGCACCACGCCATGATATCCAGCAAGGAGACGATGCGGCCGCTTTTCCGCAAGTTTGAGCAGGGCGACCTGGACGAGAGCATCCTCGAGGCGATCGTCGAGATTGTCGGAGCAGCGCAGGCACGGCGCTACGTCGATGCCAACGACGGATACCTCCGCCTGAGCATTGGCAAGGCGGCGTGGCCCATCGGTGTGACCATGGTTGGTATCCACGAGCGTAGCGCGCGTGAGAAGCTCCACGGCGGCGAGAGAGGTCACATCATGGGCAGCGAAGTCACGCGCAAGTACCTGCAGAGCATCAAGCGGTGCTTGACGTTTGCCCAGGTCCGCTGGCCGCCGGAGGACGTCCGGCAGTTGATGGGCTGAGTGTGACCAGCACGGAATCAAAAATACACAAATATACAACCCCAGTGATACCCAAACAAAAATAGAGTAGCAGAAGTTCTGGAAGTCTTGCTGGGTCCATATGCTGCGACGCCAACAGCCTTTTCGTAATCATTATCATGCTGAATATCATCATAGGACGGCCCTGTTTAATCCGACCGCGCAACAGGCCCCTCCGTCGTTCTCCTCTGCCCAAGAATCCCATACCTACTGCCCCCATCTCCGTCCTGTGCTCCAAACGCGCCCTTTGCCCTTCATGTAACCCATTAAAGGCGTGAGTGGGCCACACCAAAAGCGGCGTTGCATCTTGACCGTCTGGCAATCATCACCCCGCTAGCCAAGCGTTTCATCGACCATCATTTCGGTGGCAAATCCACCACCCATTTTCTTGGACCCCTTGAGCTCAAGATCGGCTAGCGCAAGTCCCATCCGCCTCAGGCGATCCAGAGCTTGCGTCTCGTAGTTCTCTGCGACCCGGAGTGCCGATTCCTGCATCTGCAGTCTGGGGTTGGCTGCCTTGGTGGTGACGAGCTGGACAAGGGTTAGCAGCGGAACGAGTGACCTGAGATCAGTAGGAACGGAAGTGTCCAAATACCTTGTCGATGGTGTTGATTCGCGCCTTGAGTGCACCAGACTGGATCATGTCGGCCAGCTCGTCCTCGATGCTCTGGCCGGGTCGGCCAAAGGCCTTGGCCATGGTGTCCAAGCTGACACACGAGAAGGGAGTGAGATACTGGATGATGCACTTGCTCCGGATTTGGGAGTAGATGCTGGCAATGTGCTTCTGGAGGTACAGGTCGAGAAGATGGTCGGGTCGGTAGGACTCGAGGATGGCGATGCACGCAGAGTACCGGCCGCTGACGAACTGCGCCACCGCCCGCCGAATATGCGGCGCCTGCTCGAGGAACGTACGAAACTGGGCGTTATCGAGCACGTAATGCTGGAGCTCCTGGCGGCCCATGGATGCCAGGGCGAGGAGCCCGCCGTAGGTAGCCACATCGCTTTGGCTGGCGAGCTCGCTGTAGCTGGACGCTGGAGCACTCGAGTCGGCCGAAAGAAAGCTGAGCGCCGCTTCCTTGTACTTCTCCTGACCCAGAAGCGCGATCCCCTGTCCAATCTTGAGGTAGGGTTGGACCGCCTTTTCCTCCTCGGAGTGGTGCGCGCCGCCCAACTTACTGAGATGGGCACCCACCATGCTCCATTCGCGCCGCTGTATAGACACGCGAACCAGGTGCTTCCCTACGTCGAGAAACTGCTTAGGCGTACTGACATCGGGCCTCATCTTTGAGTATGTCTCGGCCGCGGCGTTGAGGTCGCCGGTGCTCTCGAGGTGCTTGCCAAGGTCTTCATTGCCCATCTGCCACCACCGACACTGGTTAGCCACCGATTGTGCATCCTCGGGGGTTCCGAACTGACCCGAATGCTCTCCTTGATCAAGTTGTTCTTGTACCCCTTCAGTTCCGCCAGCAACCGGTTTGTTTCCATCTTATTGGCCTTTTCCTGGGCTGCTAGCCATGTCTGGTCGAAGGTGGCATCCGGATCTTCGGGTGCCGCAAGCCGAAGGCACTCGACGGCTTCCCTGTATCTCTGGAGATCTCTGCCCCGCTTGGCCTCGGCGATGGCGGCTTTCAAGGCATCGAGGCACAGTGGCACCGAGCTGCGGCCGATGAGGAAGAGTCGGTCGAAGCGGGTTCGGCCTGAGCGAGATACGGTCAGAGACACCACCACCAAAGGCAGGGACGGCATTCACACGACTAAGATGAGGTCGGCTACCTTTGTAGTTTTGAATGTAGAGATCGAGATCGAATTTTGGGGGATCTAGTCGACAAGTGTCGGGGTTAACAGCCCACTCTTTACTGCTGGGCGGCTAGGCTGGACGCCCTCCACGGTGTGTGTTGAGATGGGTGTGTGTGGTCGCTTGCCATACCTTGGACAATGATGCCATCTTGGTTGTCCATCACCGTGAAGAATGCCAGCAGAGAGGACGCCATGTTTTTGTCGTTCTCAAGGGGACACAGACCACAAGGGCGACACGGGCGACGCGGGGTCTTCAGATGATGCGGAGCGGGACGAGGCTGCGAGCTATGGGAAGCTCCGATAAGGCTGACGGTCGTGGTTGTGAAGTTGAGCTCGTCCAGGCAGCCAAGTTGTCATGGTGGGGTAATTGTGGGGCAGGTCTGGTTGCCCCTCGTCTTCGACTGAACCCTGAGAAAGTCGGCCTCAAAGTCGGCCATGCCCTTGGGAGCTGAGAGCGTAGCGTACTGTACCCGTACGGTACTTTGTACAAGTTTGGTATGGAATTCGTGCGCCATTGCCTCAGCTTGAAAAAAGAGACGTCGGGGACGGGAGCGACTTCAGACGACGGCAAAACAATTCCGCAACGAGGACTGGGGGAGCGACGGGAGCAATACATGGATGTCTTGAAATCGCGAAGGGCCACCGCCAGAGGTGGGCACCGTCGGATACTGTATGTTCCTTCTGTACCACATTGCACCGAACAGCCAAACACAGTCGTTACTTTGCAGTCCACAATATTAGTAGCGCCGTGGTGCCGACAAGCATGGTGCCAGGTAACGTAGCTCGGGGATGGGAAAAGTTGATTTCTCTGATCTTCTGATCTCTCCAGGATGGGAGATGGACGGACACCTCGGGATCGCTTCCGTTTCCCGAGGTGCAAATAAGGCTGACAGTCCCTGGCTGGCTAGGGGCAGGGAGTCGGGGAGGGAGGGAGGTGTTCGATATCCACGCCCGCCATGCTGTTGGATCAGATTCTCGTTCTCGGGATTTCTCTCGTGGGTCATGATCCATGGAATGGACACTGGAGAGTAACCACCCGCCGTCCGCTACGACAGTCCACCGTCCACCGTCCACAGTCCACAGCCCACAATACCGTCTACACACACACGGGAGTGGGAGATGCAAGATAAAGTCGCCGAGATTCAGGCTGCCCGGCCCCAATCTGTCCTCGACGACTTCCCAAACAGGGAGGCAAGAAAAGGGGGAGGGCTCAATGGAAACACATGAACACGAATCAGACTTCAGCGCGCTGTCGAATCCACGGCCGTTGCCCACAATGACATGAGCGACATGGGGCATGGAAGTGTGATGGTGTCCAGTGACAGTACGCGTGGCCCGCCGTCCCTTGCTGCCGAGCTCCCAAACAACAACGGGCAAGCGGGCCTACCCGGTCGAAAAAAAAAGTCTGCTCTCGGACCCTGTCTGCACACTGTGTGTACATAATCATGAGCTGATTTTGGACCCTTGCACCTGCTCCGTCCGGGGTTCGTGCATGCCCAGACATGCAGGTCGACGTATGCCAAGATCACTAGTGCGCCAGCGGCTTCCCCACCTTTTTGAGATCTCCAATGCCCGTTTCCCATGCCCAGCACGTCTCCAGCGCTTCTTGGATGCGCTTTGTCAAACGAAATGCTGAGCCGCTGTGGGCTGGTGCTCAAAATATGCATCCCCGTGTGTTGCCCCAATATTTGACGGCTCACACCCTGCAGCTGGGCGCCCTTCGGTGCAACCGCACCTGCGCCGTTTCCCGTTCCTTCCCAACGGAAGGAAAAGTCGCATTACGCCTTCCCCCAATGGCAGTTCAGTTGCGGTCGAAGCAGCTGGTTGCTCTTGCCGCCTGTAGCCCGATTTAGAGATAATGGTTTAGTTTTTTTTATTTGCTCGCCAGGCAGCCGTGGTCCCACACCAAGGTTGAAATCAGATCCGCCGGGTCAGGTTTCTGCATGTTTCCATTGAGCGCACCATTCCTGTTCCTCACATCCCCGTCGCGACTCGGGAATAAGACCGGCGCAACTCGGGGCAGCCGCGTGCTGGACCCTACCATGACCATGCCCTGTCGTTCGACACTTCGACCATTCATTGCAACACCCGAGCCACCGGGGGCCTCAATGCTGGGCGATGGCGATTGGAGATGGCAATGGAGACATGCAAAGAGTCAGCACTCTGACATAACCGCACTCCAACATTACATACCACGCTACTTCGCTCCATGCGACAAGAGACCCTCCCCGAGTGGCCCTCGTGGTCCCCTGAAAACCCGCCGCGTCGCCGCAGAACACGCATGGAAGACCCATGGATGTCGGTGGGCGGTGGGACTGAGAGCGGAGCTCCAAAATACCCGAATCTGCAGAATGCTGTTCGATCCGATCCCAATTCTCCCGCCGTCCCGTCTGGTGCGGCGGTTCCCCCTCCCAGCGGCGGTTGTTTGGCGATTTACAGGCACACAGGCTGCATCATCTGACATTGTTTTCTCCTCTCCAACAAGGAGCAGGTGTCCACGGCGGCCGGGAGTCCCCATCGCCGTCACATCCAAAATCCCCCAGAGGCCCGGGAACATGGAATTCAGGGAGGCAGCCGGAGCGGCATGCGGCTAGGAGGACCCCAGGACGTGGACGCGATTCCCATCCGCCGTCATGGATGGGATGGGCGTGCAGTTTCTCGCACAACATGCGTCACGCAGCCGGTGGGTAACGTGGGATCCCACCGGCGCGGAGCTCTGGGGCGGCTCCGAGGAGTTAGCATTGGGCTTGCAGCCGAATCCCAGCCCGCAGCACAGGGCTCACTGGTAGGCAGTTCTGATGTATCCGTACTAAGGACGCACTCGACACAGTATGTACAGACAGACAGGACCCCTCCATCCAACCAGCGCGGCGTGATTGCCGAGTTCCTCGACTCCAGCCTGGCTCGGGCTTGGCCGTCCCATATTCCATACCCTACTGCATACATAACATACCTACCAACACACACACACACCCACACACACACACCACACGGTAGGAGCACGCTGCACGCCGCACAGAGCGCCGCCTTACCTCCCCTACCTGCTCCGTCTTCAAGCCACGGCTGGGTGTTTGCAAAGCTTCTTGTTTCCTCTCTCGAACCCGCCCCCCCTTTTCTTTGCCAGGTTCTTGCCTTCACGAACACTCTCTTCTTGAGCCCGGATTTCCGCGGCATCATCGACGCCGACGCCGTCTCTTCTAGCGTCCGTGTTACACTAACCCCGAGTCGGCGCCGGGGCCCCCTCCTCCCACCCTGTCTCGCTCCCGGAAAAGGGCCCTGGGGGACAGCGGGGTCCACATTCTGCACACCGGATCCTCTCACCTTCTGTCCATACTACACTGTACAGTAACGTGCTGCGCTTCTGCAGCTCACCTGCTTTGCGCTGCTCGCCCCCTGGTTGTCTATCCACCCGCCTGCGGCCATCCCAGCGCTTCAGGCGGAGTCGGCCCCGGGAGAGGCTGCTGTGGCTCTCGGGGGAGCGTTCAGGACAGGGTGTCGACTCAAACGGGAAAAGCCCTCGCGCCGTAGAACCACCCCCTCCCCGTGTTGGGAAACTGAGGGTTGGCGTGAATCTCGCACGCGGGCTCTGAACCCTCGCCGGATCTCTCCGGCCGCGTCCCAACCCCCAAACCCGCGACTGGTATTCAACGACCACCGGCCCCGGGTTCCTGGCTCCTTGGCTCCTGGCTTCCGGCTCATGACCGCGGGTGTGTGTGAAGCCTTCATCAAACACGCGCCCGCCCGCACCCTCCTTCCAAGCAAGACGGACATGCGAGCACGGTCCTGAAAGTCTATCGAGTCGGGGCAACAGAGATCCGCATCAGGGGAGACGAGACGGATCTCAGTGAATACCCGCATGTTTCTTGCCATGACAGACCCGGTCGTCGACGACGGCACCTCCGCCCGTCCACCCCGGCCGGCTTCGCGGCCGCCGCGTTCTGGCCGGGGCAACAGCACCACGAGGAAGCCTGGCGCCACCCCGAGGACCACCACCACAGGTTCCCGAGATACGCCCGATATGTCCGACGAGGAGTCGGCCATTCTGTCCCAGGACGAGTTCGCTTCGCCGTCCGGGAGCGCCAGGTCACCCGCACAAATCTCCGTCAAGCCTGAATCCGAGGACGCCTCCGGAGCTCAAGATGACGCCGCCGACGGACCGAGCATGCCCTTACAGAAACGCCGCAGGGTGACCAGGGCATGCGACGAGTGCCGCAGGAAGAAGATCAAGTGTGATGGCAAGCAACCATGCACACACTGCTCTGTCTACAGCTATGGTAACACTGCTCCCGCTGCCTCTCCCCCTTTCCGGTCCTCGTTGTTCTCCTCCGCTCGCTCCCCTCTACCCCGCAACCCCCTGCCCCAGGCCTCGCTACTGACAAGTCTACAGAGTGCACCTACGATAAGCCGTCTAACCGCCGCAGGAACCCGGCTCCCCAGTACATCGAGGCCCTGGAGGCTAAGCTCCATCGAGCCGAGACTCTGCTGCGCAAGTTCATGCCAGACGTGGACCTTACCGACCCCAACTTAGACCCAGGGGTACAGCAAGAATTCCGCAACAGAGAGAAGGCCCGGGCCCGGGCCAAGGATCTCAGCCCGGAAGCGGCCAAGGGGGTCTCGGACGCCAGCGAGGACCCTCAGATCATGTCCATGATCGAGTCGATCGGCCAGCTTGAACTCAAGGAAAACGGCGAATGGGACTTTCACGGCATCTCGTCGGGCGCTGTCTTTCTTCGCCGCATGAAGGAGCATTTCCAGTCCCTGCTGGGAAACGAATACCGCATCCCTTTCCTGCCGCGCCCGTCGCTTCCACCCGGCCTGTTCAGCCTCGACTCGCCCAAACCGAGTGCCAGCTCGCCCTGGGATGCTTCTGGCGGCTCCGGCATCTACGACCTCCCGCCCATCGACAGGGTCCGCACGCTTTGCTACTACTCGCTCGACTGTGCCACGTGCCTCCTCCGTATCATACACCGACCCACCTTCTCCGAGACGCTCGACAGGCTTTACGCGACGCCGCAAGAGTCCTGGGGTAACGAGGAACACCGGTTTGTCGGCTTGCTCTACTCGGTGCTGGCGCTTGGCTGTGTGTACAACGTTTCCCAGGACCACATCTCGGAGCACCCTGTGACGTACAAGTCGGCAGTGGAAGAAGGGTGAGATTAGTGTGCCCCCCGTCCGGTTCCCCGGTGCTTCGTCTCCCTCCCGGTCGGCCTCTCCTGACGGTTTTCCTCTCTAGGGTGAAATACTATACCTCTGCTCGGTTGATCCTGCAAGACGTCGCAGAATGCCGGGACATGTTCTCTCTCCAATCGCTCGTCTACATGATACTGTTTCTGCAGGCCACGTCCAACATCAGTGACTGCTACGCGTTCCTTGGCATCGCTCTTCGATCCTGTCTGCGCATGGGCCTGCACCGGCACCTCCCCCACGACAAAATCACTCCGATCGAGGACGAGACACGGCGGCGCGTGTTCCACGTCATCCGCCAGATGGACTTTTACGTGTCGGCCATCCTCGGCTTCCCTCTGCTGCTCCACGACGAGGATGTCGACCAACCGCTGCCCACCGAGGTCGACGATGAATATATTACCAAAGACACGATCCGGATGCCGCCCCCGGGCACACCGTCGTTCTTCCAGGCATTCAATGCCCACAACAAACTCATGAGGACGCTGGCGAGGGTAGTCAGAGATATATATCCGCTTCGTGGGGCAGGGAAAGACGGCATCAAGGCGCAGCAAAGATCGAGCAGGACGTTTATGCTTGACTACTCTCGAGTTCAGGCCATCGAAGCAGAGCTGCAGGAGTGGCAATCACAGCTTCCTGACTACTGGCGCCCGAGCCACGACGGCCCAATCGAGGTTATTCGGTATGTATCTCTCTTTCTTTCTGGTTCATTCTCCAATCCGGCCCAGCCCTCTGGGTCATCTTGTTTACTGACAAAAAACAACAGTGTTCGGACACTGCTCCGTTTCGGTTACGCCCATGTCCAAATGATGCTCTACAGGCCATTTCTGCATTACATCTCGCCGAGGTTGACGGCGGGCAAGAAGATCGAAGACCGGTACTATAACTGTGCCGCAGCAGGCATTACTGTCTCTCGGAATATCATCCACATAGGGATCGAGATCCAAAAGCAGTCGACGCTGATCGGGCCATACTGGTTTATCCTGTACACTGAGTTCTTCGCCATCCTCTCCCTCATCTTCTTTGTGCTCGAGAACCCAGAAGACAAGCCGGGCTCAGCCGAGATCCTGGCGGACGCCAAGGCAGGGCGGGACGTTATCGCCAGTCTCGCCCAGCGGAGTTTGGCGGCCAACCGCATCACGACTGCGCTCAATGTAAGTCCCTCTTACCAAGCCTTTCTCGGCGGTGGAGCCGTGGTGCTGATAAGGTTCAATCCAGTCTCTTTTTGAGCAGCTGCCCGAGCGTATGAACAAGACTACGGCGCGGCCAACGCCGACAAAGAAACGAGCGGCCCCGGCCCCGTCATCGGCGCAAGCATCCAGGCCTGGTACTGCGGCTCTGTCCGGCCGACCAGACTTGCAAGATAACGTGCCGCAGCGCAGGTCGGAAGAGATGGCTCGTCCATCCATCGGGCTTCTGCGGCGAGAAGCGCGGGTGCCTCAACGAACGGCGTCTTTCGACGCGATCGGGTTCCAACACGGCAGCTTGGCGGGGCAGACATTCACGAATCTCCAGGACATTCTACCCATGAATATGCCCCTGACGGGGCCGAGGTCGGACACCAGTAGCCCTCGGGCACCGGTCCACAGTCATGCTCAGGGCTTCCAGCAGGGCCAGGCCGCAGGCGGACCGGCGAGTTCGCTGTACAAGATGGACGCGATGATGTTCCCGTCCCAAGACCCTTTTGCGTACCCGAACCAGCCCCTGATGGACCCCGGCAGCCACCACGCGGGGAACCCAGGATCGCCGTCGGGCGCCAGCCAGCCCCACGACACGATGCAGTTCTACATTCCGAACATGTACGGCGACATCGAGGGCCAGCTCCTCGAACCCATGCCATCGTACCTCATGCAGCCAGGGCAGAGGCACCCGCAGCAGCAGCAGCAGCACGGGCTCAATGCCACGGCGCAAATGTACAACAATCCCGGCATGCTGGCTGCCATGCAGCCGGCGGACCACGGCAGCCATGCTCACCAACAGGCGCAACAGCAGCAGCAGCATCACCACCAGCAGATGGCCCAGCACCCGCACCCACACCAGCACCAGCATCAACAGCAGCAGCAGCATCATCACCAGCAGATGGCCCAGCACCCGCATCCACACCAGCATCAGCATCAGCATCAACACCAACACCCGCATCAGCAGTCACATCAACAACACCAACATCCGCACCAACACCAACAAACCCGGCAGGGGGCCATGATGGACGAGATGCTGGCGGATCCGACTTTCCGGGATGACTGGGATGATATGCTCGGCAACACCGACTATCGATGATTTGATTTTGGACAAACCAAAACAAAACAAAACTTTTGATGGCTTCTTGGGGGTTACGCTGAAATGTTGAATATGTTGGGTGAGGGTTATGTTGAGTTGAATTGAGGTGTGAGGAAGTGTGTGGATGTGAGGGGATCGAGCTTGAGGGGAGAGTGGGTGAGAGAAAGACAGAAACAGAGAATGAGGCGGCGTGAAAGATGGAAAGAGTGGAAGAAAGCTAGAGAGAAGAATACGGGCTGGCTATACCGTTTGGTTGGTTGGTTGGTTGGATGGTGGGAAACGGACGGACGGAGGGCAGGCAAGTGGGCGGGCGGACGCAAAAGGACACCGGAACTTTGCTTTTGTTGCATTTCAAAAGGTTCAAGTAGTAGTGGTGTGGTCATTTTTGCCGTTTGATACCCCAAGGGAAAAAGAAACAGACAGAAAAACGGGTCTGGATTGGACTGGACGGGACTGGACGGGACACGCGACACAGGACAGGACACAGGACACAAGACACAAGACAGGATGGAAAATCGGGTTTCTTTTGGTTTGACGAAAACACCTTTCTTTTGGTGGGAACGTCGTCTTACCGGGGCTCTTTCACTCTTTTTATTACCATATATTTGTTTTAGTTAGGGGTGGTGGTGCTTGCAGTGCAGGCTCTCTCGGGTCAGTGACCCAGAAGAGGTGAAAGGGGTTGAGGGGGTTTAGATTTCTGGGGCAGTAGGTACTATGTACCCTACCTCTCATGACATGAAGGATCGGATGGTACAGGGCAACCGGTTGGAGGGGATGGGAAGAAGAAGGAAGACGGAGAAGAGAGCAGGAGAGGGAGGGAAGGGGGAGGGTGTTGTGTGTTGGTTAGGGGATGGAAGGGGGGAGAAGAAGCAGAGGGTTCGGGATGGCTTTTTCATGCTATCATTGCATGGACGGAGAAAACATACACAATAGAGTAGGGAGCATGGGCAACAAAAACAAGCTAGGTAGGTAGGTGCTAGGTAGGAAGAAACTCGACAAGAATGTCTCGGGTATTGTAAATATCTTAATTGGTAATGTAATGTACAGTAACATACACTCAGACCCCAACCTCGCAGCGCTATCTCCGTCCGATTGTCCCGTCCTTCAAACCGAAACTACAGCAAGCGTCGAATGCATATCTCGAGAACGACTTGAAGTAGATCCGAATGAGCCGTTGTCAAAGCCGTCGTGGTGTTTAAGCTTAGCTTACCTGGGCGGGTTTGTCGGCTGCCTCGGCTGGGTCTGGCATATGTACATATCAGGTAAGGTACAGATGAGTTACTTGAATTACCGTATTTGGCTGCCCATACGAGCATCGCAACCAGAAACCCGGCCTCCTCTCGGTGGGACGGCGAGAGCATTCCGTATCACTATCATTCCCGCTTTCAAGTTGTTCCAGGGTCATTCACTGCTGTTTGGCTTTGACGTTAAGCGTTATCTCTCTGTCCGTTTCCGAAATCGTCACGGCTACTTCACATGTCCACCCTTGTCTTGCCTGACACGCATCACACAAGCACACCACAGCGGATTACACATCCGTCACGCCGTCACGGGCGGGGTCGAGTCCGCAATCCACCGATAACAACCACCACTCCTCCGTACCACTGGACCTGGAACCCGCATGACCTTCCTTTCACCAATTACCTAGAATCATCAAACCAAGCAACACCAATATACTAATAATTAATTCGCTCTGCGCAATTCTTGTTCGTGTGTGTTCTTGACCGCCAACGAAATCAAAAAGACCCCTAGAAGCAAAGAAGCAAAGAAGCAAAGATGGAGCTTCATCACGACCTGGTCGCCATTGACGAGTTCGATGCGCTGTGAGTTTGCCATCTAGTCTACCACTACCACTGCACCGTGATATTGTGGTCATCTTCGCTGACTGCTTCAAAGATCCATCGAGGTCAAGCCCCCACCTTCTCCGGGACAGCAAAAGAAAGTGAAATTCATTCCGTCCGCTCCGGACAAGGGCCAGACGGGAAAGGCGGTGCCAGGGAATGCCGCCACAGTCAAGGTCGCTGTCAACAAGACCTCGACAGAGTCCCACCCGCCCGTAAATGATAGAGACATGATTGTCAACAACGCCCTCAACCCGGCTTGGCTGCACAAGAATCTGGGCAAGTTTCCAGGTATGTCCCTATTCGGGTCTCATGTTCCCGGACACGAGGGACTCACCATCACGTGTAGCAAAATCACATGCTCGAAAAGTAGCCAGGGAGCTGGGGGTCAAGTCTGGTATCCTTTACCTCCTCGGCCAGGAAGAGAAGCTCTACGAGGACTCAGACATGGGCCCGGAGTTCCGCCAGCGGAGACAGTACGTGCAGCGTCAACCTTGAGAGACCTGGGGGTTAGAACGTGGCGGGCTAACTCTATTCTCAGCTTCTACTACCTTTCGGGTGCCGATTTCCCGGGCTGTGCCGTCACCTACGATATCGAGCTGAACTACCTGGTCCTCTGGATTCCCTGCCCGGAGCCGCGGACGGTGCTCTGGTACGGCAGGACGCCCTCTCCCGAGCAGTGCAAGGCGGCCTCGGAAGTGGACGATGTGCGCGACATCAAGACCCTCAACCGGCGGCTGTCGGTCGTGGTCCGGCCGGGCATCACCATCTACGCACTGCACCCGGACCAAGTCCCGAAGCTGGAGCACTCCAAGGGCATCGTGCACATCGACACGACCAAGCTCAAACCTGCCATTGAGAGTGCGCGGGTCATCAAGACGGACTATGAAATCGCCCTGATCCGGCGGGCAAACGCTGTTTCCGTAAGGGGCTGATCAACTCCCCCCTCTCTAGAAGAAGCTAACCACCACCCAACAGAGCGACGCCCACAAAACCATCCTCACCAACCTCAAAACCTTCCACAACGAACACGACATCTTCACCCTCTTCACCTACCACTGCCTGCGCCACGGCGCCACCCACCAAGCCTACCCCATCATCGCCGCCGCCGGCGCCAACGGCAGCACCCTGCACTACACAGACAACAACCAACCCCTCCACCCCCACCAACTCGTCGTCCTCGACGCCGGCGCCGAATGGAAGTGCTACGCGAGCGACGTCACCCGCACCTTCCCCCTCACAAACACAAACACCTTCCCCTCCCCCGAGGCCGCCGCCATCTACCGCCTGGTCGAGCGCATGCAGGAGGAATGCATCGCGCGCGTGCAACCGGGGTTTTTGTTCCATTCGTTGCATCTGCATGCTGCGAGCGTGGCTGTGGCGGGGTTGTTGGAGTTGGGGGTGTTGCATGGCGGGCCGGCGGCGGAGATTCTGGCGAGGGGGACGGTGGCGGCGTTTTTCCCGCATGGGTTGGGGCATCATGTGGGCTTGGAGGTGCATGATGTGAGCGGGAGGGAGAGGTTGCTTTTGCCCGTGGCTTCTTCGGCGGCGGCGGTGGGGGGTATGGTGCCGGCGGGGGGCCGTAGGTCGAAGAGGGAGTGGATTGGGCCTGAGCAGATGGCGGGTTTGTATCGGGATGCGGTGGGTATGATGCAGGCGATTTCGAGGGGCGGTGCGGTGCCGCAGAGTGGCGGGGGGAGGCAGAAGCTGGAGAAGAATATGGTTGTTACGATTGAGCCGGGGATGTGAGTGACCAGTCCCCCCTCTTTTTTGTCTTTCTCCCCCTTTCTCTTTCCCCTTTCCTTTTTCTTTCCCCTTTCCTTTTTCTTTCCCCTTTCCTTTTTCTCTCCCTTTTTCCTTTTTCTCCCCTTTTTTCTCAGAATCATCCTCCTTTCCCGCTCACTCCGACTCACTGACTGCGAACTAACCACACCTGTCCCCAGCTACTTCTGCCGCGAGTACATCGAGGGCTACTTCCTCAAGGACCCCATCCACGCCAAGTACATCAACAAGGACGAGCTGGACAAGTACTGGGCCGTCGGTGGCGTGCGCATCGAGGACGACATCCTCGTCACCGAGGATGGCTACGAGAACTTGACCTGGGCGCCCAAGGGCGAGGCTATGTTCCGCGTCATTAACGGAGGCGCCGCCGCACGCTCGTAAGCTACCTACCTACCTTGATTGATATGATGAAAGGGGGGAGGGAACGTGGGATGGCGAGATCTTTGGGGAAAGACTGGGTTTTCTTTTTGGGTATGGTACGGTGCTTGGTTGGGAGGAGTTGGGGCGTTAAGCTGGCATGAGAGTCACGATGGCTGGATGAGAGAGGACGATTTTTGGTAAGAGAGGGCGATTTTTTTTGGTAAATTGGAGGCAATGTCTCTGTTAAAAACGCCCTTGCTCTGCGGTGGTTCTCCTTTCGTATGTTTGTGAGACTTTGGGGAGTGTGCATAGCTGTTTCCCATCATATAGCACGGCAAATATCAAAGACACAATCGCATTGGCCAAAGGTTCGAGAGCATATTACAAAAAGGTATCATCAGCTACGCCTTTTAATTCCTCCTATAAACCCAGGACTAGATATGCAAGTGCGATGAGGCAAAAATAAAACGACGGGAAAAAAAGGAGACGCCAAAACCCCAGTGTAGTACATACATACAACATCCCGTCATAAGAAACCCAACCGACCGTACATGAAAAAAACCTTCCGCCCCTTACCCTCTCGCTTACAGATATTTCTTGGGCGACGTCTTCCTCCTCTTGTAGAGCACAAACGCGGCGACCAGCAACACCTGGGTGCCGACGATGACCAGGATCAGCTTGGTGTGGCCCGACTTGGTGTGGGCCTGGACGTGCTGCGAGAGGTTCTCGTGGCGGTCGCTGACGTGGTACTTGATGTTCTGCTCGTGGTCGCGCAGGCGGCCGGTCACCTCGTGGCGCATGCCGCGCATCTCGTTCTCGATGTCGCGCATGCGCTGCTCCAGCACGTCGAGCTTCTCGAAGCGCGTCAGGAGGCCCTTGAGCTCGCCGATCATGGACGACGTCTCGGCGTGCCGCTGCTCGTCGACAGACGCGTACTCGGCCACGGACCGGAAGATGGTCGACAGGTGGTGGTTGACCGACTGCAGCCGGTTGTGCAGGTCGGTGAACTGCGCCTTGGACGACGTGAACTTGTCGGCTTCTTGGTCCGGGATGATGTTGTCGAAGGGGTCTTCGATCGCCGCCTGTCCGCCGCGGCCGAACACCATGCGCTGCTGCTTGCCCTTCGAGTTGGTGCCGAAGCCTTCGTGTTTCTTGTCGTTGTCATTGTTGTTGTTGTTGTTGCTGTTGCTGTCGTGCGAGCCGGAGCCGCCCTCGGTCGTGAGCACGGCCAGCTTGAAGACCTCAAACGAGTCCGGGTTGTCGGCCGAGGCGGCCGTGATGCCAAAGTTGTAGCCGCTCGGGATGCGGATGTTGTCGCTCTCGAAGCACTGGCGGCCGGCGACCTCGACGCTGAACTTGCTCGCGGTGTGACGCAGCTTGATCTGGGTGGGGCGCCCCAGGTTGCGGTACGAGAAGCTGCAGTGGCCAAACGCCAGGTTGTCCACGTTGTGGTGGTTCCTGTAGTCGCTCGTGCCGTCGTTGAGGAAACCCCGGAGCATGCCCCCGGACCCGCTGTGCTGGTCGATCACGAGCGCCAGACCCTCGAACCTCCCGGAGGTGTAGACGCTGTCCGAGCCGATGGTATGCGCTCCATCCCTCACCAGCCAGATGTTCAGGTTTCCCCCACCCCGCTCCGGACCGTTGGCGCGGAACTCGACGTCGGCAATCCATTCCTGGTTCTGCAGCGTCTTGTCGGACCAGACAGCTCCGCGCTGGCTCCCCGGCGCTACGGGAGTGAGGATGACTTTGTCCGAGAGCAGGTCGGGGACATTGGGCCGGCCTTGGAGGGAGAAGTGGGGGATCGAGTGTGTGCCCTCGGGGCTTATCCTAGACGCGGATGGCGTGTTAGAGAGCTGTGGTCATGGCTCGGTGGCTCAGTGGCTCGGGGAGCTCCAGAGAAGGCATACCTGTTGTTGTGGCCGAAGCTGAGCTCATTGATGAGGTATTGGGCCTGCGCCTGGGTCAGGGCAGCCAGGAGCACGCCAAAGCTCGACGGCACGCGCATCTTGTGGGGGGCTGCTGCTGTAGCGTGAAGCTCCAACAAGAGATGACCAAATCGACCAAAACCAGAGCCGAAGAACACGAACTGGGAAACAGAACCAGAAAAGAACACAGAGAACGGAGAATGACTGCGCAACGTGTCGCCAACCAAGAAAAAAAACACACAATGGCAGTCGCAGGGTAAAACCTATTATTTATTAGTTGGAGGTCGACGGCTCCCCGGTTCTAGTTTCCGGCAGAATGGGACGGAGCTTCCGATGCGCTCGGAGTTGAGGACACTTTGCAGCTCTCGACAGCCACGCGGGCCGGCGGTTTGGGCCAATGTGGAGAAGACAAGGCTGGGAAGCGCGCAATGACAATCTGGAACCACCTGAAACAGAGGAGGCAATTGCTCAACGGGATGGCAGAAGGGACAAGAATAAAATCGAGAGAAAATATTATTGACGATGCAATTGATTTCATGTACGGAGTATTACGGAGTAGGGATCTATGTTTGCATGCTATTTTTCGTATCCATTGCCAGAAGAAACACTGACGAAATAAGGGAGTTAGGCTGAGGTGAGCACCCCTGGCGCAGAAGGGTTCCAAATGTTCCAGAAAGAGAACGGCGGCTGCGCGCAAACAAAATTCCCCTGGAAGGTTGGCGGAAGCTGTTGCTCCAACAGTCAGCTGGACCTGCGGCAAACTGGGGTCGTTCTCCGCACTGCCGGCGGTGCGGGGAAGATGTGGCTGAAGCTGGGTTCTGTGAAGTGTGGCGGTTTCCCCATGTGGCTAGTTCGCATTCGCTTTTGCTGCATTTCGCCGCCTGCAGCCGGCTCCACTCCGCACCAAGGTGCAGTCCCCACCGAAACTTTGCGCGTCAAGCTGTCCAGTGTCAATTCACGAGCGCACCCACCCTCACCAGATCGATGCCCAGAGACCATGGCAGTCCCGACATGCCGCAATGACTGAAATATACCCTTCGCTCGCGCAATGCGCGGTAGTTGCCGCTGCGCTAAAGATCCTACTCTTTCCTGCATAGTGAGAATTCTCCCAAACTCCAGCTCTCCTCATTATTTTCTCCCCCCTTTGTCGCACCCACTCACGAACCGCACACACACTGACGGTACTCCCCGCAGCAAATCCACCGACTTCGAAGTCCACCGCAACTGGCTCGCCATCACCAACAGCCTGCCCCTGTGGGAGTGGTACTACGAGAAGACGTCAGAATGGACGCTCGATTACCCGCCCTTCTTCGCCTACTTCGAGTGGGTCATGTCGCAGGTCGCCAAGCTCGTTGACCCGGCCATGCTCAAGGTGTACAATGTCGAGTACGATAGCTGGCAGACAATATACTTCCAGAGGTTCACCGTCATCGTCACCGAGCTGCTCCTGGTCTACGCGCTCCAACTGTAGGGGATTCACTTGAGAAATTTGTCCGAGCAGCTTGCACAGACCGGATGCTGACGGACCATAGGTTTGTGGACTCGTCGCACGGGGCGTCCAAACGGGCGGCGCAGGCGGCCGCCATCTCCATCCTCCTCTCCCCGGGTCTCCTCATCATTGACCACATCCACTTCCAGTACAATGGCTGCATGTACGGCATCCTGGTCGCGTCGCTGGTGCTGGCGCGCAAGAAGGCGACACTGCTCTGGAGCGGTCTCCTCTTTGCCGCGCTGCTGTGCATGAAGCACATCTACCTCTACCTGGCGCCGGCCTACTTCGTCTTCCTCCTGCGGGCCTACTGCCTCTCTCCCAAGTCGATCTTCCGGATTCAGTTTCTCAACTGCGTGAAGCTGGGAACCGGCATCGCAGCCATCTTTGGCACGGCATTTGGGCCGTTTGCGCTCAAGGGGCAGATCCCCCAGATCATCAGCCGGCTATTCCCCTTCTCGCGGGGTCTCTGCCATGCCTACTGGGCGCCGAACGTCTGGGCCATGTACTCGTTTGTGGACCGCGTCCTGATCATCCTCGCGCCTCGGATCGGCCTCTCAGTGAGGGAGGACGCGCTGCAGAGCGTGACGCGCGGGCTGGTTGGGGACACGTCCTTCGCGGTGCTCCCGGAGATCACGGCGCGCACGTGCTTCGCGCTCACGCTGGTTTTCCAGGCCATCCCGCTGCTGAAGCTCTTCGCCGAGCCAACGTGGGACACTTTCATCGGCGCCGTCACGCTCTGCGGCTATGCGTCGTTCCTCTTTGGCTGGCACGTCCACGAGAAGGCTGTCCTGCTGGTCATCATCCCGTTCAGCCTCATCGCGCTCAAGGACCGGCGGTATCTGGGCGCGTTCCGGCCGCTGGCAGTGGCCGGCCACGTGTCGCTGTTTCCGCTGCTGTTCACGCCGGCCGAGTTCCCGATCAAGACGGTCTACACGGTGTTCTGGCTCATCCTGTTCCTGATGGCGTTTGACCGGCTGGCGCCGGCGTCGAGCCGGCCCCGGTTCTTCCTCTTCGACCGGTTCAGCACGATATACATCACGGTCAGCATCCCGCTGATTGTGTACTGCTCGCTGGTGCACGGGATCGTGTTTGGCAAGAGCTACGAGTTCCTGCCCTTGATGTTCACCAGTTCGTACTCGGCAATAGGGGTTGTCGGCAGCTGGGTGGGCTTCATGGTGGTGTATTTCACGTCATAGATGGGGGGTAATAAACCGGTGTAGTGGACACAGATTCTTGTCCTGGTACTTCTGCGTGTTTTTGAACGCCTTCGGGACAGCCCGGAGCCACCGAGCGGCGAGAGAGGACCTGCACAGGACATGCAAGGGCATGCTGTGAAGTTGCCGGCTGCTGAGTCATCCAGTCCGAGCTGGCGTGGTTTGATTGGCTGGCAGACGTTCAAGAAGCACAAATCCACAGACGCGAAAATACGGAGCCGGTACTTCTGCAACCACCACGTTTCAACGGCCGGAGAAGTATCCCTGGACGCGAGAAATCCGGCGCCCCAGTGTTCGTTCTAGAAGTTCTGCCCTCTTTGTCACCTCCTCGATTCGCGTCAGCTGGGTGCCGACTCAACTCAGCTCAGGTGGTTTTGCGACGATGCTTTCGATTCGAAATTCGCGATCGATTTTCCATGATTTTTCATTGCCAACGTCAAATCCTGGGCGATCTGGGTTTGCTCTGCATAACGTTTAAAACGTTTTCTGCAAGGCTGCACACCGGAGCTGCACGTCAAACCTCGCAGCCTTGCTCCAGACCCACAATTTGCCGAAGTGGCGTCTCAGTTTCAAGCAATCAATTCCAGGCGTTTGGTTGCTTTTGGCCAGAACAAAAACCCAAAATCTCAGGCCACAGCCCACAAGCCCCACGAGGGTGACCACTTCTCGCAGACAAACGCAGTCGAACTTCCATCCCTTGCATGGAGAACTATCTGCTGATGCATCAATTGGTTTGCTGGATCTTGCTGATTCCTCCAATGGACCAAGGCAAAAAAGATGCCAAAAAAAAAGTTGTTTTCAAACGGCGACTTACACGGCATCTTCCGGATCCGGTGTTTTACGAATTCACCTACCAATCTCGTCCCTTCTTCGTCTGCACGCTCAGCCACTCGAAAACACATGATGTTCCTCCTGGAAATTGGGGGCTTACATCCTCGGGGGCGAAGACACGCTGTGCAGCCGATCGGCGGGTCGATTTCGCTCAAATCCAGGCACTTGATGGACTCGAGCGAGCCGTGGTCTGTTAGCGCGGTACTCGGGTCGGGTGCAGCAGGCTTGGCGGAGCTGCGCGGCGTGCGTTGGGTGCGAGACGCAGGTCCAATGTCAACATGACCGCCACTGACCTGCCTGCACTCACATATCTTATATACTTTAGTAAGTAGATGCCCATAAATCAAATGACGGCGCGGGGTCGTCAATCTGCCATGTGCTCTGCGTGCCAGCCAGATCTTTGCAGCCCGAATACAGCCCAAAACTCAAAGCCCGCGAGTGGCCTGCCGCCGTGGACCTCGACGGGGCCCTCCCGTCTGGGGCCTGCGGACCCCTACCCTGGGAAAATAAAATTTGGCGCGGGCTCTCCCGGGCGTAAATAATTGAGAAATGGCCCAAATCGCACGGTTCAAGCGTCAGAAGAGAGCCCTCGACTCGGCGAGCAAGACGAGTACAAAAACGTGGGCAAAGCGTGCATGTCGGGCGGGTTGGCTGCAGGAAGAGGGTCCTCAGGGCGGTCGGGGGGTGTGGAAGAGGAGGAGCCCTTTTTGGGTCGGAGCTGGGAGTGACCCCCGTACCCTGTCGTCTCTTGGTGCGGGTCCCGGGATGCCCAGCACACTGCATGCTGGACTCTTCTCGGGGCTGCACCCAAGCCCGTGCTCCCTCCCCATTTGCCGTTCCCTCTCTGCTCCCCTTGTTGAACTTTTCCTCCTCCCACCTGCTGCACCGCTCCTCATTTTTTCTCCCTCTCGTTTCCTTTCCAACACTCGCACTCGCACTCCCACGCGCACTCCCCTCCCACTCGGCGCGTGCAAACCCACGCGCACCGCCACGACCGGGCCATATTTCGAGGCCACTTACACGAACCGACGAGAGCGCGTCTGCACCCGTCTTTTTTGCACCGTTAACGTTAACCTTATACTCGGTCTCAGCCGTGGGACCTCCGGGGCGCCCGCCGCATCAGCCTTGCATGCCCGCCCCCCAAGCTTCTTCTCCCCTGGGGCAGCCACCAAAACCCTGACCTGCTCTCCACCCACCAATCCGCCACGGGACCGCGACCATCGGCCACAACACGGGTCCTGGGACACCACAACGCGTCTCAATCGCAAACTTCACCGCGTTTGACGCCAGCACCCAGCCCACCACCACCAACACATCATCCCGCCCTGTTGTCGACTTATTGCGCCCTACGAGGCTGAATATCAGCCTTGCACCACTTTTTTTTTTTCTGGGAGCACCCTCCCGCCCGACTTTGCGCTCCCGCCCTCCGTTGACAACTACCACCACCACGTTCCGCCCCCTTCCGGGAATCCAGACCGATCAACCAAACCAACCTCCCGGCATGGTATGCGCCGCAAATCTTCTCGCCATGTCCGAATTCAAGGCGCCCCCCGTTCCGCTGACTCGGCCCCTCCAGGTCCTCTTCAAGCGCAAGCCGGTGCAGTTCCTGCCCGTGCCAGACATCGAAG
The DNA here is from genome assembly GCA_023628425.1 of Chaetomiaceae sp. PYS4301M. Classification (NCBI taxonomy): domain Eukaryota; kingdom Fungi; phylum Ascomycota; class Sordariomycetes; order Sordariales; family Chaetomiaceae; species Chaetomiaceae sp. PYS4301M. Next base: position 14,364 of record JAMAKR010000009.1, on the reverse strand, counting down.
ATGACCACCAAGAGGTGCGTGCTCGTGGCTAACCCTCCAGTTCCGCGTCCAATTGATTGCAGCCCGGGTCTGACTTTGATGTTGGGACACAGGTGTGGCATATCCCCCAGACCGGCGAGGTCTTTCTCGCGTACGAGGACTATCTAGATAGGTTCGTGTTTTGGCTCCGCGTCTTAATGCCGGGCAGCATGGCACTAACGTTTGGCAGACTTGATTTTTATAAGCAGGTATGCTATTCGAGGCCCGGCTGGGTTACTTTCGTGAAAGGCTCCAACGACTCACATCCGTCATAGAAACGCTTCATCTGCACCATTAGCGGCCACTCGGGCTTGACCTTCTTTGATGCGCTCGAGAGCGAGGTACGCCTGCGCCCCAGACCATTGCGTTCTGTCCAATTCTCCTCACCCTTCCACAGCCGTGGGCGTGCAACTAACAAGAGTACCCTGCGCCAGCTCGCCGGCGCCGCCGAGGTAGATCAGGCATTCCCCGAGTCTCTCAAGGGCCCCATCCTCCGTCGCGTCCAGTTCCAGACCGTCTCCCGCATCGATACCCTAGTCGACCAGATCTACGACGAGTTCAAGAACGACTACTACCCCGGCGAGGCCGTCACCGTGCACATCCTAGGTGGCGAGAGGCTCCAGGGCATCGTGAGGGACAAGACGCGCTTCGGGAGTAAAGTGCTTCCGGATGGCACTCTTACGCCGCCCTTCTCGCGCTACTTTGTTAGCCTGGACGACCGGCCGGATGAGGAGGCTGTGGTGGACGACTCGCACATATTCCGTGACCGCAAGGTCTTCACCAAGGCCGTGCTGCGATCGTTTATTAAGAAGACGGTGACCAGAGAGGCGTGGAATGGCGCGCCGTGGTTAGTGAAGCACGACGTCGCCGAGAAGTACCACATCGACACTCGCATCCCGGCCCACCTGCGCTACGACAACAAGCTGCTCGAGCGGAAACAAATGCAGCTCCAGAAGAAGGCATCCCAGACCGACTCGAACGCGGTATCCTCGTCGAGCCCTGCCAGCCCCACTGGCTTTAGGTTACCCGAGTTGAAGCCCGCGCCCAAAAGTCACAAGTCCAAGGCACAGCAGGCTCTCCAGGCACAGCAGCAGGCGCTCAAGGGGAAGCACAGCGCGTTTGGGGGGCTCGAGCCGGGGGGGTTTGCCCACCTACCCCTCCCCGGAAACCCCTTCCAGTTCCCCATGTCATTCCGCGGCCAGGTGCCCCCGCCATGCGTCAGGCAGCCCGAGCCGACCCCGCCGCCGCCGCCGCCACCACCGCCCAAGTACCCCATCGAGGACTTGCAGGTTCCGCCTCGAGGCGTCATTCGACCCCCGCTCAAATTTATGTGCAGCGACGCGCCGGTCGACGTTGCGCCCGAGTCCAAGCCGCCCCTTAGCGACAAGATCCTGATGAAGTCAATAGGGCCGCTGCTTGAGACGTGGGACACGCTGAACGTCTACTGTGAGATTTTCAAGCTGGACTCGTTCACTTTTGACGACTATGTAGAAGCCATGCTGGTCGCATCCGCCGAGACGCCCGTTCAGCTCTTCGACGAGATACATTGTGCGGTTCTCAAGATTCTGGTCACGTCCGAGGCGGACGGTGGCAAAGTCCAGATCCAGCTGCCGGAATTGGAAGAGGAAGACGAGGATGAGGAGGACGAGGACGAGCAGGACGACAGCATCGCCCCCACTCCCGAGCCGGAACCGCAGCCCTCGGGCCGTGCCACCCGCAGCAGCTTGGCCAAAGCGGAAGCCGAAAGGCTACTAGCAGAGGCCGCCGCGGCGGAGAAGGAGGCCGAGGAGGTCGACGACACCCCGAGGCACCGTGCCGAGGAAGTCCTCCGGGGCTACGACTGGATTGAGCGTCTGAGCAAGCGGGATTTCAAGGAGGGCGGCTGGCAGTTGATCCTGGTTGGGTTGTTATATCAGCTCTCCAAGAACGAGCGACTGACGGCGTCCTGCGAGGAGCTCCTGCAGCAACTGGTCCCTGCCGACATCGAGCCGAGCCAGGAGACGGTGTACGAGAGATATGCCGAGCTCGACGTCAACTATCGTGTTCAGGCGCTGCAGATTATCTGCATGCTCACGTCTGAGACGCGGGCTGTGCGTGGGTATATGGAGGACTGCAGTGAGACGATGACGGCGTACCGGAAGGAGAAGATTGAGTGGCAGCGGAAGAGGAAGCAATTGTGGGTGACACTTTTTTTTTTGCCTGTGGTTCAATCTGCTAACCCTGCACAGAATTGAGGAACTCAAGGGTCTCAATGACCAGCGCAAGATTCTCTTGCCGGACAACCTTCCTCCGAGCCCCCCTCAGGAGCCGGTCAAGACCAACGGGGATGTCAAAATGTCGGATGTCGAGGATCTCCCCGCCAACACGTCAGACGAGGTTCCGGATTCGGACGAGGACGGTCCACCGAGGAAACTGCGGCGCGCCAACGACCGCGCGGCGGAACGCAAGCGCAAGGCCGAGAAGGAGCAGGAACGCAAGGAGAAGGCCGAGGCGGCGGCCAAGCTGCCCAAGCAGTCGAAGCAGTTCCAGCGGGTGCTCAAGGACATCCAGAAGAAGGAGGACGAGATCGCCGAGTGCGAGCGCGAGATCGCCGTCATCGACAACGACCTGCGCGAGGCCGACTGCCCGCGCACGCGTGTGCTCGGCAAGGACCGCTTCTGGAACCGGTACTACTGGTTCGAGCGCAACGGCATGCCCTACGGCGGGCTTCCCGACAGCTCGACGGCGTCGGCCGGGTACGCCAACGGCTGCATCTGGGTGCAGGGCCCCGACGAGCTCGAGCGCGAGGGCTACATCGACATGCTGCCCGAGTACCAGGACGAATACAAGGCCAAGTTCGACATGACGGTGCCGGAGCGCAAGAAGCGCGAGGAGGGCGCCACGAGCGTCTTCAACGCAGGCCAGTGGGGCTACTACGCCGAGCCGGAGCAGATGGATGCTCTCCTCGCCTGGCTGGATCCGCGCGGGTTCAACGAGCTCAAGCTGCGCAAGGAGCTCGTCAACTACCGCGACAAGATCGCCAAGAACATGGAGAACCGCAAGGCCTACCTCGCTGTGCCCGAGAAGGAGGACGACGAGAACAATAAGGATAAAAAGGGAGAGGAGACGGCCGAACAAGAAGAAATCACAGCCATCCCGATCGTCCCTCCCCCCAACACCGCCAGCACCAACGCCGCCAACAAACGCATGAGCACCCGCGGCCGCGGCGTAACAACCATCGCCGGCCCCCCACCCCCACCTCCCCCTCCGCCCGCACCACCATCCGAACCGGAACCCGAACCGACCGTCTATCGCTGCATGAGCTGGCAGAATACCATGGCGCTGGAGGATATAGGGCACCTGCACAGCATGGAACCGCCGCCGGCGAGGTCGAGGAAGATGACCAAGAAGAAGGAGGCTGCTGTTGCTGCTGCAAAGGAGGTCGAGGCGGAGGTTGTTGTTACTAGGGGGAAGAAGGGGAGGAAGTGATTGGTTGGGGTTTGTTATGATTTTGTTTGGGTTTTAGAGGGGGGTCGGGAGAGATGGGGGGTTGCAGAGGAGAGGAGGGGAGAAGGAGTGGTTCAAGCGTTTAATTTCAGTCTTCGAAAGCTGTTTTTTTGGGGAGGGCTTGGTTCTGTCTTGAAGTTGGTGGTTGTTCTGGTTGGTGTTGGGAGGGGAAAAGCTGCTGTTCTCTCTGCTGTGTTGTGTTTGAGGGGGGCGTTGTTTTGTTTACACTTAGATTAGGGGTTGGTTTTGGTATGGTACGGTACGGTATGGTACGGGTACATTTGCTGCATTTCCTTTTGGCATTGCATTGTGGCATTGCATTGTGGCATTGCATTGTGGCATTGCATTGTGGCATTGCGTTTATTCTTGCTTTTTGCTTTTTGCATTTTGCACCCTTGCTTTTTCTTGGGGGTTGGGGGAGACAGCGTGGTGAGCAGGGAAGGGGATGGGGATGGGCATAATATCCTTGAATGGGAGTGCTGTTGCTTGCTCACTTGCTCGCTTGCTTACTTGCTTCGCTTTCCCTCGGTTTGGTCGTAGCTGTGCGATTGTGGCTCTGGTTCATTCATGACCATGACATCCATCCCATGGGCTGGCTATCAGGAGTACATACCTCTCTCTGCTAAACTTTTGCTCTTGTTTGGTTGGGGTATGGTGCAGAGGATTGGCATTGAGGGCGTGTGTTTGGGTTGCTTGGAGGTTTTCGGGCAGGCCAGCGCAGGATGTTCTAAAGTAACTAGGCACTCAGAGAGAAAAGTAACCAAGAGATGGGAAAAGAAACCCTAGATGAAAGGGTTTTTGTTTGGTCCAGGTTGTTTTGTTTTTCATGATACAGGGTTGGTGACCTACCAAGTGCCTGATAAGTCCAAGTAGCAACCTTGGAAAGCCATGTTGAGTGAACCAACTGCCGTGCCTGATATGTGCCGAGTTTCGCTTTGTGGATGGTGGGTCCGAGCGTGTGCAGTTTTTGGTTGCTATCTCCCTTCTTCTTACTGTAGGGGTGTCCTGGAAAGTGAGAGGTTGGATACATGCATGTACTGTGCTCTTGAGAAATGAAACACGACGCTGCGCTCGGTACCACTGAAGCTGGAAGACGTGTTTTGGGCAGGGCCTTGGTTGGAGGTGCTGTGGGTGAGGGTACAGAAGCACCCAGCGGGTGCGGGGACATTTTTGAGGTTGCAACCTGCTGGCTTTACATATCAACATTTTGCATAACATCTGAAAGAGCGAGTCTTGGTTGTGGCACTTTTGTGTGTTTGTCCGGTTTCTTCATTTTCAAGTTGATTTAGCACCGGTTTTCCTGCAGTTCCATTTAACTGCACAGCTTTGATTGTGTCTTGGACATGGTGCCAGCGGCTGTCGTGCTGCTCCTGGCTGGGGCCAGGGGAGTGTTGGCGTGGGATCATGTCTCGAGCGGTGAGCTCAAGACAGTTATTGAGATGAGAGAGCCGGTTTTGGTTGCCTGTGAGTACTTTGTTTGGCTTTCCCCTGGTTGGTATTGGGCAAACGCTGACAGAAGTTTAGTTGTCAAGGTGAAGAGACATTATTGATTCTGCTGTTGGATCAGATCGCTGACTTGGTTTCCTTTTGTTCATTTCTTTGTAGCCTGACGAGTGAGTCCATGGTCCATCCATTGTCCAATATCTGACCAGCTAGCTAACATACCTCATCAGGCCAGCCAGCGCAGCTCTCGAGGCTGAATGGATGTCGGCTGCCTCGGATGCCCAAGAGGGCCAGCAGCTTCTGAGCGTGGACTGCGCCGCGCCAGATGCCGACTGTGATGTCCAGGAGGCGATGGCTTACCCTTCCATCTTTCTTCTGCGATTGGACGAGCCCCTCGTTCCGTACCATGGGCCCCGGCGGGCAGCAGCGTATGTCCCCTTCCATCCCTCAGTAAACGTACAGCTTCTAATTATGTCTTTCAGGCTTTTACACTTCGTGGCGCGGAGAGACCGTCCCACAGTCTCTGAAGGACTTGACGCCACCGCCTTGTCTGCTTTCAAGACGGCCGACGAGACGGTCTTCGTTGCCTACCTGGACGCTGATGGCCTGGGCTCCTTCGGTGCCTTTGAGGATGTCGCGCTCAAATACCGGGATGAGTTCTCGTTTGGAACTGTCATCGATTCCGATGTTGCCGAGGCCCAAGGGGTGACGCCGCCTGCCGTAGTGTGCTACAAGCCGGTGGACCGAGACACCCTGACCTTGAAAGGGTTTCAGGGGGCCGACGAGCTGGAGACATGGTGAGGTCTTGTTTCTCACCGTTTTTGTGGATGACCGCAGAGAACTAACACACGGGACAGGATTAAAGAGGCGTCGATTCCCATCATAGGCGAACTAACACCGTTGAGCCGGCGGAGGATTCATGATGTGCGAGCACGCCCTTTTCCCACCCCTTTCCGAGGCTCCCAGCTTACAAGTTACAGCGTGGATTACCAATCTTGTACCTGTTTGGTTCAACCGAGGCCGAACGGCAAAAGCTTCGAAAGGCTCTCTACAAACTCGCCGAGAGCCACTCCAAGTCACTCACCTCGGTCGTCGTTGACCCCTTCGAGTTTCCCGACCTTATGGGCAAACTCGGCCTCGAGCATGATGTCTTTCCTGCCGCAGCCGTACACCAGCTGTCCGACGATCGGATCTATCCCTATCCCAAGGTACAGCCATTCAGACCTGACATCTTCAAGCGATGGTGGCTGGATGTCTATGAAGGCCGCGTTGAGCCCTCGACACGGCCCACCATCGCCGCAACGTCTGGGGATTCTGACGAGACTCGGGATGCAACCAAAACCGCAGGCCATGACGAGCTCTGACAATTGAGCATGGTATTGTAGCTCAGCAGTATATTCGAGTTCATCCTTCGAACAAGATGTTCATTGTATCAGTTCCCACTGGCGGCTCAATATTCGAGAAGGGCTTTATGGTGTTTGTGGCCAAAGGAGAAGATGCCTGGTTGATTATGTAGAGCCTCCCATCCTATCTCCCCAAGCAAGAGTGGCATGCGTGCCTGTCTATCCTCTATATACCCCCATTCCCCAGCATAACCCTGCTGATGCTCTCGCCCGACCGTTGGTATCACGAAATGCTGCCAAACAAAACAACAAAAAAAAAAAAAAAGGAAAAACAGAAAAAGAAAAGGAGAGAAATCCACCCAGCACCACGCAACCCTCACCCCACTCACTTCCTCTTCTCTTTCACCTCCTCCCCATCCCCAACCACAGTCCCCTCATCCTCACTCAACACCGCCCGGCTCTCACTGACCGGCAGGCTCCCCGGCCTGGCCAGGTCCTTCTCCAACTCCTCTCCCGCCCCAACCGCCGCAGGCGCCTGCTGATGCTGATGAGCAGCCTGCATCATCATCTTCTGGAAGATCTCCGCCGCCTCAGACGCATACTTGCACCGCATACGGATGCGCTCGCCATAAATATAAAACAAGAACGGGAACGGCGTGCACGCGAGCGCCAAAAACGCCGGGATCGTGCTAGCCCAGTGAATCCCCAAATCCTTGTACATGTACGGCGTAAACAGCGGAAACGCAGCGCCAAACAGCGAGCGCAGGACCGAGTTAGCCGCCAGCACCGACGCGGCAAACACCGTGTAGCTGTCGATCATGTAGGTCAGCAGCGAGAGGAAGACGCTGACCAGCCCCGCGGCGAAGAAGGCCGAGGCGATGATGGGCACGATCCAGTGGATGCTGGGGCTGTTTGTCCAGGCGAACCAGAACAGGCCGATGGGGAGGAGGACGGAGCCGATGATGGCGGGCGGGAGGCGGGCTTCGGGGGGCGCCATGCCGCCGTGGGCGGCCGCGACGCGGCCGTAGCGCTTGTTGTCGTACATGGAGTAGGCGACGGCGAAGAGCATGCCGACGGCGACGCCGACGAAGGCCAGGCCGCCGACGCCCGCGCTCCAGCCGCGCTGCTGCTGGAAGACGATGGGGAAGGCTGCGAAGAGCATGTAGAGTGTGCCGTAGATGATGGCGAGGTAGATGGCAGTCAGGAAGACGATGGGCTCGCGGAAGAGGAGGATCCACGGGCGCAGTAGTGTTGTTTTGACCTGCTCGGCCTTGGGCGCCGTGATGGAGAGGTCCATCTTGGACACGTACGTCTTGCCCGTCAGCTGCGACAGCTTGGCCGCGCGCCGCCGCAGCAGCACGGGCGCGTACGTCTCTGGCACGTACAGCGAGCACGCGATCCAGATGACGCCCGTGAAGATGGCCATCAGCCCTTCGACCCAGCGCCAGCCTTCGGCTTCGCCCTGTGTTTTTGTTGTGTTAGCGATGCTGGTCTCGAAGCCATGTCGGAGAGGGTGGAAGGACTTACAAGGAAGCCGCCCACGATGGGGCCGATCGTAGGACCGAGGAAGGGCGCCATGGCGAAGACACTGGCTGCCAGACCACGCTCTGAGAGAAGAGTTTCTGTCAGTACCGCATCTCGATGGGGGACTGTGTACCATAAACAGTGACAAACATACCTCTAGCGTTAAACATATCCGCAATGACGCCGCCCGAGTTGGTCAGCGGCGACGCGCCAAACGCGCCGGCAAAGAACCGCAGGACAAGAAGCGTTTCGATATTCTGAGCACCCGCGGCGCCGGCGCTGAAGGCGGCCAGACCAAAGTAGGTGAAAAAGAAGACAATTTGTCGGCCATGGAATTCTGTCGAGCATTTCCGTGGTCAGCATTTACTACCCCTTTTCCCGCCCCCTCTCCCCAGAGGTAAACATACCGCTAAGAGGCGCCCACAACAACGGCCCAATGGCAAACCCGAGAACAAACAACGAGATGCCGAGAATAGCCACGATGGTCGAGACGTGGAAGTACATGATGATCTCAAAGACGCCGCCCGAGTATGCCGTGCTCACAAAGGCGACGGCCAGCGTGGCGAGCGCCTGGAGCAGGGTGATGGTCCATTTCTTGGACTGCGAGTACTGCAGCGGGTTGCTGCCGTCGTGGGGGAGGAAATCCACGACGTAGGGCGACTCGGGCGTGCCTTGGCCCTGGTAGTGGTGGTTGAGGACCGCATCGGTGACGCCGTCGGGGTGGAGGACGATGAACCAGTGCGACGGGTTGTTGTGGCCCTGCTGGGACTCGATGTCGGGGCCCGAGGTGATGACTGCTTCTTTTCCTGTCAGGGAGGTCGAGGATGACTGTGGGTCGGCCATGGCGACGATGGGGGGTTTATTGCTCGGACGGCAACTGTGTTGTCACCTTGATCCGGAGGTCGAGATGTCTCATGCAATGACAACGATGAAAACAACAACAAAGTGTCGAGCTTAGAGCACGGCGGAACAGGGGACGATGGGATATAAATATCCTGGCAAATGCTTGATCAAAGGAATCCACAGCGACAAGAGAGGATCCATCGAGAATCTTGTCCATGTTTTTACACGGCCAAGCCGGGATCTGTCGTCGAAGGCGAGCGCCGAGTGAAAACCCATCATCAATACTTTGTAATAGCAAGCCCAAACCCAACCTCGAATCCCGTTCCCGATGCTGACGCTCGGGGCTCCACCCGGCCCAGCCGAGTAGTGTAATCACAAAATGCCCCCATCATGGTCACGACCGGGTCCGGAGCGGGACCTGTCAAAATGTTGGTGGCCTGTTACCGGGTTCGCCAGGGCCTCAGGAGGGTCACGCACTCGGTCTTGTTTTCTTGTTGACAGACTCTGTTCCAGGGTTAATATTCGTGTGAAGCCTGGGCCTGGCGTAGTAGTCAGTAGTCCACGGCGGTTTGCCCGACACCAGCTTCACCATCCGGCACGGTCCTGTGTACTTCTGATTGCCAGGCGCCATGTTGAGAACCCAACAAGGTACGGAGTACAGATTACATGCCGAGAATACTTGCTGCTCCGGTATCCCCGTTGGTGCCCGAGCCACGCCTCGTCATTCAGGACAGTTATTCGTCGTGCCCAGGGCGGGCGTGTTGCAGTCGGCCGAGAATTTGGCAGCTCCACTTGGAGAGATGCATCATCCGGGATTCAGAAAGAAACCCCCTTTGGGTCCTTTGGGTTCTTTGGGTCCTTTGGGTCCCTCTTTGGTGGGTCTGCAGGGGCACTTTGTTGCTGCATGGGCAATTTGGCGTCAAATTCGGTTGGCAGTGGTGAATGTTGGATCAAGCCGAGGTCGAACCAGATTACTCTGTGCATGACGCAATCCCGTCTCCTTTCAGCACGGTCAAAAGTGGAAATGGATGTCGTTTGCGGCCCCTTTGGCATCCCGCTGCGTCCGAGAGAGAGAGAGAGAGAGAGAGAGAGAGAGAGAGACGAGATGTAAAAGGTCACTCTCATTGTTGTTGGTTGGTTGGCAGTTGTTGCCTGTTGTTGCCTGGCTGCCTGTTGTTGCCTGTTGTTGCCTGGCTGCCTGGGTGCGGTTTCAATCCAGGCATGCGGGTCTCGGCAGAACTTGACTCGAGACCCACTTACCGATTCTGGCGAGATGACGAACCGAGGGCCTCACCGGCGGAGTTCGGGGACAAGTTGTGCGAATTCCGCCGTCTCCGAAAATACAAACTCGACCTTCCAGATTGCCATCGGTGAAGCATGCCCCTCTCTTCATAATCCGTATTGCCGAGAGGAGCAAGGAGCAATAGAAGAAAGAGAACTCCACCGTCGTGAGCTGAGGTCCAGACAAACCCTCCGTGGTTTGGTCAGGAAGACGGAACACACAAACCACAGCTCACCCGAGAGCAACCTCGATCCCAGAATTCTTTTCTTTGTGCCATCAAATCGTGCCATCAAATCGAGCCAAGTTTTTCACTCATGTCTCCTCGACAACATTTTTGAAACCCCATCTCGGTCTTGGCTGTGGAATCATCTGTGGATGCCGGTGGAGGGTCACCATGTCTCCCATCCCTGCGAGTGCCAAGTTTTGAGTGGCAGGCAACAATTGGGACCGGGATAGAAACATCTAGGAATTGACATTGGGTGTTTTTAGTGTAGCGTGAAACCCGCGAGAAAAGATCGGATGGCATGGAAATCGTTTGAAACAAAGCGGGAAGCTCCAAGAGGAAACACCACCCAGGAGCCCACTCGCCAGGAAAGCTCAGCCCTACGCCGTACAGAGCAGAGCGGGTCGCTGCCTGGCCTGGGCGCGAGGTGTGGGCCACCGTAGCAACTCTGCCCGGCAGATCAGACGCCAAGCTGCCAGGGTCCAGCACATCGCCTTCTGCTTCCTTTCTCTTTTCTTTCCATCCTCGCACTGCACTGCATCGTTTCATCAAGTCGGAATCGGGATGGTCATCCTGTCGCCAAAAGTTCAGAAACAACCCAGTTCTCAATGCCGTTACATATTATCCAAGGTAATTATGAAGCTATTAATCCGCACACAGATCTCGGGCGCTTCACCGAGGACTTGGCTCTGGGTCTGCTGAAGTCCAACCCACGCACCCGCACCCCGGAATACCTCATTCGGCACTAGTTGATCGGTTGACATGCGCTCACCCTACCCTCCAACAGCCCGATGGAGGCTGGACCGTCCCTCAGAGTTTCCCACACGTCGGCACCGACAACTTCACGGGCCAGACTCGCGGACCGTTCCAGCTCCATCAATGACGTCTGGAGGTATGTACGTACAGACATACATGGCCCGACGCCTTGGACACCCCGGTCTCACAACTCAACGGTCTTGTCGAGGCCAGGCCTCCCAGCAGGTTGTTTGGGTTGTGGCCCGTCCCTTGCTCAGCCTCGTGGCCTGCAGGGGGTCGACGCATCTTCTCGGGATAACACTGATTTCGCAGAGTTATCTCCTGTACCGCCGTATGCGCTGAAAGCTGAGGTGCTCTCTTGATCCTCATTGGGCCATGCGCGGATGGGAGTAACACGACAGCAAGATTAGCGTTGCCCGGTTCGCCCGTTTCCTTCTCATTACTGGCCCTTCCTTGCCTACGACAGCAACACGTCAACCCGCGTAGCTTTCAGCAAGCAGGAGAAACGGAGGATGGAGCGAGCCGCGCCGCTGCGATGGACTGAACATGAAGAAGACTCTCGGCGCGTTGCACAGCCATATCTCTCAAACCTCCCAGGCAACAGTGAAGTGTGATGAGCCCTGATCGATCGGACCCTTCCGGATATCTGAGTTGCCGAAGTGGTGCTCAGCTTCACCGCCACAAGAACCTTCGCCACGAGCCAACTCCCAAGAGAGAAAAGCGTGACGCGGGAAACAACAGACCGACACTTGCATCATGGCTGCGCCATCCCCGCTGGCGGCTGGGCGACGGAGGCTGGAGACTGGAGACGGGAGGCGGGAGGCCAGAAGCGCCTGCACCAAGTCGGACGCTGGTCCGTACGCATACGTGAGGAACCATGTGTAACCTCATCTGACTAGTCTGCTTGGTCCCCAGCCCTCCCCTCAGAGTGAAGTGGGCGGTGGTCGGACAGATCGTCCTTGGTCGGAGCTTCCAGCTCATTTTGTGTCGTCCATATTCCGTGCAACTTTTGTTTTTCTTTGCCTGGCAGTATTGAAGAAACCTGCCCTCCTCGTCCCCCCGACACCCTCCTTGGAGTCCTGGGAGCGCAGATCGCCCTCAAGCTTGCAGACTACTAACTATGGCTCACGCTACATGCCGCCCGACATGACCGTCTCCCACTTGGACGCGGGACCGTTGCCCGCCGCATGTCCCGGCACAATGGCTGCTGCCGCTGGTGCTTACCGAGTCTCCCAGGTGCCGCATCCATCCCGCCTTGCCTCTCCACATATATCAATGTTAATATTGCTTTTTCTTCTTCTTGATTTGTCCTCAGCTCAGCTTGACCCAGTCAAGAACTTTTGCAGACGGTTCGGCCACCAAACGGCCGTGATTGATAGGAAACTGTACATCGACGGCGGCTTCATCAACTACAGCCCCTTCTCGCAATATCCGACAAACTACTCCAGTAAGTTCCCGGCTTCCGGGGGTGCCCCATCCACGCCTGTCTCCATCAGTAGCGGGTGTGCTCACACTTCTCAGACACGGGACTTCTTTACCATGACCTCAACGTGCCGAGCACCGGGCGCATGCCCCAGCTCTACGCCAACGTGACCAAGAACTCCACCATCCCCAGCGTGAACGGAGGCACCTTGTGGGCGGATAATATCAACAAGAGATTCTACCTCTTCGGCGGCGAGTACTACCAACAGCCCCCCTCTCCACGGTTCACCCTCTGGTCCTATGACACCCTCTACAACACCTGGGAGTCCTTCGGATCTCCGTCCGACGACGACATCGCTGCCGTCTCCTACGGCGCCGGCGTCTCGATATCCGAGACAGGCGAGGGGTACTATTACGGCGGATGGAAGTCCAACAACACCGTGCCGGGCATGACCGGCCTACCCGTCGCGCAGTCTGGGCTGGTCAAGTACAGCATGGACTCCAACGCATGGTCAACCTTTCAGGGACCGGACCCGACGGGGAGAGCCGAGGGCGTCATGGTGTGGATTCCGATAGGGGACGGCGGCATGCTGGTCTACTTTGGTGGCGTGCAGGAGGATCCCCAAAGCAAAGGCAGCTGGATCGGGCAGCCCATGGAGAACATCTTCATGTACGACGTGCTGAGCTCCAAATGGTACATGCAAAACGCCACGGGGACCGTGCCTCAAATGCGGAGACGGTTCTGTGCCGGGGCAACTTGGCCCGAGGATCGGTCAAGCTACAACATGTGAGTATTGGGGCTTTGGGAGCACGCGTGAGGCGAAATGGCCGACTGACGGGGGCGGCAGTTATCTCTACGGCGGCGCGGGCATGCCCCCAGACACGTCCGGGTTTGACGACGTCTACATCCTCTCGATCCCCTCCTTTCAGTGGGTCAAGATGTACCCGACCGATGGCAACATCACAGGCGACGTTCCGCACCACTCTCTCAGCTGCAACGTCATCGACAACGCGCAAATGTTGGTCATCGGGGGATCGTTCCCGACCAGCGACCACTGCGACTCACCGGAGCAGTACGGAGCCCACAACCTGGACTTGGGCGAGCAGAGCCCGGACAAAGCTCCCTGGCAGATCTACGTGACGACCCTCACCAAATACGCCGTCCCCGATCTCGTCGTCAGCGTCATCGGCGGCTCCGCAGGGGGCGGCGCGACCAAAACCGCTCCAGCCAGCGGCTTCGGGAGCAACGACCTCCGCGTGCTCATGACCCGAAAGGGCAACAACATCCCAACCCGGACCCCAACCCGCCCCATCCCGACAGCAACAAACACCCCAGGCCCAACCAACCCCCTCTCCAAAGGCGCAATCATCGGAATCGGCGTCGGCGGCGGCATCGCCCTCATCGCCCTCATCACAGCCACAATCCTCCTCTTCCGCCGCCGCCGCCGCCACCACCAAAACAACAACAACAACAACAACAACAACAACAACAACAACAACAGCCCCTACCACCACCACCAACCCCCAAACCACCACAACGAACCCCCTCCCAGCTACCCCCACCCCCCTCACAGCCGGGACAGCCGGGACAGCCCCTACTCCTTCTCCCGCCCCCACCACCCCAACTACAACCACAACCACAACAACCACAGCAACCACCAGCAGAACTACCAAACCCACCACCACTACGAGACAGGCTACCACCACCCCACCGCAGCACAACAACCAGGCCCAGTCGAACTGGCCACCGGCTCCCCCCCACCCCCGTCAACGCCCTGGCTTGGGCCTGATGGGGGGGTGATGTTTGAGATGGTGCATTCGCCGCACACTGCTGCTGTTGCTGCGGGGAGGAGTGGGACGGGGTTGAGTGGTGGTAGTGGTGGTGGCGGTGGGGGGTTTGATGATAGTGGTGGTGGTGGTGGTGGTGGGTTTGATGATAGTGGGACGGGGACGGGCAGTAGTACGGATAGGAAGATGGTGTGGGTGCAGGTTCCTGCTTCTTTGCTGGATGGTGGGTCGGGGGG